>OY747712.1:27478234-28160734 GCA_963556495.2 Valencia hispanica | reverse complement strand
TACAATGTTTCACTTGGCGTACAATTACTCAAGGTGTTATAAAAAGAATGGCCAACATGTTCATTTTATACATATTTTTTTCGTTTTGTAAAAACTACAGAAAAATGTGCATTCCAATATTTTTTGTTAGTTTTTTTGTCTTTTTTAACGTGGTTGTAAAAAAATTAAGATAACAAAGAAATTGAATGCCCTATGAAAATAACTTTTCATAGGGCATTGTTAATGTCAAAAACATTGTGGGGGAGGGGCACCAATGCATCCCTGCCATAACTGCATTCATGTCTCTGGTCGATGACAGTGTATTTACTTCTTACTTTGTTTTTTTAAACCAAAACACTTAAAACAACTATAGCCTCTTTCAATATTCAAAAATGCTTTTTGTACACAACTATGATAAAAAGCTCATCACCCACCATTGTAACTGAACACTCATTAATTGTCTTATGCAAGACGTTTTTCGATCTGCTCCATGTCTGTGGCTAGATAGGTTCAGGACTCTGGCTTTGACTTAAAATTCACACCAAAAAAACCCAGGCAATCCACACATTCAAAGAAACAGATTTAATAAACATCGTGTGGGAAAATACTTTGTGGGAGAGTATTTTTTTCTGTATGTAAAAGTTATCAACTATAAACCAAAGACAAATTAACATATACATCAACAAAAAACTATTAATGGTAAAATTTTGTTCTTTAAACTTCCAGATTATGGTTCGGACAGCGTCCACTGGAACATTCAGAAGTTTATCAGTGCAGCATTTAGGTTGGTATGCTTTGCAATAGTAAGTCTTTTTCAAGAAGAAGTTTTTGCTTTTACCATTTGTACCATTGGTACTACTCTGTGACCTACTTAGCAAATGAGAAACCTGATTATAGTCCACCAGTTAATTAGCTGATACTGAATTACCTATTACCTGGTTTGTGTGATTTACCTATCACACAAACCAGGAGTTTGACTTTGTTTCCTCTCTGCTCTCACAGATGACATTTAAAATATAAATATATAAAAAGTGAAATAAACCAATTTTTTTCTTTCTTGTAAATATGTATATATACAGTGTTTTTGCATGCATGGTTTCAATCTAGGCACTCTGACTGTTAGGTGTTCATCAGAGAGAAAGCATGGGGAAAGAAAATGTCTCTGACAGCTCATTTTTGCAAACAGGGCTCTGTAGCACCAACCTGAAGGTAGAAGTCTAAACAGTTTGTGTCCAGGATGTCTCGGGTCTGCAGAAATTTTAGCTGCCTTTTTCCTGACCCTATACCTCCATAAGTCCTGGACAGAGGGAAATTCAACCCTGATGATCCTCTCTGCAGACCTAATTGTTAGTTGAGGTTAAGACCTGCACCCAAAACTTTTCATCACCCCATAATTTCCTGATAATCAAGTGTAGCACATTTAAATCATAAAATCACTTTTATTTAAATATTTACATATTCACATAATCTAACCTAAGGAATTGCTTGAGTTTTGATCTTTAAGATCTGTAAAGTTGCAGTAGCTTTAAAATGCACATTTTAATTTCAACTTAAAACATTGGCACACTGCTAATTCCAAACTGCAGCAATCCTCACTCAGTTGTATTCAACTGTGCTTTTTTTCTTCCTGTGCATCAGCCTCTCCACTTAACCCTCCACTTGTGATTCAGTTTATGACCACAGGGTGATCTAAATTGTCTCTCCCCTGACCATGCAGCTCTGGCTGTGGTGGTGGTGAACTCTCTTCCTAACTTCTGTCAAAGCCTCGGGAAAAGACAGGAAGCAGAAGCAAAAAGATCGGGGACACAGTTGGTGTCATAGAGCTAAGCCGTTGGAAAAAGCCAGCTGGATCTGTTCACATGACTTGGCTGCGGTTGATATATTACATGATTTGGCTGTCATTACTAAAACACTGCGTTAATCAAATTCATGATTCAAGTTTTTTAAAATCCTCTTTCTTGAAGGTGGGTTATAGAAATGTTTTGATGGGTTTGTTTGCTAGGGAATAGCCGGTCCAGTGTACTGGTGTGTAATTTTATATACATGTATGTGGGCAGACTTGAGGTTAACTGGTTGCTGCAAAACATTCTAGCAGGAAAACAAATCACCATGTTGCAAGTACAGTAAAGTACAGGTGTTTCTGTTGTTTTGTTTACTAGATTTCATAGACTTTGTCAAAGGAACCACAATGAACAACAATATTGTTTCATATTGCCTAATAAGAGATTATCTTTCACTAATTTGTTGATTATTTAATATAAGAAAACAGATAAACAGTGATACTAAAACCAAAATATGAGACTTCCGTCTACTTGATAAGCTACAAAAAGGACGCATAATGGTCAGTAATGAAGTACCTGTTCAGAAAGAACTAACTACAGAGTAAGATGCATTTTTCATATTTATCATATCTTTCAGTAGCTAATGATTACTTGATCATTATTTATATTGTGTATAATTAGACATTTAATTCAAATTGGGATCAGTCCATTTTTAGATGATTATTAAATAGCATGTTCGTTATCAATTTGAACTTTAAAGCTTGTATTATATTGTCTGTTTTTATGTAATCACAAGATAAACTAGGGATAGACATAATACAATACGTTTAGGTTATAAATGTTGTCATGATTGGTATTTGTTAATATTTTTTAAAGTCCATAGTACACATACATTTCTAGTACATAATAATTTGCTCTACAGAGGACTTCAGGCTACTATGCTAGCAATTTTAAAGATAAATAAAAAGATAAAAAAATAAAATAAAAAGATAAATAAACAATTACTTAGATAAATACTTTTATCTGGACAAATACAATGCCAGCACAGTCATTTAAAACAAGGAAACAATTTTGTAATGGTGTTGTGTGTGAGCCTAGACTGTATTTAGAGCAGCCTAATGTAGCCTTAACACTTAAATCAATGATGTCTTGCTTTAGTTTCCAACATGATTATGAATGTTGCTCTTTGCTTGTGTCTTACTCATTACCGACAGAAAGTGGGTTTTAATGCACTGCATGTGCACAGCTTTTCAAAGGAAACTTTTTCTATTAAACACTTATTTTTTAAAGATGTTCTTTAGGACATTAAATACTTTTGCTTTCCTTTATTCGTGAGTTTGGTTTATACTCTTCAAGTAGTGAGAATCCAGACTAACCAGTCATTGTCACTCATTCTCTTTCAAACACAGTACACACATTTCAACCTCCAGCACCCTTCCTATGAGCTCTGACACCCGTTCCCATGGTAACACCATCAATAGGAGACTGACCAGGGTCAGACAGTGCCTCTGTGGCTGCCTCTGTTTCCTCTTTGAACAAGTCCTGGCATTTGGAGCTCTGTCTCACAGAATACCTGTTCATCCCTTAAAATCCCCAAATGGACATTTACCTTGTTCTAGTCATTTTGCATGCTGTGTCATTTGTTTTATTGTGGTCAATGAAGTTTGTGTCAAACATGTATAAGCAAGAAGTCCAAAAACAACAATATACGGTAGGCCTATATGCTGACATAAAAACAAAACATATTAGTTTATTAAATGACAGTGATTCGTCTAACAACAACAAAATAACAGGTGTTTAAAAACACAATTTATCATAAAAAAACACTAAATCATTTACTGGAAGGCATGTTTGCATTAATACACAATGTTCGCCTTAGCATTCATTCATTTTTTGTTTTTTAACCAATAAAATGTCAAATTAGTAATAAATACAACTATACATTTAGAAAGTGTCAGCTAAGCCTGAATGTATTACAGTAAAATAAATATCTAGGCATTAATTCAGATGTAATAATTTAGCAAATCAGCAGCGATGGCCATAATTATAAAATAAATCTTATTGCATAATAGGCTGAGGCTTTTTGGAAAGTACACAGCTCCTCAATAATATACCTTTAATTTATAGAAAAATAAACTCTTTAAATAGGAAGTTAATGACATGGTATAATATAATTATTTTAAAGAAAAAAAGTTAAACAATGTTAGATTTTCTACAGCATGTAAGGTAATAGTTTATACTGAAAATTAACCAGGAGTCACATTTTTCTCACTGTCTCTAAGAAAGAATTAACTACAACAGAAAAATGCGGATAGAACAAACTGTTGTTTGGGCAGCTCACCCCAACAACTACAAGAGAGTGCATCAATCCCTATCCTACAATGACAACCAGGACACAGGAACCAGTCCCATCTTTTGTGATTTGCAAAACATGCAGCATAAATCTTGAGTTGGATAGGCATGTGTCAATAATAATGTGACTTCCTCTTAAAAAGGAAATGGTGCTTTGTCCTTCACTATACCAAGCCTAATCCAGCTCCCAGAGGTATACCGCTGACTTGATCTGAGTCGCAGTTTGCTGGAGAGAATGGCAATGACTGTCAGACAGACACCTGCTTGTGTCTCTGTACTTTGGGACCTGCTATATGGTCAAACCCTGCTGATTAGGGTATTTCTGAATCTGACTGTCTCTACATTTTTCACATAATTTCAGCTCTTAAAGAAGAATATGTGGGGGGCTGTCCTGATACGAATATATAAGATCAGGAATAAATCTTCTCCTTTGTCTCCTCTTACCTTCTCTCTGGATTATAGGGTCAGTTTACCTCCCTCTGTGTTAATTAGTCTCCCTCCCTCAGTTTCCCTGTCTTCCTTGTGCCGCAGCTGTTCCACATTTCCTCTGATTAGTTAATCTGGTTCTTTTGTCATTTTCCATCCGTGTCTTAGTATTTCAGCTCTTGGATTTTAATTGTTTCTTTGCTGGATTCTTCCCTTCCAATGCTTGTTTGTTTGCCCAAAATCCGTGTTCTGCTTACCCTGTGCAAGACCTGTAAGTTTCTTTTTTTCTTAAAATTTTCAATATGCCATTTTCCAGTGGCTCTCTGCATTTTGACCCTGTCCCAACCAAACAAAACAACATCTACAAATGCTTATATTGTTTTAAATGTATATAAGTTGAATTCTCTATACACACTCTTAGTGGTCAAGCAAATTTTAGCTGACTAAATCAGAAAGTAGGTGAAACCGCCAAAAGGTGGAGGCATTTCAAGAGGCATGGCGAGGTAAGTGTTTCTTTGTCAGGTCAGACAGAATGTCTTCATAGTGTAGCAGGACATTAAATATTGGTATTAATGGTTTATTGATGGAACATTTAAAAAGCATGTGTGTACATTTTGTAGCTATGGAACATATATAATTTATATGAAGAGCCTCTTGATTGCAATGCTCATGTCACAGAAATAGTTGACAAGCCAAGAAAAAAAATATTGTATCTTCAAATTACATCATAATTGTCAATATCAGATGTGTGGGACAAAGTTCTACAGTTATCCAGCTGTGACATACATTATTTCATACATATGTTAAATAAGCTTCTATTGTGGTTGCCATTTAACATATAACTTTTTAATCATTGCTAATATTTTTCATTGTATATTATTCATTAAATTAAATTATAACACAGAATGTAATCCCACATAAATCTTTATCAATGATAATGACAAATGCTTTTTCTAGATGATTAAAATGTGATAGCACTTGTATTTATATTAAATATCTGCTAGTGTGCTATGACTTGACATCAAATGAGAATAGATATGCGTTTACATGGACAGTAGTAATCGCATTAAAAGCATGATCAGAATAAAACTGCTTAATGTAAACACGCCATTAGGAATACTCTGATCCGATCACACTCATTCGGATCAAGAGTTCATTCCAATTGAGATGGCTGGGTTACGCTGATTGTTAATCCGATCACCGTTTATGTAAACACTTATTCTGAATGTCTACCACTGCGCAAGTCTGTTACGTCATGCGTAGACGTACATTACCTCGGCGTAAAACAATAAAGCGATTCGGATTAGAATTTGATTGTGAACACAACAATAAAAGCTTGTGGATGTAAAACCGTGACCAGAAAAAAATAAAAGCCCGCTCTTAAGAATTTCGTACTTCTCCATTTTAAACACTCGTAGCCATGCTTGTTTACAGTGGAAGTCTGCTACTTCTTCTACGACCGTTTCCAGTATTTTAGATTGTTCTGCGCATGTCAAAATGATTTATTCCGATCGAACTTGTGGCGGATGTAAACACTTGTTAAAATCTGAATCATTTTTTCAGGGCCCATGTACATAGTTAAATTCTAATCCAAACTATGATCCAATTAAAGACATTTTGCACATGTAAACGCAGCCAATGCTTTTGGGGTGTTTTTTAAAATGGGAAAATACATGAATAATAAAACTTTTTGAATATTACATTGCAAGAATCAAATACAGCTGTGTAAATAATATATAAATGACCCCCTAAATGTAAAATTATAAAACTTTCTCAAAACTTAGTTTAAAGCTCATTCAGATTTGTCTTGGGATGATTTGTCTGGCAAAATCCCACAAAATAACTAATAACTAACAAATATGTTGGAAAATGTTACTAAAAGGCAGACATTCTAAAGGCTAGAATAAAGTCCTTTGTAAAAAAGGCATAATAATTAATGATTCATCATAGCTATTTCAGGTTTTCACGGGAGCAGCAAGAGAAACCTGTCAACCCACTTCAGAGGCCTGGCATGTAATGTCATGCTATCAAAAAGGCTCTGTAGTATGTTTCGATTATCTATCATGTGAAGACTCAGTTGTTTCAATGACATGACTACCTCGTTCCCTGATGGATGCCAAATGAAAACAGAGCTGTGTCACCCCTAGAGGAGCTTAATGATCCACAAGAACGCGGATCCATCCACAGAGGCAAACACAGCAAAACACAAGCGCCTGTATCCTGCACAGAGACAGTAGCTTATTGATCACTGTCAGATTTATCTATAGACTGGAAACAAGCCTCTAAGCAACATGAAAATTAGGACACTGATAGTCTGTTCGTTAGCACAGTCAGGAATGACACCCGGCCACACACAAAGACACTCACCACACTGTCCCTCATTTTGGAGCATTTACACACTTTCACACAGATTGCCAATACCCTGTAAACACACACAAATACGGACTGCGTAATTGACTGATATGGAACAGTGAACAAGGAGTTCTTGTCTGCTTTTTGAATTATGTCTGGTGCTGAACAACCAAGTCTCTGGTGAGAAATACAGTGTGGGGTGTCTGAGGGAGAAAGACACACAATAGGAAGAAAGAGTGAAGCATAGCAACTCAAAAGGACCGGGCAAAAAGGAATGAACTGTGTGAACTCCATCCCCAGGTTTGCCCACAGACAACACAAGAGCCACACTGGTCAGAAAAGCCATAAAATAAGAACACACAATTGCTGAATGACTCAACTGGTCTCAGCCAAAGTGGAACCAAAGAACTTCAGTTGTCTGGACGAAACATCCAGATTTTTGGGGAGTGTTAGTTGGATGGGCTTGTCTGGCTGTCTGGGTAGGAAAATTAATTGTGACACTCAGTGTGACGAAAGAAGCTAGACAAAGGGAGAAAAAACGGAAGGCAAGGAATTAAGGAGTGAATGGGAAAAAAAGCATAAAACAATTAGGACAAAATGCTGAGTCTGTGACTGGACAGAGCTCCTAGGAGAACAGGGGTGCAGTGTTTATAGTAATCAGTTTTAACAAGTTAGTTAAAGTTGTGCTCAACTGTTTTAATATTAAAGAAAACCATTTCAAGCTTTTATATCCTCATATAGTCACATTTTGCATTTATTTATTTTTATCCTCTATAATAACTTTTTTAAACTATAAAAGATGAATCCAACTAGAGTTTTCTTTTGTTTGTGGCAATAGTGCTTCCTACACAAAGTGTACAACAATGAAAAATGTAATAGCTAAAACTGAAAATTTGCTACTGAGCAAATCAGTCATTAAAAAAGCAAAATACAGTACTTTGCAGAAAGGATCATACCCCTCAAACTTCTTCACATTTTGTCACATTGCAACCACAGGCTGCAAGTATTTTATTGTGGTTTTATGCCATAAATCAGCACCAAATAGTACATAATTAAGAAGTGTAGAAAACATGGTGAATGAATGGAAAATAGAAATCTGAAAAGTATGGTGTGGCACAGCTCCAGCACCAAATATGCTATTAAATTTGTGTCTCATTTGACCAGGTACCTTCTACATGTTTGTAGTAGCTTTTGCCTCTCTTTTATAAAGCTCAGATTAGGGGAATGCTGGACTAATAGTTGTTCTGCCAGACTCTTCAACTTTTGCTGTAGATCTCTATAGCTGCTCCACTGTTACTAAGGGCCTCTTGGCTGCTTCTCTGAGTAATGCTCTACTTATCCCCACCTGGCAGTTTAGGAGGAGAGCAATGTGTTGCTAGGTTTGTACTTGTGCCATACTCTTTCCATTTGCCCATGATTGATTGGACAGTGCTCCATGAGATGTCCAAAGTTTGAGAGGTTGTTTCTATACCTATCTCTGCTTGGGACTTCTCCACAACTTTATCTCTGAACTATCTGCTGTGCTCCTTGCCCTTCATGATGCTTTTTGTTCACTAATGTTCTCTCTGAAGTCTCTGAAGAAAGTCTCTATATCCACAACTGTCTTACTATAACTCATCCGCATGTGCAAGTTGTTCTGGATAAAAACATCCGCTAAAAGTAAAAACATGACAATATAAACAGAACATATAACTCAAATTATACTTCACAGTGACTGGATGTAAAAAAGATTAATCCATCTCTGCAAAAAAGTGACAGAAAACTGTGAAATAAACCTGTTTTATGAGGTGCCGTATAGGACATAATGTATCGTTCCCTCTAACTCACACCAATAAAAGCATGCATACACCACTGCATTCTCTCACATACTTAAAATTATTAAAATCCCACACATACATCACAAAAATGTGACTCTTACATACCAAAACATATGCAAAAACAAGCTCTTAGGGTTCATACATGTATATGTGTGAGAATATACTAGTATGAATGAGAGGTTAATACTTGTGTATGTGTGAGATTATACTACTGTGAATGAGAGGCTAATACTTATTTATGTGTGAGATTACATTATTATGAATGAGAGGCTAATATTTGCGTATGTGTGAGATTATACTAGTATGAATGAGAGGCCAATACTTGTGTATGTGTGAGATTATACTAGTATGAATGAGAGGCCAATACTTGTCTATGTGTGAGATTATACTAGTATGAATGAGAGGCTAATATGTATGTGTGAGTTTATTAGGGGTGTGCTATCTTGGGTGCTTGACGATTTCGATTTGGGCACTACGATTCGATTATAAAACGATTATTTTTGTTGCATAAAAAGGTATTAGCCTCTCATTCAAGCTAGTACTACCCCACATATATCAGTGGTGGGCTGTCAGGGCCAGCAAGGCCTTCTCTGCTGGCCTAACACAATCAGAAACACTAACCTATATTTTCAACCTAAATTATAATATTTGTTCAATAAAATTGTATTAATTTACTTCCAAAAGTCTATTCTTTTTTGTGCCTAATATTTCTCTCGGCTGTGCATCTTACCTACATATCTGTGGATTATCTGTATTTTGTCCAATCAAAGTTCTGTCTCTGTGTGTTGTCAAGGGCAATCTAATCTACCCAATGCCTTCAGAATCAGTAGAGCAGACATACAATAAGTAAACTACATTACAGCTTAACTGTTTTTTTAATCAAATCAGCTTACAGATTCACCCACAATGATGTCAGAATTTTTCCGCACTCTGATTGGATGGTCAGAGTAAAGTTCAAGTGCAATCTGTTGCTAACGATTCGTGCATATTTATTCTTTGGAATTTTTAAAATTCTATATACAATCGCTGAAGGTGGAGGACAAGGGATGTGGTTGCAGATATATACTTGCCAAGCCATTTTCAAGAAGGATCTTTCTAAAAGCACGACCGGGGACAGATACAGGTTTCAGCATTAGCCTCCGTGTCCACAGAAAACAACTTACTCTTGGACCTGAAGTACACAGATAAACTGTACAACATTATTTTCAAATAAGCAGGTGATGGGTTGATGAGTGGAAACATTTTATTTGTATTTTTAAAATAATTTTGTAATTTAGTTTCGTTACTAATCAATCAATGGTGACAAAATAAAATGGCAAAAATGTTACAAATGAAAAAAAAATTATGATCCACTGCAATTTATAATGTAAATAACGTGGTTCGAGCAGCTGCACTAAGGTGTTAAATTGTTTTGCTGCAGCATTTTCTCCCAAACAAATGTAAATACTATGTTTCCTTTACTTTATTTTCATGAAATTGTTTGTTTTGTTATCGCCTCGTTGGTCACTTTATTGTAACGGCTTATTGGGCTGCTAGTGGTATATTCATCCATGCTTTTATTGGTCTGAGTGAGAGGGAAACATAAATCGTGTCCTATACAGCAGTGGGCCCCAACCCTGGTCCTCAGGGCCCAATGTCCTATAGATTATTGCATTACCTTCTTAGCAATTCTCCAATTACTATAGAAGTATGTCACTCACCCATCCATTTAAGTCAGGTGTGCAGGAGCAGGGAAACACCTAAAATATGCAAGATAATGGACCCTGAGGACCAGGGTTGGAGACCTCTGCTAGATGGCACCTCATATGGCTAAAGAGCCTTATGGCTCCTGTTAAGTTCTTTAGTATTATGCAAAAAGCTAAACGAGACAAGAAAAATTAGGTAAATATTTGTAATATTGTTGGTCCACATTTTAACACTAAAGTAAACTATTTGAATGTTCATTGTCAAGTAAAGTCTAAAATTAAGTTTAAAACACCCTCAAGACAATAAACATTTAATTGGCTGACCTCTCATTGACTCCTTGACTTGACACTATTGCATCAAACAAATATGTCTAAAATACCCCTAAAGGAAAAAGCAAACAGTATCCCCACGCAGGTGATTTTCTCAAATAAGGAATTGCTACCAATAAAAACATTGTGTGACTGCACCCACTCACTCAAGCTTATTGTCTCCTGGATGCCTCCTCCTAGGTTTACCTTTCATATCTCTTTACAGCAAAGACCGTTATACTTTTCAGTATTGATAATAGCTTAAAGGGCAAAACATTAAGATGAATATCTATTCCACTGCACTGCTCTTGTGTAAAAAATCTTATTTGACATATCAAAAAAATGGGCTAAGAACTGAATGAAAGACAAAGGCAGAAGTCCCTGAGTTCACAAAAGGTGAATACAGAATCTTCCATTTTCTGATAGTGTGAGATTTCACTCAATTTCAAGCATGACTAGCTCAATAAGATTCCTTCATCCATTTAAATATTCCTCCAGAAATAACATTTATCCAATTTGTTTCATGGCTTTTTGCCTCCATACCCTCATCTCACACTTGCCTGTGGCAACCAGTTGAAGTAGACTGATTTCAAATGTGAAGCCTGACTGTAAAAATATATATATATATATATACACTCAGCAAAAAAAGAAACGTCCTCTGACTTTCAACAGTTTTTACTTCCAGTAAACTTAATGTGTGTAAATATTTGTATGAACACTAAAAGAGTCAACACCATAAGACAAACTAAAAATGTTTCACAGACATGTGCCTAACAGAAATAGAATAATGTGTCCTTGAATGAAGGGAGGCTCAAAATCAAAAGTACCAGTCAGTATCTGGTGTGGCCACCAGCTGCTTGAAGAACTGCAGTGCATCTCCTCCTCATGGACTGGACCAGATTTGTCAGTTCTTGCATTGAGATGTTACCCCACTCTTCCACTAAGGCACTTGCAAGTTCCTGGACATTTCTGGGGGGAATGGCCCTAGCCCTCACCCTGCGATCCAACAGGTCCCAAACGTGCTCAATGGGATTGAGATCCGGGCTCTTCGCTGGCCATGGCAGAACACTGACATTGCTGTCATGCAGAAACTCACGCACAGAACGAGCAGTATGGCTGGTGGCATTGTCCTGCTGATGGATCATGTCCGGATGTGCATGCATAAAGGGTACCACATGAGGGAGGAGGATGTCTTCCCTGTACCGCAAGGCATTGAGATTGCCTGCAATGACAACAAGCTCAGTCCGATGGTGATGTGATATACCGCCCCAGACCATGACGGACCCCCCACCTCCAAATTGATCCCGCTCCAGGGTACAGTCCTCGGTGTAACGCTCATTCCTTCGACGATAAACACGAATCCGTCCATCACCCCTGGTGAGACAAAACCGTGACTCATCAGTGAAGAGCACTTTTTGCCACTCCTGTCTGGTCCAGCAAAGGTGGGTTTGTGCCCATAGGCGGCGTTGTTGCTGGTGATGTCTGGTAAGGACCTGCCTTACAACAGGCCTACAAGCCCTCAGTCCAGCCTCTCTCAGCCTATTGCGGACAGTCTGAGCACTGATGGAGGGATTGTGTGTTCCTGGTGTGACTCGGGCAGTTGTTGTGGCCATCCTGTACCTGTCACGCAGGTGTGATATTCGGATGTACCGATCCTGTCTAGGTGTTACACGTGGTCTTCCACTGGGAGGATGATCAGCTGTCCTTCCTGTCTCCCTGTAGCGCTGTCTTAGGCGTCTCACAGTGCGGACATGGCAATTTATTGCCCTAGCCACATCAGCAGTCCTCATGCCTCCCTGCAGCATGCCTAATGCATGTTCACGCAGATGAGCAGGACCCTGGGCATCGTTCTTTGGGTGTTTTTCACAGTCGGTAGACAAGTCTCTTTAGTGTCCTGCGTTTTTAGAACTTTGACCTTAAATGCCTACTTTCTGTAAGCTGTTAAGGTCTTAACGACCAATCCACAGGTGCATGTTAATTAATTGATTATGGTTAATTGAACATGAATGGAAAACATTGTTTAAACCCTTTACAATGAAGATCTGTAATGTTATTTGGATTTTTACAACATCAATGTTGAAATACACAGTCCTGAAAAAGGGACGTTTCTTTTTTTGCTGAGTTTATATATTTGGTCCACGTTGGACCAAATATTTCTATTTTGGGGTTGTCCAACATGACACACTCAGTAAATGTTAGAAATTTGGTATTTTGGCATGTGTTACATAGAAATCTGATGTCTTACAATTGTGTGCAGAATTTTATCTTTTGTCTTTAGAAAGGCTATACAATAACTTTCTATGTTTAATTTGAGCTTACATCATTAAGAAATGAGAAGTTCATTTCGCAAAAATGTATCAAGCTGATTATACTGTAGCTGCAGCAAAGCTTTTAGGCACCATTGGTGAGTTGTTAATACCTCTCTCAGAGTAATACTTCCATGTGCCAACAAAACACCCATTTATTCACCATTTTCCTGGCCTTACGTTTCTCAGGCTGACCAAGGATGGTGCTGCTTCCACACAACCACTGCTGTTTCTAGGCCCACTGCCTATCTGAGCTGCAACATGCAATGATACACAAAATCCATCTAGCCAACAATAGTGCCTCTCTATAATCTGCTACATTCTCTATACTGGTCATGTTGCTAATTGGAAATGAACTAGATAATGAGACCTTGTCCCAATGTGTAAGATGGAATATTTTCCTTTCCCATAAAACAATGGTTCAGTACTGAGCTTACAATGACAGTATTTGTGTGTGTGTGTGTGTGTGTTTTTGCATCCGTCCTTTTCCACTTACAAAAAAAGAAAAAATAGTAAGAAAAAAAGGCAGCTTGTGATGGTTCTTAGTCTTATCTCAGTGCCCAGCTTTCTTTTGACAACTTATTACATGCGCTAACTGTAAAACATTTCATTTAGAGCATGAGAAAAATAAAACAAAGAAACAAAACTGGGATAAGAAAAAGTAATTATCTTTTGACACAGTTGCCAGCAAGTATTTATATATACCATAATTTTCGGACTATTAAGCTGCACAAGCTAAATATTAAAAGAAAATATTGTACATATATATATATGCCACACTTGAATAAAAGCCACCGGTTTTCAAGTTGTAACATGAGATATTCACACAGAAAGATGGTAAATGGAATTTTTGTTTTTTATTACCTTCGTCAGGAGGTAACGTTTTCGTGTCCATTTGTTTGTCTTTCTGTTAGCAACATAACTCAAAAGGTTATGGACGGATTTTGATAACATTTTCAGGAAATGTCCGCAACGGGACCAGGAACAACTGATTACATTTTGGGGTTGATCCGACATGAAGCGCGTAAAGGAAATAGTCATATTGACGGATATCGATAATTACTGATAACTATCAACAAACTTTGAAAATTTATTTCAAGTGCAGCCTTAGTTATTTTATGCCATTCTTTAATGAACTAATTATAATGAAGATTCAATTCAGCCCTTTAATCAAACACCTTTATTACCTTAACTGAAAGTTTGTAAGTAACAAAAACAAATCAAGTTAAGAGATCTGAGTGATGTCAGTAAATACTGACAAAAAGAAAAAAACAAATGTTATTAACCATTATATTATTGATAACATTTCTTAAAATATGTTAATAATTTCAAATGTGGGCTTATCTTGATGCTTTTTATGTCTTTTAAACGTTTCATGACACTGTATAGTAATAATAATAATAATTTCGCTTCTGAGGACGTGGTGGAGTGCCGAGTGGACATTGTTAAAACCGTAGGTGTTGTTAGCAGCACGGCCCGGGTGTGGTGTGTGTGTGGGGGGGGGGGGGGTTGCATTTACCAATTTGTGTTTGTGTTCAAGGAAAAATTATGATTTAAAAATGTGTCTGTGGGAATATTTTATTACAGGTGTGTGAATTAGTGTACACAAGTTGTTTTTTTATACACAGATATGTGGATGTGTTTTGCACCATTTGTTTAGGATCAATTGGGGCAATTGGGGTGACTCAAAGAATTCACTTTGTGCATTGTACTTAAGAAATTGAAAAGGTGTAACTGTTGTTTTGAATTTGTGAAAGACTGAAAAAAATTACAATTACATAACTGCTACAAAATCTTCCTCTGCGACTTCCACTTCCCAGTTACAAAACACAAATACTTATGCACCAAAAATACCTCCATTTGTGCATGGCGCACAAAATCACAGCTCAAAAGCAAAATCAAAACTAGCGTCTTCTTCGGGACATAATATTTGCCCACATGTCTGTCATTTTTTTGCTTCCTGCTATAGTGTCCCCCGGAGGCCGTTAAAAGGCAAGTACAAATCTATAAATTAGCCAAATCACTGTAAAGCGTTTGAAAAAAGTAGTGGCTTACAGTTAGAAAGTTATGGTCGGTAGGAAATTGACTGAAAAATGGGTCTCAGGTGTTATTGTTGGCAGATCAGGTAATCATATTTGGTAAAATTTTTTATATAATTTTTTTTTTAGTCTCTTTTGTGGTCCCTTTAGAGATAAATTGTCCAGATGGGAAAATAGTACATGACCAAGGTCTGTGTTTCAAAAACAAGTGTCATTGTTGGTTTTATCATTCTGCTCCAGATGCACTATCTGCTGTGTTTGGGGATGACCTTTATAAGTAACCAAACAAAGAAATCTGCTTAGTCTGCTGTGTTTACATTGATTCCCTAACTTAAGTGAGTAACCACACAAACCGAATCAGCCGAGTATCCCAGCTAGTATTTCAAGCTAGTCTGCTAATTTGACTTGTGTAACAGCATTCAAAGAATAGGTTTCAGTAGGAACCTCAGACTAATGATTCCTGATTCAGTTCAAGGTTTCAAATTATTAACCCAGATGACTCAGGAACTGACCAACTCTAGCATTACACCACGAGTCTCATTCACCCAGCCAGCCCCCCACTAAATCTTTTAGCGAAAACATGCATTGTCTAATCTTGTGAGCTGGATGTATTGTTGGTATCCCTATTTGTATTAGAAAACAGATTTAGCTTTTTCGTCACTATAGGGTGGTTCTGAAAGCTGGCTACCAACTTAAATAGAGAAAAAAAAATTTTGTAACTGATACTGATCATATGCAAAGTTATTTCTCTGCATGTTAACTTAAGGATAAACCATGTGGTAATAACACAAAGAACTTGATATGGGTACATTTCTAAATTTTTGACCAGTTTATGCAGGTGATTCCAAGTGAAATCAGGGTTCCCCTGAGGTAAAACCAACTAGAATTTACCCCAAAGTCAAAATCCAACATGAATACACAAGCATATTTTTTTGTTCTCTAATTCTATAGTACACATCATCCAACACTAACAAACCACATAACAGTTTGTTTTTTCAGTAAGCTGCTTTGATCTGTGTCCAGTAGGGATGATTAGAGTAATGTTCTTTTCCAGGTTTGGCATGTTGAATAAAGCCCCCTTGAAAACTAACTGCTAAATGTCACAAAGGAGGAGAAAAAGGGAGAAAATTTATGAGTATGTGAGGGACCAACAAACAGACAGTCAGCGAGGATGAGAACAGAATAGCTCATTGTGCAAAATCTGTCTGGGTGGACAGTCTTCGTAATGAGAAATATTAACATTGCCAGACTTTTTTCTGTCTTATAAAAAAAAATCATTATGCTCACACAAATGACTGTGCCTACAATCCATCCTACCAATCAATGTCCTTTATAAGGATGGCAGAACACAGAGTAAATGTGTTCATACTCTTTAGTGAATGGCACTGGAAGATAGATGAATCCTCTTACCTGAAGAATAATTTGCTTCAACAGGAAATCATCTTCATATGAGTGGGAGTGTGGTCTCTGAACAAGAAATGGTAAAGCTTGATAAAAATTTCCATCTGTCCTATTCCAAAAGGTTTAATTTTGTGGGTTACTCAGCTAACATAATTCATGGAAATATTGTAATTTTACAGTATTTAAACTAACATGAAGGAAACTCAAAAAGCTGACACGAAAAGTTGCACCATAAAAAGCTATCCAGGTGTCATGCAAAGCTGACCATGCCACTGCCCTAAAAAAATTGTAACTTGAGCTGGGCAGTCATTCCAGCTTGAAATGTTGCTATGGCTGCAAAGATTTAGACTACTTGTTCTTGATCTTAGGCAAGGTATACACTTTGTAAAAGCAAAGAAGTCATTAGCTAAACATCTTAAGGTGATATTCAAAAACTTGAGACAATGTGCTGAATTATTGATTGCAAACATAAAATTATCAGTTTTGAGCATGAATCAGAAAAAATAATGAGTTATATTCCCCAGTTTAGTGTCAGGTGTTTGCCATATTTCACTATTTCTAAGTGAAATAACTTCTGGTTCTCCCTTGCTGCAGATAATGTTTTGAGCCTCTTTTTTTGTTTGCTTCCGCTCGCCTTAAATTTTTTTGCAATAACCAAATATGTTTTCAACTAAGAGCTAAGGATCATAATAAGTTGTGTGAAATGTGCAGATTCAACTCTGGTTTATCTCTGGAGGTTATATTTTAGTCCTGAATGATTCAGAGGTGAGTTTTTTTGTGGTTCAACAAGCAAAATCTCTTTTACAATGAAAATGGTTCAGGATTAGCACAACGACTGGACAGAAAAAGAGTACAACTGAAGCAAACATCCAAAGAAAAGCTTTGAAAAGCATTCATAAAGCCTGGATAACTATTAACTAGAACCATTCTACAAAAATTTGAAAGTCAGAATCCATAAAAGTAAATTATGAATAAATGAGAATGGGTTTAGGATTTTGCCATAATTTGATGGCATTTAAACATTATTTTAATGTCGATATTGCAAACTTAAAGAACTCCGCGCTGTGATTGACATGTTGACAGCTGAGCAGAAAGATGGAGCACAATATCGACGTGAGCTCCATTGCCTCAGAGGGAGGCAATTTTGAAGTTAAATATTTCTCTCTACCTCTTTCCCCAGAGGAAAGAGAAGAAAGGGAGGAAGGTTCTGTGGCGGACGCGAGCGGCCCTGGGCCGTATCGTTTCGAGACGATGGCTTGTGAGTTGCCCGGAGCTACAGGTGCCGAGCCTGCAGCGGGATTGCGGCGTAGAATGGGGCTCTGTCTCTGAGTGGTACATTGTCGCTAGCCAAAGCTAAAGCTAAATTTAGATTATCTTGAGTAATATCATAACTAACAGGTGCAACTGCAGCCACTGTACCTCATTGTCTACAACAGAAAATGTATGTTGCAAAGCCGTGCCGAAGGTATAAATCAAAGTGCACTAAAAAATAACTATGCCCTGATTTCATTATCCATTTACTGGTATCAGTTCATCCCTTTGTCATAGGTAACGTGCAGATGTCAGCAGGAACGGCTATGCTAAAGAATCTAACTAAATGCTAAGGTAACAAATCATTAACCTGATAAATGCTGTAAACGAGGTGTGGCCTAGACTTGGCTTGTTTTATACTCCACAGCAGCAGGAAGGCGGACGTCAGTTACCACCCGCTGAGCCAGTAGCGATGCCCGATTCAAATTCAAGTGCAGTGTAACGTTTTAACCTGAAGAAGGCACTCCACTAATGGTTTTTAGTAAAAAATGAATATTTTTACTAAAATGTACTAAATTACAAAAAATAATGACCAGACATGTAGATAGCACTATTAGACACTCATGTATACAGTTTATCGGCAAAAGAAAGTTGATTTGGGGGTGAGTTGCACTTTAAGTATCATCATCTGCTCCTGCCCAGAGATCTGAGAGGACTCTTCACTATCATACTCATGCAGCACAAATGTTTGTGGCCCCAATGAATGTGTATGCCAACTTGACAATATTACTCCCATTCAGTGGTGCCAACCATAAAACAGAAAAAGAAAACCATGAGTCAGATCTCAAGCTGAAGTTTTTACGGAATACAGTGTGCATAGATCGGCTGTTTTCCCCATTTGAATAACTGTTTTCTGTGGGATGAGCACACAATAATTGCATTAATATCCAGGTAAAGAATCAGTTCATTCTTTCTTTTCCGGTCTTTTCTTCTTCTCTTCTGAGTAGACAGTCAACAAATCAGCTTGTACATCATCTCCAGCCATGAGATCTCCTGTTATTAAAGTGTCACAATGTTTCTGGTCAAAGTGAAATCTCTATCGCAAAACACTATTTAGCTGCTGCCAGGATGTGACTTCATCTGATGAAGTGAGTGTCAGCTATTATTATGAGCTCTGGGTGTGAAAGTGAATGGGAAACTGTAAGCCTAATACCCTGTGTTATCAATGTTTAAAAATCATATTTTGAGGCAAGAAAAAAAACAGTTTTGAGTTGCCCTGTTGTGTGGAAGGAGTCGACCATAAAGAGTGTTTGCCGGTCACACTCATTGGAAAGGTAAAAATTGCCTGCCGCTTTGCGTACTCAAAGTTTGATAGATCTGAAACTTACTTGGCATAAGTAAACCATTTTTGCTGAGCTTAAATATGATTTTAGTAAGGATTCAATGCAAAGTTCTATAAATGAAACCCCTCATCAGTATTACGTTGTGTTATTTGAAACACGTTGGTCAGCTTAAAAGATCACTTTTGAATATTAAACTGCCATGGTGGTATGAGAAACTTTTCGGCTTAACAGTGTGTTTAGCTTACATTTTCATCAGAGAGTCTAAAATGTTAAACTATATCTACATGTTTTTTTAATTGATAGAAAACACATTCGAAGGTTTATCCTCTCACAAGTGCTGCAACTGGCAGGCACCAACTACAACAAAGGAAATCAACAGCATTTTCCCCATATTTAAGCCTGTATGCACAAAATGTCTTTGTTTTCTTTGTAGCTTTTCATGGCAAGGGGTATCTGTAATATTCTCGGCATCAGTTGTTACTTTTCACAGGAAAACTGACATTTGCAAACTCTGGTACCCCAGGCTGCATGGCTGCGGTAGTTACAGTAAGTGAAAATAGCTTGCAGCTTTTGTGGCGAACTGATGTGGGTGACAGTAATGAGTGGTGTGCACAATGCCTGTCAACAGAAATGTGCAGAAGAACAACACTAGCAGAGACAGAAAGACACAGACAAAAGCAGTACTGTAGCCACCTAATTTAGCTCTAGATTCATTAACTAATCCCTTACCTTACCCTTATTAGCATGTACTTTAACAAAGATGGTTAGATAAACTGTCATTTATTAAAGTATGAATGGGTCTTGCACATCATGTTAAACTCAAATAGTCATAATCTAGGACACCGTTTTTGATGCATTTCGATCTCTGTTGATTACACAGAGGAAGTCAGAGAAGAGGAAAATGATGGGAGTCAACAACGCATGGAACATTGACGTGTCCAACCACCACTGTCTGTTTAAGTGGAATCGACTTCTGCTCATTTCCCAAATTACGCATATCTGACTGGCCCATCGCTGCAGGGACTACAGGAAGCATGGGGACACAGAGAAAGGTTCTCTCACACACATGCTCTCTCCGTTTCTCCATTTCTCAGCAGGGAATCAATGATATCTGCTTAATTATAGGGTGTATTTAATCAGCGGCGCAGCAGTACATACTGGCTTGTGACCCTGTAGCTGTCAGGAAGTCATTTGGTTTCAAGCAGTTAGTGGCTGAATACCCCCACAATAATTAAAGGTACAACAATTTAATTGCTACAAAGGTGTAGAAGTAGCAAAAAACTGTCTCTGTATTATTGAGATTATAATTATTGCATTATTACTGTCATCTGCAGAAATACTTAGTTGACTGCAATTGTTGGGTGTATCAGAGATGGACAAGAAGCTGAATACGGGGGGCTGGTGGACCGCTTTGTGACATGGTGTGGAAACAATCGTCTCACCTTGAATGTGAACAAAACAAAGGAGATGATTGTAGATTTCAGAAGAAACAGGGATAAGTCAAAAACTGTTTCCATCATGGGAGAAGAAGTGGAGGTGGTTGAGGAGTATAAATACCTCGGAGTTCACCTTGACAACAGACTGGACTGGAGGCGCAACAGTGAAACCGTCTACAAGAAGGGACAGAGCAGACTGTACTTCTTGAGGAAGCTTAGGTCCTTCAAGGTTTGCAGCAAGATGCTGGAGATCTTCTACAAGTCTGTTGTGGAGAGTGTAATCTCTTCAGCCATCATCTGTTGGGGTAGCAGCATCAGAACCAGGGATTTAAAAAGGCTAAACAACCTGATAAAGAAGGCTGGTTCTGTTCTTGGGACAACTGTGGAACATCTGGAGATGATAATGCAAAGAAGGATTCTTCATAAAATCAAAAAAAATTATGGACAACCCTGAGCATCCTCTTCATGAGACAGTCATACAACAACAGAGCGTCTTCAGTTGGAGGCTTCTTCAGTTTCGCTGCAATACAGACCGCTACAGGAAATCCTTCCTGCCCACAGCCATCATCATCTACAACAACTCCTGAAAGAATTAATTATATGAGCTACAACAACACTTAATTTCCTTCTGGGATCAATAAAGTATTTTTGAATTAAATTGAATTGAATTGAGGCTCTGTTCTCAACTATTCATGTACAGGTATTAGAGAACTGCTGCTCTCGTTAAACGTTTCTGTAACAAATGGTACTCAGAGGCACCGAATCCCTTTGACCTAGATAGAAGTATATACAAATGCATACTGTCACAATTATAAACTTAAAATGAGTTGATTACCAGACCTACCCTACTGGTATACATGGTGTACTGGTATAATTGTCAATTTACTAAGAGACAGATTACTGTGTAGTATGGTACCATCTTTCTAGCATTCAAGTTCCCTTCACTACTTTGGAAATTAGGTAACATTACTGCAAATCTAAGTAGCAATACATTTTTTTGTCTTTCTTTTATAAATGGAATAACTGTGGGTGAGGCTGTGATTTGTTTATTACATTAAAATAGTGTTTGTAGTAAAACCCAATACTTTAGCTTTAAATTCTCCTGAATTTATAGTAGCCATGCAAGATATAATAATCCAGCAGCAGGTATCCGAGGCTTTCAGGTACAGCACTGTACAAGAAAAAAAAAAAAAATAATTACACATATATATATATATATATATAGGATGTAAGAATATATATCGCAATAATTTATTTCCTGATATTGTCTCGATATTCAAAAAGAAAATATAAATTATTTTATTAAAAAAATTTGGATTTGAATGGAACCATTAATGATGACAGTTATTTTTGTAGTAAAATTAAAAGTATGACTGGTAGTTTGTGGCAGTTTTCACCTTCTTTGTTCCAGTGGATCAACTAGATCTAGTAATAAAACTGGATATGAAAGGTATGAACGCTGGCAATATTATTATTTTTGAAAGAAGCTTGGTTGCTTGCACAATTTTAAAACTGAACATTTACCATCATAGCTTTTAATAGCATGCAGCTCAAGCATAATACAGGCTTAACCTGTAAAAACAACGTTCCTATGTAGTATAACCAATATTCACTGAAAATTATGTGAATATATGATGGATTCTCAAGGGTTTTTTGTGCAGTGTATCTCTGGTTTGAATTCACTGTAAAAAAAAAATTTACTGTGAGCAGGAAAACATGGTTTCTTTACAAAAATGCTTGCCTTACGATACTTGAGATTATTTTGATTTTAGCATTCAAGAGAGGTTCAACCTAATGATGACAGTGAAGTGCAAAACACCACAGAATAAAGTTGCTGTGTTTTAGACAGGATAAGAAGTTCTCACTGTAAGTTCACATTGATTTATTGCAAAAATAATGAATGTCACTTTTCTATAAAATGAGAAATATTCTGTTCAGATAGTTATAAATTATACATGATGCAAACCTGTACCTATAACTGCTCTGTTCTGCATATTAAGTAAAAATCCAATCTTTTAGAAAACATCTTGTTTTAAGGAATAAAAATTAAATAACTCAAGCTGTTACAATGACTTAGTGAGCAATAAGAAAGAGAATTGCTTTTTGTTTGCTATGGACAATATTAGCTTAATGACACTATTCTGCTAAATGCCAGACAGATGGATATTGAGTTCAAAGAGACAAATACTGTAGATACTTAGGGTTTTATTCATGCATGCAATTTAATGAGGTATGAAAGTGGGTAAAATGGTGAGGGGCAACCATGTTTCTTTTAATTAAGACGTTATATTATGTAAATAAATAAACACGTGTTGACCTGAAATAAATAAAATATATATCTACATCTAAAAAGGTGTACTTTACCTTTTATTGTTGAGTATCTCTTGACTCCGTAACATAACGGAGCCTATGACTGTTACACAGCATGGGCCTGTGTCATTTTTCTTTTACTGTGGTGACCTTAATTAGAATTATCATATATTATGATATTTACACAAATAATTAGTGTATAACATGATTTCATTCATTTTAATTAAAAGGAAATCACAACACATGTTCCAACTGAAACTTAACATGTGCTAATAATTCCTCTGATATGACAACGGTATCTATCAGATTTCTTTATTATTTTTTAATTTAATAAAACTTGACCAAAAATGGCAATAAAACTTGATAGCAGCCACAGATATCTATTACCATTTCATATTTTGTCATTAGTCCATAAGGAATGTCATTGTTTTGAAGGAGAACTGGACAACCATCAGTCAGAGGATATGTAAAGTGACCATTTTAGTAAATTCTTTCTGACAGCCCTCTATCTTAAACATAGAAACATCTGGGAGATGTGCTGTTTGCTCAAGCAGAATAGATTTTGCCTGGAAAAACTTTAATTTTAAACCGAATCTGTACTTTCCCAAAAGATTTTGAAGACATCTTTGGCTGTGAAAGCTTTCTACACTATGCATGCTCTTCACTTCTCGCTCCACACTGACACACTGGATGATGTACTTAAACATCAAAAAGAAATTTTTTTACTCACTCCATCCAGTCTTTGCGTCTTCCTCACTCCCTGAGAATAAAAGCAGCCAGGTTTTCTTCCACGATAACTTGGGGAAGATATTTTTATTCCGACTTGACAGTTTTGTTTTCAGGCTGCCAGTTTGACACAGTAATTAGGGGAGGAGAGGAGACGTGTCATGTACAGTGGCTTGCAAAAGTATTCGGCCCCCTTGAACTTTTCCACATTTTGTCACATTACAGCCACAAACATGAATCAGTTTTATTGGAATTCCACGTGAAAGACCAATACAAAGTGGTGTACACGTGAGAAGTGGAACGAAAATCATAAATGATTCCAAACATTTTTTACAAATAAATAACTGGAAAGTGGGGTTTGTGTAATTATTCAGCCCCCTGAGTCAATACTTTGTAGAACCACCATCGGCTGCAATTCCAGCTGCCAGTCTTTTAGGGTATGTCTCTACCAGCTTTGCACATCTAGAGACTGAAATTCTTGCCCATTCTTCTTTGCAAAACAGCTCCAGCTCAGTCAAATTAGATGGACAGCGTTTGTGAACAGCAGTTTTCAGATATTGCCACAGATTCTCGATTGGATTTAGATCTGGACTTTGACTGGGCCATTCTAACACATGGATATGTTTTGTTTTAAACCATTCCATTGTTACCCTGGCTTTATGTTTAAGGTCGTTGTCCTGATGGAAGGTGAACCTCCGTCCCAGTCTCAAGTCTTTTGCAGACTCCAAGAGGTTTTCTTCCAAGATTGCCCTGTATTTGGCTCCATCCATCTTCCTATCAACTCTGACCAGCTTCCCTGTCCCTGCTGAAGAGAAGCACCCCCAGAGCATGATGCTGCCACCACCATATTTGACAGTGGGGATGGTGTGTTCAGAGTGATGTGCAGTGTTAGTTTTCCGCCACACATAGCGTTTTGCATTTTGGCCAAAAAGTTCCATTTTGGTCTCATCTGACCAGAGCACCTTCTTCCACATGTTTGCTGTGTCCCCCACATGGCTTGTGGCAAACTGCAAACGGGACTTCTTATGGTTTTCTTTTAACAATGGCTTTCTTCTTGCCACTCTTCCATAAAGGCCAACTTTGTGCAGTGCACGACTAATAGTTGTCCTATACACAGATTCCCCCACCTGAGCTGTAGATCTCTGCAGCTCATCCAGAGTCACCATGGGCCTCTTGGCTGCATTTCTGATCAGCGCTCTCCTTGTTCGGCCTGTGAGTTTAGGTGGACGGCCTTGTCTTGGTAGGTTTACAGTTGTGCCATACTCCTTCCATTTCTGAATGATCGCTTGAACAGCGCTCCATGGGATGTTCAAGGCTTGGGAAATCTTTTTGTAGCCTAAGCCTGCTTTAAATTTCTTAATAACTTTATCCCTGACCTGTCTGGTGTGTTCTTTGGACTTCATGGTGTTGTTGCTCCCACCATTCTCTTAGACAACCTCTGAGGCCGTCACAGGGCAGCTGTATTTGTACTGACATTAGATTACACACAGGTGCACTCTATTTAGTCATTAGCACTCATCAGGCAATGTCTATGGGCAACTGACTGCACTCAGACCAAAGGGGGCTGAATAATTACGCACACCCCACTTTTCCGTTATTCATTTGTAAAAAATGTTTGGAATCATGTATGATTTTCGTTCCACTTCTCACGTGTACACCACTTTGTATTGGTCTTTCATGTGGAATTCCAATCAAATTGATTCATGTTTCTGGCTGTAATGTGACAAAATGTGGAAAAGTTCAAGGGGGCCGAACAGGACACTGTGTCAGTAAAAACTTTTGCAAATATAGAATATTTTAGGGTAAAATAAGTTTGTAGTCTCAGGTCAGATTTTAGGGGATTATTTAACTTCAGTGACTAGTTTGTCTTCACTTTTTCAGTAAAGGTTTTACAAGAGGGAGACATTTAAATATGTTTTAATATTATTAATTCTTACAGCCAAGATTGTACATACAAACACCTGTATGAGATCAGCTAGTATTACCATGACGATTATTATTTAGTAAATACCATAATAATGTAATTTGTAGATTATTTTACTTTGTTTTTACCCTTATTGGGAATGCCCAGCAGGTTTTTTTTTAAGCTACTGATGTATTAATTTACACATTCAGTTATTTGTAGGCCCACCTGGTATATTTTAACACACCCCAAAGGCATTACTTCCTTGGTTAGAATTGACAGATGCCTGAAGGTGTCACATTCATCTGTTCAAACAAATATATACAAGTTAGTAAGTCCAGTTATAATTCGATTCTGTGTCACAGAATTGAACATGCTTGGGTGTGAAATGTGTGACTCAACCTCAGAGCAAAAGCATAAGACCTTGGGAAGATCCTGGTTAAAGCATGTTATACCAAAATGGCCTAAAATACCACAAAGCACAGAAGGAGCCATTACTCCAAAATCAAAATAAAACACCGGATTACAGTTTGTAAATGCATTCAGGGACAAAGCGATACATTTTTCTGACTGAACTAAAACTGAAGTGTTTAACAATTACTATTGTTACATTTGGATAAAAAAGCCGAGAATTTCCAACCCTCAGAACACCAACCTAACCGTGAATAAAGGCAGTATTAGCATTATGTTGTGTGTGTGTGTGTGTGGTGGGGGGGTTCCTCCAAGAGCAAGTGGTGCACTTTACAAGATAGAGGGTATCATGAAGAAAGAGCATCATGAGAAAATACTGAAACATCTCCAGACATCAGTCTGTAACTTAAAGCTTGGGCAAAAGTGGCCCTTCAATTTGGACAATTACCCGAAACATACTACTAAATTATTTATAAAGTGGCTCAAGGATGAAGATGCCAGTGTTTTGACATGGCCATTAAAAAGTCCCATAGAAAATTTGTACAGAGCTAAAACTATTTGTGCAAGCCAGGTGGCTAACTAATCTAACCATGTCAGGATACTTGGATTTTTTGGTTTTCATCATTTCCTTGTTGCTCATTTATGTTCAATAGGTCTTGCCAAATTTATTTAACTTTTTTGTGTTCATTCGAGAAGACATATTACTTAATTCCTTTGTGTTTAGTCTCCGGAAAGCATAGAGTGAAAGCAATGAATGTTTAGTTATAGTTTGTAACACATTGACAAAATTTGGAATAATATGTTTAAAAATATACTTGTAAAATTAACCATCATACACTGTGAACTGATCTCTCTGCCATTAATAATAAAAGAAAAAGAAGGGGGGGTGTTGCATGGTGTAGTGGTTAAGAAAGGCACCCCATGTTCAGAGGCCTCAGTCCTCGAAGAGGTCGTCCCGGGCTTAACTCCATCCCGCAGACATTTACCGAATGTCTCTTCCCCCACTTATCTCCCCTTTCTACACTGCCCACTGCTAATAAAGGTTGCTGTGGTCACAAAACCTTGAAAAAGACAGAAAAGAAATGCATCATGGGTTTTATTTTGAAATATATCGGATCCACCTAGCTGGCTCATGTCTCACTTCATGTCTGGCTCATGTCATTTCTATAAGTTCATGAAAATTCGCATGCGGCGTCTGGAAAAAAATAGACTTCATGCGTAAACTTTGTGTGGCTCCGGAAGATCTGAATCTGGATCCACACCGCAGCCGGTGAGAATGCTCTGACTGGACTTAATGTTATTTCGTCTTTGCGGAAGGCGTACAGAGTCCTGACTGCATCCGTTCTGCTCTTGGTGTGAATCAGGCATAACTGACCTAAAACATAAATTGTTTAGTTGACTTTTATTTCAGACTAAGAAAAAAAACCCTGTTCTTTACAGTTTATTTAAATATCTGGTTTAAACTGTATTACAGTAAGTCACAATACCAAAAATCAGCTTTTTCTTCTGTCCTTCTGCAGCACAGCCGTTAAACGAGGTGAGCCATAGCTGCTTTACCCTCTAGCTAAAGGTGTCTCTTGAGCCGCTGTGTTTGTATATATGAACATTCTTCACAGGCTGCCTGGAGGGGGCTCCCGTCTGAACTTGAGGCTTTTTACTTCACAGCAAGGGACTAAAAGCAAGCAGCACAGAGGTCATCTGGAACTCTACCTTCTCCCTAAGGACATACATGCAGCAATGTGCTTATAGATATCACAAGACACATGCACTGGCACTGACACAAAGTCCATGCACAAACACCTGCACTTGACTTGAGCGGTAAATATCGTTCGAAGAAAAGGTTGAAAAGATGAAGACCATTGAGGATTGTTTCTGGAACTGAAAGTGAGACAGTAGGCAAACGCGAACAAAACTCATGGCAGGAGGGGGATGTGAGGAACGAAAGTGACATGGAAATGAGAGTGAGAAAGATGGACAAGGGAGAAAATATAACACCCAATGCTAAGTAGCTGCTGAGGTGGAAGAAATCCTGTTTAGATTTAAGCAGTTTAGCTAATGAGGATCATTAAAATGGCCTCCCCCCGCTACTGTAAGTGCTAGAGAGGATTGGAAGATGAAAGGATAAAAATAAAGCCTCTCTAGTAGATCCCAATGGGATTTATAAGGTGGGCACATGTAGAGAAAAAAAAGATATGGCAAATTCTAACTGGTATAAGTACTTCATAATACAACACCTTAAGCCAAGGAGCAACACTTCAACAAGCAAATTCGGCTGAACTATGAACTCTCTCAATTCTGTTTGAAGCACTCTGGCAAAGGAAGAAATTTATACGTCTGTGATTTAACAGATTGAAGGTAAAGACCAAGGTGAACACATCTCCAAGGCACTCTGTAATATAAATCAGAAGCTTATCAGTTCCACTGTGTCGTCCCATGTGGGAAACTCGCCTTTCAGGTACAGGGTGGAAAGAACAGAAGAAAGATCTCTACTCGACTGTAAAGCTCTCCATCTTGCCTACATTATTTCAAGTGGGCAGTTCACATTTCTCCCAGCATTTTATGATCCTATCAGCTTTTCCATTTTCTCTCTCTTCACTCACTGTTTAACACACAGTAAAACAAAAACTACCACAAGTTCTTAAAAACCCAATACTTGCTCCCTGTCCCACCACTATAAATCCTCTGTGCTAGGCAGCGCAATTATTTTAATACACTTCCGACAAGTTTAACAGCTCAGCCAATCAAAAGGTCAGAGCAGATGGCATCAAGACAGTTTGAAAATACAAATGTCTTTTATTTGTGCTCCTGCATATAGGAGAGAGCTGCTGTCTTGGACATCCTTAAATTGATTCTTGTTTTACCCACACTCAGCACTGTCACTCTACACCATTTACCAGCTGCATATGGGAAATTTACAACACCTTGCTCAACCAGACATCTCATTCTCAGCAAATACTGCAAACTTGTTCTATCAACCCTTTTGTCTATGTTCTTTTTTTCCGAAATTGAAGAGATGCCCGCACAAACTGCCTTCTATCTGAAGCAGCACAGTCAAACAGACAAGTTTCTTGATAAGATGAACATAATTGGTACAATCGTCCAGTCTCCTGTTGGTGAATTGGACGCCTGTAAAGTGCTGTGTGGTTGAACGATTAACATGGAAGGGAGATGTGAAACTAAATGTTTTATTGTGTCAAGGATTTATCTGAACAGTCCTAACCGTCATTATTTAGAGCAGACTACGAGCTCAATTAGGATCAGGATCTTCATTTATGTGAATAGTTTTCAACTCAAAATCTCATCAGTTTTAAATTGTTTTGTAAGTTATGTTGTGTGTGGTATCAGTGAGTATCTTTTATTCGGTAACATGGGTCAGATAAAGAGATCTGGGTGGAATCCTATGTTCTGTTTTACACTGATGCCTCCTACTCTTAATTTGAAATCACAAATTTCCACCATGAAATGAGAGATTCCTCCATGAACCTAATCCATCATCAGATGATCCTTTAACCTAGGCAGACGTAGTCAGTCGTCCAAGTCAATACTTTGTCGTATTACATTCTGTAGCAATTACAGCTGCAAGTCTTTAGCGGTACCATCTTAAGACTTCTAGAGTTTGAAACTATTTCCCAGTCACATTGAATCGCGTATTTCTGAATAGCAATTTAGCTCACAACCTTGATTGGACCATTCTGCCACATGATTTAATTTAAACCATTACATTGTAGCTTTGGTTGTATGTTTAATGTCATTGCCCCACAGGAAGGTGAACCTCAGCTTTACTCTCAATTCTTTGGTAGGCTTTGAAAGGTTTTGTTTCAGACCTGCCCTGTAATTACCAACCTCCATCTTCCCATCAACAATAAATTACAATTTGCATTCCGATGAGACTCCCTTGTCTGTTTAAAAGAACAGCATAATTGTCTTACAATAGTTTAAAAACAAATATTTTACTTTATCTGTGTTTACTTGACAAACTTACGATTTTGGAGAAACAAAAACACTGCATCCTACGTATCCGTTGATCATATGATACAAATACAACCGTACAACTTTACCATATTGTTGTTTGTGTTACCCTGATACAATTTAACATCAACTGTTTGATAAAAGGTTTCAACACAAAGAGACTTTGAAAAATATTCCCACTTGTTTTTGGAGAATCGTTACATTCCTTTGTGTTTTTTTGAGTGCTGCTAATGTCAACATCATTTCTGCTCACTGTCCTGGGCAGTGTAATCATAATCCTAAATACAAAGTTTAAAAAAAATCTCCCAGAATGGATTTGTCAGCCTTCACCACACAAACATATAGAGTTGTGCATATATAGGTAAATGCTGCACTAAAGTTATAACACAAAATCATCTGTGTCATAATAAAAAAGGCTGATGAATTGGCTAAAATAAAGCTGTTCAAATGGTCAGTTTGGCAAAACATGGACAGCTAGGCTCCATTACGTCTCTTATTTGCAATGTGCAGTGTACCAAACATTTGCACGGCAGCACCTTATTTGTAGCATGTGTTTTTTACCACTTATGAAAACCAGCAATGGGGGTAATAACCAATAACTCAATGAGCAGCTTGCTATCTATAATAAAGAGTTGGCTTGTGTTGGATAGGGCCACAGTGCAATTCTATGTATGAGCGACAAAATTTATTTGTTAGAAAACAGAAACCTCAATGTATAACCACACATACTGTACATACAGTATGTGACAATACTATAGAGCGAATACACCAAAGAAAGGGGACAATTTTAATGTATTTTGCCAATCCCATTATTAGCAATTTGACAGAACAAAGCCCAACAACTGTTACGAATACACAGAATACACAAATCAAAGTCATAACACTCGATAGGACGCAAAAAGCTTGTTTGTCTATAAAGAATACAGTTAATCTGAAAAGTGAACACACCACTGTTAAAATGTCACGTTTGTGTGATGTAAAAAAAGAAGGGACCATGATAGAGTTTGTTTTTTCTTTACTGTGACATATACCAGCTATGTTTCAACTGGAAAACAAATATGTCAGGGGTTCAATGTAAAGTATAAAAATGATTCATAACTTCCAGATGAACACCCATAAACTAATACTTTTTGGCAAGTTTTGATTCAGTTTCAGTACTCAGTTTTCTTGAGTTAACACAGTTTCAGAGAATAGAATATATTGTTTTCTGAATTTGTTCACTTGCATCCTTTAGTTTTGGCCATTTGTGTCAAAGAGGTTGAACGATTTTATAACAGTCAGGAGAAGGGTAAAAAAAAAATAGTGTCATGAAAGAACCATGGCACAGAGAAGGTGGTGATCAGGAAGGTGTTATGACCAGAGGCAACAGTCTCCAAAATGAATAAAAAGACTAGGTGAAAACTGATCAATGAAGCCACAGCTACCGGCAGCTGCATTGAAGGAACTGCTAGTCTTTCTGGTTCATAACTCTCTATAGGTTTGGATCAAGGAATAGGGATTCAAAACGGATACTTTTTTTTCTCAAAGGAAAGATCCAGGCCTGGCATAAATCTCAGAAAAACCTTGCAAGAGAATTTGTTATGCTCTGAAGGAACCAAACTGGTGCTTTTGGGTCATAATGCCGAGTGTATGTTTACCACAGGAACAGCAGTCCACATCACCAAAAGAATACCATACCTAGAGTAAAACACGGTGGTGGAAACTTCACGCTCACAGGTAACGTTTCCTCATTTAGAACAAAGATTTTTGTTAAGATGACTGAAATTATGAATCCTTTTAAAACCCAATTTATTTTGACCAAAAAACCTCCAGATGCCTCCACGAAGGAGCAATTTTATTTTCAGGCATTATAGTCTATCCAAACTTTCTTAGTCTTATGTGGAGTTACTGTTGGTGTGAAAGTTGTCCTTGGTCTCTTCTGTGTATTCGCACAATCCATTTAACTGCTTGCGAGTGCTGACTACCGATAGTGGCAGAGTGATCTGAAACATGAACGCGCTTGACGTCACATCCGCAGACAGCGCGGGAAAAATCGGACCTGACAGAAAATAGAAGAAATTGGATACAGGCTTATAGGTGTACCCACTGTGAGCTGACAAGGTGTCAATATGCTCATCAGGAGATGTTTGAGTCATAAATGGTCAAATAAAAAGACTATTGTTATGTTTATTTTGGGGAAAAAGTTGCATATAGCCTCTTTAACTGAATATAAATGTAATTTAACAAAGTCGTTTATTAAGGGGGTGCACATTCAAATTCAGGTTATTGCATCTTTTTTTTATATAATTTTATATGTTTACCCTTTAACAGGTTTGCAAGTCTTTAGCCTGAAATTACATGATGTGTGTCACATTAAAGGTGTAAAAAGTTTGGAAATTATTTATTGTGGCTCAGTTTGTTAATGTCTCAAGACCATGGCAGTGCATTAGGATTGTGGAAACGTATGATATTGATTGTGTAATATAAGCATAACAGCAAGTATTACAGAGCGGGTTTTGTGTCATTTACATTAATCCATTCATGTTTACACCTTAATTTGAACCAGTTTTCAACTCAGATTTAAGGACAAATTCCTCACATAACCCAGACTACAAAAAAGTGCAACACTACTACTAAAAAATGCAACACTGTTAAACTTAATTAAATTAAATTCATTCAATTATTTCACAATATACAACAATAATATGGTGATTAACACAAAATAATTTGGCATAAGAATGTATTTGACATCCATATCTTGCACAGTCATATGCTGCACAAACTGGATTATTATACATGTGACATCTCATGGAGAGAATTGTAAGCGAAGGAAAGTAGATAAGCAGCACAGAACAAGTAAACAAACAGATGGAAGGAAAATGACAGAGAGTAAAAGTTCACATTTGTTCAGACAAATGCCCATGTCTTGCTCCTTCACCTTGAAAACATAAATTAAAGCAGCCTGCTCAGGATTCAGCACACAGATTGATATAATGGCGAAACAAGCTACAGATATAGTTCTTAGAAATCTGAACCAAAAAAATAAAAATCTCCCTAGTTTAAATTCTATGCTCAATTATAAGCATTGTTTTCATGTTGGTACAACAACCAGATTGATGTTTCTGTAGTACTGCAGCCCTAATCTAATTGGTAAATAAGTACACTTGTGTGATGGATATTAGTGTTTAAACTACAAAGAAGAACCAATAGTTAAAGATTTCTATCTCTGTTTTCTCTCTTCCCCTGTGTTTAAATCTGCACATTATCTGACGGAAGCAGCAGTCGATAATTACAGCTGGATATGTACCTGTTTAACTGTCTTCCTAACAATAAGTAATGACCGTATAGCTTGGCTAACACAATTAACACCGGCGCGGGGGGGTGGGGGGAATAAAACTCCAATCAAAATAAAGCATTATGTAAATTATTAATTACAGCACAGACAATTGCAATCTTGTTCGGCTGCCCATTGGCACTGACATAAATGAAAAAGAGTCAGAGAGAAGGACAGAGAACGGCAGAGATAGCTCTAAAAAGGAGGGAGTGTGAAAAATGTTTTACTAATGCCACCTGCTCCTGGAGTAATTCACTAAAACCATTTGCAATTCAAAGACTAAAGCGCAGCCTCTTATCTAAACTGACTCTCAACAAATCTAAACTAGGATGTGGGAAAGACTTTAGCAAATATTTGGATTGATTTGCATTTGTTCTACTGTGTAGGATGTCATTAACAATCTGTGAAACATAGAATCAGAAAGAAATCCTTCAAATCCAAACATGAAACCTAATTTTAAAAAACATTATTGAAGGTAAAATGCACTAGATAAATAACATTTATATTTTAAAAGTAACTATGAAATCCTATTCTTTATTTAGTGAGATAAATATTTTATAAGCACATGGTTTCTATAGATGTGATTTTGAATAAAGATATGTGTTTTAATAAAAGCCAGGGCAAAGATTTGAACATGGAAAGAGTCAGTGAGGTGAAGAAAATACAGAAAAACATTCCACCGCAATCACAATGAAAACAAGTGGAAAAAAAGAGTGAGTGATCTCTCACATTTTGTGTCTCAGCTTAATAGTAGTGGTCTCACATGGGAGAGAGGGAAAGCCAAGCTTTGTGTGAGAAATGATAACCTCCAGCCTTCCCATTCGCAAGCATCATACCACCCTGAAAAAAAGGCTTGGAAATCAACCGATCAGTCTTTGCGTTTACATGAAATGATGGTTTTCTCTCTGCCTGTGTTCCTATTTTTTACCACATCTGCCTTTTTTCCCTCTCAGTCTGGCCTCCTCCAGACAGGTCCAGCACTGAATACATCACCTCTGCTTTCAATATTGTGCTATTATCTAACTGAATTGAATCCCCCACCCCAACCTGTTCTCCTGTTCTGACCATGGACAATATGTCTGTTGGACTTTGACAAATTAAACCAGCTCAATATATGGCAATAACCTTCACAGCAAAACATGGGATGGGAGGTGTGGGGTGAGGGGTGTTACAATGGCAGAGGAACAGAGACTGAAAGAGGAATGGAGGCACGCACAGATAGATGATGGGATATATCGTGCAAGGCATGGTATTTCCCACCACAATTCAATGTATGTAAGTCCACATCTACTTTAAATGCCACCAAGTGAGTAGAGTTGAAACATGCTAAATTATCTGAGCTGAAATTATAGTTAATTGCTTTCTCCAACTCTCTGCAAGCTTTCTAATTTCTGTCAAAAAAGTACAGCACAAAGAAATATGAAAAATATTATCAGTCGTGCTTCCAAAAAGATAATAAATTTTATATGTCTCAAAAGGAAGCATTTGGGACCATGGCGAAGCAGCAGTTAAGCCCAAAATTCTTCATACCCAAAAGCGGATTTAAGTTTAAGGTGATCTTTTAATACTAATCTTCTGATTGGAAGTAATATTTACGTTTTCGAATGGCCAACACAGAGTCATGACCTAAAACAGATAAAGAATCTGTGGAGGGAGCCAAATATTAGGGTGATTACAAGGTGGTCCTCTAACGGTCTAACCTCAAAGACTTGGAGTTCATCCCCAAATATACACCTTCAAATTTCATTGGAAGCATTCAAAAAGCATTCACTTATTATAAGAAGAATTTGACTGCTATAATGCTGATAAAGATTTTTCCAGTTATCTTTTAGAATTACCTAAATTATTTTCTACATTCCATTTTCAAATAAAATGTAAATAAAAATAGATTTTCTTTCTAAATTTCACACTTGCTTTGGATTCCTGAATTATCTTTTGATATAGATCTGTCTTTTTTCGTATCAGAAGAAAACTTCATGGGTGGATTCAAAATCCAAATCTGCAAATTTGCTAGGGTTATGAAAATGTTTGGGCTTCACTGTATTTTATTTACAAAAACTAGCAAAAATAATCTAATAATGTTAAGAGTTATCTGTATGAGGGAAAATGTATGCTATAGCTACAATTGTGTAAATATAAATCTTTTTAAATGGTAAAAACATTACTTTCCAGCCAGAATTATTCAAACCACAGAACAAGCTGCCTGAATACCCAGGGACTTTGAACAAATATCAATTTAATTTGAAATAAGTGACAAGCTGGCATCAGCCTCAACCAGTCAATTTTCTTCTCTCTTTTATAATGACCCTTATTAAATTGTTCAAGGGGGACTGCTTTACAGATGCATTTCTCCGGGTTTTGACACAAAGCTCCTGCAGCACACTTGAACCACACGGGCAAACAAAATACCCTCTCAACAACCCAACAATAGAGGGTCGTTAGGCAACTATTGTTGTGATTTCATCTGCTCAGCGTGATAACGCCTTGATTGATGCCGAGCCTCCCCAGTTAATCACATGCCCTAGACGATGACTGTAATGTTCTGGCACAAAATTAAAACTGAGATGATGCAGCAACTTCAAAAGGCTGATAAATGTGCAAAACTGTGCATGATTGAGGATCCGAGACGAGCAGACATACACTTACCACAAAGTAGCTCACACGTGCAGATCAGACTCGGCTCCATTGAAAAGAAAAAAGAGCTCAACTTAACTCACCTGCTCGGAGCTTTATGATGGACTCAGTCTTGGTCTCTTTAATTTCTCGGTGGCGCTGCGCAGACTTTCTGCAGGGGGTGCTTAGCCGTCCTGTGAGGCTCCACGTAAGAGTATCGATCTCTCAGCCAAGTGGAATGAGTCCCTGCTGCCTCCACGAGAGTCAGATGTGCTCTCCTCTATGCCGCTCACACAGCTTCACACAGATGCACAAGGAAATATGAGGATGGGCAGCCTGGCGTTCCGCTCCCTCTCCCTACCTCCCTTTCTCTCCAGCGAGTTGAAGATGCTCTCACTCTGACTGCCAGTTACTACGATGCCCCCTCCAGCTATTCCCTCACACTGTCACTCTTTTTTGCTGAGTTGAACTGCATGCGATCTCACCATGTGCTTTTTTTTGCTCTTTCTCAATTGATTCCTCCGGCTTTTCTCTCTCTCAGAATTGATCTATGCATCTCTGTCTTTGCTTATGTAGCCTCTAGTGGCCGTGCTGCTCGGAGGGTCCGAATGTATGTGTGTATATATATATATATATATATATATATATATAAATATATAGAGAGAGAGAGAGAGAGAGAGAGAGAGAGAGAGAGAGAGAGAGAGAGAGAGAGAGAGAAAACATGAAGGTTGCTTCAGGATTTCAGCTTGCATCAGCTAGAAAGACGAAAGGGATAACCGTTGGAAACACCATACATCCTCATCTCCTATTAATGTTAAAATTAATAATTTAATTGTTCATATTGTAAAGAGAGAATATGAGAAAACACTCAACTCACATTTTATTGGGATTATTTTTTTTGTCAAAATGTCCATCTCACTGAGGTTCAGATGTTTATTTAGTTTGACAACCCTGATCCACATCCTTTTCTTATTATTAAAGCTGTCAATGGTTTCCAGACCACTACCATCAAGAAAGTAGTGTTTGAGTTAACATGAAGGTGAACTCTAAGATTAATGTTAAGTTGTAGGATTCCCTATCCCTTTAAAGGGCAAATATATTTTAGAGGCAGGGAACCTAAAATTCTTAAAAGTATTAAACATATGGTCTATTGTTTTTCGAAGCACATAAGTGATTTTAAAAACACTCTTTTCTGACACAAAGTTTTTGGAGACACACCCACTAAAAGATTTGCCTATGATGATGTAGCGATGTAATCAAAGACCACAGCTGTCTGTTATTGTACACAAGAAAACTGACTGGTTTCTTGACAAAAATGACATTTTATTGAATAGATGTGTGGTCACTTATTAGCAACACTGAAAAGCAGGGAGCGAACACGGTAACTTTTCTCCACATATTCTATTTAGCAGGAAATGTTGGTGACAATTCTGAAATTAATGTGATTAGGGCAGATTTATCCTCACCAGACAAAAGCAATCTCTCAGTTCTAAACACTTTTACAACCAGAATTAGGAAGCTTCAAGAACAACCCATGCGCTGAGGGATCGGGACACGACACAGTTCATATTCATGCTCTATCATGTACCTGAGAGTGAGCTCACCATAGAGGCTTTGTTTGTGAGCATAATGTTTATTAAATAAGGCAATGTGTTGTTTTACTTGGGTTTTCACGTTTTTGTGTCCTCTGTCACTACAAAAGGTATGCCCGTGTTCATGGATCTCATAAAAAAATTAGAGTAATAATTACTATTTCGATAGTTCCTCTGTATGGTTTGAGCGACGACAATTAGTTAATTGTAGCAGCTGGCTATAGGCGACTCACAAAGTTTAAAGAGCAACTTATCCCCCCTACCATAGTCTAACTCCGCCCACATTTTCTGTTTGAAAAATGCGGCAAAAGGAGGTGTTGCCTGGCGGACCATCGAACGCGCAGGGGGGTCTGGGCATGGTCTGGGCTGTGATTGACATTTTGACAGTAGCGCTGCTGCAGTGGCACAGACATGACAGTGAGATAGATGGATAGCAATGTGAGCTCCTTTGTCTCAGAGCGATCTTTCTGAGGCGGATGGATTTCTCTTTGTCTCCTTCACCAGAGGAAAGGGAGGAGGTTCTGTGGAAGGGGTGTGGGGGGCTCAGCTTGTTTTATACTCCACAGCGATAGGATGGCTGACGTCAGCCCTCACCGGGTGACATCAGCTGTCTCCGGAGAGTGACTACCAATGCCCGATTTAAATTCAAACGCACTACAGAGTTTTAACCTGAAGAGGGCGCCGCACTATAGAAAATTAATATTTTTACTAAAATGCACTAAAATACCAAAATAATTCAAGAAATGTAGACAGCACTATTAGACACTCATTAATACAGTTTATCAGCAAAAAAAGTTGATTTGGGGTAACCTCAAAATAACATTTTGATCACTACATTACCGTAACACAGTTAAATCCTCATCAGTAAAACAGACTGATTCAGTGTAAAAAGTGTGATTTTCAGCTACTTCCATTCACTGCTGGAATGCTTTACACCAGGGGTTCCTAAACCCTTGGGGGCCAGGGACCCCTTACAGGGAGTTAAACCTTTCCAAGGACCCCTTTATAATTCTCACGCTGATAACATCTTTTCTAAACAGTGCTTCATACTCCTAGATACTGTAGGAATTAATTACATTTTAAAATTTCCAACCTAAAGGCTCACAATCTGTTTCATACAAACCAGACTTCATTAAAATAAAAATAATTTCAACACTTTTAAACAAAACGCAAATTTATTCAAGTTATAGTTTAACTCTTTTTTTCCCAAAATAAAATCTTAAAGCTTAAGAAAGAATAAATAAATTTATAATTAACACCGAAAAGACTGGACCAATTCCAATTTAGCTGTTTAGCTCTACTTATCAATTTAAAGATTTTTTTTTTAATTGGTTCAATTTCAAGCCCACTTTCAATTTTAACATAACTGTCAGCTTTTGCTGGTTTGACTTTTGCATTTCTTGATGAAGTAGACAGACTTAAATATTTGTCCACTGTGCTAATCAGCTGAACCCCATGAGATGTACTCTCAGTGAGTCCTCTGATTACTCTGTGTGTTTCAAGGACCCCCAATATATGGATCGCCAGGGGTTCAGGGACCCCAGTTTGAGGACCACTGTTTTACACAATTACTGCATAGCTGGTTAATATAAAGAGTCTGGTTTTTGGAGAAAAATGAGTAAAGGTGCATGAATCAGAACAACAATGCTGGTCAAAACTAAAGAAAATATTTCAAGTGTCCATACATGTAGACAGAACTTTAGTTTCAGTTCAATATTGTGTTTAGATTACATACAAAGTGAGCTGAAGGCATGACACTTTTACATCCCTGGGTAGGGTGCAAGATTGTTAGATCTCCAAACTACTGTTCTCAGACTTTGTCTTCTTATTGTAAATTACCATATAACATAAATGTATAGCTTATAAACTTATGTTGAAGCTGGGGACTTTCTCTCTGATGGTGATTGTGTAACACATTGATGTTTGAAGTCAACATTCCACATGTAATGTCATCACTCTTTTGCAACATATGCTCAGCTGCCTTGCGTTTCCGTATTTCCTTTGTGCTTTTGTTTCATATTTCAAAAATTCAGACATGGACATTAATACATGTGAGCTAGAAGCCCAAACATGTCGTTGCAAAAACTATGATAAATGTTCTTTAGAAGAAGAGTGGACCCAGAATAGAATAGAATAGAATAGAATAATCCTTTATGGTCCCACAGAGGGGAGATTCAGCTGTAACAGGGGCAAAGTGACAGGAAATAGAACCAGTAGATTCACACAAGAAAACATAAAACAGAATTAAGAACAATATATGTACAGTAAAGGACAAAATCACAAAACTAAAGTACTCTGCAGTTATTAAAAATAACAATGGCATACTCAGATTCATCTTATCAAATAAGCGAAGTGAGCCCAACAGCATACTGTACCAAAGCCACCTGATCCCCTCACTATAGCCATGTTTTTAATCTATTTAATTTCCTGCTCTAACAAGTAGCAAATATAAATGTAATTTGCATGTTTTACCTGACATCAACTTTAATTATAGTTCCTAGTCATAGATTACCAAGTGAAAGAGATGAGATAAACCAAGGGCGTAGAATTAGCATGGATGGAAGGGACATGTCCCCACCAATATCCAGCAATTATTGAATTGTCCCCACCAATAATTTGATCTCTTCGAGAAAAGAAAAACAAACCCAATAGAAAGCAAAAAAGAGAAAGAAAAATACCGATCTGTCAATATCTCATTCACCTAGAGGTGCAGAAAGAGTTTAATTACGCTCTCTTTTTGAGTCCTACCGTAACAAATATGGCCAATAAGATTGGCTGTGCCTTTCCCTGCTGTCAGGTGAGACTCTGCAGCTATGTTTGGTTGTTAGCAGCGCCAAAACTGCAAGGAGAACTTTCCAGTCCGCGAGAGGACTCAGGTGCAACGTGGGCGACACATAAGTGTCAAAAGTGAGGAAGGAGGGCAGCACAAAAGAAGAATTTGGACATGAGGAAATATTTTTCAAAGAAACCTGTAAGTCACTTAAAGTCATGTTCGCTAATGAAATGTGTCCATCATAATAACGTTGCTGTTAATGCTACGCTTTGACGCACATCATACAGTCTAAAATTGTATGCTACTATGAATTACGTGGTTTGGAAACTAACTGCACAACAAGCTGCCCACTATTAGTTATCTTACACCATGCATCTAAGGATGACGCAGGTCTGTGTGCGCTGAGCAAGGTGCACATGCACTGTGAGATTTCTGACATATTTCTTAGCCCATTTTCCAGTCATGCAACAATTTTTGCGAGTTCGTCTTCAAAGCTGTATAAAAATAAATATTGTTCCCCCATAGTTTCTGCTTGCATATATAATTTCCCTCACATATGTTTTAGATACAAAATAATTGCGGTAAAAGTATATAGTTTACTGTTGCAGAGTCCTGCACTGGTACAATTTTACCAGCCCCCATGCATTAAGATGATTTTTTAACCCGAACTCCTTTACCCACAGTTATCTCCAGATTAAATCCCGACCCAACCCACGCGTTGATTTAAAACCGCCATCGGTCTGTGTCCGCCGTAGCTATGCGATCCAATCCCTCCATAACTCTCCATTGTGCTGTCAGCTGAGCTCTCAGGTAGTGATGCTTTCAATATGTGTCCAGGTCTGAGATGATAATCAATCAGATGCTCTCATAGGAATTGATTGATTCAGTTACCTGTGCATAAAGTTGAAAATGTCTGCGCGTCTGTAACAAGTGGTCAGTGATGTGAATTGTAAACTGCTTTTGTACAAAAAAACAAAAGCGGAAAATAACGTGACCCCGTATTACAATAAATGATTTCCCTTTTTATTTCTCTGGAATGTTGCACAGCTGATGCTTATTTTATGCAGAACTGTAGTGAAGTTAAAGTTGAAGTTTCTGCACAGAACGGCAAGGGTTGCAAGGGAAATGTCTTTGTTTTGTTTGTTGCTCATTTTTCTTCTGGGGCGAACATATTATTAATGGAGCCAACATTATTCTTTGTGCTACGATTTGGATAAACACGATCTTTCCCAAACAACAGTCTAATGATGGTTTTCAGCGCAGTTTGAAAAACAAAATGAAACACAACGGGCTTTCAATTTTTACACCTGTTATTACACCACAGTGTATATTATAATAAAACGTCAGAAGGATAAATACTTATATATGAATGATTATTTATTGTCCCCAGCAATCTTCAAACCACACTGATGTTTAAGGTTATTGTTCCCAGCAATTTTAAAAACAAAGGTATGCCCTTGCGATAAACAGTCCAGTATATTAAACAAATGAGAAAATTTATAAACTAAAGTTGTCCCAGTTAATACCTAATAGTGATTGCATGCATACTCTTAGTAATTTCTCACAGCTCAAACCTGTGAACATACATTTCAAGGGTCAAATTGAAAATTAAAAAAAATAATTAAAAGAAATGCCAATTAAATCCTTAATAGTTTTTTTTCAATGAACAAAAACATTAAATGAAATTGCATTGAAAATAATTTTAAAAGGCAAGGCAATTTTAATTGTATAGCACACGTTCAACAACAAGGTAATTCAAATTGCTTTACATGATCAAGGGGTAAAATAAAAATAGCAGCAAAACACCGACAAAGCATATAAAGTAAAAACAGCAATAAAGCAAGAAACACACACAAAACATATGATACATGAAAACATTACTGAAAGGCTGGTCTAAACAGATACATTTTTAGATGTGATATAAAAGAACTCAGTGTTTCAGCAGCCTTGCACTTGTCTTGAAGTTTGTTCCAGATTAGAGGAGCATAGAAACTGAAAGCTGCTTCTCCATGTTTGGTTCTAATTCTAGGGATGTTGAGTAGACTGGAATTCGAGGACCTGAGTGGTCTGGTGGGATGGAATAGTAACAGTAGAACTTCAAAATACTTTGTTCTAAGCCATTCAATGATTTATAAATTAGTAAAAGTATTTTGAAGTCTATTCTCTGAGCTACAGGGAGCCAGTGCAAGGACTTTAGAACTGGGGTGATGTGCTCTACTTTCCTGGTTCTAGTGAGGACACGGGCAGCTGCATTCTGGATCAGCTGTAGCTGTCTGATTGAGTTTTTAGGCAGACCTGTGAGAACACTGTTTCAGTAATCAATCCAACAACAGATAAACGCATCAATGGGTTTTTCGAGGTAAGCCCTTTAATCCTAGAAACATTCTTCAGGTGATAGAAGGCTGACCTTGTTATTGTCTTTATGTGACCCTGGAAGTTCAGGTTTAAGTCTAGATTTCAGGCCTGATCAGTAGATTTGAGCTGTATTAACTGAAGCTGTGTGCTGACTCTTGAACATTCCTCTTTAGGTTCAAAAGTAATTACTTCTGTTTTGTTTCTGTTTAGCTGGAGAAAGTTATGGCACATCCATCCATTGATTTGCTTGATGAATTTACTTAGGATTTGGATGGGTTCAAAGTCACCTGGTGACATCGTAATGTAGAGCTGATTATCATCTGCATAGTTATTGGAGATAATCTTATTGGTTGTTATAATCTGTGCTAGAGCATGTAGATATTAAGTAAGAGGTGCCCCAGGATGAAGTCCCTGCTCTTTAGGTGAGACTCAAACCAGCCAAGTACTGTACCAGAGAGTCCGACCCAGCTCTCCTGTCGTTCCCAAAGTATATCATGATTAACAGTGTCAAATGCTGCACTGATGTACAACAGAACTACCACTGTGGTTCTACCACAGTCTGTATTTGTGCGAATGTCATTGAAAACTTTGACGAGGGCAGGCGGGGTGCTGTGGTGAGCACAGAAACCAGACTGAAAAACATCAAAGCAGTTGATCATTGTTAAGAAGCTATTTAACTGCTGAAACACAGCTTTTTCAATAATCTTACTGATGAATGGAAGATTAGAGGTTGGCCTGTAGTTCTGCATTAACATATTGTCCAGATTATTCTTTTTTAGCTGTGTTTTAATAAGTACTGTTTTTCATGCCTGGGGGAAGACACCTGCCACGAGCAATGAGTTCACTATTTGAATCAGATCAGATCCAATGACAGGGAAAACTTTTTTAAGGAAAGCTGTGGGTAGGGTATCAAGACAGCAAGAGGATGAACTTGATTGATTAATGATTTCTTCAAGGTTTCTTTGGTTTAATTCATGGAATTCTTCCATTTTTTCTACATTGGTGTTAAATGGGTATGACACTGGAAGTCGGTTCGGTGCTGCGGTACAGATCAACCGGCTAATTGTTAGAATCTTTTCACTAAAAAAGCTGGCAGCTTCATTGCATGCCCTGGTAGAACTTAGTTCAGGGGCTACTGTCATTGGATGATCAGTTAGTCTTTTCAATGTTGAAAGCAGAATCTGTGCATTATTGTTTCTTTTAATGTTTTCAAAAAAGAAAGTTTCTCTAGCATTTTTTAAAGTGAACTGATATCTGTTCAGTCTCTCTTTGTAGATCTAACAGTGAACCTGGAATTGAGTTTTCCGCCATTTTCTCTCAGCTCGTTGACATTCCCTTTTTTCACTATGTACCAGTGGATCGCTTGTCCACGGAGACTTCTTTCTACCTGAGACTACTTTCACTCTAGTTGGAGCAACGGAATCAATGATGTCTGAGATTTTCGCTTGGAAATTACATACCAGCTTATTTACTGAGTTGGAGTTGGGAGATGAGGTGGATGTGGTGGAAGGGTAAATACATTTAAAGGTTTCAACTGAACTGTCCCCTAGAAAACGCTTCTTTACAGTTGTCTCAGTGTGGCGGGATAGTTTAGCAGAGATGGTAATTTCAAAGAAAACACAGAAATGGTCGGATAATGCAATATCAATTACCGAGATGTCAGATATATTTAAACCTTTGCTGATAATTAAGTCCAGATTGTGTCCTCGATTGTGTGTTGGTTGTTTGACATGCTTCGTCAGGCCGAAGTTATGAAGAGTGTCACCTTATGTTTTTGCTAGTCTATCCTGGGGGTTGTCGGTATGGATGTTGAAGTCCCCCACAATGATTAATTGGTCATAGTCAATACATGTTATGCAAAGAAGGTTGCTAAAATCATTAAAGAAGTTAGAGTTACATTTTGGGGGTTTATGTAAACTTAGAAATAAAGCTTTGCTTGTCTCATTTATCTGGATAGCTAGGTATTCAAAAGAGTCAAATGTGCCCAGGGACAGGCCCGGAGTGGCTAATCGGGAGGACCGGGACAATTCCCGGTGGGCCGGTCTGATGTTTTTGCTGCAAGGGCCAGTGTACTATTGCAAGCCTAGTCATACTAATGTGCCAAAGGTGCAACTAGGCAAAAATGAGTGACAGCAAATAACAACTAGTGCTGATAGGGAAGGAGAAAATTTTTATTGTAACTGGTAGTCTTACCTTCTTACATAACCTACAATGGTTATTTGTTGATTATATAATGAATTTGACATTCAGATTCAAGTGTATGCCTATGCTTCATAATTATTTACTGTCCTGAACACTTAAAATACTCTTTTGGAAACATGATGTCATTTGACAGTTTTGCCTCACTAGTAAGATTTAGCTGTCCTACTAGTATGCCAAAGTTGTCCTACCAGTGTGCAGAAATGTCTCACATGTTACAGAAATGTTGCACTAGTAGTGTGTAGTCACGCACTAGTAGTGTGTAATTGCATACTAGTGGCGTGCTAGTTGCAAACTAGTGATGCGTAAATTAGCACTAGTACAGCCAAACCCTTTACACGTGACGTCCAGAAGCTCACGAGTGAGACAAACTTTCTTCTACTAGTCACACAAAACCGTGCCACTAGTAACACTAGTGAACATTTCTGATCTCGCTAGTACTACTAGTAAGGTGTAAAAGTCCCCTACTTGTGCTACTAGTGGATATTTTGCCACTTACTAGTGCTACTAGTACACATTTTGGCCCTTACTAGTAGTACTAGTAGACATGTTGCCCTCTTCTAGTGGTACTAGTTAGATCAAAAAAATCTCACTAGTGCTACTAGTAGACTTTTTGGCTTTTACTAGTGGTACTAGTAAAACCATAATATTGTAGTGTTACTAGTGGACATTCTAGCCTTTACTAGTTAACATGTAAGTTGCAACATGCAGCCACTAGTGTCACTAGTAGGACTAGTGGACTGCATGCAAATGAAGAAGGTGGGACATGGATTTTGATTGGTGGATGTTCAAACTGTGTGCTTAAAGCCACTCTGGATACTAAAGTGTTTAACAGCAGTCATACTGAAAGATGTGCCAATTTATTTTGGTAACTTAATCTGAACTATTTTATTCAGATAGACCCATAAAATAGCCCATGTGGCATTCTGGACATTTTAGTGGCTAAGATAAGCACAGAATTACTAATGTAATAGTTTGTGTCGTTCCCTCCATAGTCCCTCATTTCTTATTTTTCTGGTTCATAACAGTATATTGTTGTCATTTGTAGTGCTATGTTTTCAAGTTTTCTAAAGCTGTCAATGTGAGAAAATAAGACAGCTAATTGTTGCCAGCTTTATTCGTCATTTTGGGATTAAGACAGCGTGTAGTATTATGGCAACATGGCCTGCCTGTATACAATACCTGCTAATGTCAGCTGCTAATGTTAGCTTAGCAGCCACTAGTGGCACTGGTGGAGACTTAGTGGCCACTAGTACCACTAGTAGGCACATGGCGGCAACTAGTAGCACTAGTGGCGCAAAGCTTAGAGGCCACTAGTAGCACTAGTGGGCATTTTGAGGCCACTAGTAGGACTAGTGGGCACTTAAGGGCCACTAGTACCACTAGTAGGCACATAGCCGCCACTACTACAACTAGTGGCGCAAAGCTTAGAGGCCACTGGTAGCACTAGTGGGCATTTTGAGTGCTACTCAAAATGTGCTACTAGTGGCCTCTAAATGCCCACTAGTGCTACTAGTGGCCTCTGAGCTTAGTGCTACTAGTGCTACTAGTGCTACTAGTGGACGCTATGTGCCTACTAGTGGTACTAGTGGCCTCAAAATGCCCACAAGTGGTACTAGTGGCAGTTAAGTGCCCACTAGTGCTACTAGTGGCTTCTAAGCTTAGTGCTACTAGTGCTACTAGTGGCCGCTATGTGCCTACTAGTGGTACTAGTGGCCCTTAAGTGCCCACTAGTTCTACTAGTGGCCTCAAAATGCCCACTAGTGATACTAGTGCCCGTTAAGTGCCCACTAGTGCTACTAGTGGCTTCTAAGCTTAGTGCTACTAGTGCTACTAGTGGCCGCTATGTGCCTACTAGTGGTACTAGTGGTCGTTAAGTGCCCACTAGTTCTACTAGTGGCCTCGAAATGCCCACTAGTGGTACTAGTGGCCGTTAAGTGCCTACTAGTGCTACTAGTGGCTTCAAAATGCCCACTAGTGCTACTAGTGATCTCTAAGCTTTGCACCACTAGTGCTACTAGTGGCCGCTATGTGGCTACTAGTGGTACTAGTGGCCATTAAGTGCCCAATAGTTCTACTAGTGGCCTCAAAATGCCCACTAGTGCTACTAGTGGCCGCTATTTGCCTACTAATGGTACTAGTGGCCGTTAAGTGCCCACTAGTTCTACTAGTGGCCTCAAAATGCCCACTAGTGGTACTAGTGACCGTTAAGTGCCCACTAGTTCTACTAGTGGCCTCAAAATGTCCACTGGTGGTACTAGTGGCCGTTAAGTGCCCATTAGTTCTACTAGTGGCCTCAAAATGCCCACTAGTGGTACTAGTGGCCGTTAAGTTCCCACTAGTGCTACTAGTGGCTTTTAAGCTTAGTGCTACTAGTGCTACTAGTGGCCATTAAGTGCCCACTAGTGGGCATTTAGAGGCCACTAGTGGGCACCAAAATCAAATGACATCATGTTTCCAAAAGAGTATTTTAAGTGTTCAGGACAGTAAATAATTATGAAGCATAGGCATACACTTGAATCTGAATGTCAAATTCATTATATAATCAACAAACAACCATTGTAGGTTATGTAAGAAGGTAAGACTACCAGTTACAATAAAAATGTTCTCCTTCCCTATCAGCACTAGTTGTTATTTGCTGTCACAGCTTAAACTTCCTCATGATGAGAAAGAGATGCCTTTAACATATTCATTAATTATTTTCCTCTCAGAGATATATTAGTATGAGTTAATTCATCATCTATATAGTATATATATATATATATATATATATATATATATATATATATATATATATATATATATATATATATATATATATATATATAAGTTATTTTTTATTATATTATTAATTATCATTATTGTTATTGCCAACAACAACAGTGAAAGTTCATCAGGCTTTATAGGGTTAAATTTTGGCTGGGTGCAATTCTTTCTGAAGAGCCAATAGCAAGAAGTTTCAGTGCATGCTGTCCACACCTCCTCATTAGCATTTTATTGAATTAATTTGAGAAGTGCTACTAGTGGACAGTTGGACCCTTACTTGTACTACTAGTGGACATTTTTGCCTTCACTAGTAGCACTCGTAAGATCCTAAATACCCCAACTAGTGCTACTAGTGGTTTCTCTGGCCCTTACAAGTAGTACTAGTGATATCAAAAATGTCCACTTGTAGTACTAGTGGGATTCGTTAAAGCTTACTAGTACTGCTAGTAAGACCCAAAATGTCCACTAGAACTACTAGTGGAGATTTTGGCTTTCACTAGTACTACTAGTGTGCATCCTCGCTGTTACTAGTAGTACTAGTAAGGGAAAACACACCCCACTAGTACTACTAGTGTCCATTTTTTCTCTTACTAGTATCACCAGTGAGGTCAAAAATGCCTTACTAGTGCTACTAGTGGGCATTTTTGCGCTACTAGTAGGGTCCAGGAGGCTACTAGTGCGTGACACATGCCCACTAGTTGGGTCTTGTAGTGTCACTAGTGCTGCACAGTAGTTTACTAGTAATGTTTGATTGCATACTAGTAGTCCAAATGTGGCACTAGTAGTGGAAAAAACTTGACAAGTAAGACACAGTCGTTATACTAGTGCACCCTAGTCATTATACTAGTGTGCCAAATTGTCTTACTAGTGAGGATGAAGTGTGTACTAGTACATGGATTTAAAGTTGGATATCAAAGATATCTAATAAATGCTCAAACGGCTTTCCATACTCAAGCCTAGTTTATACTTCTCCGTCAGCATGTTTGCACCCAAATGCACACGTATTGACAGAGACCTTTTCTTTTTATACTTCTCTGTTGTTGCGAAGCAAATTCCTACCAGGACAGCAGAGGATGTAGACCTTTTCTGGTGGGTCTGTCTACCATTGCAGTGACATCTCTGGTCGACGAAAGTTTGTTTAGTTCAGCTTGTAAACGCACATCCACTCAAGGAGCAATGACCGACACATAGCGAGTTTTGATTGAGCTGGAAAGCTTTTTACTAGAAGTGCAGCTCATAGAATGCTCAACTGTCGGGTGCTTTATCAAGTGTTTATTCAGATAACACAAAATATTTGAGGTCAAGCTCAGTCCAGTTCTGTTAAGATAATGCTGGTTTGCCTTGAATAAGTGCTTTGCACATCCAAATATTTTAAAGTTATTAATAAATGGGATCGATTTCTTACAGATTTTCTCTTCAACCATTTATGGAGCATGCAAGTCTACTGTACCTTTCATCATTTCCTTCAGGGACTGGTCCGCTGATAAAGATGTTTATGTTAAGTCCATCAAGTCTCTGTAGCAGAGCAGAAAAGTCTATTTTCAGAATCTCTGATTGTTTCTTGGTTACATCAGTTGCACCTGTGTGGATAAAAAGCTTTTCCAGTTTAGGGTGTTGTTCTAAAATTGTCAGGATTTTTTTTTTGATATTTCTCTCACTGTGTTCTTGGGGCAGCTGATAATGCTAGTGTTGTGGCTATAAAAATCTTCGATACCATTAATTGATCCATAATGAATGATGAGAATTTTTGTTGGGGGAGGATTCTTACTTTCTTCTGTGTCCGCTTCATGTGGATGGATTTCTCAAGGGGCTGCGTCGTCTTTGGGGGAACTGAGGGCTGTGAATCTGTTTCTCACCGGTATTCCAGGGGGAGTGATATCTCTTGTGACCAGATAAAGCAGGTGTAGATTTAGTACGCTTTAAAGCCGGTCAGTCTTCATCAAACTGTGAATGGGGTATTCTTCCAGTTAGGTGCCTTTTGGCTGGGGGAGTAGCATTGTTCTGTGGCTTCTGTGCGAGACTGTTGGAATGAGATAACACCAGGCTGCCAGGTTCTTCCTCCCTGCGTGTAGTCATCGGTAAAGTTGTTTCATTTCCATATCCAGTGTTTAGATCAAAATTAATCTAAAGATGGTGTAACTTCGTCTCGATTGTTTTAATTCTCTGGAGCAGTTTCTCAAAGTCCTCAGCTGAGCAAAACGCCATTTTTGTAATCCACAGTCCTTCAGAAAGTAATCCAAGAAAGAGATCCGGTCTAATACAGTGACTCCAGAAGTTGGGTGTTTAAAGTAATTAAGAAAAAAAGCTAAGAAAAGCTAAGAAAAGAAAAGAAGCAGCCACAAGCAAAAAAAAAAGGACAACACTTTCAAGAAACTAGAAAGATGACTTTACCCACATGTGGGATTTTGGGTTACAAATTATTTATGAGAGAAAGCAGTGTTTATTATGTTCTAACACAGTAGTTTATGAATTGCATTTCTGAAGCAAAAAGTTCTATTTTCACCTATGAGATTGTTGTGTTTTTGAACTCATACAAAAAGAATGTTTTGTAGGACTGAGATGAATAATGATAAATACGGGTTAAGATGCATTTAGAAATAGCTCACAGCACAATATTAAATTATGAGAAAAGTTCACTGTGGAAGTTTTTTTTACAATAGTGATGGTTATACAATTGCTAGTTGAAACAGTGATCTATTTAACGCATTTACCCCATCTTTTCAACTACAATTGTTTCCAGAAATCAAAACACTGTATCTATCAACTTTCTATAACCGTTGCCAAGCTTGTTAAGATTGGGAGTTATTTTTTCATCTGTTATTTGGTGACACATGAACAGTATCTACCCTTCCCATACCTTAATTCTTAGAGGTTTGCTGGTGCCTATCCCCAGTAGTCAGAGGGCACAATACACCCCAGACAAGATACACAACATACGCATCTGCTTGTATTCTTACACCAAAGCACAATTTAGAGTGGTCAGTTAACCCACTATGCATGTATTCTAGTCAGTGTGGGGATGCAGGAAAAAGCACATATACATACCAAAAGAGCATACAAACATTTGTATGTAGCTTACATGCAGACCATTGTCCCTTTTAATTTCTTTGTTGTACCTAATGCAGTATTTAATCCTTTTATATTTATGTAAAATGATCAGGTGTGGCAGCTTTAAATGCATGGTAATCATGATTTTATGTTTTATTATGTAATATCCATTTGGATTTTATGACCTATCTAAAACAAAGAATAAATAGGCTGCTATTCAACAAAGGCTGTTGTCTACCTAAAGAGCAGTGTTAAACCTAAGTTGCCTTGGCAAAGTTCAAATTTCTCTTTTGCAATACTAGATAAACAATTAGCATGATAGACACAAGTTACAATACTATTCCACTGTTTAATGAAGCACTTCTAATTATTGTCAAGAGATTTTTTCATGGCTGAAATAACATTTATTTTATGCCAGTAACGTCTTCCATTTTAGCACTCCTGATCTAGCCAGTACTTGGCGCCTTCAGGGACAATATTAATTAGCAGTCTTGGAAAAACTTGGGGAAACTTCATTACTTTCATTCAGTACATCTCAGCAACCTTTAGCATATTGCAAAGATAATGTGCTGAAAATCTAAACATATTTGTGAGAACTGCAGTAAATCGGATTGCTGTAATGGCCAACTGTGTGTAGCCTGCTGTATTTTTGAAGGGACATGTTTGCCGTTTTTTGTGCTGTTTGCTGATTAGACAGTTGAGACACATCTTAACTTGTGTCATTGTCAAGTGTGTGTTAAACATTCACTCAAAATGAGAAGGGATTATTTCTGTGACCAGTGGATTATTTTCCATCAACTACCAACAGAAAAGAGAGAACTTTGGCTAATTTTGAACCAACCACTGAAAATGTTCACTGTCAAAAAAAGCCAATGGAGGAAAAATTCACAGACCACCAGAGATTAGTATAATTGGTCAGAGCAGATGAGGTATGATTCTGAATTTAAGAAATAAAATGTAATGAGTTTATTTTTATGATTGTTAATAATTTAAAATAGCTGACTTTATCATCAACTTACAACTGAAAACTGTGAGTTAAAAGTATAAAGAATGTGATTTCAATATAGAAGTAAATTATATGTTTCACCTCTCTTTTGCTTATAGCAATGATGTTGACAAATAAGCTAAATGTGTCAGTATGTGAAATCAGAAGCAATTTCTACCATTTGTTTACATATAAAGTTAGAAGTTGCACACATGTATAGGGAAATGTAGTGTCTTGAGTACATTAAAATTTACTCCTGGTATCATAAAAATACTAGAGTTTCACTACAGAGGAGCTGATATTTGGTCTGGTAATATGGCTAGAAAATCTTACAATAACATATCCAATGTGCCTACTCTCTCACTGAAAAATTTAGAGGCAATATATGCAAATATTCAATTTCAAAAGCTTAAATACTGGATTCAAGACGATTCTTATGGCACCGACACATTCTAGGTATTTGCTAACAAGTTTCAAGTCTCAACCCACAGTCGCACATTACCTGGCTGGGTAATAAATTCTCTTCAGAGTTACACACCACCCAAATTACTTGAGTAAAGTAGAATTTTAAATGATTTTAAACTGTATAATATTGTACTGTTTGTGTTACATTAAAGATTTGATGGGAGAATCCACAGTATAAAAGGAAGCTAATTGCAAGGTAAAAACCAAGCATAAACTGTAGGAAAGTATTTCAAAAAAAAAAATGGCAAGAAAAGAAATTCTCGTTGTCATCCTTGAAAATTTAAACTTTGCCCTATAGGTTATTCATGTATTCTTTTATTAAAAGCCAGAATGTTTAAAAAACAAACTTTGAAGGACCCCAAAATGAAAATTACTGCTGCAAAACAGCTGCAAGACTGCAATATCTAAATTCACACAAATACATGGGAGAAAGCTTGATAAATAATGTTTACTATGTTGGATTCAAATGAATACAAAAGTTGTTGTCACAGAATGGGACACAAATGTTACACCAAATAATGCATGAAAAGGCAGCTCCCAGCCTCAAGAAGCTTGACAACGACATAGTGCGACGATCATACAAATTGGTAAAAAAAAATTGAAAATATAAAGCTTGGTCAAGCGTGTCCCCTGACCTGAATTCAACTGAGCAGATTTGTGATGTTGTGGAAAGCAGAGAGAAATCAAACCTTTCCTGCAAAGCGGCACTGAAGGGAATTATTTACAAATACTGGCAGAATATCTCTGGTGCCAAACATGCCCACAAGGGTTGAAAGCCTCATTAGTAATGAATGCAAAGATACAAATATTTAAACATCAAATCAGGAACTGAACCCTACCACTGAATTCTCAATGGCATGCAACATTTTGGTTGGTATTTCTAATGAATTATTCAAATGTTACAATAGCAAATAAACCTTAATGTTTTATAATATATACCCTCATTTGGAAATGTTTGTGTATCATTAATTCCTAGAGATCAACCAAAGCCACCTTTCTATTCCCTACAGCATTTGAATTAAAAAAAAATATCTGTATTGGTGTGTAGCTGTAGAAGAATAAACCTTAAAACAGAGGTGCAACAAAATGTTGATGATGCTTGCGGTTTTTACTTGAAATGAAATAAAGGGTTATCAGGTATGATACTGGGTTATTCTCAGTAGGTAAAAGGGATGCGTTTGCTTCTCTTCACCTTTTTGTAATCATTGAAATAACACAGAAGTCAACGCAGACATGGACAAAAATACCTGAGTACTTAAGCATTTCCAACAAACAAGGATGGATAATAAGAGAATGTGTGTATAACAGAATATGTGGGCAGAATAAAATGGAGCTGGCCTAGAAAGAGATCCACAGGGTGCCATTAGCCAGGTATAGCAAGAGAACCTGATGCTATAGCTGTCACAGCTGATGAACTGTCTTTGGAGGAGATCACTCGCCTTTTTATGGTGGAGTCATCACAGTGAGCTAATTAGAAAAGCTCGGTCAGGAAACTGTAGGAAAGGATGAGCACAGATAGAAAAAACACACACTCAGACACATTAAGGGTGATGAAGCCGTGTGAGTGTGGCTGACTTGTCAAAACAAGGATCTCAAGTATTTTTTTACATAGTCAAAGCTTCGTTGTTTTTTTTAAGCTTTCTCTGTTCATCACTGACAACAAAACTGTGAAAGGATAAAAATGAAATCTGTAGTAAATGTAAGTAAAACTAAAGACATATTGCATTTTGGCATAAAACCCTTTGGGCTTCTAAGAATTTCCTGCATGCAATAGTTTATTTCGCCATTCAGCAATAGAACACACTATACTTCTAATTACAATGACAAACATTGTGTTTATTAATGTGGAACCATGCAGGCAAGCTTCACGCAACCATAAAATACATTGCATTGATGATATACGTAGTCAACATAAACCCGACAAAACCAGCTGCAAAGGGAAATGGACTTTATAATTTGTGCTTGGAGACAATTTCTATTTACATAGATTTAATAAGAATGATTCTATTATCATTGGCACAATCCTGAGCCATTGTATTTCAGCCAAAGAACTGATAAATATGCATTTTACCTTCGGTGACACATTTAAACCTCAATAAGTACATTTAAACAAAAGGTTTGAAGTTTATTAAATTTTTCAGGAACCATTTCCTCCCCAAAGCATCTTAAAGGCTTAGGTGTAATGTTTTCCTTTCTTAACTTTCAGCATGTTTACATTAGAGACTAGAATTCAAACTTCCACAAATAATTTCAGTTCTCTGCTGAATGTCTTGTTTGAGACCAATATTGCAGAGTCAAAGTTTCATGGAAGGGTCAGTTAGTGTAATCACATAGTTTGGAAATGTTATAGTTTTCCTTCTGACATTTACTGAACAGATTTGATGCTTTTGTTCTGCAAAGCATTATAAATCATGTTATGTAAATCATGTCATATCACGTTGCACTGAGCATTCATGATTACTGAGGAGCATACATCATTACTGAAGTTCTAAGATGATCGTTGAATTTTATACAGGACAATGCAAAAGTTTTCATTCCTTTTACACTTTTTTACATTTTGTCACGTCAAAACTATAAACTTTAATACATTTTCTTAGAATTTACATGATAGATCAACACAAAGTATAGCACATGATTGTGAAATTGAAGTAACAAGAGCCCAGATGTGTCTCCTGCCATTCTTGGACATTGTGCAAATGAGCTTGCCCCAGTGTTTTCTGGCATTTTCAACTCCTCACTGGAGGCATGTCATGTCCTTGCCTGCTTCAACACCACCACCATAGTCCTGGTCTCCAAGAAGCCAAGGATCACTGGACTCAATGAGAACAGACCTGTGGCTCTGACATCTGTGGTCATGAAGTCATTTGAGTGCCTGGCTCTCTTCTACCTCAAGACCCTCACGGCCCCCCTCGTGGAGTTGCCTACAGAGCCAAAAGGTCTGTAGACGATGCCATCAACATGACTCTACACTTCATCCCCTGGAACCTACGCCAGGATCCTGTTTGTTGAGTTCAGCTCTGCCTTCAACACCATCCTCCAGACCTCCTCCAAAGCCAAGCTGTCCCAGATGAACATGCCTGATCCCAACTGCAGGTGGATCACTGACTTCCTGACTGACAGGAAGCAGATGTGAAACTAGGGAAGAATGTCTCGGCCTCCCAGACCATCAGCACCAGCTCCCTTTAGGGCTGTGTTCTTTCTCCTCTGCACTTCTCCCTGTATAACAACTGCTGGACCTCCAACCACTAGTCTGTCAAGCTAATTAGGTTTGCACACAACACCAGCGTTATGGGACTCATCTCGGACAGGGAGGAGTCTGCCTACAGGATGGAGGCTGAACGTCTGGTGTCCTGGTGCAGCCACACCAACCTGGTGCTGAACTGCTAGAAGACAGTGGAGATTATTGGGGACTTTAGGAAGCACACATCCCCACTCCCTTCCATCATGCTGACTTACACCCACCATCATCACTATGGACTCATTCCGCTTTCTGGGCACCACCATCACCCAGGACCTCAAGTGGGACCCCACCATCACCTCCATCATAAAGAAGGTCCAGGAGAGGATGTACTTCCTGAGGCAGTTGAAGACATTCAACCTGCCAGTATGGACGATGATGCATTTCTACTCTGCAGTCATCGAGTCCATCCTCTCCTCTTCCATCACCGTGTGGCATGCTAGAGCTACCATCAGGGACAACAGAGACTGTAGAGTGTTGTGCGCTCTGCTGAGAAGGTGATTGGCTGCAGACTCCCATCTCTGCAGAACCTGTACACCTCCAGGACACTTAGGCATGCAGGTCAGATCACAGCCAACCTACATGCCCTGGACTCACCCTAGACACAGACTTTTTGATGTGCTCCCCTCAGACAGGAGTCGCCGGTGCATTCAGACCAGAACATCTCGACACAAGAACAGTTTCTTCCCCTCTGCTGTTGGACTCATGAACAATAATCCTAAAACTGTTCCTACCACCTGCTCTGTTTCAGTCACATGACCCTGTGTTGTGTTTTTGTACCTGTCCGATTTTGCACTGATCATAACCTGCACTCATGTATACATTAATCTTTCTACCCCATTTTGTTTTTATTTATTCCATGGTTAGAAGTGTTTATCTTATCTTTACACAAGGTACTGCAGCTATTTCCAAATGTTGTTAACCTGTTCACACATATGGCAATAAAACCTTTCTGATTCTGTTTCTGATTCCTGATTCCTGTGCCCTGTCTCCAGTCTCCTCACGGCAACCCCCCTGCCAGTGGACTGTTCCATCATGCCTCAATGCCTATGCAGTTTTGATTGTGTTTAGCACTGTCTTGAGCATTTTCAGGAAGTATCATCAAGATCTGACTTTATCCCTTAGAAAACACTGAACTGTCCTAAGGAAAACATGATGCAGTGTTTGAGAAATTATTAAGTATTATTAATTAGCTGCAGCTCTATGGTGTAATAAATAGTGTACAGTACATCTGCATTTGAAGATAATAATTTGGATTAAAGTTGGTAACAATTTAGCAAAAATTCCAGTTCCTTTTTTGTCTTTTTTGTTTTTCCCCTCTCTCTGCCGTCCTGTGGGTATGGAGGCAGACTTCGATGTTTTCCTGTGTTTTCTTTGTTTTTCTTCCTCTCACATTTTCAACTAACCCTCTCTCTTGACTTGTTGTTTCCTACCTCTCTTCTTCATTTTCTTTCTTTCTTCCCCTTAATTTTCCATCTCCATGTCCATAACATCAGGAAATAAAGCCCACAGCAATTCATAATAAAGATTTTTCACACATATATATCAAGTGGAGTACTATAGCAAAAGCTGTAGTGCTCTGCTTGTGAAAGTAAATCTGTTGGGCTTCTACTTGGTACTCAGAAATAAATTCTGAGCTCCACACTGCCAAACAGGACACGTTAAAAAAAAGAAAAAAAGAAGGTAATTAGTTGGATTAAAGTTGGTAAAAATTTAGCAAAAATTCCAGGAACTACATGTTCAGTAACAAATACAATATACATGTAAGACAGTACATACCCACTATTAAATAGATACAGATCTGCCGGTTGCAAGTATGTTGTTCTACATGCTTCAAAAATGTTCTGCCTGAGACTCTCCCACGCCTGCCAGTTTGGCAGATGTAGCTCAAACATGTTCGCATTGGGAGGTATCACAACACACTTGTGCTTAGGGCACCCAAATGGCTAGCACCAGCCCTGAGTGGTACTATACTTCAATGGCAGCTTGAGCAGAGCTTTGTGAGTTTTTCAAAACTTGGAATATAGTTTTATAACCTGCTTCAAACTTCTTCAAAGCCCTTTTCCTGACCTCTCTGGCTATTTGTTTAGTAATGTTCCCTACCAAACCGCTGAGGCATTCACACAACAGCTGTATATAAATTGAGATCAAATTACATACAGGTGGACTGTATTTACTAAGGTGATTTAAGAAGGTGATTACTAAAGGTTTTCGTTCAGCTAGATGTCAGGTAGCTAAATATAAATACATCCCACATACATATTTTTTTGAACACTGTGTTGGTCCATAACATAAAATTTTAATAAAATACATAAAAGTTTTGGGTTGTAACATAAAATAATATGAAAAAACTGAAGATGTACTCATGCGTTTGCTGGAAAAATATTGCAATGTAATTGTCCTGTAATTAAGGAGTAACACAGAAGATCATACGGAAACAGATAGGAAAGGGATTTTGGTGAAAAACCCTTCAAATATAATTACAGCACTTTGCATAAAGTGGTTATAACTATCGTCCCAAAATCCTACGCTAACATGGGGTTTTAATTTTCTTTAAGTTGGTTAAGAATATAGACAGTTGCAAATACAGTAAATATAACAAGGACATTGCATCGCAATAAACTTTTAACCTAATTCATAACTTTTTTGCACATCATATGTTACAAAAATCCTCAAATGTGTTGAGGTGACAAGAAATTGTGCCCATTTTACACGAGTTAACTACACATTATAGATCTATTCTCTAAACACTGAAAATAAAAACACTGTGGCGCCGCCTCTTGGTATTTGATATTTGTTGGGTAAGAGCCTAATCTCAGTTCAAGCCTTATATTTTTTTAACATAATTTTAATATTTATGGTGTAGAACAGAGTATTTACAGTGGAGCCTGATAATGAAAACATCAGCTTTCATTTCGAGAATATACAAAGACATTCATGAACGCAAAGGCGCACCAAATTTGTTGAATGTAATCAGGGGATAAGACTTGCTGTACTAATTTAAAATAAATTGACACAGCAATATATTGTTTCGCCTCTCCTGGAATGTGAAAAGCATGATTTCCAAACAGATACACTGATTATTTCCAATAACAACTTCTATGCAAAACGCAGTAAAACAAGCTGTGCTGTGCAGAGTTCCCTATTTTTTTTTAGCTCTCAAACAAAGCCTTCATGGATACAATGCCATTCATATTTCTCATTTTGTCCAGTCAGTCATGGCATTATTGTAATTTGTGGGCCTCAGAGAGAGGGCTTTTTGATAAATTTCATGGTAAGAAATTATTTCAATCACTTATTCGACCTCAGCCCATTTTCTCTGTGCTCTCAGCTGCTTCCAATATTCTTCTAGTATTTGTGTGGTCAAATGTTATTTGTTGTCTTATTTTTAATCTTGAAAAGCAAAGCCCCATTCAACGCCCTGTGTATTTACTGAAGACTGGTTGTTATACAGAATTAATCTTTTAATCTTTTTCTCAATAAAATCAACTATGTAGTGACTCAGCAAGGTGAACTGTTTGCTTTAGGGTGTAAAAACCAGCTTTGAGCCTATGTAGTGTTAGTGGATATATTCTGAGAAGCATTTTTCTTTGGGAGATACTGGTTCAGGACAAAACTGTGTCTGCAGAAGGAGGCTGTGAGACTGTTTTTTACAGGACTCTTTTAAAGCAAAGACTTGGCAGACACAGAGGAAACACAAAGGAAATAGTGTTGAGAGGTCATCCTCAAATCAGACTCTGCAGGGACTCTTCTGGAGATCAAAGATTAGTTTCAAAGGTTTTTAGATACCTGCTTTACTCAATAACACTTTTTCACATTGACTTAAGTACTAACTATAAGACTGTATGGTTGTTTTTTTCTATGTGTCTCTGCATTGGCCCTGTAATGAACTAGCAATTTATTCAGTATGTACTCCAACTGGACTCAGACCACCCAGTGACTCTAATTTAATAGGTGCATTGATGGTACCAAAATACACCTGGTTCACACAGATTATGCAAAACGTTACACGCCTTTGATATTTAAACTTTCTGCAGGTGTCAAAGTTAAACCAAAAGTGATCCTCTTTCAACCATTTGCTGCCTCAACAGCTAAATCCTCAGTACAGCCTACTTTTTGCTCTCTATATATGGATAAAGTTGGCAAAGAAATTATAATTTGTCATGCTACTCACCAGCCTTTTTTTACTAAATCAAAAAGTCCTGCCATGTAAAATATCAAGTCTGTACTGGGAAAAGTTTTTCTTTAAAAGTTATTCTTGGCACATGTGACAGAAGTCATTGTTCAAATATCCCTTATTTGCTCAGACATTAGCTGAGCTTCTAAGAGAGGTTGTTTCTAATGGACAAATCATGGGTTTAAAAGCAGTTTCATTTTAAATTCAAAGAGCAACACATCTTCTTAAGATTTATAAGTTTTCAAGTTTAAAACACAAAATACAAACCATCAAGGTTTTATGTCATTTGAATAGATGTGGTGGATACCTAATAAGCTCTTCTGGGAGGAAGTCTGTGGATGTATACTGCATTATGTTAAGATTAGATAACATGTAAAAAAAACAATTTCTAAATACCTCAATGTAGAAATACATTAAGATCTGTTAGAGGAATGTAATCCCTGCAGGGACAATATCCAGCCCTTCATTAAATGAGAAACAAAACATTTGTTCTTTTACCTAATCAAACATGAAGACATTCTTTTAATTAAGGACCTACTGAGCTGGGCTACAGAAAAAATCTCGGGTATCTTGATGTTGAGCTGGGCTACAGAAAAAATCTCGGGTATCTTGATGTCTCTCCACACTTCGTTACTCCTTGATTTAGCATCATGCTGGCGCCAAAAAATTGTCTCAGTAACTGGTTATCAGCAAGTGGAAGAGTGGTGCAGCCAAACTATGTTTATGGTTATATAGAGAGAATGCTGTACAGAAACGAGCGCTCTTGAATCTCAGAAGAAAACAAAGATTCATTTGTCAGGTGTGTTTTGTGCTTGACAGCAACAAAATTATACTTTTATTTCTTAAAGTGGATAAGTTATCCAAACCACCTGCCCCTATGTGAGAAAGGTAATTCCCATGAGCTGCACCTTCTCCTTCTATAATCACTATCCGGCTTACTGCAAACATACCTTACTGGATGTATGCTGGTAATGCATACAGCATTACCAGCATACATCCAGTAAGGTATGTTTACACACCTTGAAATTGGCCTTTAATCATATTGTGTTAAAGTCCATCAGGAATTAAAAGTACTCTCTCCTCCAAATGCATTGCTACACCTCTCGGCACACTGTACGCTATAATAAACTTATAGGACATGCCCACATGTTAAAATTTAATTTATTGATAAAGGGTCAGTGACAGGTACTCAGTAAAAAAAACAAAAAATAATTATATTAGTTAAGATGTGAAAACAAAATGTGCAAAGATGAGAACATACCAGACATGCAGGATCAGCAAAGTTTCAGCCCATTTTTTGTTTTCCTTTTAAGAATTAAAAAAGTGAAGGTCAAGTTACTATTTTTTATGGGAGGGTATAGAAACACAGAGTTGCTTAGGTCAGCAAAAGAAGCTACAGAAGGAAAAACACTAAAGAGATAAATATGGAACATTATTGTAATGGCACAATGATGTCATTTAACTTTCCATGGGTTCACAATGTCAAACCCAATTTGCATGCAAAATGAATTCAGTGAATGCGACGTCAGAAACAGTAATATAACAATAAACCACATGCTGTTTCTTCTGCATGACTGCCTCTTTATTAGATATGAATGAACACAGTCATATCTACTGATATTAACTAGGTTAAAGCATATCTAAAGCACATCTATAGATTGGATTTAAAACTGCTTCTAAAGGATTAACAGATACATTGTGACATATAGTAGCATTTATGTACTTAACAGGTTGTTCTTGTAAAATATGCAAAAAATAGTTCTGAATCTAAAATGCTATATAACAGACTAGCACATGTTTTTAACAATGCCCATGGCAGCTTTGATTTTTAACAAAACGCAGAACGGTGTTTTTCTTGAATTCAAGGGAAACGGAAAAAGAATCCATCTGACACAGAAACAGCTCATGTTCTGCCAGCTTAGTGAACGGCAGAGGCAACGACCTTCACAACAATTCCCCACATCTATTTTTAACAGATATTTAAACAGTTCTTTTAACTGCAGCTACAAGACAGGGATCCTTTGAAGTTTCTGGGCTGGGATATAAACATTGTATCAACACGATTACCTGCATAACCTTGTTTTTTCTTGTGGTTTGATAGTTGCTGCTTAAATTACATGATTTAACTGCCTCTTCACGAGCTACTTTTTAAAAATACATTTATGTAAGCGATATCAAATCATTAAATTTTTTTATGTATCAAAATTAACTAAATGTAAATAATTGTTTTGCATTAAAAGTTATAATCTTTCACATCTGCATCAAGATAAACTGTCCCCTTACAATATCACTTCATTGGACAGGAGCCATGTCAAGGCACTGTAAATTTATTTGTATAGCACACTTTCAGGAACAAGGCAATTCAAGGTGCTTTGGGTAATAAGGGGATAAAATAAAAGCAGCAATCAAACAACAATAAAAACATAAAACAACATCAGAAACATAAAGAACATTAAAACATGCTACAGGTATGACATTCCAGCTATTATGATATTATCAGTGGGAGACATATTGTAAGACTTAGAGAGAGGAGACAAAAAACTTTTGCACCTTGAAAAAAAAGATCCTGGGGAGGGAAAAAGAAGGTACTCTATCTTTCAATTCTACGTTTTGTTTTAGTTTTTTACATGTCACGACAGAATAAAAAGAATCTCCTTGAAGAAGGGCTATAAGGCTAATATCAAACAATACTGTATTAAATTTTACACAAATGAGGTTATTTTCAAGCCGAAAACATTTAGGATAGATTCCATTCTTTTAAGGAGCGGAGGTCCCAGTAACTAATCCTCAAATTAAGGTCAGACTAATGCTTGACAAAACTGCAACAGATCCTAGGGATAGATTTTCTACAGGTCTCAGCACATTAAATGTAAAAATTTTAAAAAACCTTGACAAGTATGGTTTATTTGGAAGGTCTGTCAGGAAAAATAATTTTCTAATTTCTGAAATGGTGTCCTTTGGAGAGATGAGACCAAAGTTGAGATTTTAAGCTATAATGCACCATGTCATATTTGATCAAAACCAAACACAGCACGATACAAACAGCTCATACCACCATAGCTGACAGCAATGTTTGTCTCTGCATGCTATGTATTAAACGGCTAAGAGTATGTTCACAAATACTGGTTGGTTACGTATTTATGTGTGGAAAAGTGTTATTAAGGGATACACTACCATAAATGTAATAAACTGTTAGTAACAGGTATTAATGTACAGTATTTCACAAACATGGCAGCCCCAATGGATTTTGAGGTTGGGAATGATCAGAGGCGTAGCATCTATCAAGGTGATAGTTTGTCTCAAAAGTTTGAGAACCACTGAAATAAGTAATGCAGGGAACAGTTACTAAAAGTGATTCTACTTAGTTTTCTTACACCAGACGTTTAAATTTTAGCACAGTTTCTGTTAAACAAGAAGTGTACAGTGTAGAATCTTTTGTGTGCGTTTCTACACTTGAGGTAGGATTTTACTAATTTTGGAACCTAGTAAAGATCAGGTTATTTTTATTGTTATGTTACATGCAACTCTGCAATTAAAAGACTGTCTTTTTTAACTGTAAATAGTGCTGCAGCCGGTAGTACATGGAAAACATTTTGTTTGCAGAGAAGAATTTGGTCAAATACAGTGATAGTATTTAGCTTGTAATCAAAACATATCATATAAAACTCAATGAAAAACGCCTGGTGCTTTTGAAACAAACCCTCAAATAAACACAGATATTGAAAGAAAAGTGAAGACTTAACTTTCACTTGAATTGGAACTGCACACAAAAGGTGCCTGCAAAATGTCATGATTACTGATGCTAACCTATCATTTTTGCTTTTCTGAAAAGGGTAAAGATAAAGTATGATTCTTCAAAATAGAATAAAAAGGAGAAATAGCACTGAACATCAGAGGCTGCATTAATAAAAATACTAACAAATACAGTAGGTATTATTTGATGAAGGATCATCTGTTTCTCCAACATTGACTTTCTTCTTAATTTCTTTTTCTGTCTTGTGGGGTTATTTCATTTCTAAGATCAGATAAGAAGGTTTGTTTTTAAACAATGAAGAAATCTTACTTAAAGCTCTACACAACCATAGGTTGGAGCATTGGTATGTTTTTTTTACAAGGCCATATTATGTGAACTGCCTCCTTATCTATGTTCCCTCCTGGCTCCTAAAATCTTCGATCACATAGACACATTATGAATGAAATTTCACAAACATGAATTGTCTTTAGTGAAAGTGCCTTTAAAGTTTTTGCACCCTCATCCTGGTTTAAATTGCAGTCATTTGAAATTAGATTATTTAACAACAATGATAGTTCAAAGCTAAGGTAAGTATTATTTAGTTACTAGATGCACATGTGTTGTAACTGAGCGCTGCTGGTGAGCATGTTGAGATTATGCTGAGATTGCAAACGGTCTTTCCTTGTAATATGTTGTCTGTTTTTTATTGTATTTGTTTTATTTGGAACTATTTTAGCTGCTGTGTTGGCCAGGACTCCCTTAAAAAGAGATTTTGAATCCCAATGGGATTAGTTCTGGTAAAATGAAGCTATAATAAAATTAAATTAAAAAAAACTGTACGTGTGCACATTTACATAATCATTTCTAAAGTTTTTTTTGTTTTTTTCCGCAACTGTTATTTGAATGGCACACAAGAGGAAAAATGCAAATGGCACAAAACCTCTCTTGGGTAAATTAGCTTTTCTGAGTTCTGAGGAAAATTATGCTTGTGACCATACAAGCAAAAAGATTATATAATGAGCCCTGATGCCACCATTGAAGTATAATTAATCAATTATCCTAAGGGTAGGATTAATGATAGGGATAGGTAGTCAGGTAAAGATCTTTTTAAAAGTACACTACATTAAATAAAATATTTTTCATTTATTTGCCAAAAATGTCACTTGTTATCAGATCTCTGAAGTAGAAGAGCTTTTCTTTTCATAGTGAAGTGAAGGAGGCCCAAAAAGAAACAAAAACACTTGGGTGTATCTTGGAAATATGGTGAAAATATAATATAATAATAATATCACTAAAAAATAGATGAAATGTCTCAGTTTGATATGTGATGCTAGATAAGTGATATTAGTTGATTTTGTCCAAACTGGCCTTTAAAAATGCTTCTTATTACCAGGGTTTTTAAAGAGGCTATGTGCAACTTTTTCCCCAAAATAAACGTGACAATAGCCTTTTTATTTGACCATTTATGACTCAAACATCTCCTGATGAGCATACTGACACCTTGTCAGCTCACAGTGGGTGCACCTATAAGCCTGTATCCAATATTTTCTATTTTCTGTCGGGTCGGATTTTCCCGCACTGTCTGCGGATGTGACGTCAAAGCGCGTTCATGTTAAATGTTTCAGATCACTCTGCCACCACCGCTAGTCAGCACTCGCAAGCAGTTCAATGGATTGTGCGAATACACAGAAGAGACCAAGGACAACTTTGACACCAACAGTAACTCCACATAAGACAAAAAAAGTTAAACCCCTGACAAGTGGCCGAAAAAGATCGAAGATTGAGAGTGACCAGCGTACGAGCGCAAGCTGCTAGATTGAGCAGAAAGGAAGAGCAGTTCTGTTTTTTGGCCACAGGTGTCAGTCGAGAGTTTAAATTTCAGAAAATTGCATATAGCCCCTTTAAAAAGCCACATGGAATTAGCTGGGGCAGTTTGTTTAATGAAAGCAGTGAGTAAATTAAACTCCATTGGTCTCCGTTTACACTCACTGCACAAAACCCCACTGCGGAAGAAAAATATGATGAAGTTCATTCAGTGTTTGCTGCTAATAATTTAGACAAAGGGATGCAATATCTCGACACTAGTCTGGTTTTTGGACGTTGTTGCACACATTATAAAAGAGGAATGGCACTGCATATAGTTCATTACTATAAAAACACTGAGTGGAAAACATCAAGGAGTGTTGCTGTCTTTAGAATACGATGCAAGCATACTTAAGGAAAAATGAATGGAGAAATGTACTGGGGCCATTATTGATCATACTCCAAGGGTGAAAGAAATGTCGATTTTTCACCAAGACAACGGTCCTAAACACACAGAGAAGGAAACTCAAATTTCTTCAGAGAAGGAAAAGAATACTGCACAAATGGTCCATTCAACCACTGGACTCAAATTCAATTGCTAATCTATGGAAACAGCTTAGGATAAAAGCATATAGAATTGGCTCCCTGAACCTTGAAGATATTTTGCATAATCTGTGTGAACCAGGTGTATTTTGGTACCCTCAATGAACCTATTAAATTAGGGTCACTGAGGGGTCTGAGTCCGGTTGAGGTACATACTGAATAAATTCCTGGTGCATTACAGGGCCAGTGCAGAGACACAAAGAACAAACAACCATACATTATTTTTCTTTTTTGTAGAAGATTGAGTCAAAATCATAACGGAACAGTCAATGCAACTAGTTTCTCCTTACATGAAAAATCTTGATTCTGTCATTGCCAAAAAAAAATAAAATTCTAAAAAGTATTAGATACATTTCAGTAACTGCATATTTGATAATTTCCTTATCGTATAACATAATTTCTTTATTTAAAATTAGTTATTATTTATGGAATAATTTAAAGGATTTTGTACTGTAAAACACTTGGTAACTGTCCTCTGAAAAGTGCTCACAAAATAAAAAGGATAAGACTGGTGGATTGGAGGGAATGAAGCTAAAATGAACTACAGTTAGGCCTGTCACAATAAACAATAAATCAATTAATCGTATGATAAATTTCAATTAGCTCAATACATTTTACAGCCACAATTATTTCCATTTGAATGCTTGTTTGTTTTCCTCATGTGTCTCCCTCTTTGTACCAAAGAGGCTGGATGAAATATGGTGTATATGGTCCAAATATCCATAGTGGCAGAGTAAAATGGGATGTCCAGGTTTATTAAACTGACTGGTTTTGTTGTCAGTTTGCACTTTTCGCTTACAAACCTCCTGGTATATTTGCCTGTTTTTCTTGTCCGCACCAAGTGATTAATATTTCTTTAAAGTGCAATTTTGTTTACAGAGTTCTTAAGAAAGCCTTTCTTTTTTATTGTTTCGGTTATTTTGTTAATTTATATCGGATATTAAAAATGTCTTCCAGCTGCAGTGGTTCTTAAGAAATTAACATTTACTGATTGTTCAGAGGGTGTACATGTATTATTATTTCTTTAGTTGAAAATTGAAAATGACACTGTCATTTATCCCAATAATTTTTGGGTCAATTTATTGTCCAGCAACATTTGTTATCGCGACAGGCCTAACTTCAGTCAGCTTTTATAAGAGGAAAAGATCCCCCACCAGGCTGCAACCTCTCCCTATGATGGCAGCCACCACACATAGTCTTACACATCAGGTCCTGCGAGTCCAGTGAGTTTTGTGTCCTTTCATTTTTGGGTCTAAAGATTTAATCCTCGTTTTCCTCAGATAGTTCTTATTTTCAAAGTTTATCCTCAAGTTTAGCTGAGTTTCCAAATGAGCCATGGATTGGAATCAGTGCAGATTTTCATTCAAACTGTTACTCCTAGTTATTTGTTTTACTTATGCTGACATTTACAGAAATAGCATCTGCAATGAATCATTGTGTTTCTTTTGAATAATGACTGATAGATCAAAAGTTGTACTTTATAGCTTAACAAACAATTTTATTATTTCAAAACAAGATTTCAAATAATGATAACAATTATGTTCAGACCTGTAAGTCTGGCATTTAGGCAACATGACAAATAATGAGCTGCTGTAAAGTGACATTTTTGATGTATGCTAATACAATGCATGTGCCTGTGTGATCGTTCTTATGCATGTGTGTGTGTAAATTGAAAACCTCAGTCTGTGTCTAATTAGAGTACCCCCTCATTGCGCTCCTGCTGTGTTATCCTTGAAGTCCACAACCTTGATAGCAGCAGCAAGAAAAATTATTCTCCCACAGCAGCTTTCCCAGATTGCTGCAAGTTGCTTTTGAAGTTTCATTTTAGTCAAATTGGCAACTCCTCACAAGCGACACAAGCGCACACACCCTTTCTGTTTCCTATTCAGTGAAGTTAGGATAAGAAAGTAAATCACAGAAATAGAGAAACCAATTAGGAGTTGGATAAACTGACTGTGAGGATGGGGGGTGAATTCATCAGCCAGTCTCAGGTCACAGAGGATTGAGTTGCTTGAGAGATCTATGTGAGGAGCAGTGAACTGTGCAGAGCATGACTGGAGTGCTGATGGCAAACAATAAACATGTGTCTTAGAGGGATAAGATGAAATCATTGAACATTACTGAACTTTGATCTGACGCTGTACATCACTTCACCTGTAACACAAAGCCTGCTGTGTAAATTCACACATATTATGTTCAGAGATTCACGTCATGAGTTAGCAGCGATAACAGCAACAGTTATAAATAAAAATGGACCAAATCTTAAGGAGAAATTCCAAGGTAAGGATGTATTACTGCAGGAATTTTGATACAAAACAAACTGAAAATGTAAACAGATTCCTTGTAACCAGTGGAGATCATCTCTATCAAGTCTGATTTATTACCAGCCTATTTTTTACAAGTTGACAGGAAACAGACATAAATGCACATTTTTCTATTTACACAACTGCAAGTGTTTTTGTTTGATCTTCTAAAGATTTTCCTTATTTGACTTGCTTATTTCACAATAATCTAGTTTGACAATAAGTTTGACCTGAATTTTGTTTGCGACTGTCTCATGACCTTTCTTTTAATCAACTGTTGGCAAAATGTGGAAAACCACAGAGATAGGAACTGTGAATATTAGCATCACATTCTTTTAGATCTTCTAAACAGAAAAACTACGTTAAAAATCAATTCAAAAACACATTTTCCTGGTATAGCTTTTACAATATTCAGTAGAATTGATTTTACTCCTGCCCAATACCACTATACAAATAGAATGGTCCAAAACTTTAGGGTCTTTGCCTTTAATAGAATTTTAAAAAACTGTTGCCCCATGGGAACTCAAAACCACACATTCAGCAGGTGCACCTTCTAATATTGAAATGTAAATATTTTAACCATTAAACACTTTTTATTTTGCTTCACACAAAATATCTTCAACTCACATTTGGATACAAGCAGTACAGAAATTTCACCAGAGATGTTCTACCATCCTTGAGAAACACTTTGTTTATATATAAACCTGCTTTTTGCTGCAGGGGCTGGTTGTTCTATTTTTCTCTTTGGATTCAGATCAGGTAACTAAATCATCATAGTTTTCACTATTTTTCTACTTGGGGCATTTTGGCAGTGTTCTTTGAGCCCTCAACATCCTGGATTAGTCCTCCTTTGCCAAGCTTGAGAAGGCAGAGTCATCTTGTCAGTCTGCAATTTATTTACTGACAAGCATAGTACCATTTGTAAAAGTAATGGTCCAAACCTGTTTTGCTCGTATGATTTCCTATAGCACCCATCTGTATATTTCATGCTTCAGTGTCAGAGCACTATACTTAGCAGCATCTCAGTGGGTTTTTTTTTGTATATATATATATATATATATATATATATATATATATATATATATATATATATATATATATATATATATATATATATATATATATATATATATATATATATATATAAAATTTTATTTGATCACAACCGTACACTTCAGTTTATGTGACAAACATAGTAGCACATGGAAGTGACTGGAGAACGAAAACCACAAAAAGTCCTGTTTTTCGGTTTGTCACAAGCCATGCATGGGAAAGAGCAAACATAGACGAATGTTTTCTGGTCAGATGAGACCAAGTTAAACTTTTGTCGTACATGCAAAATGATATTTGTGAAGAGGACAGTGCATATCACCTTGAACACATCACTCTCATGGTGACATGGTGGCAGCATCGCACTGTAAGGATGCCTTTCTTCAGCTGGGTTAGTTAAGTTGGTCAGAGTTAATGGGAAGATATATACAGCTGAAAATAGGGCAACCCTGGAAGCAGGGGCGGATCTAGAAAAAAATTTATGGGGTGGCAAGAAAGGGGCAAGAATTTTTCAGGGGTGGCACCATATGCCAGAATTTTATATATATATTGGTTTTATTGATCCGTCAAACACATGCTTCACCTCTTCACTCCCCAGCATTTACATATATGATAGATACATACATGTATTTGTTTTGCTTCAGGTTATTTAAGCACATTAAAGCTGCATTGCGCAATATTTTTGTTAAAATAAAACCATTTTTTTATCTATAGTCAGATTTTTCATCTCCTGACGATACAATTGAATCAAGTGCTCTAGTTTGCTGTAGTTTGATTCTACCGCGGTTGCATGTAGAGGCAGCAATTCCATTTATTTTGAGGTGGTTCAGGGTGCGCGTGTGGGCTTGTGAGAGCGCGTAGCGTGACGTAATGATGCATGTACGTACCCATGTACGTGGTCTAAACTAGCTTAGATAAGTGTAGCTACCCAGCCACGACACCTACACAAGCTCCCCGTAAGTCAAGGAAGAAAATAATTTTATCCAGCATTAGAAAAAGAGCAAAAATGGCGTCTGCCGTCGCAGAGCTCGGACTAATGAGCACACGCCTGAAAGTCATGCGAGTGAGCATTTTGCTGATTGCAGTTTGTCTAACGGCCACATGGTGCACTCTCTGCAGCACTTTCAGCAAACTAGCAGCTTTAAAGGTTCACAAAAGAGAATATAATGCAACTATTTTCATGAGCTTCAAGCTCCTAATGTCCAAATACCCCCTTAACACTCCTGCATTTTCCTCCCTACATCTTCTTAAAACGCATACCTAAAATTAACTTAAAGCTGTTCTTGAACCATTTTGAGTAGAGACATGGCTGGGATCTCTTTGGAAAGCAAAGACTCTAAAATGTTTCCCAGAACTGTGTTGATATCTCAGAGTGCAATTGTTACCAAGCAATATGAATTTTAATACACTGAAAAAAATTTATTTTATGTCCGATTATTTATTTTATATAAATACATGGTGTAAAAATGGCTTTAAAAATAGGTTTGGACCTAAAACACACTGTGGGTCTAAAGCCTAAAGTATTACCTTCATCCACACCAAATTTGAAAGCAATAAACCAAAAAATGAGTATTCTGCACACATTTTTCTAACCACAGGTCAAAGGTGGTCAAAAGTGTGCCACATGCGCCATCTCCTGGGTAACTGCCGTAGTCCTCACTGAATTAAAAATATCGTCAGAATCATGACTGCATCTTACCATATAAAGCTCCACGGCTTCCTTCAATGTTGTATTTTAATTATAAAGGGTGTTTGGACATGGTGCTGAAACAATATGTTACTGGTACGCACTGTGCGTAATCTCTTCACGAATAAGACATTTTACGCACGTCATATACTATGGCAGCAACTAAGTCCGCCCGGTCAAGTTATATATCTGCGTTTACAGCATTACATTGGCTATTCGATGCGTCAATCATCAGAGTTCTGGACCGCGATTGGTTCGAGTTACTTACCATAACGTGACTTTTCATCCATGCGCCATTGATTGGCGGATGGATGAAATAAACCGGATGAAATTTTTTTTTCTTCTGGGCATGCTCAGTGACCTTTGTCTGCGGAAGTAGAAGCAAATTAATCGGAAACAAAGCCTTAAAGACTACAAAAATGGCCATAGACATTTCGGAGGCACATTTTCACTGTTTGTTTTACATTTTTTATCGGTTTTGCTGTTGTCCTGGACGAATCACTTTATTGGAGGACTTTAATCGGACCCTTATTGATGTAAAATGACAATTTTTGTTCGAAATGGATCGGTTTTGTCACGTTTATTGGACTACAAAGTGGTGAGTTCCATATTTTTATACCTCCGTCAGGAGAACGTTTGTGTTGGCAAAAACGCTCACTGTGTCTACAGTTATGATTGTATCCTTGATCACCATCCATAACTGGAATCACAAGACTCTTAGCTTTCCAATGATATAAAATATGTATAGGTTCATGGAAGTTAGAAGTCAGAAAATCGACGGAACGTTAACTGGTTTGAATTCATAGCTGCTAGGGTGGCAGCAGGGGTGGCAAGGCTTTCTTTTAGGGTGGCAACTGCCACCCTATGCCACCCCAGTAGATCCGCCCATGCCTGTAAGACAAAATAAACTGTTAGAGGCTGGAAAAGTTCAAGAATGGATTGGCGGTTCAGGCAGAGCAATGACCCGGTCAGAACATAAATGCATCATTCATTTCTTAGAATGGCCAAATCAAAGCCTAACCGGAATCCAATCCAAAATTCCTATCAAAATTTGCTAGTTAATGTTCATAGACACTCTGCAGTCATGCTTCTTCTTATCTTTAGTTGGTTTGTTGATTTGCATTCTTGTGAAGACTGATAATCTGATACAAACATTTCACCAGGTTAAAGTAGCTTTCCATTTTAAAATGCTACATTGTTTGACAAACCAAAATAAAAAAAAACTGTCAGGTGTATGGCCATTAGAGTGCTACTTACTATTAGGTTAGAAGGTGAGTGAATTATGTTTTTCGTTTGTCAGTAATAAACTTCTGTTGAATCGTGGTAAAAATAGGCACAAAAACAGCCGCCGCAAATAGTTTCATGTTTGATAAATCACACTGCATGTGGAACGCCTACTTATTTGCATGTTCTCCTCCCACATTGCATATTCATCAAAGGCAAAAGCACTAAATGGATTGTGTGCATCTTGCTGGGGGTTTAACAGGCTCAGTCCTTCCTGCGCCTACTTAGTAAATCACCTGTTGTATGTTTTTGCACCCCCTGTGAGGTTTGCGCACGTTTTAACAAGTGCAAACCTTTGATCAATCAGGCCCAAAGTCTTTATCTTGACAATCATAAGCACTAAAAATACTAAATATGCCTAAAGCTAAATTTAACTTCAAATTTAATGCATTACATTAAAGTAGTAAGTCTTAACTTACAATTTTTTCCTTTTTATTCTTCTACCTGGGAACTTTGATTGAACTAGGCTCTCCTTTTAATCTTACATTATTGGTTCTGATGCACTGGTAGCCCTCGTGGTAATGGTGTGAAACAGATCAGGTGAAGAAATCACGAGACCTTAAACCGTTTCTATCCCTTAAGAATCTCCACAGATCAATTTCAGGCTGCGTGGAGTGTGAATAAAAAAAAAACTTTCACAATTAGCCATTCACACAGGGTTTACCTTGAAAAGCAGAGGTTTAGTACAATTTACAGAGACTGGGCCTGAGTGCGATATTGAAAATATATGTTGTGTGATTTATTGATGAAAATATAATTTCTGTTTAGAAAAAAAAATTCACTGAATTGTACTGAGTTTGAATGTAGTTATGTTAGATTATTCTGTGTATCATGCAAAAGCATAGGCAGACTGAACAGTTGTCTGATTTATTTAAGCTTTCAATATAAAGAGTTGAGTTAGTGAATACATACAGTGTGTTGCTCCCTAATGGCTAAAATTCTGCCATGTGAAACCAATGACTGCCTTTGAAAAGCAATTAATATTTTTTTTCTGACAAGCCAAAAGCAGGTTTTTGTTATAACAAACAAACTGTCTCAAAGGGCCACCCATGTGCATGACAGTCAGTGTACACTAAAATTTAGCAGTGATCATACTGATGGATAAGGTTTACTCTACAACTAAAAGAAACTCAATGTGTAAATAAGCTTAACTACTGTCCACAGTGAGTAAAATCTATACAAGAAATTGGAGTTTATAGCTTATATGTGCTTTTACAAAAATATGTATAAACTGAAGTCCAATGGGGCGAGACCTGTAAAGATTTCATGTAATTTTATTCACCTTAAGTTTAGCAGGAATTTAAGATTTTATGTGTGCTTATTCTATAATTTATCCAAAAACTATTTCTTCTGTTTAATCATTCTGAATTAAACACATTGAATATATCACTGTAACATTAGTCCACCATTTATTGCACAAAGACAAGAGAGGTATGATTTAGTATGATAGAAGAAAAAGATGTGACCAGAAAAAATCTAATGAGCAGATAAAGAAAAAGAGACCAGCTAATCGAAAAATGGGAGGAGTGATGTGTTTGGAGATGACAGGAGCTGAGGGAGACATGAACAAAATGCAGAATTATAATTCTGAGCATAAGAGAGAAACATAAAATAAGCAATTAAATTAGACAGAGAAAGAATATGAAAATCTACAAGTAAAAGCTGTTAAGGCCAAGTTTTACGCCTGAATGTGTAATGCCATGCTGCTTCAAAGTATGTGTTAGTTTTACAAAAAAGAACAATTATGGAGTAATATGCCTGTATTTATATGGGTTTTTAATTTGGGGTGTGGGGTTGTCTAAGCCAGCGTTTTTCAACCCTGCTCCTGAAGGCACACTGCCCTGCATGTTTAGACGTTGTTTTAATTGCTGGCTGATTAACAGGCTTTTGCTGAACTATGGTACAAACATCTGAACCAGGCGTGTTAAAGCAGGGAAACTAAAGCATGCAGGGCACTGTGTGTTGAGGACCAGGGCTGCGAAATACTGCTCTAAGCCATCTTTTAGGGTGGAAAACTTATGTTACTTGTAAAATGTATACAAGCAATTAATTAATATTGATTATTTTTAAATAAATCAAATATAAAGTACAATATTAAAAAAGCTGGGGGAATACTTTGATCTCAAAAGCACTTACTACTCCCTTACTACTAAACATTTTAAGGGTGCCAATTTGTTTAATCATGTTTTCAGAAGCATCCCTCTTGTAGGTAGATATATAATGCTGAAGGAATGCCTCTGTGAGAGGCAAAAGAAAGAACCTCTAGAAAAATTATGGGATTACATTCTTGACTGCAAGTGAATATAAATAAGACAAAGGTTGATCCCTCAGATACAAGATTTATAAATACAGAGATCTGCCTGAGCGGTTTAAGGAAATTCCCCGAAAAATGAGCTGAAATCTCATTCTACAGAATCAAGAGCTATACCTTTATTGAAATCTCAATCTCAGCCCCTATAAATTGTGACTGCTCGTATACAGTTACACACCAATAAAAGTTATAGCTGAGGAAATGTTTTGTTTGAAATCAAAGCCACATGTTGTCAGATCTGATAAGTTATTCATCAGAGTTAGGTGTTATATTCTCATCAGCACCTGTTATTTACTCTGAGGCTGGGCCATGTGGTGAGGTAGTGAATTAGTATGCAGTTGGTTTCTTTACGGGCTGCCGTAATGATGTCTGTGATGAAGATAGTGAGTCAGTCACATCTGCATCAGGAAGAAGTCACATTTCTTTTTTTAAAGCACCAATATACCATATGCAGAAAACATTAGAAAATTGACCTTGATTTTTGACAAGAGTGAAAAGATGTAGAAGGTAATATAAACATAAATTTTACCTTCATGCTACAGAGTTTTATATTCTCCTCCTTCACCTTAGCTTTAGGAAAACCAGTGACTGGTTCAGTTTTGGACATACAAGAATAACTGATAAAATAGGCTATTGCAGTTTTATCTTCACTTCCTACTGACCTTGGTGTGAAAATAAAAAATGAACACACCAATATTTTGAGGTGTCTAGTGCAAAGAGCTCTTTCCCTGCTTGCTCCCCTGTTCACTGAATTCATTGACACCGTAGTCCTTTATTTTGTGCAGCTGCAGCTAAATACGTGTTTTGTGAATGTTTGTGTGAGCATGTAAACCTGATTTACACTGTACAGACATGTTAGTTTTGTTTTACTTTGATAAAAGTCAAATGAATTCTACTATATACAACACTGTCCAACTGTTGGCATGACAACCAGAGGTAAAGATGTGAGAAAAGCCTTGAAATAAATTTTGCATTTAATCCAGAAACATAATATTACACTAGAAATTTTAGAAAACTCAAACCGTAATTTGAGAACATTTGTTCAGAAAAGTCCCATATTAATGGGATTGTCATGTTTTGTAGTTTACACTGGACCCAAAAGCAGCAGAGTAAATACAAAAATGATATAATGAAAAAACACAGGGAACTTACAGAAACTCGGGAGGGTACAGGCAGCAACAGGGAAACACAGGAACCAGACGGGCAACAAGGAAGGCAGGAATCAGGCGGGGAAGAAAGACGGACGAACCAGCGAGTTGTGACTGAAAGAGGGCCATATTTATACTGAGGGAGGAGAGTGAAGCAGAGAAGGAGCAGGACCAATTAAGGGAAGCGGTTGCAGCTGAGGGGGAGTGAGCAGGTGGAAGTGATTAGCTGGGACAGGAGGTGAAATGGCTGGGAGACAGAAAACTGGGAAACTAGAAGGATCTTAAGAAACTAAGACAAGACTACGGGGAAACCAGAAAGTACAGAAATCAGAAGAAAGACTAAGAATAACTAAACATGAAAACTAAATAAGGAAAATCACTAACAAAAGACAAACACCCGGGGATCACAACACAACCTCCCCCTCAAGGGCGGATACCAGACGCCCCTAGAAGTCTAACAAAAACAAACCAAACCCAACCCAACCAGGGTGGGCGGAGGGGGCCTCGGAAGGAGGGCCAGAGTCCAAAACAAAAACACACCCATCCAGGGTGGGTGGAGGCCTGCGATGACGAGGAACCAGAAGACGGAGACCAGGAACCAGGCGACGAGGAACCGGGCGACGAGGAGGCCGGCGATGAGGAACCAAGAGGCGAGGAGGCCGGCGACGAGGAACCAAGAGGCGAGGAGGCCGGCGGCGAGGAACCAAGAGGCGAGGAGGCCGGCGGCGAGGAACCAAGAGGCGAGGAGGCCGGCGGCGAGGAACCAAGAGACGAAGAGGCCGGCGGCGAGGAACCAAGAGACGAGGAGGCCGGCGGCGAGGAACCAAGAGACGAGGAGGCCGGCGGCGAGGAACCAAGAGGCGTAGCGGCCGGCACCGGAGCAGAACCTTGTGGCGTGGCGGCCGGCACCGGAGCAGAACCTTGTGGCGTGGCGGCCGGCACCGGAGCAGAACCTTGTGGCGTGGTGACCTACGAGAGGAGGGTGTGGAGGACCCACGACGTGGCGCTGAAGACCCACGACGTGGCGCTGAACACCCACGCCGTGGCGCTGAAGACCCACGCCGTGGCGCTGAAGACCCACGCCGTGGCGCTGAAGACCCACGCCGTGGCGCTGGACTCACGGCCGTGTCCCTCTGGACACCCAGGGCGGAGCCAGGAGTCCGAGGCGTGTCCTCCCAGACACCCCTGGCGGAGTCAGGAACCCGAGGCGCGTCCCTCTGGACACCCTCGGCGGAGTCTGGATCCCGAGGCGCGTCCCTCTGGACACCCGAGGCGGAGTCTGGATCCTGAGGCGCGTCCCTCTGGACACCCTCGGCGGAGACAGGAGCCCGAGGCGCGTCCCTCTGGCGGAGACAGGAGCCCGAGGCGCGTCCCTCTGGACACCCTCGGCGGAGACAGGAGCCCGAGGCGCGTCCCTCTGGACACCCTCGGCGGAGACAGGAGCCCGAGGCGCGTCCCTCTGGACACCCCCGGCGGAGACAGGAGCCCGAGGCGCGTCCCTCTGGACACCCCCGGCGGAGTCTAGATCCCGAGGCGTGTCCCTCTGGACACCCCCGGCGGAGTCTGGATCCCGAGGCGTGTCCCTCTGGACACCCTCGGCGGAGTCTGGATCCCGAGGCGTGTCCCTCTGGACACCCTCGGCGGAGACAGGAGCCCGAGGCGTGTCCCCCTGGACACCCCCGGGGGAGACAGGAGCCCGAGGCGTGTCCCCCTGGACACCCCCGGCGGAGACAGGAACCAGGGGCGTGTCCTCCGAAACACCCCCTGCGGAGCCTGGGATCAGAGGCGTGTCCTCTGGGACACCCCCCCGAGAGCTGGCAGACTGTCAAGGCCGGGCCAAAACTAGGGGGCTGCACCTGGGGTCGAGGCGGGAGAGGCCTCCCCAACTGGCCAGCAAATGTTGCCAGTTTGTTCCACTCCGCCTCCTCCCAAAATGCAGTCAACCCCAGCTCGGCCAGTAATGGCGACCAGGGCCTTTAGCAAAGCCAACAGTTCCTCTGCAGCCCCGATCCGGACCCAAGGCGGGGAGAGAGTGGCCATTTGGTCCAAATGCTGCCTTAAATACAGGCGCAACATGGGCAGACAGCGAGCTTCTGCTGGGTCCAAAGACTGGCTGGTTCATTCTGTCATGTTTTGTAGTTTACACTGGACCCAAAAGCAGCAGAGTAAATACAAAAATGATTTAATGAAAAAACACAGGGAACTTACAGAAACTCGGGAGGGTACAGGCAGCAACAGGGAAACACAGGAACCAGACGGGCAACAAGGAAGGCAGGAATCAGGCGGGGAAGAAAGACGGACGAACCAGCGAGTTGTGACTGAAAGAGGGCCATATTTGTACTGAGGGAGGAGAGTGAAGAGTGAAGCAGAGAAGGAGCAGGACCAATTAAGGGAAGCGGTTGCAGCTGAGGGGGAGTGAGCAGGTGGAAGTGATTAGCTGGGACAGGAGGTGAAATGGCTGGAGACAGAAAACTGGGAAACTAGAAGGATCTTAAGAAACTAAGACAAGACTACGGGGAAACCAGAAAGTACAGAAATCAGAAGAAAGACTAAGAATAACTAAACATGAAAACTAAATAAGGAAAATCACTAACAAAAGACAAACACCCGGGGATCACAACAGGGATTAATTATAGAATTTGTAGTTTTCAACTAAATCATAGCTATCGGACCTTAACTGTTGATCACATGCAGTTTTGCCAATAGCACAGCACTTTTTGTCTTCTCCTATAGCAATTCACTAGATTTGAACATCTAGTCCTGTCTAGGTTCCCCTCTATTATGCTCCATTCTTTTTATTTCACAATAAATGCTTTTCATAGGATTTATATCTGTGGACTGAGATGCCCATGAAACCCTGGTTTTGTGTCTACCAGAGTTAGGAACATGATTTTAAGTAATTAACTATAGTTACTCACTACTTGTTCCAAAAAGTTACTGAGTTAGTGACTAAATTCCTCTATAATAAAAGTAACGAGTTACCAGGGAAAGTAACTGTTTGTGTTACTTTAAAAAAGAAAAACAGTTGATATAATCAAAGAAATTAGATTTTTTTTGACCAATTTTCAAAAGTCAGTAGACATTAGTAGAAGAGAAAGGTAGTCTACTTGTACATAACTCTCTATGTTGCACATCAACAGACAGCAAGATTTTATTGTGCACTTTATATCAAAAGTAAACAGTTAAACAATATGAAGTGTGTTTAACTCCATAGCAAATTAAATCAAACTCTCACAACCTGTACTTCAAAGTATTTTGTTCACAAAAAAAAACAGTCAAACAATATAAATTGTGTTTAAATCTGTAATCCAGGAGTCGCGAAAATAACCAAATATTTTCCGTATTTGACTGGTTTTTATAAATGGTGATAGAAAAATCTGAAGGCCGTCTGTCATTTTGACAGATTAGTATTCACACCTCTGACCATTTGGTGTAAATGCAAATTTTTAACATTTTTCAATTTTCAACGTACAGAGTACGGGTACTGAATCACAAAAAAAGATTCCCATAAGAGCATCATCTCAGATCAGGACACTGTAACCAATGTATCACGCTATCCGTAAGCTAACCCCACCTTTCCACCAGACGCGTAAGTAGTGCGTTACAGGAGCAGCACGTCATACGCAGCTGATAGCCACCGCTGTAGTCAATGGAACCCTTTCCACCGGAGGCGAAAGCAGCGCGAGTCTGCTACGTCTCAGGAGCGTCATGTCGCTGCACTTTTCGAAATATGCATGGCAGTCCTATTTTCTACGCAGTACGCCTCTGAAACGCATAAATTTCGACATTTTGGATAGGGGAAGACAGGAAATCAAACGGCTCGGTATCCGAAAATTTTCAAAATAAGAGAAACATGCTGCTTTGCGGTTGCTTTACTTAAAAAAAGGTCACTACCTGTGCGGCCCGGTGAGAAGTCAGTACCTCGCGGGAGGGTCTCATTTGTGTGTCATCATAGACGACGAAAAGTTGATAGTCGAAGTGGAGAAGCACTCAATCCTATATGACCCCAGTCACACTTTTAATAAGGACATAGAATTATTTGCAAATATAAAATGGACATAACATAAAACACAGACCTTTTGGAGCCATGTTGTTGTCTTTTCCTGCTTGTTGTTGTGTTTACTGACGAAACCACACGTGATTTTGTTAATCTCGCGTGATTTCGTGCTCTCTCTGTGACAGCTGCTTCGTTGCTGCTATGCGCCTCATACGCACGGTACGCGGTAAAATATGGGGTACAGAGGCAGGGTACACCCTGGACAGGTTGCCAGTCCATCGCAGGGCAACACAGAGACACACAGGACAAACAACCATGTACACACTCATACCTAAGGGCAATTTTTTAGATAAACCAATTCACCTAAGAGTCATGTTTTTGGACTGTGGGAGGAAGCCGGAGTACCCGGAGAGAACCCACACATGCACAGGGAGAACATGCAGAAAGACCCCAGGCTGGGATTGGAACACAGGACCGTCTTGCTGCAAGGCAACGGTGCTACCAACTGTGCCACTGTGCAACCCCTAGCAGCAAAGATATTTCATCAAATCATGTTTAAAACCGGGTCTCAGAGTGGAGAAATCTCACAACGCCAGCTCAATTGCTTCCATGATTACGATCTCTCCAGCATTTATTCTGAGTGGGTGATGCTACCATTCTTATATACTTAATGCGCAATCGCTACTCTGTGATAAAGTAAACCATCATGGCAATCAATGTGTTGTGTGTGTTTCATGCTAAATTGTAGCTTTTGATTTCTTTTATTCCATGTTTTTCTTTATCACCAAATCAGGTAAAGCAACTTGAATTACCCTATTGTTCAAAGTGTGCTATAAAAATAAAATTGCCTCGCAGCCTTACAGTGTTGGGGTTCTAATAAAACAAATAATGACCTTATTATGATTAGAATATGATTTACTGTCCCTCCTCTATCACGAGCAGCAAAAAATGGATCCGGACAACCAAAGACACCATATGCTTTTGAATAAAGCTCTCATTTGAAGCTAGATTTGTCGTGTTTGCCACCGGGTTGACTGCACATGCTCAGTGTTCTTTTCTGTGTTTTTGTGGCAGTGTCACAGCACCACCAGTGGGCCCGGCATATGTACTGCAGCATCTTAAGCCGGTTTGTGTGATTTCATAAAGACAAAGGTTTGAATTATTGTGGTGCTGTTTTTACAAACACTTTTACAGGCTTAGAATAAGTTGTTTAAACCTGTTGGATTAACAAACCTTAGCATATAACTCATGTAGAGCACAATTATTACCCCTTTGTGTTTTCAGCCACATCTTTCATATATATCTAGATAGAAGGCGAGTGATATATAATAATGTGAAATTCAACTTAGGTGTTTATGTGACAGTAAATAAATCGTCTTGTAAAATAGATTTTTTTTATTGTACAACTGAAGTAAAATAGCTGGTTAGAGTTATAAGACAAAGTGGCCATCTAGGGACACACTCATTTTTACAGTCTATTAATCTATGAATAATTAAAGGCTCTCAGTTGTCCCAGAGGAGATTACAGCACTTTGTCTTTCAGTGCAATAACTTGTTTAACAGTGCCCACATGGAGCATGCTGCAGTTTCTGCTGTCTGAAGCTTGTGAGCCCAAAACACAGAACACCTGCACTAAATTTACAAACTGCAGAAATAAAATAGGTCAATAAAGAGGTTGCAATGTGCTTCACATCGCTGTGTTTAATTAGATGTAGCAAACATGTTCAACATACCCTTCTCTTGTTGATCTCACCGACAAGAGCGGAGTTCTTTTCTTCACTTCCTCACGCAGAAGAGACTTTTATTCATGTTTACACAAGAAAGTATTGAAATCTTCTGTGATTATTTCTGTCACAAACAGGACGAGAGATGACTGAGGATACACAGATCATTTCCAGTTTTCTGAGTGGTGAAAAGATGTCCAAACAACAGCTGTTATTGCAGCTTTGCTTGCTTTGAGATTTGAAATGCTTCTCTCCTAGCGCCAACAACAGTAAACAAGAGCGTCTGCATGCAGATGACAAAAACAAATAGTTTACAATTTCATCAAAGGCCAGGCAAACTAAGGCGGATTTAGAGCCAAGATACTGCCAGCATAAAGACTGTTGCTGATAAAACAATATTCTTCCACACTAACAGGTATCTGATCTTGGCAGAAACAGGAGCTCCTCCCCACTGACATACTGCTTTGAATATATTTTTGTATATATAAGATGCTGTTATTTGTTATGCATATGATGGTGTCATACCAGCATGGTAGAAATTGTAATTGATAGGATAAAACTTAAAAGTACAAAGGAAGATGTACCTCAACAAGAGTTTAAAACAGGAAACCTCAAATATGATGAACACAGATTTAAAATCTTATAAGAGAAAGGAAAAGCTGATATGGATGTAATTAGTATCCTGTCTGCTGAAATAACACAAAAGTTCTGCTGCAAGTGGAGACTGACTTGTGGAAAGCCAATTATAATCATTGTAAAAGGAAATAAATATTTGATCTTAGTTGTAATCATGGAGGTTATTTGACTGGTTGAGAGGTTTTGTCTTAGATTGTACCTTTAGATCAGAACCTAAGATTCAGTCACCAGTATAAGCCAATTTGTCTAATAATTTAATTAAATTATGATTCCAGCAAATTCCTAAAATGCTATCACATGACTTCAAAAAATTTATATTGACTAAATATTAGTACTCTAATAAAAATTATTCAGTACATCAAAATATCCAAAATTATGGCATTTAAGACTTGGTCATTCACTGTCTCGTCAATTTTGTGTTTTTTAAGTGTATTTTAGTTTCTCTCATACAATTGGCTCTGTGCACAACTTTACATTGAACTGTCGGTGGTGCATTGGGCAGTTTAGCTGGTATTTGGATGTTTTCTCCTCAGGGTGTACTCATTTTTACCTGAAGGTCAAAATTTACCCAACCCTTCTATTTTTATTTTTTTTTTTTGGGTTGTTAAAAATTTTGCTATTCTTTTATGTATTTTTAGAGCTCAAATTCATGGTACTTTACAACAATGTTGAATCAGCTATAGAATTAGGCATTAACAGAGAAGGCATATTTGTGAGTCCACACTGTTGGGTTGTGCCTTTCCAAAGCTGATTAAAAAAACATGAATATCTACCAACACTTTTTATGCTTTTTATTTGGACATCATCTTGATATAGTACATCATACTAAAGTCGCAGGTTAACAGTAGCAGATTGTTTCTCCCCTTGAATCAGCATCAGGAAAATATTCTGGGCTCCAACATCTCACCATGGAGCCATTACTCATGATAAGTAACAAAATATGCATTATTCATTTGGTAGTATTCTGATTGGCATGAGGTGTACCTGGGGCTACACTTCCAGGCAATAGGAATAGGTGTCCATAAATTTTATGTAAATAGCTTCAGAAACAGCTGGAGGAAAAGAGCCCCAAAAGATAGATTGAATTTAGAGAGCTCTAAATTTTTGGTGGTGGGAAAGGTATGTTTGAAATACTGACAAACTGAAAGTGAGCTAAAAAGCGGCATCCTATCAGACCAAAAAATAGGAAATGACCTCACAAAATAAAAGGTGCCTTTTATAAATCATCATAAAAAGAAGAAATTAGAAGCACAAAAGTAAACAAAGAGGGCCCATTCATACATGACAAAGCTGGAAAATGGCAGTCAAATGCACATACATTAAATTGGCTCATTTACAGTTAGCTATACCAAAGTTTGGAATTTTCAAATATCAAGTGAAGACCAATGCTGTGCTTGAAAAGTTATGAATATAGACAGGGAGATTTATAGTGAACAGCTTTTCAAAAATTAGTTGCAGGTAAAAGAGGTTAAATGGTGTATAGATAGCCAATTCTTCTTCCATACAATGCATTTTGAAAGAAAAAGACACAAACTGTGCCTTGCAAAATTTTTACCCCTTGAACTGTTTTACATTTATCAATCACAGACCTTCATGTATTTAGGTGGGATGTTATGAAAGACAAAGAAAAAGTAGAATATAATGGTGGAGAAAATGAAGTAGAAGGGAAAGGTTAGTTTTTTGTGCTATCTACACCCATTTTGATCTGACACCCCTAAATAAAATCTAGTGTATCTAACTGACTTCAGCAATCACCTAATTAGTTCACAAAGTCCAACTGTGTGGAATTTACATTCAGTCTAAACATAATTGTTCTGTGAAAGTCAGAGGTTTGAAAGAAAACATGCTGAACAAATCCATTGTGAAACAGAGGTGGCACGATGATTCTGTGGGAATGCTCTTCTTCAGCAGCAACAAGGAACCTGGTCAGACTTGATGGAACAATGGATAGAGCTAAATCTGGCAATTACAAGTACAGAAGAGCAATTACAAAGAAAACATGTTTGGAGGCGTATCGAAAGAGTGACCCAGGGGCCATTTGCTCCCCTCTGAAAATGTGGTGATGTTCCAGACTGCAGTTCAAGGTTGATACAAATGTGGCCCTCCAGTAAACAGAGCTGACGCAGGAGGACACGTTTCGTAATTTTCTGTGATGATATCTTTGATGAAAAATGTGTATATTCCCAAATGCTAAATGTTAGGTACAAAACAAAGTATTATTTATTTTATTAACTATGTTTTTTATCCTTTTTAATATTTTGGTAAGTATGGCCATAGAAATCCTTTGACTTTTTTCTTAAAAACAGACTTGGGCACTCATTTAACTTGCCTGTATATAGAAAGGGTTTTTAAAGAAAGTTCTTGTTATTGTTCCTGGTAATAGTCTAAAAACATTCTTCAGACCAACAAAATTGAGAACATTTGACCAAAAACTTTAGAAAGCTATACACCTTTATTTTACTGAGGCATATGTCTTAGACCTTTTATCTCCAATAATTTGTTATTGTCTGCTTTTTCATTAAAATGCTGCATGTGTTAATGTTGAGCAGATAAAATGAAAATATTTCACACAATAAAAAAGTTTAATTGCTTTTATATTTAGAATTAACCGCTGAATCAATTCAACTTGGCGAGTTTGGCCAGCGGTGCAAAATGTTTGAACGCCGCTGTGTTAGATATTGCAAAAATACATTAGACTGGAGCAGAGATTCAACTTCCGGAAGGACAAGTATCATAAACATACAGCCAGAGCTTTGATGGAATTTTTTCAAAAAGCATAATCATTTATGGCCCAGTCAAAGATATGAGCGGAAAATGTTTGTTTGCGGATTCATTACGTCCTACTGGAGAGAGCTTAGTTAATTTGCTGAGAGGAATTGGCACAAGTCCAGCTCCAATTGCAGAGAGAATTGTCTTTGACACAAAAAGACAAAAACAGCAGAGTTAAAAAAAGGTTTAAAATGTGTAAAAAGGTATCATTGGTGTTTCTGACGTGACAGGTACTGATCTAATAACTGACAAAGACAAGCAGATGAATCCACTAATGTAAGAGGACAGCAGTTAAATGGAAAGTTGGTCTTTGAGCATTTTATCACTTCAACACAAAATTGCAAAAATACTTAATATAATACTTAATAATTAATAAGGGGACTCATCTCAGACATATATTCATGAAAACTAATAGGGGAAAACAATGCCACAAACTTGCTGCAGATACTTTTTCATTGTTATTCTCTGTTATCAAGCAATTAGTTTCTTCCATTTATCACACAGAGACTTCAGCAGACAATATTGCATATAAATGACACATGAACTTCTCACTTTCTCTAATAACAGCCACACATGTGGTGGTGTCGCATGGCACAGGCTTCATTTCCAGAAGGATTTGCATATTATTTCACAGAATAAAAAGGAGCTTTGACACAGGAACACATAGTGAGGAAGAAGCAGCAGGTTTTTTGTAGATTACACACACAAATACTGAGGATAGACACTGCCTGATACAGCAGATAATTTGACTGTAATCAGTGCAGAATTTTAGATTTCAGAGTAATTTTTTGTGAAGAAAATGGCTGCAGCCAATTCGATTAATTACTCACTAGGTTTAGAAAAACTGAAATTGTTTGAATGGTGCTTTGGCTCTTAGTCTGTAGGGAGCACCAGAGCTTTTAGTCACATTCTATTATTGCAGTTCAATTTTGGAAATAGACAAAGGCCTGGAATATTTGGGTGGCTTCAAAGGTTTGTAAAACAGATTATTTGCACAGAAATTGTCCACAAGGAGAGAGGCCATCATCTGTTGTTATGACTATTGTATGTATTTTGAGGAGTACAGTTTAGACAAATCAATTCTGATTTAATCAAATTATATTTCATCTTTGTTTGGAAACCCGTTATCCTTCAAATTGTTCTGAGCATCTTCATTTGTTTAATGCTTTTCCCAACTACATGCTCGTCAAATCACAGTAGATGGACTGCAATCACGTGATGCTGTTTTAATCTTATATACACTGATTAACTGCTTGGGGAAAGTGTATATAGCCTAAGGACACTTCACAATGTAGGATGAGGAAGCAGACCAAATGGCCAGCCTACCAAATGGCAAGAAACTGTTGTTCCTTCTGTCATAGTTCTGTTACTCACCAAATGTTTAGAAAGAAAATACAAAAGAAAAAGCTGAAATTCTTCCCTCTCAACTGGCTTTGTTCATATAAAGTATAGAGGGACTGGACACTTTCCAATTTAGTGGATACTGTAGTGATGCAAAGATTAGTTAACTTTTAAAGCCATCTCAACTCAGATACATTTTAGGGTTAAATTACTTCATAGTTTCACATTCTTAGTTGCTTATGGATGTTTAACTTTTCAACAGATGTTAAGGCGTATGGGGCTGTAGTATAAGGCTGTAGAAGAGGTTACTGCTGTTGTGGATAGTAGTCAAAAACATTTTTGATGGATTGTGCATTTCATTTTAACAATATTATGAATAAATTAGACTGAAAAGAGCTGATCCATAATGTGCAAGTTTTCATGTTTTAGTTTATGTCTGTAAATGTTAGGTTGTGTAGTATTCCAGGAAGGATTTAAACGTTTATTTGTTTATTATCATCACATTGCTGTTTTTAGCTTCTATAATGATTTGCTCAGATTAACAGGACCCATCTTTGTGATAACCTTCACTGAGAATGTGGAGTATCTGGTAACTGAACCTCAGTGACCCTCTCTCATATGTTTAAATGTTGATGTGCAAGACACTGAACCTCATTTTATCTCCGAAGGCTTTACAAGAGATTAAGTGTCGCTATGATAGAGCCTTAGGTAAAATCAACAACAAAAACAAAACCAAGTGCAAAGAATGTGGACCATCTTTTCATGGGGAAAGCACAACAAATCTGAAGAGGCATTTACCACTTGAACATTTTCTCACAGGTAAATTTGCTTAGAGGTTTTGTTTTAATGAGATAAACACCTTATGGAGGAATATATAAAGGGTTTATTTTGTCTTGGTTTTGTGACATCCATGTCTTTATAGCTTTAGGAGAAATTCAAATGTTTCACCACAAACCAATCACACACATGATGCGTAGCATCTTTCTGATCACAGCAAAACCCATAAAGAGTTGCAAACTCAGAGGCAACTTGTCAAATGTTTGCAGCAAAAACTAAGGCAGTCTGACATAATTTCCATTTCTGCTGAAGAGTTGACAGCCAGTTCATCTCCTGAGATTGCTGTAATTTGTCAGTAGCTCTAATTAGGGGAAATATGCAAAGAAATTGAAAACCAAAAACTTGCTTCTCATGCTTTTTTCAAGAATCAGATAAGCAACAAGGAGTCACAGAGAAAAGATGGGGTTGTATTTTTATGGAACAGATGGCAAGTTTTGTTTCGAACTTTGCACAAGCAGATGAGCATCTGCTGAGGCTACAGGCTACTGCAATTCATAGTATCAACAATATTTAGACTGTAAAATATTTACTAAAGGTTAATGGATTTTTCTAAATGACAATAATCACAGAATCACAGAAGAAAAGTTTTGATGATGATGCCAAATACTTAACATTAAATAATGTTTATGGTGGATTCCAATTTTAGAATGATTCTCAGAAAGTGCTGAACTTCAACAACAGCTGTGGGGTTTTTTAAGTGATGCTAATGTCTCATTGGAAGGGGCAACAATTTAGACTGCAAGCATAGATCACTGCAGTGCTTTTCCTTTCTGGCATGGCTGGCTATGTAGTTATGTGAACTCTGGTTGTACTACTGTCAAACAACTAATTTTACAGTCTAAAGTTCTTTGCTAGGAAAAACAGCCAAAAACAAAAAGTTGAAGTTGACTTGGACAACTTTTTGAACTCCACAGTCCAAATAAGTTCAAGTCATCTGTATATAATTTTGATCATAATGGAGTTACCAATCCAAGATATTCTTAAAAGAAAAAATCCAGATTCTGCTTTTCAGCAAATTAGCTGACAAACTCTTCAATCATATAAATTGAACACATCTCTGACTCTGTTGCTCTATCAGTTATTTAAATGCAGGGTGGTTGGAGAACGAATCCAAAGCTACAGCTGCTCTACACGTCTTTGCTCCATCTTTTGTCCAAAATCAACAACAACACCCCAAAAAAATCAGACATAATAAAACTTTGTGTAACCTGATAGAAATAGGGGCTGAAGATTGAGCTGTCAGTTAATATCTTTATCTATGATGTGGCATCAAGTCAAGTCTAAAGCGAGGGGAGATGCCAAGGTCTGAAAGACCAAAATGGGTCTGGGTTGTGTCTCTACTGCACACGCATGCATACACTCATCAGACACTGAACGTGCTCCTTGAAGTTTTGCCCTTAAAAAACTCCAAGTAAAAAATTTTATCTCCCAAAGACAGCACTATAAAAACAACATTCAGTTTAAACTCTTTAAAATGTGAGCTTCACTAATGAACATGTTAATGCACAGCAAAGCCCAAGGTCCAGCTTCCTCAGATGGCATGACATTTCCTCCCAGGTTTCCTAGTACTTGACTGAATACATCTTACCCTCCATACTTTGCCAGTTTTCAATCCAAAAGCATCACCGACCCACCGCCATGGTTCACTGTGGGCAGTAGGAAGGGTCTTGTTTTCAGCACGTTCCATTCTGCCCCTTCCAGACATGGTGTTAATTGACTGGCCCTAAACGTTCTAGTTTTGATTAATTGCTCCATTGAACAAAATCTAAAAAACCTCCTTGCCTTATTTACATAGTTGTGAAGAAATTGTTGGTTACTTTTCTTTTGCTTTTGGGTCAGCGTTGATAGACATTTGGAGTTCAGGCATGGGGCTCTTTAGCATTTAGTATGAGCCTAATTGTGAAAAGTGAAACTTCTGTGGCTGCTGCCACTAGATCTTGCTGATGATCTTTTGCAGTCAGTCAATGGTGGTTAAAAACTTGTTTCCTGAGATCTGCTGGCAGTCGTTAATAGCTTAATAATTTTGCCCTCTCCAGGTAGCTTGGCTACTGTCTTTTAAGTTTAAGTTTGTACACTATGCTTCCAACTGCGGCTGTGGAAACATTCAGCGCCTTTGGCAAGTTTTTCCAACAACTTTCTTGTTCATGCAAGGCAATATTCTTTTCTCTGAACAAGTTAGACAATGCTCTTTACTTAGCCATATTTCCAACATGAAATGAAATGTGACGGTCACCACGGTATTTGAGGAGTTCTCTCTGAAGCACTGCAAATTCAACTAATGAAGCCCTAATGAAGAAACAGTTTCCTCACTAGCTTTGTATTTTATTTTAGATATTTCACCAGAAAATACATGGGTAAAGAGATTTCAAAAGTTGGAGCACACTGCTAACTTGCTTTTGAGGTTATGGATCTCAAGAAATAAAATATAATACAGAGCCATTTCCTTTTGGAATTTCAGGATAACACATAAATGACATCATGCGTTTTTCTGTGAGTTAGGCGGTGCTGGTAATTTCATTGATTCACTATTACTGTACGTACCTTTCATATATCTGGCTATAAGTTATTTCACATCTGCCTTGAAAATGTTTATACCTGCTAAGAATTTGAATGTGTTCATTCTAACTTACCCATAGCCCCCTTTAAATAAAAGGTATAATGTGATTAAATTACATTTTAGGCATGAAGTCAAGTGTTTTATGCTTTATGCTATCTAGGGCCATTATCAAAATTCATAATAGTATACTGGTAAAAATAGAATCCATAATTTATCATATCGGCGAGTAATACAAAATGATAAAATAATAAAAAATTAAATTAAATGTGAGATTTGAGAATCTTAGTGATTATTTATCTCGATAATTTATTAATCAATCAATCAATCACTCTTTATTCATAAAGCGCTTTTCGTACAAAATTGCATCTCAACATGCTTTACAGATTAAAACTACCCCACATAAAACCACATTCCCATCCCTCCCCCACAGAATCAAAAAAAATGATCACAGTTATACCCCCTCCCCCCAACCCAACAGTCATGCACATACACTTCAAAGCAACAATAAAAAGGACATAGGGCTGAGTCACATAAGCCAGGTAAGCAAATGCCATCAGGGGAGCGATCTGCACTGACAGCAGCACATTAAGAGTAGCAGCCGAGGCACCGGAACCGGGCGCCCAGTGGAGGCAAGGCCAAGACCCCCACCTCCACCCAAGTGCTACCTGGAGAGTAACCAGGCAGCCACAGCCAACCATTAAAGTACTTCTTCATCGAGAGCAATATTCCATTATGCTCTGGTAAATACAGTGGCTTGCAAAAGTATTCAGCCCCCTTGAACTTTTCCACATTTTATCACATTACAGCCACAAACATGAATCAATTTTATTGGAATTCCACGTGAAAGACCAAAACAAAGTGGTGTACACGTGAGAAGTGGAACAAAAATCATACATGATTCCAAACATTTTTTGCAAATAAATAACTGAAAAGTGGGGTGTGCGTAATTATTCAGCCCCCTGAGTCAAAACTTTGCAGAACCACCTTTTGCTTCAATTACAGCTGCCAGTCTTTTAGGGTATGTTTCTACCAGCTTTGCACATCTAGAGACTGAAATTCTTGCCCATTCTTCTTTGCAAAACAGCTCCAGCTCAGTCAGATTAGATGGACAGCGTTTGTGAACAGCAGCTTTCAGATCTTGCCACAGATTCTCGATTGGATTTACATCTGGACTTTGACTGGGCCATTCTAACACATGGATATGTTTTGTTTTAAACCATTCCATTGTTGCCCTGGCTTTATGTTTAGGGTCGTTGTCCTGCTGGAAGGTGAACCTCCGCCCCAGTCTCAAGTCTTTTGCAGACTCCAAGAGGTTTTCTTCCAAGATTGCCCTGTATTTGGCTCCATCCATCTTCCCATCAACTCTGACCAGCTTCCCTGTCCCTGCTGAAGAGAACCACCCCCAGAGCATGATGCTGCCACCACCATATTTGACAGTGGGGATGATGTGTTCAGAGTGATGTGCAGTGTTAGTTTTCCGCCACACATAGCGTTTTGCATTTTGCCAAAAAGTTCCATTTTGGTCTCATCTGACCAGAGCACCTTCTTCCACATGTTTGCTGTGTCCCCCACATGGCTTGTGGCAAACTGTAAACGGGACTTCTGATGGTTTTCCTTTAACAATGGCTTTCTTCTTGCCACTCTTCCATAAAGGCCAACTTTGTGCAGTGCACCACTAATAGTTGTCCTATGGACAGATTCCCCCACTTGAGCTGTAGATCTCTGCAGCTCGTCCAGAGTCACCATGGGCCTCTTGGCTGCATTTCTGATCAGCGCTCTCCTTGTTCGGCCTGTGAGTTTAGGTGGACGGCTTTGTCTTGGTAGGTTTACAGTTGTGCCATACTCCTTCCATTTCTGAATGATCGCTTGAACAGTGCTCCGTGGGATGTTCAAGGCTACTTTTGCAAGCCACTGTAGTGGGTATGTCTGATATTACTGGCCACTATTATTTGTCGATATTGGCATTAAAATGTAATATCGGAAATTATCGGTATCAGTTTTTACTCTTATAATTACTATAATTTACTCTTATAATGACACAACTTTTATACCTTACGCACATATTTATCATTCTCTTCAGCTACTTCTTCTCTTACTCAAAATGTCAAACTATGACTGATCTAAAGTATATATTTTTTAAATTTACGTTTGTTAGGCAAAACTCGCCATATGTCCTGTGGGTTCTGCATTTCTGAACCAACCATAAACAGTTAGGTAGGCATCTATCGGCGGTACCGGTTTATATTGTTATTGGGAATTAAGATTTAGACTATATTGGTATATTGGTGTATTGGATAGAAGTTATCGAGCATCCCTAGTAAATACGCAGTGGAGAAAAGGTAATAGGCTGGAAGAAGGCTTCAAATGTTACATGTTAGATTTGACTGCACTCTATGTTATAGGATTTAAATCTGATTAAATGACTGAACTGACTGGATTGACATGAATTCAATTTAGTCAATTAAAATCTATTTCTACAGGAATTTGGACCTGTTTGTCTTGTAAGGAGTCATCAAATAACATTCATTGTGATTTTGTGATATACTGTATAAATAAAAGGTATTCAATTGAATTTGTTTGAACAGAAATAGGGGTACAAGATTTCAAGACATCTTATTGATCTGGGGTAACTTGGCTCTTGTTTATTTTTCAAGTCATTAAGTTGTTACTTTGACAAATTCAAGATGTACAAAGGTGTTAGAAACTTTGATAATCTTTAGAATTTTTCCTTTTCTTTATAAATGTTCCATATAATACATTTCTGGTCATTTTTTACTTGCTATTTCATATCTGTGAGTGTAAAACATGTTTCGGAGCATGGGCTGTTTTTGGTTGCACGTCTTGGTGAAAAAACAGTAGACTTCTAAATATTTAAGAAAAGGTTTGGTGTGCTCAAATTGCAGAACTCCAATGCCATTGCTCCACTGGTCTTGAAAAATTAATTATGACACCATCTGAAATTTTCTGGAGTTGATTTAAACTTTGACAGAAATCTATGGAAAATTAACTCAACTTTAAGTTTAAAAAACGATAAGCAGCTTTTTAATGTTATTTACTCTTTTACTACCTATAAAGTCTGTTTACAGTAGCCAAACTGTCAATGCGAGAAAGTGAGAAAGGAGGAATGGATTAGAGGGGAAAGGTATCAAGTAATGAAGGAATTAGAGGGGTTTTTTCCCTCTATAAACCAATGAAATTAGCACATGAAGAAGAATGCACTCCTGGCACCAGACTGAATCTGCACAAGCAGCTCTCAAAAAGACTTCTAAATAAATTAAGGTTAAGTCAGGAACACCATTAGAGTCCATCTGTGCCTAGTTTTAAAACATGACTTTGTATAATGTGCCATACTTTGTGGCAGAATGACGGTGGGCCAAAAAGGAGCATAAAAAAATGAGGGAGAACTTTTGACAGACTTGTCAGAATCAAAACATCAACACCAGTAAAAGCTGTAGCTTTACTCTCTTAATGTAAGGTCTGAGAGCTAGAAAGTGGAAGACTCAAACCTAAATAGTGTAATTTTCCAAAGTGTGGAGAAAGAAAGTGATTAAAACTTTTTTTTCAACCTGAAGGTGAAGTGCTTGCCAAGATCGACAGAGGAGAGATGAAATTCTGAGTGGAGGGGCGGAGCAACAGTCAAGGCCTGAGCCAGCTGCTCTGTTCTCACGTGGAATGGCAGTAATTAATCCGGACACTTGGCTGCCGGGTGGTATCAGCATAATTTGTGTGTGCGTGTGTGTGTGTGTATGGGTGTGTGTGTGTGTGTGTGTGTGTAAATGCAAGTGCTTTTTATCAGCGATGACATGCCCACGCCTTTTATTGTATGTTACCCTTGAGGTGGCCATTTGCATTAGTGTCAGAGCTGGACACATAAACTGGTGATACATTAGCACACACACACATCCACATGCGTTCACACACACGCACGTTTTCATTCAATTATTTTAAGTTATTCATTAAGTAACATGGCTTTAAATGATTTATGTAAACTTTTTAAATAACTGTTTATTAAACAAGATTGTTTTTATGTAACAATTTACTAAAAGAAGCTATTTTAGATTGTTTTGTAAGGAGAGTAGGTTGTCATTGATTTTTGTAGGCCTACTGTTTTAAATTACAGCATGCATGCTTATTAAAATACATTTATGCCTCTAGAGGGCCACACGGGGCTGTAGTTGGCAGCCCATGCCAAACCACGGTGGATCAAAAACAAAGATATGTACTATATTGGTAACTACTCCATTACAAATCCAACTTCAACACACTCGCGTAAATCACAAGCATAACCATGGATGTTTGCTGCAGTTCCCTTGACCTGGATAACTGTAAGCCACAGAAATTCTGTAAAGAGAAAATGGCCACACTGAGGGACTACATCCAGCAAACAGACAGGCATTAGTATTCAGGCAGCATTGTGCTTTATGGTCAACCGAGTCCTGGAAATTTGATATTCATCCATGTTCTGGTTCTTTTTTTATACCCACTTCACAAAAAACATCTGGTCCCTCTGCTGACAGAGTTCACACTTCTGTCATGGTTTTTAACCTTGTCTGCCTGTAGTTCATTTATGACAATTGACTCGATTACCACCACCAGCTGCCTTTTGGTCTGCACAACAAAATGGTAAAGGTACAAAATCTAACCTAACCTATGGACAAAGGCAAATGAGAGTTAACCAAATGCATATTTCACAAAACAGATTCATTCAAATTAATGTAGTTCTAATTATCACACAAAAAGGTGTAAATTAGGGCTGCACATATAAAAAAAAGTGATATGTCTGTGGCTGATGTCTGGTGTTTTTGGTATAAAACATCTTAGTTCTTGTGTCTTAATGACTTTTTGATAGCAATGTTTGTTTTTTAATTAATGAAACAGGAAAAAAGCAAAATTCCATCAGTTGTGACATGTATTTATTTCTTTATGCCTGCGTATTGTTTTTTTAAAATAGTGTGCCACTTATGAATGTCCATCTGTAAAACTGTCTATCCATCCATTGTCTTACTTGCTTGTCCTTCCAGGGTCATGGGAGAGCTAGTGTCTATGTCCAGCAGTTATTGGGTAACTGGACTGGTCAATAGTCCATTACAGGTCCCTATTCTATGGTATTATAAATAATCCTGAAATTCTTTACTGCGTTTGATGTTAATGTGCCACACCAAGGTAATCAATGTCCCCAATCTTACCAACAATGGGAAAACCTTCAAAAGGAAACCTGTTTAGATTAGAAGATCATTATAAAATAAGCTTCTTTGTTGCTCTTTTTGAATTCCTTTTAAGTAAACTCTGTTGTTGCACTTTTACGTTCTCAGTTTTCCACCAGGGAAGTGGGAGTTTCAGCATCACACCGGCTACTAAGAATTTCACACTGTCTTCTGTCAGATGCTTTTCTGATGCTACTTTCATGCAGACGATCAAAGCCCAAGAAAGCCAAGCGAAACCTCTCACCTGTGAGTCCCTCATGGGTATTACTTCAGTCCAAGGTGTGATTTTAAATCAGGATTCTGCTTCACCACCACTGATGATTTACACACTTGGGCTCCTGATGTCATCCACAGATATCTGAAAGTCTGACCGAAAATGTATCAGTTAAATACATATACATACACTTTTTTTATTTATTTTTCTTGACATTTTTATTACATTTAGAAATATGTCGTGTAATGCAAAGTACATTGTGTTTTTTTTTACTTCAACTTAGATTTTCCTGGATTACAATCACGAATGTCAATGTATCATATTAAGAATTCGGCAATAAACCAACACAAAGTGCACTTTTACACTGCAAGTCACATTTACATACGTCTTCACTCTCCAACTTGCAAATCATGGAAAGCATAAGTTTTTGGTTTAAGGACACACTGATATGTGGTTCTAGATAGAAGCAATCATCTTACAAATGCCAGATGCCATACTTTTCTCTGCTGATGCATTCACTTTCTCTTCATTATTATGCATAGCAGGCCACAGAGTACTAAAGGGATTAAATTACACTAGTTACAGACAAGACATAACTTTTTTATATTGTTGTATTGGCAATTTAAAATTGGCAATTTTATTTATACTTCAGATTTTTATACCCCAAAATCGATAGAGCATAGAAAGGCAGAAAAAAAACAAGATAAACAAACAAAAAGTAACATACAGATATGTACATCAACATTTTGCATTGATCTGTTTTTATACAATCCTAACTTTATCTGTATTATTTTTAAAGTATGCTGAAATTGTTTTTGTCGTGGAGATGTTAGAGAAAGTAATTCCAAAATATAATGTTTAATCTTTGTGATGAGGGCGGTCTGGGAGCATCTGGAGGAGAAGAAGTACATAAATAAAAATATTTCCAGCTGAGAGGATAAAATCTTGATCCAAATGGATGATTATGGAGATGTCTTATATAAAAACTGTGACTCACATTGTCCGAGCATAAAATGATGTCGTAAATGGGTGTTTATATGATTCAGAATAGGTGTAAAAAGGTCTGCTAAAGGTTGTTTAAAACATTTGGACTTTTTTCCAGTCCTTGCAAATAAATCTAAAATGAGTATAATTTAAAAAAACATTCAAGCCCATTTCTGCATATTAGTTTAGCCCATTTACAACAAAAGGACCTTGGTATGATTCATGCTGATAATAATCATCAGTCAATCAAAAGCACAGATTGTGCAAATGCCTGCTGAGGGAAACATTCAAACTCAAAATGCACACTTACATTAAATACTGAATGACAGGCTCTGGCTGTAAATTGAGTGAGTAAGGCTCAATATAGACATTCAGGGAACCTATAAGTGGTCTTGTGAGAACTTGAAAACAGGGGACTTTCTTCATCTCATGTAGATCTTAATATACACTGTCAAATTAAAAGGAAAGGAGTGTTTTAAAGTTTCATTAAAACTAAGACAAAGAAGAGAATAATGGCAGGAATGAGTAGGAAAATTAATTATCCATGTGCTCAATGGTCAACCTTGTACTGCCTGATGAAGGACAAATTATTGACACAGGCAGCACTGCCTGCAGGCAGAAAAAAAGGGTAACATACACAGACACAAAAATAGCCTCTCCATTACACACACAGACACATATAACCTGCTTTAATTAAACTTAGCGATGTTGAAGTTTTGAACACAAAACCAAATTCCACTCCTCCCATTCAACCTTAATGTTCTCATGTATCCTTGTACAAGTCCATCCCCAGCAAATGGGTACAGCTCTCAGTGGTGTTGGATCAAACTGGAACACGTGCAGTGCCTTTGTTTCATTTCATCACGCACATACAAACAGAAATGTATTCTGTCAGACTCACACGCTCAGATACATGTGATTCCAGATAGCTATTGATCTGCCTTGTGGCTGATGGGATGGTAATGAACTTCCTGTAGCACAAGCCAAAGCCATTCTGCTATGAATACACTCAAACTTTCTCACTTGATGCTTTTATTATTTTTAGGTGGCTGATATATTTGTTTTCAACTGTTTCTACTGTACAGCCAGGACAGACAACCTGATTTGTCCCCAATAAATTACATTTAAGCCAATATTTACACAGCATGTAAACCAAATGTTTAAAAAGCATGTAACAGAAGAGGGATAAACACTAGGCTCACATACATGACAGCAATACTATGTGACAACAAAATGCTGAGACCTAGCAGCTCTAATAACCTTTGTTCATACACTATTTACTGTTGTTTATCCTGTCAGTTCAGATTTACATCTGTTTGGAATATATTCTGGTGCCTGCAGAACTTTTCTTCTGCAAGATTGTGTTTTCACTCTTTACAATCTTCAATCCTGCCTTGAAGTTTCCTTTTGGTTTTACTTCTCCAAACAACTTAATACTGAATTTAAACATCTTTATACAGAGTAATTATCTTTATATTTTATATGCTTCTTTTTTTATCCAATGTTTTCAATTTCAGCAGCTCTGGAAAGTTATTTCCTTCTCTTGCAAACTCTTCTACTTGGTGAAGTTTGCATCAAACATTAAATATATGATTTGATAATAATGTGACTGGAAATTGGGGAGACAAATCTCACAGGCTTGTTGTGTTTTGTATTGGGTCACAGGTGAATGTTGGGTAGAGAAGTCACTTGAGAATAGTGGTGGTCAAACCTTTTGCATTGTGGGACAGAATGATCAAGTTAAGAATATTAAAAAAATTATAACTTTACATTTTGTAAAAATCTAAACTAAGCATGTTACTTTTAACAGAACAAATAAAGTAAAAAATAAATATAATTACCTAAATGTTTTTGTTAAAAAAATAAATTGTTGTCTGTTCTCTGCAACAAGAGCGCAATGTGGTTTGAATAAAAGTCAAAGAAGTTTGACATTCTATAAAAAAAAATTTAAAAACCATGGTTAATACGAGATGAATACTTTGTGTTGTACCTATATTTACCATTTTAAGATGTTTTTAATTTCTCTTTTATTTCTTGGTTGAAAAGGCTCGGATCTAAAACTTAAAAAATGTCCATCTGCATCATAGACCTGGTGGGACTAAATTGTACCTTTTGTTGAATTGCGTCCGTGGTTTGCAAAAACAAGAATAGCCTGCAGGCTGCTCTTTGAGACCCCTGCTTTACAAAGAAAACTAAAGTTAGACTGTAGCTTTTTTGTCATTAGGCTGACAGAAATTACTGTAGTTCCATCAGTGAATAGAAATAGATCAAACTTGAAGTGCTCCCTCATTTTAAATGTATAAGGATAAAGGGCCGCATTAGCTGCATGTAAAGCAAGTCAACCATGACCTAAAGATCTGAAAGGATCATTAAACTCTTTAAAGGCAACCAAAGGATCATGAAAATAAAGGGTTCACCCTGACCTTGCATTCCCTGACTTAAGACCTACCTCTTTTTGTTTTGCTTTTCCATTCTAGTCTATCCGCATGTAGGAAATGGAGCTGCTAAAGCAAAGTCCGACTGCGCATGTGACAGAGTTGCAAGAGCAGAACGTGTGCCCTACATGCCCCTGGCAACTCCCCTGCATGTTAAAAGAGGCCCATCAATCTTAGTGTTCAGGTCCAGAAACACTGGGAACTGGAGTAATGGTGTCCATAGGCAGGAGTGTGAATGAGCATGATTCCTGAAGTGGACTTCTGTTTGAGATAATGGAATGTAATGGAGGTGAGGCATCTTCTTTCATTTCCTTCTTCAATCCTTTACTTATGTCTCATCTTTGACACTTTCTTCACATTTTCTGTAGAAAAGGGCCTGTGATTTCTCACTCTGCGACAGATGTGCTTCAGTTAATACTTTGCCCTGGGCAGCACCTCTGCATAAATCTTATATATTCTTGTAGGATCTGCCACAGCCAAAGAGGGCTTAAAAGTTAGAGAATTTTGCTTCTTAACTTCATAAGAAAGCCAAACCCAAGCAGAATATTAGATGTATAATTTTTCCCTGTCTGCTCTCTCCTTCTTCATGATAACAAGCTCCTAATCCACTTAGTTTTTTTTTTCGCCCGTTAAAAAAGTACTTTCCAACTTGTCAGACATCATTCACTCCACCCCCAAACAACACACATAATCTAAAATTAAAGCAATGAATAAAATAAATCCCCTGTATCAAAATAGTATATCCTCTAGTGATTGTGTAGAAAAAACTTGGCTTTGAAAGTATAACTCACAGCAACATACATATGTGCGTACATTGTGTAAATCTGATACACACAAGCAGCCCTTTCAGCAGAAAACAAACTCACAGTTTCATGGGGAGCGCTAGAAGCTTAGAAGAGGATTTACCTATAGGATTTATCCTAAGAGCTCAGTAATAAGAGAGAGACAGAGACAGGGTAAAAAACAGTCTATCGTGAGCAGCAATGAGTTTTGCGCTCTAGGCTTCACATTGCTCAGTGTTTGGGGAAAACTGAATTATAATTTCAAATATTGCTCATACACCCTTCCTCTAACACCCCTTTCTCTATTATTCTCAAAGTTTATCCTTCCTGCTCAACTGTAGGCTCACCTCTCCAGCCAGGTTAGATTTTTGTGTCTGACAGGTATTGAAGGGTGACTTCCAGGCCAGAGGAAACTTGATCAAACTCATGCAACAATGTGCAGAAGTGTTGCTATGCCAGAGCAAAATGTTCTAAGTTCTTTTCAAGAATGTCCCGTATATTTTCTCCAGTCATCCTTTGTCCAGAAATGTGAATTCTGCCACTACCATATGCTATAAAAAAACAGCTCCACATCATGATGATGTTTTCTTCTCAAAACTTCAACAGTGGTGTAAAGGTTTTGGGGTAATGTGTAATGACATTCCCCCTCCAAACATGTTGTGTGGAATAGCATTTAAACAGTTAAGTTTACCTTTTTAGTAAATCAAAATTTTCTGGATGTTAGAAACTGGTCCATTTCAACAGAAAGCATGCAGTACTTGATTTATTTATTGAATATTTTAGCCCTAAATCTTTTGCATACCGTCTGAGGTCTTATGGAAGTATAAACAAATTAGGTCAGTAACCCTTGCCCTTCAAAAAGTGCCAGAGGTGTCAGACCACAAAGAGCCCTTCAAATGTCTTTCCTCAGTGTTTCATTTTGACAAGTTTCGTTGGTCTGATTCTGCTTCACTGTTGCAAGTGTTTCCTCACCTCCCAGCTAGACTTACAGAGTGTACTTTATATGTATTGACTCTAAATCCGTTAAAGCTGCACATTTCAACAGGACTTAGAATGTTTTGATTTGTCTCCTGCAATAGGCCTGGGAAAACAATCAGAGATTATGATTGTATTGGTTTGAGTTAGAGCTTGATTTAAATGAACTTTAAAACTGCTCAAGAGAGTGTGCAGTGTTTTGTTAACAAACTCAAAGTACATTAATTGTGGTATTTACAAACACATTCAAAAATCTCGGATAAACGATGCAAAGTTAACAGATTTTATTAACTATTCTGGACATCGAACTACGTTACTGTGAGAGAAACATTGAAGTTAGAACTTGGGAATTCTACAAAAAGTGAAAATTAAAGCACCGTAAGACTCACCTCAGTCATTGCATTTAAAGTCAAAAGTATTTATTTCTCTTTTGAAGTACTTTGCATGTCGCATCATCAAGAAGGTTTTATGGATCATCAAAGCAGGGGTTTCAATCATTGTTTTTTCAGACTCGGATCATACCACCACCATAGCCATTTATGTGGCCCTCTAAACTCTAGAGAACCATTTAAATAGAACATTTTAGTTATATTTATGTGCACCTAAGTACTATTGTTTCTGTCAAATCAAATCAGTGTTTATTTGAATAGTCCTAAATCACATAATTGTGAAAAGATGTTCAGTATTATTTAATTCTAAGTAGTACTCGTCAAATGGGGAGACAGATATTTATTAATACATTAACGTTTTATTAAAGATAGTTTGTTCAGTACTTTTTGCCACAACTGGCCCTTTAAGGACATTCATGATCTTGATGTGGCCCAAAATGGAGAGTTTGACACCTCTACTCTAAAGGTTCCATCCATCCATCCATCCATCCACAATGCAGGGACCGGACCAAGGACCGGGCGATGAGGGCCGACGAGGGCCGCCAGCCGATGGCCAACATGCCGTCGCCACCTGAGGCCAATTCCCACAGCCGACATCCCAATGGCCCCCCCGCCCCATACCAATATCCCCAGCGGATGGACGGCATCTCCAGGCCAAGACCAGCCAACACCCGGACACCGAACTCAACCAGCTCCCGAATCTCACTCCCACACACCGCAGAGCACCAAGACCAAGCATCCAACCAAGGTCAACCAAATCCACCAATGAACTGACCAAGCACAAAACATACTGAACAGGAGACCAAGCGGAGATGCCGGACCCGACCCCCGCCGAGCCACCCAACAGCTACCATCAAACAATGCCCAAACCAGCCTCTCCCAAAGAGGCACGGCAGCCGACCTACACCCCAGCTCACCTGGCCCCGGCCAGGCAGGCACCAGGGATGAACTGGCATGCAACCCGAGCACCAAGCCCCGGTAACAGAGAGCCACCAATGCACCGGGGGGTAGAGGCATCAGTCACCGGCAGGGAGGGGAAATAGGCCCCTCATTTGGTGGACGGCCAAAGCTCACACAGTGGCGAAGGAGCCCACCAGCCCAGGCCCCGACCAAACCAACTGTTCCTCATCCCAACCCCTGATGGCCAATAGCAAACAGGGGTGTGGAAAGACTTCTAGCCTCCCTCCTCCCGCTTGAGTATGGTGTTGATGCCAGAGAGGGGGAAAAACGGCAGCATATGCCGGCCACCGGCCGACCATGACCCCCACACACAGGCACAGGGTACAGAGACACCCACACTGGCCGACCCCCAGGCAGGACCACAGCCAAGGGGTGTGGTGCCCCAGAACCCCAAGCACCAAAGCCCACCCCAGACCCACCCAAGAGCAGCATGGCTACCAGGCCAGTAACCCATGTCTGCCAGTGCAACTCCCTGGAGGCACTGCATGCAGCCACCAGGAGTTACCACCCATGGCCACCAAAGCCCTGCCGCAGGCGGGGGCCATGGGACCCACCACTTGATCCACCTAGCCATCCCACCTCCGAGGACCTCCCCCAGACGCCCCTAACCCCAAAAACCCGCACATCAGCAATAATGTCCCACACCACCAAACCAAAGGCCACCCACCCCTACTAGGTGATGGAGCCGATCAAATTCTGAAATTTGAGTTTGGATGAGTTTGACTTATGAGTTTAAGCATGAAAAATGTGGAAGGACCATGTTACAAACAATATTTAGACAGTTTAACTGCTACTTGAGTCTTAGGATTGTAAGGTTTTAAAAAGCTTTAAAATTTATATTTTCAGATCGAAACTCTAAGATTTAGCAACAGTTTTTCATTAAAGTCTGAGTTTCTCCATTTGTTTTTCATAGTGCTCTTCACTTACTTAAAATTTTATCTTCAGCTTTGCTTTTCATGATTGACTTCTGTAGCCACTAATAAAAAATGTTCTAGTGTGTAAAATATTCATATATGTCATTATGGGCGCAGGATTCAAATTAAACAAATGAAACAACCTTAGGAGTTCCATTCACCCATCCATTTTCTATACCCACTTATCCCCGAGGGGGTGCCTATCTCCAGCAGTTATTGGGCAAGAGGCAGGGTACACCCTGGACAGGTCGCCAGTCCATCATGGAGACACACAGGACAAACAACCATGCACACACACACACGCACAGACACATACACAGACACCTAAAGGCAATGTAGAGAGACCAATTAATCAAACTGTGAGGACTGTGGGAGTAAGCTATGTATAAAGAACCCATGGAAGCACAGGGAGAACATGCAAACTACACGCAGAAAGGCCCCAGTTTGGGATTCCAATCCAGAATCTTCTTGCTGCAAGGCAACAATGCAATCAACTGAGCTCACATTCAAAAACTGAAATAAAAAAAGGGGGGGGTGGCATTTGTGTTCTTTGGTAAAACTCTAATATAATTTGTGTTTTCCGTGTGTCTACTTAGGGACCAGATTGTGCAGTTCATAAAGTCTTGGCATTCCTTAAGTCATTTCTAATTTTATGTAATAATTTATGCAGCTGTTCATGTACCAGTGCTGCAGAAAAAAGAAAAAGGCATAGTATTTTTAAAAGGAAAACAGTTCCTACACAATGTTAGAGAATACATATTTACTGCAGAGTATAGACTTAATCCCTCTCTGAAATGCAAACCAGCATTATGCCAACAAGGCCACTGTAGGCCAACAATGATCATTTTAGGGTGCTTATCAAACACCATTACATGAACCATATATCCTTTTATATGATCTGTGAATGGACTTTAGCGCAGAGGATGTGCACTTTGTCCTTGCTTAATGGTCTTGTAAGTTGATAGAGTTGCAGCCACAGAGACTATAATGTCCCTGATGTATCATATTTTCCTCTCGCCTTCTCGGCGCAGCAGGACTGCAGCCTCTATGCTGTGTAAGGTCATCACCGTGACTCAGCTGCAGGTTCATTTCAAGGAAACGACCTATCTATGGATGGATGGATGGATGGATGGATGGATGGATGGATGGATGGATGGATGGATGGATGGATGGATGGATGGATGGATGGATGGATGGATGGATGGATGGATGGATGGATGGATGGATGGATGGATGGATGGATGGATGGATGGATGGATGGATGGATGGATGGATGGATGGATGGATGGATGGATGGATGGATGGATGGATGGATGGATGGATGGATGGATGGATGGATGGATGGATGGATGGATGGATGGATGTATGTATGTATGTATGTATGTATGTATGTATGTATGTATGTATGTATGTATGTATGTATGTATGTATGTATGTATGTATGTATGTATGTATCTATCTATCTATCTATCTATCTATCTATCTATCTATCTATCTATCTATCTATCTATCTATCTATCTATCTATCTATCTATCTATCTATCTATCTATCTATCTATCTATCTATCTATCTATCTATCTATCTATCTATCTATCTATCTATCTAGGAACATGCACAGCATATATTTCAGAGATTACATTGAGATGGTGATATGGTTCTGACACTTCCTGGACTATAATCTGTACGCAATGGTGGTTTTTAGCCTGACAACCCCTCATTTCAATGCCAACAATATTTTATACATATTCATGCATCCTCTAGCATATACGGTATTTTGTGCGACTTCTGCAGTAACACACATACATACACAAAGCCTGAGTAGTCTGAAAAAGATGTACTGCCTCAAAGAATTTCAGGCCACAAATGTCTGATTTTTCAGTCAAAGCGTATTACTTCACCTGTGGCGGGCAAAGAAATGGAACTGAAGGAAAGGTGAGATGCATGAGCTGGGGAATGATGCAAAGAATGGGAAACAGTAAAACAGGGAGACCAACAAAAGCAGGTACATGGCAACAAAAAGGCATCTCTAAACAAGGCAAAAGAGTGGGCTGTACCGCATTAATGCATAAGCACAAGGCGAAACTAAATAGAAGAGAGGCTACAGGACCAGTGAGAATTTTACATGAACAGAGGCGTGAATTCACATATTTTGTATCCGGCCGATGCAAAAAGTCCTGACTGACTTGTTCAAAACTCTGCAGAAAAAATATTTTACATTACAGATTCCACCGAGAGAGAGCCTCTTGTTGTTGCTGCTCTGCCGCCCGAAGCCCTGCTGTTTAGCCGACGCAGCTGAGCGTAGGTCCCATGGAAAGGGACCGGTCCGTGGGAGAAGATTGCTGAGCTGGACGAACCGCAGGACCCAAGTTCTGGCTAACGGTGGCCAGCACCAGTACCCGAAGACTCACTGTTAGCGCCCCTCGCAGCTACTGCTAACTGACCTGCTATAAAAGCTGCTTTCTCTGCTTTATCGCCGGTGTTTTCAGACAACGGAGCCACCCTACAATGGAGATCTAAGAGTCGTTCAAGTAAGGTTGTGTCTGGCCAGAGACAAATTAGCTTAAGATAAATGAATTAAGGTTTGTTTGGATTGTCTATTTCACTGTTTTTGCTGCAATTGTAAGAATGCATTTTTCAATTGTTTGGGTTTAAACAGTTTTTAAAGGTTTCCAACCAATAGACTGAGTCGTTTTACATCCTGCCACATGAGTGACTCCGTCCAACTGAAGTTTTCCTTTGTTCTTTGGTGCCAAGCTAAAACAGAGTGGCTCTAAGCTGGGCTACATAAATTAACTCCACACGCTTGATCTGATTAGTGCAGCCTGTTTTTATTTTCAGCTAGCGTTTGTAGACAAAGACTACTACCTATGGTAATCAAAATACAGATCAGCTTTAAAATAGTTAAACACCGAAAATTAATCGTATAAGTAGTTTTTTTTAAACAGCCTTCTTAGTATGTCAAAATACTAAATTAGATCAATCACTGCGGTGACCGATCCATAAAATAGAATCATTTCTCCAAAGGGTTTGGATTTCTAATTCAGCAAATGATTTAATGAAACATTACTTCCTGTGGAAGTGGAAGTTTTGTTTTCACATCTGCTTTGCATTGTGAATTGCTTGTTGGAACATAACTCAAAAGGTGCTAATTAGTATTAAACTGCCCCAGGCATGAAATTCCCCGCGACGTTTGGGCCCTTTTCAGTCACACTCTAAGTACCTTAATACTGTATCAAAGGATCGTTTGCCGTAACTCAGCCTTGTTATAGAATTACAGCCCCTTCTAGGCGGCCCTTCTTTTAGCATTAGCACAGAACGACGAGTTTTGGTGGGCGGGGCCCAAGCCATGCGCCTCTATTGTCAATTGAGTCTCTAACGTCCACATCTGATGAAACATTGACAGACGTGCATTTGGCACCACAAATTGCCCAAATTACAAAATTATTTATGAAATGTAATTAGGTTTAGGCCTAATTATACTGTTTGTTGAACAAAAATCTGTTTACAAATTACAGGCCAAATAAAATATTTGATCATCCATCCACACATCCATCCGTCCTCATTACGTCTCTAGCTTCACCACGACAGTAATGGCTCAGTTATCGGCTACTGTAATGGCGTTTTAATTTGATCCAGAATCTGATCCGGACAGTGAGGCACCTGAGGAGGAACCAGAAAGGTAGAGGACGTCTTCCATAGGTGATCCAGACAGATGTGCTGTGCACGGAGGGGAGGGGCTGTGTGTGTGTGTGTGTGCAAGAGAGACGTGAGTGATAGAGAGACAAAGAGAGAGCAGGGAAAGGCGAATACGCTGCATGTTTTAAATAACGTAAAAAAGAAAAAAAGAAACGCAATATGTGATGGTCGGTGTTTTTTATTTATTTTTTGGTCGGTGTTGAATCTGTGGCGGTTGGAGTTTAATCTGTGGCGCACCGCCACAGATTCGTCTATATGTGTGGGACCCACTGTTATATAACAGCTGAAGGACATTATTGCAGAAATATACTTACTTGTATAGGGATATTTGCTGGTTCACGGAGAGTTGGTATTGATCCTGGTAAAAGTTTAAGACGATCTGCGAATCCACTGCTGTATTGTCCCAAGTTAATAAAACATTTGTCAGAGAAATGTTTGCCACAAACGACCACGCGCTTCGGGAGTCTGTCGGGTACATTCCCTGCATAAATAAAGTCCACCCACAAGCTTTTCAGTGGGGAGGACAGTGTCGATGCGATCTGGACTTCATGCTGTCGGTTTGTTGTTTGCCTTTTACCGTAGCTCTCATTGTTTAGGTTGTAATACGCGCCGCGGGGGGAGGGACTTGGAGAGTGTAGTTCAGAGAAGGGGGTAATTGGCTGGAACTCAAAGACGTCATATGCCGAAACGTGTGGTCATATGCCGAACTGCAAAACAGCCCGTTTCTGAGTGCTAATTTCACTATGTTGGCAGACATACCCGGGGACAAAGGAAACACTAATTGGTCATTTAACCCCTTAGGGGACATTGGCAGGCTGGGGAAACTAAAAAATATGACCAAAAACTCAAAAAATGCTAATTTCATGCCAGGGGCACGTTAAACTAATTGTGATTAGTTTAAGACTAACTTAGGTTCACTCCCAAAACTATTCGATACAAGTCTTGGTCTTTAAGCATACATATTCATACCGAACTGTGACATCACAATCAATTTATTGGATATGGATTTTACTTCATTGCATATTTTTCAATTTTACTGTTTTACTTTTAGTAATTAGTTTTATTATTCATTCTTCTTTTACTTAGTATATCAGTTGTGTGTTACTAGCTTAGTGAGTTTGTTGAATAAAGTATTTTGACTGAAAATCTAATTCTTTTTGCAATACACTTGTATTTTGGAAAGTGGTTTATTATTATTCTACATACATATGTAGTAACTTACTGCTTAAAGTCCACCAAGAACTTATTCTTTTTTTGATCTATCGTTTAATTACCTCAGTCTTATCAGGCAGGTAACCATAAACAATAACAGACTGACCTATTTGGCTATTAATATTTTCCTGAATCCCAGGATGGTGCCCCAAACTTGGTAACTTTGACATAAAATTATTAATCTTATTCATAACTGCCCTAAGCAATTATTAATAATTATCCATAGCCAAAACCTACCTATCTGTGTCACAACAACAGTTTAACTGTTTACTCTCTTTCCTCATATACAGTTTGGCATGCACATACAAATGGATTAATTCATTGCATAAATCATCATTAAATGCTCAGAGGACACCTATGGCTCCTGCTCAATTCAATTCCTTTGACATTATGTAAGTATTTTGTACCTACTTTGCATCCATATTTCATACCCGTGTACGTAACTGTTGCATATCAGTTTTCTTTATCTTTATTTCTCTCTGAAGCCACTAACAACCTGAAACATGGTTGGTATAAAAGCAAAGGGCTTCTTTTCATTCTGAAAAAGGTAGGACCGACATACCTAACACAGTAAAAAGAGAAATTGAAGAAAGGGGCATAATAACATAACATAACAATAAACTATAACTCTGCACTGCTGTACATACTCACTGTAAAATAACCCCGGTTTGGTGTATATATTATCCTTTATTATTTATTTGTATTTATTTCTTTATTTCACTTATTTAAGTTCTGTACTGGAGAGAAAAGTTTCCGGAGTCAAATTCCTTGTATGTCTCATACTTGGCCATTAAAGCTGATTCGGATTCGGATTCTGATTCTAATAACCAGCATATGGCACCCTCTACTATTACTTTAATGTTTCTGGTACATCACCGAACAATAAACCTTTTATTGCATATTGCTTATGTTCCACAGAAACTAGCTCTGGAGAAGATCTGCATGGATGAATGGGCCAAAATACCAGCTACATTGTGTGCAAACCTGGAGAAGACCTACAGGAAATGTTTGTTTTTTTGTTTTTTTTATCGTGTCCTGTTTGGCAGTGTGGAGCTCAGAATTGGTGTCTGAGTACCAAGTAGAAGCCCAACAGATTTACTTTCACAAGCGGAGCAGTACAGCTTTTGCTATAGTACTCCGCTTGATTTATGTGTGAAAAATCTTTATTATGAATTGTTGGGGTTTTTATTTCCTGATGTTATAGACACGGAGACGGAAAATTAAGGAGAAGAAAGAAGGAAGATGAAGAAGAGAGGTAGGAAAAAAAATGTCATAAGAGAGGGTGAGTTGAAAATACAAGAGAGGAAGGGGAACAAAGAAAACACAGGAAAACATTGAAGTCTGTAGTCAGACTTCTGAAGTCAGCTGCAGCTGTCTGATTGACTTTTTAGGCAGACCTGTGAAGATGCTGTTCCAGTAATCAATTCGACTAAAGATAAACGAATGGATGAGTTTTTCTAGGTCGTGTTGCAAAATCAGTCCTTTAATTCTAGAGATGTTCTTCAGGTGATAGAAGGCTGACCTTGTTATTGCCTTTATGTGACCCTGGAGGTTCAGGTCTGAGTCCATTACTACACCTAGGTTTCGAGCCTGATCAGTAGTTTCTAGCTGTATTAATTGAAGCTGTGTGCTGACTCTTGATCGTTCCTCCTTGGGTCCAAAAATAATCACTTCAGTTTTGTTTCTATTCAGCTGGAGAAAGTTATGGCACATCCATCCATTTATTTGGTCAATGCATTGATTTAGGGTTTGAATGGGTTCAGAGTCACCTTGTGACATTGTAATGTAGAGCTGAGTGTCATCCGCATAGTTATGGTAGCTAATGTTATTGGTTGCTATAATCTTGCCTAGTGGGAGCATGTAGATATTAAATAAGAGGGGCCCCAGGCCTGGGGCACCCCACATGTGATTTCTGTTCGTTCTGATGAAAAGTTTCCTATTGAAACATAGAAGTCCCTGTTCTTTAGGTAAGACTCGAACCAGCCAAGTACTGTACCAGAGAGTCCGACCTAGCTCTCCAGTCATTCCAATAAAATATCATGATCAACAGTGTCAAATGCTGCACTGAGGTCCAACCGAACCAGCACGGTGGTTCTACCACAGTCTGTATTTATGCGGATGACATTGAATACTTTGACGAGGACAGTCTCGGTGCTGTGGTGAGCGCGGAAACCAGACTGAAAAACATCAAAACGGTTTGTCATTGTTATGAAGCCATTTAACTGCTGAAACACAGCTTTTTCAATAATCTTACTGATGAATGGAAGATTAGAGATTGGCCTATAGTTCTGCATTAACGTGTTGTCCAGATTTATCTTCTTTAGCAGTGGTTTAATAACTGCTGTTTTTAAAGCCTGAGGGAAGACACCTGATAGCAGTAATGAGTTCACTATTTGAACAAGATCAGACCCAATAACAGGAAGAACTTTCTTTAGAAAAGCTGTGTGTAGGATATCAAGACAGCAGGAGGAGTAGCTTAATTGGAAAATGATTTTTTTCAAGGCTGTTCTGGTTTAATTCGTGGAATTCAGACATTTTCTCTACATTGTTGTTGATTGGGGATTGCACTGGTTGTGGGTCTGATATTGAGGTACAGATTGACCGTCTAATTGTTAGAATATTTTCAGTGAAAAAGCTGGCAAATTCCTTGCAGGCCCTGGTAGAGTTTAGTTCAGGGGCTACTGTCACTAAAGGATTAGTTAGTCTTTCCGCTGTTGCAAATAGAGTCCGTGCATTATTAATGTTTCTGTTGATGATTTCAGAAAAGAACGATTCCCTAGCATCTTTTATAGTTAGCTGATATCTATTCAGTCTCTCTTTGTAGATCTCACAGTGAACCTGGAGTAGAATTTTCCGCCATTTTCTCTCGGCTCGTCGACACTCACCTTTTTCCCTACGTACCAGTGGAATACTTGTCCACTGAGACTTTTTTCTACCTGAGACTACTTTCACTTTAGTTGGAGCAATGGAATCCATGATGTCTGAGGTTTTCGCAAGGAAATTATCTACCAACTTATTTACTGAGTTTGAGTTGGGAGATGAGGGGCATGTGGTGGAAGGATAAATACGTTTAAAGGTTTCTACTGAACTGTCCCCTAGAAAACGCTTTTTTATAGTGGTCTTACTGTGGCTGGATAATTTAGCAGAGATGGTACTTTCAAAGAGAATACAGAAATGGTCAGATAACGCAATATTAATTACAGAGATGTTGGAAATATTTAAACCTTTGCTGATAATTAAGTCCAGAGTGTGTCCTTTATTGTGTGTTGGTTGTTTGACATGCTGGATCAGGCCGAAGTTGTGGAGAGTATAATCTAATGTTTTTGCTTGTCTATCTTGGGGGTTGTCGGTATGGATGTTAAAGTCCCCCACAATGATTAGTTGGTCATAGTCGATACATATTACAGAAAGAAGGTCATTGAAATCATTAAAGAAGTTAGAGTTAAGTTTTGGTGGTTTATATAAACTTAGAAACAAAGCTTTGTTGGGCTCATTTATCTGGGTGGCTAGGTATTCAAAAGAATCAAACGTGCCCAGAGTTACCTTTTTAAAGTTCATTGAGTTGTGAAAGATGGTGGCTACACCTCCACCTCGTCTGTGTTTTCTGTTCTCGCTTAAGAAATTGTAATTTGGAGGACTAGATTCTATTAATGCAGTTGTTTCGTTATTTTCATCTAGCCAAGTTTCTGATAAAAAAAGGCCATATAAATTATGCTCAGTGATGAAGTCATTGATAAGAAAAGACTTCCCGGATAGAGATCTAATGTTTAATAAAGCTAACATAAGTATTGTGATGATGGGCAGCTGAACCGTCTGACAGGTTATCAATTTGAGATTTTGTTTAATATGAGAGCGTATGGTTAATGGTTTATGTTTCCTGCTGCTGATAATCACTGATATAGCCTCAGGGGTGCCGGGCGAATTCTGGGAGACGGTAGGGGTGGATTTATTGCCCGGTTCCCTCAAATATCAAATATCTATAATAATCAGTGGGGGGGAAGCTCCCAGGCTTATTGACACTAGTCCCAGGCGTTTGGTGTAGTCTAAGTTTAGGTGTTAATTGTGTCCCAAATTTTATTTGCTCGTTCAGTCTGTCTGTAAAGTTTCTAAATGGAGACTCATTTGATGTGGCTGAGTTACAGGAAGATGAAGACTTAATCTCTGATGGTTGTTTATCTGTTCGGTCCTGTGGTGTCATCATGACTTGCGGTTTTTGTTCTCAGATATCCATGGGCGCCTCAAGGTCAGCTTTTGGGAGCAAGTGTTTTGCTTTCTGATTTTGATAAGAAAAAATGTTTGCTGCTAAGAGCCTTACTCCGGCCTTGTTCAGATAACGCATCCCTTCTTTGAACAGATGATTAGCACTTCCAAATACTTTGAAATTATTAATAAATGTGAACGACTTCTCAGCTGATTGTTTCTTCAACCATTTATGGAGCATGCGGAGTCTGCTAAATCTTTCATCATTCCCTTCAGGGACTGGTCTGCTGATGAGGATGTTTACGTTAAGTCCATCAAGTCTCTGTAGGAGATCAGAAAAGTAAGTCTCTCTTCAGAATCTCTGATTGTCTCTTTGCGATATCTGCTGATCCAGCGTGAATGACGAGCTTTTCCAAAGCAGGATGTTGGTCCAAGATTTTAGGGATTTTTTCTGATATTTCTTTCACTGTATTTTTGTAGCAGCTATAAACTCTGGTGTTCTTGCTACAAAAAGCCTCAATTCCATTAATTGATCCGTCTTGTATGATAACAGTCTTTGCTGGTGGGGCTCTTACTTTGTTATGTGTCCGTTTGATGCGGCTGGGTTTCTCCTGGTGGCTTTGACTGGTCCCGGGGGCTGCGTCATCTTTCAGGGAACTCAAGGCTGCGAATCTGTTTTTCAGCGGGATTCCAGGTGGAGAAATATCTCTTGTTTTTGGCTGAAACCTCTTTTGTTTACTTTTAGCAGTAGCGGCAGTTCTGGGTTCAGAGCCTTCTCTGTGCCGGAGTTTCTTTATTTTTTCTTCCTCTGAGAACAGGCTGGTGTTGATGATTCCGTGTGTTTTAATGCTGGCCAGTCTTCATTATAGTGAAGAGTTCTGCCGCTCAGACGCCTGTAGGGAGTCTCTGTGACATGGTTAGACCGATGTAACACCGGGCTGATAGGCTGTTCCCTGTTTGTATTCAACGGTAAAGTTATGTCATTTTGTCCATAATCAGCGTGGAGATCAAAATTAATTTCCAGACGGCGTAGCTTCGTTTCAATGCCCTCAATTCTGTGGAGCGGTTTTTCAAAATCCTCAGCTGAGCAAAAAGCCATGTTGATAAGTCCATAAAAAAGTAATCCAAGAAGAGATCCGGTCCAATACAGAAACTCCAGGGGCTGGGTAGATAAAGTAACCAAGAAAAGGTTAAGAAAAGAAAATAAGAAAAGCAAACAGAAAATAAAATAAAGTGAACGGACCTGGAGAGAGACAGAGAGCAGCTGCTCCTCCTTCAGCAGTCGCACAGAGCTTAAGGCTATCTCCCTCTCTCCCCACAGACTCAAGGTTACATTACAAAGTACTGAGGTAAGCTTTTGCTATTGACCAAATACTTATTTTCTGCACCATTATACAAATAAATTATTTTGAAATCGTACAATGTGATTTCCTGAATTTTTCTTTAAATTCTGTCTAACAGTGGTTGTGTACGATGTGTATGATGAAAATTACAGACCTCTCTCATCTTAAGTGGGACAACTTGCACAAATTGGTGGCAGCCAAATACTTTTTTGCCCCGCTGTATTTTAGAAACATATTTGGCCACTTAAAAGGGAATTACAATGACAGATCATTAAATCACATTCTGCAAAAACATGATTCATAGGGCACTGTGTTTTGAATGTTGCTGCATAATATTCTAAAAAACGGTTATAAAATGAAATATAACAATATTCAAGCCTGTGCCCGTCCCTCTGCATACAGAAGGATGTGGGAAGCAAGCATCTGAAAAGACGTGTCGAAATACAGCAGCCATTTACCAACTCTTCATTCTAGGCTGGCAGCATGTCAGCCACTTGGGGTTTTCTGTCACCTCTGATTTCCCATTGTGCACTTCCACATATGTGTGAAAAATCCATTTATGTTTTCTCTGTCATCACTGTGTCATATACATTTTGTTATACAAAAGTCCAACAAGGTCTCCATAAACTTGGATTAATTTTCCATTCAGAATGAACACACTTTAAAATAGTTTCTATTTTCAGAAGGTTTTGGCATTAACTGTGCCCCTTAAAATCAGTTTGACCGAATGTATTGGGATCTCCTATATGTAAAGTTTGTAGCATTAGGAAAGGGCTATAAAAATGCTAAAAGAAAATAATAAAAGTAGTAGCTGCAATCTAATTTCTACCGTTATCATGCATAATTATGTCTTATGTAGCATACAAAACAGCATAGCCACAAAATTGCTCCATAATGTTGACGTGTTTAGATGAAAATCTGTCAGACTATATTTTGCTTCACCGGGGCAACACTTGTCTGCTCTTCAGGAAGAACATTTTGGGAATAAAGATCTGGTCCAAGATGCACACAGTGTACCGCCGACAGGAGAAAGCAGACTTTGTTACATTTCATCTTAGCTCAATGCATCAATGGCTCACCCTAATTTCAGTGTTGCTTCTTTGTGTTTGTCCTTCTTCCACACCTGCATATTTGTCTTTTTATTGTTCAACTGTTTTTATTTTTTCTCTAGAGTTAGGTCGAGGGGCAAGCTTGCACTGCTTTTCACTTTTCTGTAGTCTGCGACAGCAATTTCAGTTCAATTCAGTTTATTTATAAAGTGCTGATTCACAACAGATGTCATCTCAAGGTACTTTACAAGAAAGTTATTTCAATACAAACATACCAATCAGTTTAAAGTTTTAGCTAGTTTTCTATTTAAGGAATCCCAGCAGATTGCATCGAGTCATTGACTGGCAGTTTCGCCCAGTGGATGCAGACTCTAACCACAGCAATCCCTCATACTAAGCAAGCATGTAGTGACAGTGGAGAGGAAAAACTCCTCTTTAACAGGAAGAAACCTCCAGCAGAACCTAGCTAATTAGTAGCGGCCATCTGCAACGACCGTCTGGGGGTTCGAGAAGACAGAGCAGAAACACAGAAAGAAAAGAACTGATGAAACAGTACTTTCTATATTAAAGAAAGTAAAACGTTTATAACAGTACAGGGGGGAGGCTCAGTTACTGGGATGCCTCCCGTCCAACAGGGCATTGCAGCTAAGGAGGATTCCAGACCACGTGTAGCTTCTGTGGAGAGAAAAAACACTGAGAAAACAAAGTTAACAGTCGAAATGACAGCAAATAACGCAACACTACCTATAAGCTTTATCAAAAAGGGAAGTTTTGAGAATTGCTTAAAGGTACACGGGGTTTCTGCCTAACGGACCAAAACTGAGAGCTGGTTCCACAAGAGAGGAGCCTGATAACTAAAAGATCTGCCTCCCATTCTAGTTTTAGAAATCATAGGAACTTCAAGTAAACCTGCAGTGTGAGAACAAAGTGCTCTGTTAGGAACATATGAAACAATCAGATCTCTGTTGTATGACAGAGCTTGATTATTAAGGGCTTTATATGTTAGAAGGAGGATCTTAAATTCTATTCTAGATTTAACAGGTTTAACAGGGAGCCAATGTCGGGAGGTTAAAACAGGAGAAATGTGATCTCTCCTTTTAAAGAGGCTATATGCAACTTTTTCCCCAAAATAAACGTAACAATAGTCTTTTTATTTGATCATTTATGACTCAAACATCTCCTGATGAGCATACTTACACACTGTCAGCTCACAGTGGGTGCACCTATAAGCCTGTATCCAATTTTTTCTATTTTCTGTCGCTGTCTGCGGTCTTGACATCAAGCGCATTCATGTTATTTTTTTTATTTTTTTTTAAACGTGTCCTGTTTGGCAGTGTGGAGCTCAGAATTGGTGTCTGAGTACCAAGTAGAAGCCCAACAGATTTACTTTCACAAGCGGAGCTGTACAGCTTTTGCTATAGTGCTCCACTTGATTTATGTGTGAAAAATCTTTATTATGAATTGTTGGGGTTTTTATTTCCTGATGTCATGGACACGGAGACGGAAAATTAAGGAGAAGAAAGAAGGAAGATGAAGAAGAGAGGTAGGAAACAAAATGTCATGAGAGAGGGTGAGTTGAAAATACAAGAGAGGAAGGGGAACAAAGAAAACACAGGAAGACATTGAAGTCTGCCTCCATACCCACAGGACGGCAGAGAGAGGGGGGAAAACAAAACAAAACACGAAAAAGGAACATCGACAAAACCAACCAAACATTGTGAACTAAGAATTACACAACCACATCACAAAAAAATAGATATAAAAATACAACAACAATGTCACAGAAAAACTCATGGTACCGATTAATCAAGCTCTAGTAATGATAACCTCAGCCCAAGAATATATCCTTAAACACCAGAGACCCCACATCTATGTGTGTGTGTTAGCATGCTGGTGCATATAAGGTTTCTCCATAAGAGTGTTCGATAGTTGGTGTGAGCAGACATCAATCCGTCTCCCAGGAATCGATGCAGACATGAAGGAGATCGGAGCAAAGACGTCCAAAGGACCGCCAGAGCCCCAGGCGGACCCGGGCGGGGCCGACCGCATCCCCCAAGAGAGGAGCAAAGGAGAACCCCAGGGGAACATCCAGCGGCCACTATGCAGGGGCCCGGGGGGCAGCAGTGACGAGCCCATGGGCTCCGCCGGCAATCGGCCGCGCCGGGGCGGGCCGGTCAACGGACCGGAGGTGCCGGGGCCCAGGGGCACCCCACCCCCCAGCAGGGACCCGACAAGGGACCGGCCGATGAGGGGCCCCCGACACTGCAGGGGCCGCAGCCGGCCGCCGGCCACCACGCGATGCCTCCACCCTAGGCCAATCCCCACCGCCAACATCCCAGCACCCCACCAATAGCCGCAGGGGACGGACCGCATCCCGAGGCCGGGCTCAGTCAGCATCTGGACGCCAAGTTGTACCAGCTCCCGGGTCCTGATCCCGCCCAACGCAGGGCGCCGAGACCAGGCATCCAACGAGGGCCAGGGCCGGTCCAACCCGCCGATGAACCGGCCACGCACGGTGCGCACAGAACAGGTGATCTAACGAGCAGAGACGCCGGATCCGCATCCCGCCGAGCCACCGAGCAGGCACCACCCAACAATCCCAAACCTGGCACCTCTAAAAGAGGTGCCCCAACCAACCAAAGGAAGATATCGGCCCAGCGCATCGGCCGACCGATACATCGGCCCCCCCAGGCCCGGCCAGGCACGCACTAGGTCCGAACCGGATTGACCACCGGCGCACTGGCAGGCAGGGGCCCACGTCACCGGCGGGGAGTGACGGAGGGGAAATAGGCCCCCCATTAAGTGTAAGGCCTGAGGTGCGCCAGGCGAGGGGGCAGACCAAGATCCAACCTGACAGGTAGACAAAGACATACAGACACAGTCATACGTTCCCTCCCTCTTAAACCCATACATTCTCACTGACTCACCAAGACACCCAAAAAAATGACGCTGTACCCTCACTCACACACCCCATGCACACTTTATGCTCCCAGGTCCAGGTACCGATGCCCCAGTAGAGCCACCAGCCCCCGGACCCGGGAGGTGGACCCCCTACCTTCTAGGACGGAGACAAGCAGACCGCCAAGGGCCCCACAGTGGCAAAGCAGCCCAACAGCCCAGGACCCCGACCAGACCGCCTGTCCTCCTCCGGACCCCTAGCCTCCATCCTCCCGCTCGAGTATGGTGTTGATGCGTGTTGTTATAATGTGCATTTAAAACAGAGGGGTGGGATGTGGGGGAGGCAGTCACACATCCCCCAACCCCCACCCCAAGCCCTCAGTGTCTATATGTGGTTTAACATTGGGCACCGGCACCAGAGGTGAAGCTGATTGTACCGCTCCCCCTCTGGATGCCGAAAAGTGTGCCACCCCAAAGTCCCTCCATATGTGTCGTGTGAAAATGTTATAAGTGGGAGTGTCTAAGTTGTATATTAAAATTGGGACCCAGGACACCACGGGACAGCGAGGAGGGAAGCCCCTCCTCGCACCCCAGTGATGTGCCCATGCCCCAAGACCCTATATGAGTGGTAAAGTGATGGAGCGGGTGGACAGAGGTGTCCAGGGTTGGGGAGGGAAGGACTGGGAGACAAAATGTCTTCCCAGGGAGCCAGCTCCCCCACTGACCCCAATAGGCACCGCTGTTCACCGGGATCCACCAGGGGAGGGAGGCCACGGCACGTTCGACCCGGGGCCCACGGCCACAGCACCACAAAGCCCCACGGACCCCAAGGCAGTCCCCCCAGCCCCATCCCAGAAGGGGAACTACACCCACCCTGACATTCGCTCTACTCTCAAAACACAAAAGACACTAGACACCCAGGTTGAGTTCGCCAGTGCAAACACCCCAAGGCACCGCATGCAGCCATCAGGAGTCACCACCCAAAGCCCAACCCCAGGCCGACCACGACGTCCAGCGCCCCATCCACCCAGTGATCCCACCCCCCGGGGTCCCCCCCAGACGCCTCCAACCCCAAAACCCCCACATCAGCAACAGTGTCCCAAACGACAAAACCAAGTGCCCCCCACCCCCACTAGGTGATGGAGCCAATCAAAGGAGCCCAGAGAGATTGATCAGATAGGGAGCCAGAGGCCGTCTCAAGACCAATATGGTCCAACAAGAGATTTCTATACTGATTAATACTAAGAGCTTTTTTATTTTTCCAGTTCAGGAGGATAGTTTTCTTAGCGATGCATAAGGCAATGTGAACCATTAGAACTGACTTTGTGTCCATGGTGACATCATTTAAATTTCCTAACAGGCAAATTGAGGGAGATGGTGGGATGTTACATTTCAGACACTCTGATAAGTCCTCACATATCCGGCACCAAAATTTCTTAACAGGTGGACAGAACCAAAGCGCATGAACATAAGTATCTGGTATATTGCTTGTGCATTATAAGCAGGTATTAGACGGCGTAAAACCCATCCTAAACATTCGTTGACCTGTATAGTGTACTCTATGAAGGATTTTGTATTGTATTAATTGCAAATTAGGATTTTTAGTTATTTTAAAGGTTCTTAAACATATCTGAGACCAGACGTTTTGGTCAAAGCTGGCTGATAAATCCACCTCCCATTTTGAAATAGGGATGGCTATTGATTCATCTAATGTAGATAAAGTTTTGTATATTTTAGACAGCAATTTGGGGGGGTTGAGATTAAGAAAATCTAAAACTCTTGCTGGAATTTGTAATTCAGCTGTATTGAGCCTAAATTTACCTTTAATAATAGATTTAATTTGTTGATATTCTAAGAATTTGTTTTTATCAATTCCATATTGTGTAATTAATGTATTAAATGGGATAAAGTCTGTTCCTTCAAATATATGTTCCAGGTATTCAATTCCATTGCACCTCCAGACTGGGAAATTTATCATACATTTTTTTTGCAAGATGTCGGGGTTGTTCCAGATGGGTGTACGTCTGCATGGGATTATTGTGGACTCTGTCATTTTTAGAAACTCCCACCATGCTGTCAGAGAGGAGCTGATATTTATGCTTTTAAAGCATTCATATTGTTTTATATTTGAGCTAATAAATGGTAGGGCTGAAAGTTTTATCTTATTACATAGTGTCTGTTCTACGTCTATCCAGGACTCGTCTAGGAAGCTATGTTTTAACCATCTTGATATGTATTGGAGCCTGTTGGCTAAGAAATAATGATGGAAGTTTGGTAGATCTAGACCTCCTTTTTCTTTGGTCTTCTGCAGTGTTTTTAAGCTGATACGTGGGGGTTTATCTTTCCAAAGAAATTTAGAGATAGAGGAGTCCAGAGATCTAAACCAGTCTAGTGACGGTTTACTTGGGATCATTGAGAATAAGTAGTTGATTCTGGGCAAAACCATCATTTTTATTGAAGCAACCCTTCCCATAAGTGATATGGGTAGAGATTTCCATCTAGCAAGATCATCTTCCACTTTTTTTAAAAGTGGGATGTAGTTTAGCGTTATTAAATCTGCCAGTCTTGGTGAGACATTGATACCTAAATAGGTAATATTCCCTGACTGCAGTTGTGTCTTAGTTGGATTCTGGACAGAACAATTGATTGGAAGAACTGTAGATTTTAACCAATTTATAGAATAATCTGAAACATTTGAGTAAGAGTTTATCAACCCGATTACCTGAGAGAAAGAGGTTTGTGAATGCTGGAGAAAAAGTACTACATCATCTGCATAAAGACTGATTTTATGTTCTATGTTATTGCATTTTATGCTTTTAATATTGTGAGTTTGCCTGATCGCTGCAGCTAGAGGTTCAATAAAAATAGCGAACAGGGAGGGAGAGAGAGGACATCCCTGCCTGGTACCTCTCTGAAGATAAAACCTAGAGGATGTTTGGTTATTTGTTCTGATACACGCTGTTGGTGAACTGTATAATATTTTCAACCAGTTTATAAAATAATTTCCAAAGCCAAATTTATGTAAGGTTACAAATAAGAATTTCCAGTTAACTCTATCAAATGCTTTTTCTGCATCTAAAGATAATATATTAGTTTTAATGTTTTTACAGTTAGAAAAATCTATTAAATCTATTAATCTACGTGAATTTGTGGATGAATGTCTCCCTTTAATAAAACCAGTTTGATCAGGATGTATTATAAGAGGGGTTACTTTCTCTATCCTTTTTGCGAGGGCATTGCAGATTATTTTAAGATCAACATTAATGAGGGATATGGGACGATAGCTGGAAGGAAACAAAGGGTCTTTACCTGATTTTAGTAGAAGACTAATGTAGGCAGAATTCATATTTGGTGGGAGTTGGCCATTTTCCTTGGTTTCCTGCAGCATTCTGTAGAATGTTGGTGCCAGAATATTCCAGAATTCTTTATAGAACTCTGCTGGAAATCCATCTGGGCCTGGAGCCTTATTATTGGGCATGCCTTGGAGGGCCTCCTGGAGTTCAGCCGCTGTTAGTGGTGAATCCAGGGCCATCGCTTGACTTTCAGATAATTTAGGTAGTGTTATGTTATCAAAAAATTGTTCAATTTCATGATCCGATGGATTTATCTCTGGTGAGTATAAAGCCTTGTAAAATTCTTTAAATGTGTTGTTTATTCTTCCAGGATCATATACTGTATTCCCGGTCTGATCTTTAATAGCAGATATAGTTGTTTTTTCTTTATTAATTTTTAGCTGGTTAGCCAAAAATCTACCTGATATATTACCTTGTTCAAAGTTTTCTATCCTAAGTCTTTGAATTAAGAACTGGGTCTGTTTATTAATAATTTGATTTAATTCTAGCTTTGCATTACGGATTTTGCCTATTCTCTCCTCATCTAGAGAAGCTTCTAATGAATTAATAGTTTCTTCTAATTCCTGAATAAGTTTTTTTCCATTTTCTTTTTATTTGATGAGAATGAGATTATTTTACCTCTAATCACAGCTTTTCCTGCCTCCCAAAGAATGGATGGCGACGTACCAGGGAGGTCATTATATTCTAAATAAGCCCACTCTTTTTCAAAATGTTTAATAAATTCTTTATCCTTAAGTAAGGATATATTAAATCTCCAATTTTTGCTTTGAGGTGTTTCTGTTTTATTTACTAAAGTTAGAGAAACAGGAGCATGATCGCTAACACCTATAGGGTGTATCTCAGTGTCTGAAATGTCAGTCAACAGTGAGCTGCTGACTAACAAATAATCCAGTCGAGAATATGAATGGTGGACATTTGAGAAGAAAGTATATTTTTTGTCATTGGGGTGAAGTGATCGCCATGCATCACAAAGTCCATAATCGCTCATGTACTGTTTGACTATATCTATAGATTTCCAGCTGCGCTGAGTCCCTGCTGTGCTGAGCCTGTCTATTTCTTCATTTAAACCAAAGTTGAGGTCGCCCCCAAGAAGAAGTGAGCAATCCATGTGTTCAAGGAGCACAGAGAAGAAGGAATGAAAGAATGAGGGGTCATCAACATTTGGACCATATATACTGACAATACATAACTTTTGGTTATGTATAGATTGTTTTACTATAATAAATCTACCCTCTGGATCTGTAACTGTATCTATTACTGTAAAATTTACATTTTTATTTATTAATATTGCTACTCCCCTTTGTCTGGAGTTATAGCATGCAGAAAACACATTAGGAAACTCAGGGGATTTAAGATCATCTGCAGCTGAGGTAGATTTATGGGTTTCTTGTAATAAGATGACATCTGCCTTCAATCTTTTAAGCTGGTTAAGAATTTTAACTCTTTTCTCTCTGGTGCCAGCTCCATGAATATTCCACGTGACAAACCTTAGAGTAGTCATAGTTTTGAGATAAAAGTTGTAAAGTCCATATCACCATAGAAACAGATAAACACAGGTGTATTATTAGTTTGTGCCTGGGGTTGCCTGATTGAAAATCCAAAAGCCGAGATATAAGAAAGAGAAAAATAGAAGAAAGTTGTGAAGGTGTGAAGGGTGAGGGTGAGAGAGAGAGAGAAAGAAATAGTTATGTTATGAAAAAAAGCGCATTCATGTTAAATGTTTCAGATCACTCTGCCACTACCGGTAGTCAGCACTCGCAAGCAGTTCAATGGATTGTGCGAATACAGAGAAGAGACCAAGGACAACTTTGACACCAACAGTAACTCCACATAAGACTAAAAAAGTTAAACTCCTGACAAGTGCCCGAAAAAGATAGAAGATTGAGAGTGACCGGCGCACGAGCGTGCGCTGCGAGAGCGAGCAAAAAGAAAGAGCAGTTCCGTTTTTGGCCACATGGTGTCAGTCGCGAGTTTAAATTTCAGAAAATTGCATATAGCCCCTTTAATATCTATTTATAATCTTGCTGCCGCATTTTGGATCAACTGATGGCTTTTAATTACATTTTGTCGACTTCCTGATAGTAAAGCATTACAGTAGTCCAGCCTTGAAGCAACAAATGCATGGACTGGTTTCTCAGCATCACTCCTGGATAAATGTAAAAAAAAAACACCAAGGTTCTTTACGTTATTACTGGAGGCCAATTTATTATATCACCCAGATGAAGTGATTGACTAAGCAGTTTCTTTTTTAGAGCTTCTGGTCCACAAATTTTATCTTGTCAGAATGTAAGAGAAAAATATTTAGCGTCATCCAGGTTTTTATGTCTTCCAGACATGCCTGTAATCTATCTAACTGACTGGATTCTTCAGGATTTATGGATAAATACAGTTGTGTATCATCTGCATAACTGTGAAAAGTTATCCTATCTGGCTAATGATTTTACCAATTGAAAACCTATATTTAGTAAAAAGAATTGGTCCAAGCACCGAACCCTGTAGTACTCCACAAGTAACCCTCGAGTATGAAGATTTATCATTTACATGAACAAAATGGAATCTGTCTGACAAATATGATTTAAATAACCCTAGTGCTGTTCCTTTGATATCTGCAACATGTTCAAGCCTTTCTAGGAGAATATTGTTATCGACTGTCTCAAAAGCACTGAGATCCAACAAGAACAGAACAGTAGCATGTCCATTATCTGAGGACATTAGACCAGTGCTGTTTCATTGCTATGATGAGCTCTAAAACCTGACTGAAATTCTTCAAACAGGTCGTTACTGTTTAGATGCTCACATGCTTGATTAGCAACTATTTTATCAAGGATTTTAGATAAGAAAGGAAGGTTAGATATAGGTCTGTAATTAACTAAGTCATCTTCATTGACGGAAGGTTTCTTAAGTAAAGGTTTAATTACAGCAATCGTAAATTTCTGTGGTACATATGCATTTACTAAGGATAGATTCATCATATCTAAAATGAGGCCAGGAACCAAAGGGGAACACTTCCTTAAATAAATTGGTTGGGATTGGGTCCAACATACAGGATGAACGTTTAGATGAGGCTTATATTTTGTAATGACATGTTCTTAATTTGGCTTGCATCTATATAAACTCATTCAATAAATACACCTCTAAGTCTATCTGACCACCGCATTAGCAGAACTTGTAGCTTCATCTTGGTGTAGTTAATATTTTCACCTGTATATTACACAGACTGCAGTACCTTTACTTGACACAGGGTTTTGCCATTGAGAAAGTAATACCATTAAGTAAATGGTACTTTACAGTACACTCTTCACATACAAAAGCAAACATTTAAACTTATTTTTGCCCGGCAGTAAATCTAAGTTTTAACAACAATGTGAAAAAGTAATAATGTCATTGTGTTTGAAAACTCTGGCATACTATGTGTCAGTCTACATTTTTTCTATGGTCCTTTTATTCTTATTGTACATGCAGTAAACATGCTTGATTTTCCAAAAGCATATTGTTGACACCCTGTGTCTGTTTTGGTAGAAACATTTGGGTGGTAGCAGATGACCAAACTGGAACTGAAAGTACAAAAATATGGTACAAAAATCTACCTCATAATGGCTTTATAATTGAGCGGAAACTGAAAACAAAAATTATTCTGGGCATGCAAAAGCCAGGTAGTAAATCTAAAAGGGATTCAAATTTAAAACAAATCAAGAACAAAAATGTGAGTTTGCTTTTGAACAGGCAACAAGTGTCACATTTATAAAATTCCTAACAGCAAGAAATAAAGCAGTGTTAGGGAAAGCAACACTTTCCACTAGTTTCCCATAAGATTTAAAACAACAGACTTTGAGGAATGGGGAACTTTGTATCCCTTCATAAATCAAATGAGAAAACTTTAAAGCATGCTGATGAGTAAATAATAAATAAGCTCCTGAGTTCTGAATGTAAAACATCTGAATCAGCATGGAATGGATTTGTATTAAATCTGGATGGAATCTCTGCATTTTCGAAATCATCACTCACCTCAGTACTGTATAAGTTATATAGCTCATACATTTTGTGCCTCTGTTTCTCCTATAACCATACTACATTTGTATTCATGGCTTTTAATGTGTTATTGTTTATAAAACGATTCTTCAGCTAGCTCTGATTCAGTGTGTTTTCTCTATCAGCATATTTTGCTTTCTGCTGAAATATTAGGAGGCTTTATCCCTGCTGCAGGCAAGCAACAGGCAGAGATTTTGAATGAACACAATATAAAGCAGCTCCTCTGTCTTGATATTATCTGTCAGACGTCATTAGTTTACAGTGGACACTCATAGCCAGAGAATATTAAACAAGCAGCCATCTGCGTGCAGCCTACATTCAGTGGGGTGCTGCACAGTGAAAACTAAACCAACACTGGCTTTTCACATTTCAGCAACTGCTAGGAAAATTTCCAGGGACACAAATAGATCTAAAGAAGCTGTAAAATTAGCACTTCGGGGCAGCAGAAGTTTTGACAGTAGCTGGCTTTCAAAACGTTTCGCTACATTCACGATATGCCTTCAGTTTGTTGTTACCAATACAGGAATTGGTCTTTTGTTTTCCAGGTGAGTACACACACAATGTGCACGTATATTTAGTTATGCATCTCTCTGCTGTAACAGGTACCTGTCTGCTTGACACATATTTGCAGTACTGGTGTTGTTGTGTGAATGTAAATAATAATAAAAAAAGCTTACATGAGTGAGAATTTTTAAGGTTCCATTTCCTTCCATTTTATGTTCACCTCTGCCTAAGATCTAACATATCCTTCCAAGACAGGGAGAAAATGTACTGACATCTTTGACACTTGTCCCTGCTGTTTTGGATACAAAATGCAATGCAGTCTGTGACAGAGACAGCAAACTAATCTGCACCGCCTCAACCACACTGGAGAGAAGACAAGTGATTGCACTCTTGATGGAGGCAATTCTGCAAAAAAAAAAAAAATTGAAGATTGAGCGAGAGATGGAGGTGGATAAATGACAGAGTATGAAGCTTTTGTGTATGATAACTTTTGAGTGACAGCATTCAATCTTCTATGTGAAAGATCCGTAGAGAAGGACAACCTTCTGCATACAAGACTGACAAGAAAAACAGCCATTTCTTGAGGAAGCTTTGTTTGGGAAATACCTCTACAGATAACCTGCATTGAAAAAGAGAATGCAGCTCCAACTTAAATAAATTGCTTCAACTGGTCACAAGTAATTGAATTAAGCTAATTCAATTTATTTTGTTTATGTTAGTTTAACTTGGCATTTTAATAAACTTAATGAACTAACTTTGATAAATCTAATTAAATTACTTCTGACCAATTAAAGCAATTTATTTGTGTTGGATCACCTATAGTAAATTTAACAAAATGTTGACCTTTTGTTTCATTCACGTACAAATATTTACAAACCATGTCTGCATAATAATTAAAATGCTCCCACATGCTGTAACAAAGCGGGAAAAAACAGGATAGGTCTATGGAAGTCATTTTGTGTAAAAATGGACACAAGTGTGGACTGAACAAAATCACTGATAAGTTAGTGTAAGCACTTATAAACTTGAACTTTTTTTTTTTTTTTTACAAACTGTTATACTTCTGCTGCAGTGGATCTCATTAAGGTTCTCATTGCCACAGTGGAAAATGAAATTCAAAGTGAATGCCTTAAAAAGATCTTCAAAAATCTAATTAAAAAGGTACAAATATTTGGTAATTGCCTAAAAAAAAATGGTTAGATATAACGAGCTGCTATAAATAGATACAAATTCTACAATTATTGTGGTAGTTTCTCTTTACTAGTTGAGTTTGTAAGTGTCAAATGCCAAAATTTGGGGTTTTGACTCTCCTTGTTTTAATTGGAAGTTGAAACCTTTGGGAACTGCTACACTGATGCTTTTAGGATAGAAGAAACAAAATCGATTTCCATATTCATCTGAGAGATATCAGCAGAATCTTTAATCTTCAGTATTAAATAAAAAGTATAACTAAAGGAATAAATCTACGCAATACATGGTAAGTTACCTTACATCCATTTGGTCTGCTTTTTCATTGTTTGTTTAAAGATCTTCAATTGTGGCTTCTGCATCTTAGGGTGACTTATAGTCTTGGACAATTTATTAAGTACACCTTGCAAGCATGTTGGCACCATATTTTGTTTTCATAGCTGTTCTAGTCCTTAATGGCATAGATTCCACAAGGTTTTGGAAACATTCGTTTAACAGTTAGGTTTATATTGACATGATAGCATGACGCAGTTGCTGCAGATTTAAAAAGCCAATATTTGTCTCCTGATCCAGTCTGTGTAAATTGCAGCCTCAGTTTCTTGTTTTTAGCCGACAGGAGGGATGGTCTTTTCCTGCTAGCTAGCTCATCTGCTGTGTCTTCATAGATGGTATTTTCTATACTTCGGTTGTAATGAGTGGTTATTTGAGCTGCTGTTGCCTTTCCATCACTCCGAACCAGTCTGCCCGTTCTCCGCTGCCCTCTGATAATACATTTTTATTCATATAACTACCAGTCCCTAGATATTTTCTTTTTTAGGACTATTTTTTGTAAAATAGAGAGGAGATTCACAGTTTCTATTCAGAGAAAGCTGTCTCATACCAACAACTATAGCATGTTCAAAGTCACTTAAGTATCCTTTGATCCTCTTTGTGTTATAAGGTTTGAACTTCAGAAAGTTATTTTCACCATGTGTTGATGCTGTGACTTGGTGCCATATGATTGACTGAGTTGCCATTTGAGAATATAAACAATTGAGCAGGTGCATCTATTGAAATGGCTATTGGGTGTATCCATTTATTAAGTAACTAAGGTTTGGACTACAGGAAAACTGACTCTTTTCCCATTGTGTGTACTCAGAAACTGATAAACAAAAATAAAAATAAATAAAAATGCTTCTCAGTGGGACTTTTGTTTTTTAACTTGCTATTGATATTATAGTGAGCACTGCTTGATAGTACATTAATCTAGTAAATAGGAGATTGGTCAGCAGTAGAGCTATTTTTCTTGAGGGTAAAACCCTTTAATATATTTTCCTGATTTCATTTAAAGACTTTGACCCAAGACACAATTCCAGTTTTTAAATGCAACTGAACTCTTACTTGATCAGCTTTTATGAGTATAACACAACACATTAAAGTGGCAATTTTTCATATTTATATTCCTTTGCAAATGTATGATATTTATCATGACATTTCCAAAGTAAGGCCAACATTAAATACAATCTAATGCATGAAATGCACATGTTGGGACTCCCACGCAGAACCTTGTTTTGAATCTGAATAATCTCCCTTATGCTTTTAAAGTGTATCATTTGATAAAAAACAAAAACAAAAAAAACAATTTAAGACAAAAACAAGGAGACACAAAAATAGATAAATTTTCCGTAAAGAAAACACAGTCAAAAAGCCAAAGGATTTTTCACAAACGGCCAAGCTGTCTGAGCAGTGATGTGTGAGAAAATACAGGTTCAGGTAGAAGTATATCTTTCTACTTAAAGGCTCTTGGTGAGCTTTTTTTTATACCTGGAAAGAGAGATTAGTTGATACTTTAAATATCAGCTCATATTTCATTTATGTTCCCTCATGTTTCAAGTACATACTGTGTAAAGTAAAAAAAGATTGACTTCTGTGCCAAATAAATGTTATCTACACACACATGGTGCTTTAATAGCAAAACAGCAATTTTCTCCACAAAGCATCCCTTTTTTTAAGTCCTCCTCAAAGCATCAGTCCTCTGGCAACAGAGAGAAGCTGATTATTAAAAAAAACGAGGAGAAGCTCTAAATTGGAACACCCATAGAAAGAAATGGCTTGTCAAGCAGACACAGTCGATTTCAAATCCATTTTGAAAAGCTATGTTTTTGTGATATAAAAAAAATGAAAATTACTAAGGAAAAGGAGGAATACATAATCATTACAAATAAATCTGTTAGGGGAAAGGATGCAAAAACTATACCCTGGTTGCTTAAATGAGGACATGCCCATCTAAAACCTTTTTGAAGCCCTTTGTGATTCAATTTTAGCATTTGCAACAGGTTAGGTTTTCAGATATCCTAGTAGGATTTTCACATTTGTATAATTTACCCAAAGCCATAGTTTACTGGGAGGTTATAAAGTGTAAAAATGCTCTCATTGTACAACAATATTAGTCAGGAGAATAAGAACAAAAGGAAGCATATTTTATATATACCAGAGGCACAGTGAAGATAATACTTTGAGAAAATATGGGATAACAGGGACATTGCAAGTTTAAGGAAAAGATTTGACTTAAATTGGTCAGGGAGGTTGCCAAAAGGCTGTCAGCAGCACTGAAGGAGCTCCAGGCATTTTCAACAAGTTCTGGTTTTGTTCCACATGCAACATCAATATCCTGTACTCTCCCTATGTCCTGACTAAGGAGTAGGATTGCAAGACATGAAACCTCCCAAAGCCATGTGGGAGGATGATGTGTTATCTGCAGAACCAAACTGGAACCTTTGAGACACAACTGAAAAATATTTAATTGGCAAAAAGTACAAAAGTGCACAGTGGTGGTGGCAACATGATAAGGGGTTACTTTTCTTCAGATGGAACTGGGATTTTTGTCAAACAGGATGAAATTGCGAACAGTTGCGCCTGTCAGCTTTGACCTAAAACCTTCAAATATTTGCTTGAAAGCTGAAGATAAAGAGCGATTTCTTTTTTTTCAGCATCACAGTGAGCCCAAGCATACAACATAATCAAGAAGAACATTACTTTTTGGAAAGGTCTAACCAGAGTCCAGTGCTGAATTTGACGGAAGATCTGCAGCGTTACAACTCTTTTCAAGCCAAGACATGAGATAGTGATAGACTCTTAGCAAAAAAAGACTAGGGGCCAAAAACTGAATCAAAACCAAACTGTTAAGGCTTTACACACTTACACAAACAGGATATTGGATCTTTATAGGTTTCTACACCCTTCGAAAGATTAGTTTGTTTTTAGTTTAATTGTACTAGCTATATGTCTCAGTAAAGGTGGAACAAGTTTCAAAATAATTTACCATGGTCTATGGTTTATGACACAAAAACCTGATACTTTAAAAGAGATTTGTATACTTTAGAGAAGTATGGCAAAAAAGCTTTGAGTCTTAAAGAGGAAAAAGAAAGACTAAAATACATCAATTGTCTTTGCTTGTGCCTATCTAGCAGTCTTTAGGCAATAGGTGTCTTACACTCTGGACAGGTTGCCAGTCTATTGCAGGGCAACACAAAGGACAAACAACTACGTACGGACGGACAGACAGACAGACACTAAAGGGCAATTTAGAGAGAATTTAACTTAACAGTATTTTTCATGTATTTGTAAATGGAAGTCTGAGTACCCGGAGCGAACCCATGCATGCACAGGGAAAACATCCAAACTCCATGCAGAACGACCCCAGGCCGTGATTTAAACCAAGGACCTTTTTGTTGCAAGGCAACAGCGCTACCAACTGTGCCACTGTTCATCCATAATAAATTAAATGATGGGGTGAATTACTTTTGACAGCTTGAACAATTCAAGTTGACAAGTTATCTGCTTCTGTGCTCTTTGAGGATTTGTATAAACTTTTACATTTCATGTGAAAAACTTGCTCAGCGACAAACGTGATCACTGAAACATGTACAGATTACATTACTCAGTACCTTATATGGATTTTCCCCTTATGTTTTTCATTGAAGGCTTATTTTATTGTCTTAACCTTTTTCATAATAGTACTTTTACAGTTCAACCTCTTGACTGTATTTAAGTTTTACTTTACTGTTAGTTTTAGATGATTATTTGTATTAGTTTTAAACATTGACTTGGACTCAGTCACTCTTCACTTACATTATTGCAACTTGTACAAAATGCTGCTGCCCGCCTCTTAACAGAAGCGCTCAAAAGGGAACACATGACACAGATTCTGGCTTCCCTTCACTGTTTGCCAGTGTATTTTAGAATTCATTTTAAAATGTATTGTTTGTTTTTAAGGTTTTAAATTATCTTGCTCTGCCTCATTTAATCGAGCTGCTTCATCTGTATGCACCTGCCCGAGCACTCAGGTCAGCTGACCAACTGCATCTGGTCACACCTAGCTCTAAACGGAAGCTTAGAGGGGACTGGGCTTTCACTGTTGGTGCCTCTAAACTATGGAATGCCTTAACTTTGTGCATCAGACAGGCCCCTTCATTATCCATTTTTAAAACTCATTTAAAAACCTATCTTTACTCATTGGCTTTCAACCCAAATTGAGACTTGATTTTATACTATTTATTTTGTTGTTTCTATGTTTATTTTAAACAATTCTATCTTTGATCTCTTGCTTTTAGTATTTAGATTGTGTTTTACTGCTTGATAGTGTTCCTTCTTTGATGTGGAGCACTTTGTTCTAGCCTTGGCTTGTGAAAGCGCTTTATAAATAAAAATGATGATGATGACTTCTAAAAGCCTAACCAGAGACAGGATCTGCAAATTAGCCTTTGGCTAGAGGGCCTAAAGATAGGATAACGGTTTATTTTAAATGTAACATTGTTTTATGTCTTGTTCCTGCTCAAATAAAAGTAAATAAATATTTCCTTAAAATCAGGTGGTTACCTACAGTAACCTACAGGGAGAGAAATATTCTTCCCAGATTTAAATTTGTTCCAGGTGAATTAGAAAAGAGGTAGGATGACAGGGAAATCACAGTTGGATTTTACTGAGCAGGCCAGCTCAGGTCTTGCAGAATAAGGAACAGTTACCATAGTAATTGAACAAAAAGCAGTGCTGTCCTGTTAGTCAGTATTTCTGGCACACGTCTGACACCTAGTGGTTATTCTTAGGATAGCAGTATCTTGCATCACTAGTAATCAAACGGCAATAAGTTTCCACGAAATTAGTCACTAAAGGTAAGGACCGCTATAATGATTTACTGGCTCATCTTGAATTTGGGGTCCCTGACTTCTCAAAGAACACTTAATTTATTAGATTATAGGCTGTACCTACCATTAAAGAAAGACCAGCCGCATCCTTTGTAAAGCTAAAACTGTGAAGGCTCACCGTTTCAGGGTGGCATAAATGCCAGTATTGAGTAGTTTTTATGAATTTCAGGCTTGTTTCACTGTCAAACACTGCGACCTTATCTGCAGCATCAAAATGTCCTTGAACTGCGACGCTTTGTTGCTTTCTAAAGTCAAAGGCTTTTCTGTTGTTGTTGTTTTTTTGCTTCTCCAAACACAAAGCAGATTTTGATCTGAGAGTCATCATCAGGTTTAATCTTCTGTGAATAAGCCCTGAAATCTAAAAGCAACAAGTTTACTTCACCAGCTTGAATAGCTAGAGAAGAGCTTCAGCACAGAAAAAAATGTTGATAGGCCTTAAAGCGACCTTAAGCTGTGCCACATACCCACCAACACACAAAAGCCCAGTGAAACAGAGGATAAATATGTAAGCAGGAGGATTCACAACATACTGGAAACTCTGAAAGTAAAAAGCTGCAATTGAAATAACTGCTAAGGTAAGTCATATCAAAATAGTAAGTTAACATTGCTTTCAAAAGGGGTATCCTCTGCCATTATTTGCCAAATCTGAGACAGGCCATCTACCTAATTACTAATTAGATGAACACAGATGCCCAGAAATAAAGAAAATAAAAAAGAATACCTAATTACAACAATTTGTTTTAATTAAATGTAAAAAACTAGTGTCAGGTCCTCAACCATTAAAATAAATAAACTTAATTGTATCATTTTGAATTCAGTAATGCAAAACAGAATTAAGTTGTCCATAGTTTGTGTTTCTAAACAAAAGTCAACTCTACTGTGTAATGTGGTTGTGTTTTTTAAGGATGTCTGTACCAGACAAGGACCAATGTAAGTCAAGTCACTTGATCTTCGTTTCGTTTATTTGACAGGGACATGTACAGGAGCATTAATCAGTATATGAAAAGATGCTTTGCACCAGACTATAGCTCTTGGAGCTAATTTCCATCTGCAGTCCCCAAGACATACAATTACAAAACACTACAAAAGGCATAAAACAATACAGCTCGTAATATTTACAGACAGTATGTACATTAATATACATACATATATATATATACATACACACATATATATGTATATATATATATATATATAAATATATATATATATATATATATATATATATATATATATATATATATATATATATATATATATATACACACACATACATACATACACACACACACAAACAGATACACACAGACATACACACACGCACATACATAACATATAAACATACAATATTTTTGCATTTTATCAAAGGGAAAACTTGTTTGTCCATAGTCCATACCCACCCACTACCCTTCTCAGATATAAACTGTAGTAGTAGGTTTTTTTTCCCTTTTCTTTTTCCCCTTTTCTCCTTTCTTCATCTTTCTTATCTTTTCCCTTTCCCCTTCCTTTCCCCTTTTCTCCTTTCTTTCCTCCCTTTTCCTCCCTTCCTTTTCCCTTTCCTTCCTTCTTCAATGCTGAAATGTTTGAGTTCCCAAAAAAATTTGTTTCACACCCAGACAAAATCGTTTTAAGTCTTTACATAGCTTTAGTGCAGTTGGAAGTTTGTTCCATTCTGAAATAGTTTTAAAAGAAAATGCAGATTGTCCTAATACTGTTTTTCGTTTTGATATGGTACATAGGCCATTAACTGTTGACCTTGTTGTTCTGACCATCTGATAAGATGTTAATTGGACAAACCTTTTTAGTGGTGGGGGTGCCACATTATTAACAATCTTGAATAGCAACTTTAGATTGGCTGACTTAACTATATATTCGAAATTGAGCATTTAATATTTGACAGTGATAATGTCGTAATTTCCTATCTAGAGCCCTAAGTGCTTGCTTGTAAAGAGATTCTAAAGGTTTTATTGTGGATTTGTTGGCTTGTGACCAGCATGATACACCATAGAGTAAGTGAGGTAATATCATTGCTTTGAAGTAGGTTTTAGCTCCTTGTATTGTCAATGAATTTCTTATAGATTTAAATGTAAACAAATTATATTTTATTGTATGGCATACCTTTTTGATGTGTTTCTTAAAGCTTAAGTCTCAATTCTAAAATAATGCCAAAGTATCTGAACTCATTGACATTTTCAATTGTTTCCCCTTTTACTGCAATTAAGGGATATGTTTTTTTGTTTGGTTTTGTTGAGAAATACATTGTCGCAGTTTTACTCACATTTAATGTTAGACATGAATCAATTAGCCATGTAGAAATTTTGTCCATTGCCTTTGATAGTGTGGTTGCTACTTGTTCATGCTCCTTCCCATCTGTGTAAATAACAGTGTCGTCAGCATACATCTGGATCTCTACATCATCACACACGGATGGGAGGTCATTTATATATAAACTAAACAATAATGGCCCCAAGATAGATCCCTGTGGCACTCCCATAGTGCACTCTCTCAGTTGGGACACTGCTTTACTTACACGGACACACTGAGAGCGCCCAGCTATATAGGATTCAATGCAGCCACGGGTATTGACGGACAAATTATACTGTTTCAGTTTGGACAATAACACCAGATGATTAACGGTATCAAAAGCCTTTAGTAGGTCTAAAAATACAGCACCTACCACCTTTCCTGTGTCAAGGCTTGATTTGATTGATTCCATAAAATAACAGGCAGTTACAGTAGAATTAGTTCTGAAGCCAAACTGCATAGGATGCAATAGAGACTCATTTTCAAGGTGTGTCATCAACTGTTCAGCAACCACTTTCTCTATAGCTTTTGAAAAAACGGGAAGTATACGTATGGGTCTATAGTTGCTTATGGCTTGTTTATCACCCACTTTGTAAATAGGGGTTACAATGGCAGATTTTAGTGCTGTGGGAAAAATTCATTCCTCAAGGGAACTATTTATTAATTTGGTTATTGGAGGTGTTAAATATTTTTATTTTTGAGAAATATGGTATCAAGTCCATATATATCCTTAGCTTTAGAGTTTGAGAGGGATGAGAGAACTTTGTTCACCATTAATTCATCTGTGGGTTTAATGTTGAGAGAATTTTCATCACTGGCTAGTTTGATTAAAAGGTTCACTTGTAAAATTTGTGTTTAATTCTAAAACAGAATTTAAAAAATAATTATTAAAATGTTCTGCCACAACCAAGTTGTTGTGTTGTTCATCTCAGTTTATTTTTAAATGTATATGATTTGCTGATTTGGTCTTTCCTGAAAGTTTATCAATATTTTTCCACAAAATTTTATTATTTCCCTTTGCCTCTTTAATTATATCCAAAAAGAAATTTGCTTTCGGTGCTCTGAGTAGTGATGTAACCTTATTTCTACAATTTTTATATACAAACCGATCAGTGGGGAGCCGTGACTTCAAAAACATTTTTAGAGCAAGATCTCTCTTTTTCATCTGCAGCCAAATTGAGACATTAAACCATGGCAATTTGTGTTTTGATCTCTTTTTCAGGGGCATCGTTTTTGAATATGATGCTATCAAGGATTTCGTTTTATCTATCACATTTTTGCATATTTCTTCACACTTTTTGTTTGAGGTCATATCTATCCAGTTTGTTTCTTTAAGTTCATTTTCAAACATTGGTATATTTCTACGTGGCATGAATGATACCATATTATTTCCCATGCTATATTCATCTTTCAATTGAACTTTTGGTAGTTTTCAAACTAGTAATGTTAAGTTGTGATCTGACATACCAGTAATAAAGTTGTATGTGTATAAAGTCAAGATCTGACTTTATTTACGCCTACCAGGTTTTACTAAGCCATATAGCATCCAAACAGTTTTACTATTCTTTAATCTTGATTTTTTTAAAGATAATTCAAGGGACATAAAACTTTAGTCAGTTATAAAAACATAGCAAAACCAATTGCATCCAAGTTGCACAATGCAAAAAAGGACTTTAAAAGGTAGAGAAAAATTAACCGTTATAGTTTCTGGTTTTTCCTAAGGTTGAAATGTTACATGTGTCACATTGCTTCTTAAGAGTTAAATGGGTGCAACTATAATTTAAAGGGACAAGTATATTTACAAAGCTCTCTAGGACTTTCGCTATGAAGTGTAACCAATATTTTTTCCACAAACTTTGTAGAAGGGTGCCGTTTTTTCACTTGCCCGGAGTTCAACTGACCGGAAAAAGGACATCCACACTTTTAAACTGATTGGAATGTTTGTATTGAAATGACTTTTCTTGTAAAGTGCCTTGAGATTACATCTGTTGTGAATTGGTGCTAAATAAACTGAACTGAATTGAACTTTGGGCCACAGAAAATGAAACTATTGCCATTTGCTCTCATCGTTCTTTGCTTTCCTCAGCCATCACAAACTGTCATTCCCCACGTTAACTCATCCCATCTTGACCGTCCTCCAAGGGATTAGTTTCATCAATGAAAGTGACAGACTCTGACAAATCTGGACTTATCTGCTCACACAGACGAAACAAACAATGACAATGGAGCCAATCGAGGATTAGGGTGTTCTCAGTTTGCACAGCAGATTATTTCAGTCAAGTTGCTAAATCAAAGAGGTGCACAGGGAGTGCACTCATCCATTATGATTCCATTTAAATAAATGCCATTTAATCCTGACCGGTTAAACTTAAAAATAAAAACTAATAGAAATTTGAAGAACCAAGAAACAACTTGTGCATCTAAGTCAAACTTGTTACATTTCTTTCAAGGGTTGCATGTGGATGTTCCTCTGTTCTTTGCCACACCCTGATTGACAGATGCACACAACACTGAAGTCTGCACTGCTTCAAGTGTTTTTGGATCCACACTGATCAGACAGAAATCAGAACTGCAATTCACCCCATCACTTGTACCCTCATTTTGTAACCACATGTTGCCATTTCATCCCTTCATGCTTCAATTTCATGCCTTTAAAACCTTTTCTTTCACAATTACATTGCACATCAGTTTGTTTTTAATTGTTGTGTTTACATTAATTATGGAGATAAATAGCTCAAATCTCACATATGGATTTATCATATTTGCTGAAAATTTAGCTATATATTCTATTTTTATTATTTCAATTTAGACCATTTAATTTTTATGATAAATGACAAATTAAAATCTTAAAAAACAAACAAAAATAAGTTTATGTTCAATGCCATTATTGACTATTTATTGAAGTCATCTAACCATGTTCACTTGAGAGTAAAAATGTATAAGTACTTTAAATCATTGTTTGTCAAAGCAGATACACAGCAACCCCTTGGTGGAGATGGATTCACACATTGTCTCTTCCATACATTTTACAAAATTAGGAATAAACCACCAACCAGTCAGAACAGTGTATTGAAGTTTAATTGTTCCACATGTTTAGGTTTTGACAACGTAAACAGTTGCACAGGAGCTAAATGACAAGGAAGACAAAAATGAAGGTCAGCAAAGAACATAGTCTTACTCTGAGACTTAAAAGGTTCTGTTATTCAACAAACTTTTCATTGCTTCTCCAACAGTCTTGCCATTATGTTGGTAAAACGTGACAGAGTTTCTAACAGGTGAAGAAACACCCCCAACAATACCCACCTATAGTAACCCTGTGGCAGTAGTAACAGATATGGCTCTTTTAAACAATCAACTTTTATTCACCGGTTCATCAGCGGTGAATCTGAAACATCGAAAATATACAGTTACGCCCACAATAATTCTTCCCCCCCACCAGAGGTGTATTTAAAATTATTTTTATCCATCCAAGAAGATTGCTTTCAATAGGAAATGAGATGGGCATCTCCCAAGAATAAATACTATCAATAAAAAAACATTTTTAAGTCAAAATGTCACAAAAAAATATAAACTAAATAATCTGAAAAAAATAGAGTTTCGGCAAAACAGCAATCAAATCCTTCCTATGTTTGATTTTCACTGGGATTTTTATGATTTACGTTTGGTGAAGAGCTTAAGTATTTGAGGTTGGAAGGCTTCCTTTCCATCACCCTAATCTTTAGTTCCCTCAACAGATTCTCTATCAGACTGAAGTCAGCACTTCGAGTCAGAAATTTTTTTTGGTAAAGATCACTTTAAATCCAAATCTATCAGGGGAATGAATACATTTAGCTCTGTCATACTTTAAATTTCCTCGACAACCTTTTTTCTTGGTCTTCCTCTGAGGCTTTTTGAGCTCTTAAGGACAGTGTTGCTGCTTTTCCGCTTTCTCTTAATTTCTGTCGGGTTAAAATCTGAGTCTTCTGCTTTCTGCCTTGATCTCACTTTTTCATTCTGCTTCTCCCCCTCCGTTAAGTCCAACGATTCCTCACTTTGGCTCAACTCCTCGTCGTCTTCTTCAATACTAGATGGCCTCCTCTTTGGCTTCCGCTTTCTTCCTTTGGCCGTCTTGGTGTTTATACCTTGGTCTGACCCTTTTTCTTCTTCAGTCAATGGGCCTGTGTGGTTCTTCTTAGGCCTCCCGATTGGTCTACCTGTCCTCTTCCTTTTAAATTTACTTATCGGCTTATTGTTTGCAGCCAAACTCTCCTCTACTCTGTCAACCCCAGATTCTGCTCCTTCGTTACCCTGAGGGTCACCACCGACGCATCCGCCCAGGTTTCTCATCTTCTGTTGATGCCCAGACGCTGTGTGGCAACGCTTGATGTGACTTTTCAAGCTCACGTTGTGATTGAAACCTTTACTACAGTGCTTACACTTATAAGGCCTCTCCCCCGTGTGCAGGCGCATGTGGGACTTCAGATGACCGGACTGACTGAAGCCACGCTGGCATACCGAACAACTGAACGGTTTTTCTCCCGTATGCACCATCGAATGTCTCTGAAGAGCCAAAGCACTTAAGAATTCGATCCCACAAATGGAACATTTCAGCTCCTTTTGATCCATGTGACTTTTCAAGTGGGTTTTGCGCTCTACGTACGTGGCAAACGCCTCAGAACAGTGAGGACATTTATAAGGTCTCATCTGATTTAAGTGGGTCTGCTCGTGAGTGATTTTGTCCATTTTAGTCTTAAACCCAATATGGCAGTATTTGCAAGGATGCCGATAGTTTACACTGTGTACTCTGTTGTGAACAGTTAAAGAGTGGTCACTGACACACCTCTTCCCGCAGATGTTACAAGAGAAAGGCTTAATTTTATACTCACAAGTGTGAGGCCTTTGTTTTTCAAAGAACTTCCCACAATCTGTGCAGAGCTCCCTGTGCTTGAGGGTAGCACCCTCATAAAGTTCTTCACAAGAGCTTGCTCCATCCTCAGATTCCAAAATTAAAGGCTCGTCCTCTGGCTCCCAGTTGTCGTCTGAATCCATGACCTCACCCGAATCGCTGGATTCATCCGCCTCGCTGGTGTGATCACTCTCTTCATCGACAACAGTCTGAGCAACCCCTACTGTCTTTGTAGATATTGTCTGTCAAGAAAAAAACAAGGCAAGGAAGGGACTTAATTTCAGATTTGAAACGCAATAAATTCTGTACAAAAACTTAAGATCAACTATTGTTAACACAAGAATATGAACATAAATGGAGGGGCAAAGTTTAAGGCAGCTGTTTACTCTTATTAACCGATTGTTGTTTTTTTGGCTAAAAGCGCCCACTAACCTGCCTGTAAGCTTCGGTTAGCTCCGGGTTAGCTCGTAGCTACATCTGCTCAGAGTAAAATCATCCGCCCCTACCCTCAAAGCCCCACTCTTAGGCTCCACCTCTTTGCCAATTTTTGGTATTTTTCGGGTGTGATGAGACGAGTGACGCAGCCAAGATGGCAGTGGTAGGAACAGCCCATAGGGCTTCAATTCAGCTCTTTAGAAATCTACTGGTGATGTCATGCAGGCTTCGTCATTCTTTATATACAGTCTATAATTCTTAAAACTAAAATGAATAAATATAACTCAGCAATGTAAAATATTAAAAGAAGAAGAGAAATGCAATTAGGAAAGACAAAAATAAGTAATTTGGTACCTACCTCTAAAGATACTTCCATACATTCGGTTTGATGATCATTTGAAGCTGCAGTGAAGCCGTTTTTGTTCAGATTTTTCCAGTGTTTACTGTAGTCACACTGCAGGCACTGCTGGTTTAGGACTAAGAACACTCCGCAGATTACCTTCTCCGTTTTTACTTTAGATTGACACAAAGGGCACTTGGCACTGAACAGTTGGAGGAGCTGCTTTTCATTCACAACGTACCTCTTATTCATCTGAAGCAGGGTGACTCTGAGAAAGACATTTACATCAAACCTTTGGAAATACAGCTTTCAAAACACTAAACTTGTGCAAAGTGCAACAATACAATGTAAAGGAATGAGTGAAAAAAGTTGGAGTGAAACGTACTTTTCCTTGATAATGTCAAGGTTTTCAATTTTTTGCAGCATCTTACAATATTCAGCCTCCGAAGATTCAGAGACCTCGCTTGATGCTGGGCTCGCAGGGACACCTGCAAAATAAAAGTCATTACAAACATAAATTAAAACATTCAAGGCAAAGCAGGCATGTTTTGTTTTGTTAAATATCTAACAATTTAAGACTTCTCACCTATTAAAGAGGAGGTCTCCTCTTTTTTTAATGCTGAAGATCCTGGAATTGGACTATGGGATATTTTAAGTTGGTCGGATTCACAAGCAGTACCTTTGAGCTGAATAGGGTCCTTAAACAAGCAAAAACAGTAAAGTTTGTAATTGTGAATTATGGAAAACTGCTTAAAGCAACAAACATTTTTGATTGGTTGGAAATGTAAACCCATCCTTTTTACCTTGCTTTTACACACAGACTTTCCTGCAGTTTGACTGCTGAATGTAGAATAGCCCTCCACAGTTTTGCAGGATCTTTCCTTTAAATATTGCTGTCTTTTTTCACTCAACTTCCGATAGGATCAAATGTAAGTGGCTTGTTCAATTACATCATTACTGATGCAAAGACGCATGCTTTGCATACATTTTTTCAGGTAATAAATACAACAATGTGATAATTCATTGTTCATTAGAACAAATCTCGAATTTACAGGTTTAAATACACTTAGATTACTATATGTTTAAGCAAACTGGAAGTTTTGAGATTATAAAGTTTGGGCTTTATAACTTCTGACCTGAGCTAAATGGAGATACATCTGTGGATGAGTTTTGAGACACCTAGAGAACACTGGTTCCTTGTGCAACATTATTAAAAAAATCTGTATCCCAGAGATGAACAGGTTTAGAAAATGAACACGTTTAGAAAATGTGCGCAACAACCCGATAGCAAAAGGAAATGACCCAGTGAAGAAGATGCTGCGCTTCACGCTATAATCAGTCCTTCAGCCATTCCTAAACACGTTGATGGTGGTAAGCTATACTGCAGCCACAGCTTAACTGGGGCAGATTGACCAAAACAAGGCTGCCATAGGCCCTCTGACCACCACCCAGGTAAAGCAGGTGAAGTGTTTTGCCCAAGGATGCAATGACAAACGGCAAAGCAGGAGTTCAAATCAGCATCCCACCGGCTGCAGGACAAGCTTTCACCCCAACAATGCACCGTTGCCCCAAATATTAAAATACAGTGCATAAGCACTGAGACAAATATCTTGTTTTTCTAGAAATATCATGTGGTCTAATTAAATAAAATTTAAGTATTTGGCTCTAGTAACCATTGTTACATTAGGAGGAAAAGGGGGAAGCTTTGTAACTTTAAGAACACGATCTAAAATGAAGTACAGGTACAGCTAAAAAAATATTGAATACTGCATTTTGGAAGTGAGGGACATAAAATATTGAACTTTTTCACGATATCCTTTTTTTATACCCATACATAGGGTGGTAGCATAAGCTTGAAGGATATTCTGCTATATTCAGGGGGACTGGTGTGCTTCACAACATAAACTGAATCATAAGAGGACAGCATTATGTGGACTGCACAGCCAGAAAGTTAAAGCTTGAACACAAATTAATCTTTCAAATGAACAAGAACCCTAAGCAAATTAGTTATACAGTAGCTTAAATGACAGCAAAGTCAATGTTAGGAGTGGCCATCACAAAGCCCAGATCTCAGTATCATGGTTGGTGGGCTGAGCTAAAAAAGTGCGTCTGTGCTGTTATATTAGGAGGAATGGGCCAAAAGTCCAGCAGTGAGAAGCTTGTGGAAGGACACCCAAAATATTTAACCCAAACCATGCCACACAGTTTACATGCCAGTCCCACCAAATACTGCGACAATACATGAAACCCTCCTAATTTGAAAAACGTTTTTGGTTATAACTGCATTAGATTAGATTAAATTAAACGCATATTCTGATGTAATGTCAGACAATGAGGGAGGGGGGGGGGGACCATCTTTTTGAGCAGTGCGTGTAAATGTCTGGGTTTAAACCGCACATAAGTAACGAACGTCAGTGATTTTTCATTTTTGTAAAAAGTGGTCAACGATGTCCATGTTTTGGAGCGTGCATGACGCAAGAAAACAATGTAGAAATACACGATGTGCCTCTGTAGATTTACCACGAGGGGTAAAACATTGCAAACAAATTAGGCTGAAAAACAGCATCTTACATATCAAACTTCTTCGGATGTTTCTCGGCCAACTTCCTGGAATCTCACCTGTTTGGAGTCGGGTTCCCCGGGCTCATAAACTGATGGGACAGCATCAGATTTCAGCCGGGCCGAACCGGCAGCTGGAATCACTGTGAGAAAACAATCACGTGCGAAGTGCTCGCTACAAACACGGATATCAGTCCACGAGGACTCTTTAAGTCTCTGACCATTGACTTCGAAGAGAAATTGGACCCACTCCAGTCTCTTCTCTGGGTCATCTGGTAAAATGAAGCGTTGAGCTCTGCGACGCCATGAATCACATCTGACAACGGAGCACATCGTGGATTTAAGTTCGGTTATCACTGTGCACAAAGTCTGGAGCGCTACATTTAAAAGGGGGTGACTCCTTCAACAACAGCATAGAGATGCTAAAAGCTAACCAGGTTTGTGGAGCTTTGAGGGGCGGGGTTTCGTGGCAGGGGGGGTTAACGCGCTTCGACCAGATTTATGGGAGTTCCGACTCTGTTTCAAGATCCGAATCATTTTGCTCAGCTTGTCTTAAAGAATTAGTTATTTCGGTGTCAAGCCCCTCTTCACCTACAGGCACACTTCCAGGAGCGGAACCTTTTCTACGAACAAATGCTAGTTTTTTGTAATCAGAGGTGGGTGATAACTAGTTACATTTACTTGAAAAGTTTTTTAAGACTTTTAAGAGTACTTTTACAACACCGTACTTTTTACTATTGCTTGAGTAACATTATGTAGTATCTTTACTCTTGCTCGAGTAAATTTTCTGGATACTCTGCCCACAATGAGTAACTTCACTGAATAAAGAACAAAACATGTTTTAGCAAAAAATAAAACAGACAGACACATCTACAGTTTATAAACACAAACCTTGTGTAGAAACAGGTGGTCTCATTTAATAAAGTAATTTTCACTCTGTTGAGCTTGTTGCATTTTGAGGTCAAGTAAATACACAGTAAACACCATAAATTGTCATATCTATCTATCTATCTATCTATCTATCTATCTATCTATCTATCTATCTATCTATGTGTATATATATATATATATAGTATTGGTATTATATTGACACATTTTTGACTTAGAAAAGTGTTTCTTCTGCTTAAAATATTTTTTATAAGGGATGCGGTCGGCCCCGCCCGGGTCCGCCTGGGGCTCTGGGGGTCCTTTGGACTTCTTTGCTCCGATCTCCTTCATGTCTGCATCGATTCCTGGGAGACGGATTGATGTCTGCTCACACCAACTATCGAACACTCTTATGGAGAAACCTTATATGCACCAGCATGCTAACACACACACATAGATGTGGGGTCTCTGGTGTTTAAGGATATATTCTTGGGCTGAGGTTATCATTACTAGAGCTTGATTAATCGGTACCATGAGTTTTTCTGTGATGTTGTTGTATTTTTATATCTATTTTTGTGTGATGTGGTTGTGTAATTCTTAGTTCACAATGTTTGTTTTGTTTTGTCGATGTTCCTTTTTCGTGTTTTGTTTTTCCCCCCTCTCTCTGCCGTCCTGTGGGTATGGAGGCAGACTTCAATGTCTTCCTGTGTTTTCTTTGTTCCCCTTCCTCTCTTGTATTTTCAACTCACCCTCTCTCTTGACTTTTTGTTTCCTACCTCTCTTCTTCATCTTCCTTCTTTCTTCTCCTTAATTTTCCGTCTCCGTGTCCATAACATCAGGAAATAAAAACCCCAACAATTCATAATAAAGATTTTTCACACATATCAAGTGGAGGACTATAGCAAAGGCTGTACTGCTCCGCTTGTGAAAGTAAATCTGTTGGGCTTCTACTTGGTACTCAGACACCAATTCTGAGCTCCACACTGCCAAACAGGACACGTTTAAAAAAGAAAAAAAATATATATATTTTTTTTCTATTATAAATATGTTGTTTATTTGTATCTGTTTTTTTCATTCATTTTTTAAAATATCAGAATTTGCCTTTAACTTTTTTTTTTTCTCTGACTAAAATTAAAACATATTAAATCAAGTGTTACTCAGTTCTCAAATAGCCTTTTTACCAAATACCTTTTTCTTACTCAAGTAAATTTTTGGACGGTTACATTTTACTTTTACTTGAGTAAAAATACGTTGGAAGTACTGCTACACTTGAGTACAATTTTTGGGTACTCTACCCACCTCTGTTTGTAACTAATATTAGTCCAGTAATACAGGGATATTATTTGGTCAATGGTGTAATCAATGTGGAAAAAATAATTGCCAAGCACTGTTAAGGTGAATATCAGTCAGTTTTATTAATATCCTGCACAGAATATGAGATATTACAAATAATACCCTCTTGAACAGGTCAGAGTAAAACACCATCAGACCGCCAGCTCTGGCTTACATCTCCTTACCCAAGGACAGAAGATAAAGCAAACAGTGTGGAGACAGTCTGACTCCTTTTGGGACATTAACCTTAAATGTTTTAGCTCAGACAAGATAATTCTGTGAAAGCTCATTAGCCAATTAAATTAAATAAAGACATGATATCACCATCAGTAAACCTGGAAGTTTATCAATGATCTGGAAGTAAAATTATGATCCAAACTTGACTCTGGATTAATGGGTAAAATCCACCTCACATTTTTGCTTCTTTCAATTGATGAATATTGTTAACCTTAGATTTCCGGGGGCATATGACGTTAGAATAGAAAATGTGTATTCATTTGATTGTTTGCAATTATGAAAAAGCTTAATGTGAGCATTTTAGTTTACTTTAATTTCCTTATTTGTTTTGAAATTATTTTATCAACATTTTTATTCCTCCTTTTATTATTTGTTATCTTAGCTTTATCACTCTTTTCTTCACTTTCTTTAAAATCTCATTTTCATGTCTACCTCTAGTGTCCCTTCTACATCATCCTTCACATGCTTGTGTTTTCTTATTGATGAATGTTTCTTCAATTAAGTATTCAAGAGCTTTTAGGATTGCTCTAGAGGATTGTTAACACTACTAAAAACATATATATGTACCATTTTTTGTCTTGTCCCTGTATATTGCATACACTATTCTTTTAATTCAAATTACTCCAGCATCACAACCCCTTCAAAATTATAACTTTTTCCCCATACAGTAACAGATAATTTGGCCTCCCATTCAGAGCTCCTTTCAGCCCTTGTATTTGGAGGTGGGCAGAGATTGGTAGTAACAAGTTACATTTAATTGAGTAAGCCTTTTTGGAAAAAAATTACTTTAAAGAGTAGTGTTGCTATGCTATACCTTTTACTTGAGTAGTATTATTATGAAATAGCACTACTCTTAGTAAAATTTCTGGATACTCTACCCACTATGAATAAACTCACTGAATGAAGAACAAACATATTTTAACTAAAAATACAACAGAGACAGACACACACCTACAGTTTGTTAAAGCAGACCACCTGTTTCTACACAAGCTTTGGTTTTCTAAAGTAAATATTTGTCTGTTGAGCTTGTTACTTTTTGAGGTCAAGTGAATATACAGTAAACACCATAAATTGTGCCCGGAAATACTTTTTACCTTATTCTAAGATATATTTATTAATTTCCTACTGTAAGCATTTGTATTATATTGGGGGAAAAACACAGTGGAAATTCACCTACAAAATGAATTTCAGATCCCTCCATAATTTCTAAGTGGGAAAACTTGCAAAATCGCAGGGTGTTCAAATACTTATGTTCCTCACGGTATGTCACATTGCAACAGGAAAAGGTTTAGAAATTATTCATGGTCACAACTTTTTACCATACATGAGTAAAGTACTCAAAAGGTAGTACTCAGAAATAGTACTTCATCATATCTTTACTCAAGTAGCCATCCAAGAAATAACTCCAACAAGAGTAAAAATGTATTTGATAAAAAGGCTACATAATTACTGATCATAAAATCTAATGTAATATTTAAAATGATGTCATCAGACAAAAATATGAAGTAATGATCAAATTCTAAAATTTTAAATACTTTAAAAAAAAAAACAATTCAAATGAATAACCTAGTTGCAAAATAACAGATTCAGGCAAAAGACACACTTTTAAAAACTTTTTTCCAACATAAATCTTATGAAATCAATGTTTACTGTAGGTAATGTATACATGTGTTAGAACAGGTCAAAGTAACTCCAGTGACAATATCTACTGTTTACTGCATCTTCAATTGAACTCCATATAGCTCAGCACATAGAAAATAAACATTAAAAACATTAAATGTCTATGTCTGGTACAGATTTGGTTATAATATGTTTGTTCTTCCTTTAGTGAAATTACACCCAGTGGGCGGAGTATCCAGAACATTTACTCAAGTAAGAGTCGCAATAGTTTATAATAATATTACTTAAGTAAAAGTAAAATACTGAAGCTAATCCTAGAAGCACATTTTCAAGTAAATGTGACTGGTTACTAGCCACCTCCGCTTTTTACATCACAGAAACCTGGCACTTTAACAGAGGTGTGGAGAATTTTGAGAAGAATGAGATAAACCTTAAAATATTGAATAAAACCTCATGGAACAAAACAAGAGACACATAGCAAGATGGTTCAACAGTGAAGTAAATGGTTTGTGAACTGACACATTTTAAGCCTTAGAACAATAACAGAGCTCTACTGAAGATACCTTTCCTTTTTAAACAGATAACAGGTTGCAATGATATTTGTTCTTTTGGATGTTTCATGAATGAAACTTTTTCTAAACCTCCTGCTGCATGCATTTTAAATTTACTTCAAGATTACTACCTAAAGGTGGAGAACCTTACTTTTTTATTCTAGCAGACATGGCAATATTATGAGGTATTATGTATTCAAAATTTGCAACAAAAAGTGCATTAGGAATTTATCATTACAGTAGCTTTGATTAATATAAATCAATGGTGTTTTAAATAAAGTTTGAACACTTCGGACACTACACAAGTCAATTGGATACTCTGAAATCAAAGAATGTTTCTCTTCACATTTAAAGGCAATATTAAGCTGTTTTAAATTTATATAGTATAAAAATACATCTATTAAGAAACTGTTACAAGTTTTTGAAGTTTAAAAATTCACCCTTCACCTTGTGAAGGATTGATGCCAGGTGGCTTATTTTCTTCATAGGTAAATTGTTTTTGCCTCTTCCCATGTAATTTTCTAGTTTTTACAGTATTTGATTTAAAGTTTTTAGGCCTTCCTATTGGTCTACCTGTGCCCCTTCTTTTACTATTAGCTCTATAAGACCCCTCCATCTGTGTCTCATCATCTGTGCTCTGTGAATCCGAATTTGTGTCCTGCTCCTCTTCTTCACTGTCAACATCCTGGTCTGTAATTTTCCTGAACCCATTAGATTGAGAACTATTAGTGTCACTTTTCTGGTTGGTTGTTGCATCTTTCCTCAGTTCTAGTCCAGAATGTTCAGGGTGGTAACGTTGGACGTGGTTCTTCAAGCTCACGTTGTGATTGAAGCTTTTGTCACAGTGCTGACACTTATAAGGCCTCTCTCCTGTGTGCAGGCGCATGTGGGACTTCAGATGGCTTGACTGGTTGAAGCCACGCTGGCAAACTGAACACTTGTATGGTTTTGCTCCGGTATGGATCAATAAATGTCTCTTGATGGAAAGGGCACGGAAAAACTCAAGCCCACAGAAGCGACATTTCAGCTCTATCCTTCCTCTGTGATCTTCCAGGTGGATTCTGCGCTCCTTGTTTGTGGCAAAGGTTTCTGAACAGTCCGGACATTTGTATGGTTTTCCTTGGGTTATATGGATCTGCTCATGTGCAAATTTGTCTGCCTTTAACTTGAACGTAACGTGGCAGAATTTGCAACGAAACTCATAGTCCTCATTGTGAACTCTGCTGTGAAAATTCAAAGCCACCTCATTGACGCACCTTTTTCCACAGATATAACAGGAATAAGGCCTAATTTTGTGCTCACACATGTGAGATTTCCGTTTATCGAAGAACCTTCCACAGTCTGTGCAGAGTTGACTGTGTGTGGGGGTGAGTGAAAGGTAATCGCAGTAATCAGTATGATCTACAGAAACTTTGCTTTGTTTCGCAGGAAATAATTTCACTGGGAAAACGCCCCTTGGTGGCTTCCAGTCCTCGTCTGAATCCATGTCACCCGAATCACTTGATTCCACTAATTCATCTTTAGGGTCACTTTGCTTGTCAATGGCAGCAACAGTCTCAGGAACCTCTGGGACGCTGCTGGAGGTTTCCTCTTCTGTTGCAGCCTATGGTGAGAACAAGTATGATCGGTAAAGTTTTGATCTATTTTATAGCAGAGTATTAAAATACCTAAGCAAAAAAATCATTAAGACCTTAAATGTATATAAACTCCTTTTGATAGCTACAGAAACTAAGAAAGGATCTGTATTTGTGCTGCTTGACCACAGTTCAGCCAGTCGATCCCAGTAGTTTATTCTAAAGGATTGAACAGGATATTTGTCACATTATCTTATTTAAAACATTGTGGTTTCTCTGTGAAAGCTAATGGTTACTGTTCTATGACATATTTAACCTGTTCAATATAAGGTCCCTATTCTTTTTTATTTTATATACTTCATTTGCCAGGTATAATTTAGATTTTTTTTCCCCGGCATCTCTATACAATTGTTATGCTGATGATGTGGTTATCTACCTTGATTGAAAAAGGCTGGTTAGCTTACCATTCCTGAGATTCCAGTAAAACACAAAAAATGAATGTTAGGCCCATCTGAATTATTTATGTACATCACCCAAGCAATTGTGTTCTTCTATATATCAACAAACTCCAATGTTCATGACTTGAAAGTAAGATTTTGATGCAAGCTTGAATCTAGATTCATGTGTAAAATCTACCTCACATTCTTTTTTAAATGAATGAAAATTGTTTTAAAAATTGTTAAACTGGGTGTATGAGTTAGAAAAGAAAATGTCTACCCGTTTGCTTTTTTGAAATTGTACTGGTCATTTACTAGACTACAAAAAGCTTCACTTGAGCATTTACAGTTCATTCCGAAATTTTATGACTGCTTGCTAACACATTCTAACAAGCAAGTTTATAAAATTCATGTTTTATATTAATTACACAGGTTTTCTAAGCAGTTTAGAATCCCTTTTAAAATATTAATGTTCACATATAAAGCTGTCAAAGGTCTCATTCTCATATTTTTTCCAACCCCAATTGCCTGCATTAGCCACAGAAAGAAAACAGACGGCAAAACGATGGAGTCAGAAAAGGCCAGTCCCTTCTACGTCACAGAGAAAATTAATATTCATGGTCTCGCTCATCTTGGGTTGCAACAGCCCATGGGAAGGCTGTTTTGATTTTGTGGCTGTTTTGATTTTGCCAGAAGAGAACAGAACACGTCGCTGCTAATAGAAGCTAACTGTTAGCAACTCAAGAACACAACAGAACAGGGTCGGGCTTGGTTTATTTGTGGACAAAGCACATCAGCATTGCATTTTTTTCCAAAGAAAGAGGAGCTGAGGAAGAAGGTGTTGGAATTTGTCTTGTAACACTGTCAGCAAAGTAAGTTAGTTATTTGTTTGAAGGCAGCATTAGAGTCACATTGCTGTTAGGAAATCAGAGGTGAGACAATTGGATATCATGAATATTGATGAGTTAAGCCTTCTCCACACGTAATCGGGTATCTCACAAAACGAAGATATTTTTCTACGATTTGGCCTGTCGTCCACATGAAAACGCAGATTTACGGCATCAAAAACGATTCTTTCTTTGGTCTTTGACCAAAGTGAAGATTTGCGAATTCTCCATTTTAAGTGTTTGCTTGTGGACATAAATAAAGGGTTTTAGGTTTCGCAACATCACTGCCTGCGAAAATATGCTCGGACATCACACATGCGACCTGTGTTTTCACTCAGAAGTGTTGGTATTATCGATTGTCCAAGCGCTTTTAGCTTGCTTGTTTTTACAAGCTCGTTTACTGCTTTATGTAGAATTTAGAAAGTAGAAAGTCATTTTGAGTGGATAGGATTTGGGGAACTACTGCCCCCCACAGGTTTGGAATGTATATGAATGTGCTTAACAATGCACTTATGCAGTTAGGTGTGGATGCTTCTTTGTTTTTTTCAAACGAGGGGGTGAGGATATTCGGTTTTTAAAAAACAACCTGCTATGTGTGTACATGGCCTTAGACTCGCAATCTTGTCGTTTCACCCCCACCCACTTCAACAACAAACTGCAACCTCCTGTAACAGGAGCGCCAGAGTATTTTTTCCACATAAAATTACTCACAAGGAGTTCATTCATAGTAGATGCCACAGCAAATTTATTGAAAAAAAAAGAGTGAATGAGACCTTTAATGAGTTAGATTTGTAATCCTGTCATTCTTCCCCCCACCCACGCCTCCAACGAACGTCAGCCTCCTGAAACAGGAGCGCCAGAGTATTTTTTCCACATAAAAACGACTCACAAGGCATTCATTCATACTAGAGACCACAGCAAATTCACTGAAAAGAAAGAGTGAATGAGACCTTTAATGCTCCAGGACAGCTATTTGTAACTAATACTCAAACTAAAAATTTAGTTTCTTGTTTTCTACATTTACAAAACCAGAATTCCAAGACGAATAACTAAAGGAATCAAACTTTTCAAGTCGTTTGTCTGAGACCTTTGAACAACCTGCCAACAATTGTATTTTGCTGATTCACTGGATTTTTTACAACACAGTTAATGGCTAATTTACATGTTTTGGCAAGGTCTTATAGTTTTGGTACTATTGGGAACTGTCCAGCTGGATACTGTATGCTTTCTTTAAGGGTTATCCAGTGTAATTAGTTTTTAAAAACCCCTAAAAAAAACTGTAACAGAGTCAAATGAGGTTAGTGTTTCACAACAATCTAAACTCTCCTGCACAGAAAAAGAAGCACCAAAGGCAGGCCAGACTACAGAGCTGTGATAATTTTACAGAATGTTTTCTCAAAAAGGTAAACATTCCCGAAGTAATCAAGAGGTTAAATTGACAAGGAAATGAGATTATACTACAGTGGATTTAAAGGCATCATGGATGAGAAAGACCAAGGTTATTTTAAGCAGCATTTTATTAAGAGATGGTTATTTAGTCTGGAAAATCAGAATACATGTTTTTTTTTTTAAATAGAGATGAGATCAAGATTCAGTGTGGGTAGCTTTTTTTATATTCTACTGAATGTGAACCCTTAGAACAATGCTTTATTAGTTATTTTACAAAACACAGCGCAAAAAATTATGCTAAAAATATTTCAAAAATCGAGGACGAACGCAAACGAAGAGGCATCAGGAGGTGGGAAGGCAGTACTTACCTCCAATTCAGAGCTCTCCTCAGCTCCAGTATGTAAACACAGAGATGGGACAGCACCGGGCTTCAGCTGGACTCTGTCATCAACATTAACAAAACAGTCGTCTGTAAAGTGTTTACAACAAACAGAGATATCAGTCCACGATGACTCCTTAAAACGCTGCTTGTTGACTTTAGCTATAAACATGACCCATTCCAGTCTCTCCTCCGGGTCTTTTGGTAAGTTGAATAGCTGCGCACTGCGACGCAATGAATCACACCCAGCAACAGAGCACATCTCGGAAATACGTTTGGTTTCCTATGACTCTTAAACAACCTCTTGAAAAATCTCTATAAGACGCAACGTTACGGTACGATGCTACATTTTTCACACCGCCAGAGTCGCCCCCAAGTGGTGGCCAGGGGTTGTCAGTGCCACCCTGAACCAAATTCTGGCTACTGCAGTGGCCACCTCTGCAAAAAAAAAAAAAAAAATTTATATACCAACCTTTATGTACTAGTAACACAGTGGAGCTTGCCTTTTTATATTTAAGTGTCAAAATCTTTAAAAAGCTAATACAAATCTAATTAATTTTTTTTATTAATCAGGCGCACAGAGGGCACCTCCACATGTTGGGTCCTACTGAAGGGTCCTTAGTTGGAGGACATCGAGATCGAGGCGGGAGTTTCAGGCATAAACAAACATAATTTGTATGTAGATCCTTTATATACAGTCTATGATGTAAACATATATAAAGAGAATATCTTCATAATGTCTATGTTTTCAGGCGACCAAGGTTTTTTTTTTTAACTTTATTGAATTATCAAGTATATATAACAACTAGAGGTATCAATATGTCTAAACATCAAAAGACAATCTGTCTCATACAGAGTATTGCATCACAGACATCACAATCCAAACTATATAAGAATAAATAGACAAATTAATAAGTGGTTACAAGAGAATCTATATTAGTCAAAAGCTCTCAAACGGTCAAAATGAAACATCAGCGGACTCACCATTAACTAATTGAAGGAAATTATAGTCTCAAATCATTTTTTCTATATGTAAAGTTTGGTCTAATCTTAAAGAATCTACATTTGTGTATACAAAATCTTTTTATTAAAATTCAATTATTAATCGGGGGATCCTCATTTTATTCAGTACAAAAGCGTGAAATTTAATAATTTTAACTGGGTGGATTAACATTGGTGGATTACAGCCAGGCCCACATCTCTTTCCCAAAGATTGCAAGTGAAGAAGAGATGGTCCAAATTTTCAGTCTCGTTATCACAGAAGGTACATCCATTAACATCTCCTTTAAATCTAACTTTAATATAATCATTTGTTAAAGATATCTCATCTAGTATCTTGAATTATAATTCCTTAACATTTGGAGAGATAACATATATATATAATAGAAGTCTTGTTGTACTAATCTTTTCTGTACCAAACATTTTGATAATATATTGTCTTTTGGTTTGGAAAAAGCTCTTACATTATTAAAGACCTGATAAATTTATTTGTGATTCTTTTGCCCGTAAATAAAATATTTTCTATGTGGAGCTGATTCAGCCTCAGAGTAACTTTTGAACACATTAAATCATCTCTCACTCATCTCAATCCCACTGAGCACGTCTGGGACCTGTTGGATCGCAGGGTGAGGGCTAGGGCCATTCCCCCCCAGAAATGTCCAGGAACTTGCAAGTGCCTTGGTGGAAGAGTGGGGTAACATCTCACAGCAAGAACTGACAAATCTGGTCCAGTCCATGAGGAGGAGATGCACTGCAGTACTTCAAACAGCTGGTGGCCACACCAGATACTGACTGGTACTTTTGATTTTGAGCCTCCCTTCATTCAAGGACACATTATTCTATTTCTGTTAGTCCCATGTCTGTGAAACATGTTTAGTTTATGTCTTATGGTGTTGACTCTTTTAGTGTTCATACAAATATTTACACACATTAAGTTTACTGAAAGTAAAAACAGTTGAAAGTCAGAGGACGTTTCTTTTTTTGCTGAGTTTACTTGGAGAGGAACAAGCCCTACCCAATGTTCAGATATCCCCAAAATGTCTCTTCCCATATACTTGCTGGCAACTTGTCTGTTTTGAGGGCACACGATATACACAATATTTGGATTATTTTTTGCTATCCAGGAAGCTTTAGTCTAAATCCAACTATCCAATTCTTAAGGCCTCTAAAGTTAAACTTTAGTTTTAGGTCCTGTAGAATGAGTAGCTACGTTTTGAGATTTTGCTCTGACTGCACCAGATTAATGCATTTTAATCTGCATTATTCAAAATGTTTTACTAAGGGGACATGACCCCAGACCCCCCAGCTGAATTTGCTCCAACTCAAATAATGGTGTAATCATGGATACATCCTTCTCTAGATCATGGCAGACAATCTTATACTGTCTGTTTTCTAAGAACACTGATTCAGGAGCTCTTTTGTGCCATCAGCACAAACTGATCTAATTCATGTTTTTGCACACAGACTGCGTGGATGTTTGTAGTTATGCATAGTGGACTTGATAACCCATGGCCACCCTTCTATTTTTTCTGGGCACCCTATGGCCACCCCTAAAACAAATATCTGGTTTCCATTTGGGTTAAAGCCAGATGGGTGGAGTTTCATGGGAGGATATGAATGATTTGTTGTCCGGCGTCGGCCCGCAAGTAAGTTTGTGACACATCAAAACAATTACAGAATTTAATATGTCCATTCTAATGAAGGCGTAACCACTGAATAAATAAGACATGCATAATCAGAATCAGAAACACTTAAATAAAAATATAATGTGCTAAACAGATTGACATGAGTGCAGGTAACGATTAGTGCAAATCAGACAGGTGCAAAGAAATGCAAAATGGGTCATGTGACTGAAACAGAGCAGGTGGTGGGAACACTCTTAGGGTTATTGTTCATGAGTCCAACAGCAAAGGGGAAGAAACTGTTCTAATGGCAAGAGGTTCTGGTCCGAATGGACCGGAGCCTCTTACTTGAGGGGAGCAGGTTAAACAATCTGTAGGGTGAGCAGGGTCAACTGTGACCGGCCTGCACTCCCAAGTGTCCTTTTGGTGTACAGGTTCTGCAGAGATGGGAGTCTGCTCTCCATTGTCTTCTGGGTGTTCAGCACCAGGTTGTTGCGGCTGCACCAGGACACCAGACGTTTAGCCTCCATCCTGTAGGTAGACTCATCCCCGTCCGAGATGAGTCCAATAACGGTGGTGTCATCTGCAAACTTAATTAGTTTGACAGACTGGTGGTTGAAGGTGCAGCAGTTGGTGTATAAATAAATATATAAAGTTCTCAGCAATAACTTTAACTTTTCTTATGAGCAAGTCATCTTTAATTTTAATATGCATTACCATTTTTATGACAGAGAAAAGCTGTATACTTGATATGAAAAGACGTAGCCTGCATCACAATGAAAATATAGGAAAAAGACAAGTGAGTGCTAAACTGATCTTTCTGCTTGACTTTTAACAATTGATCGATGAAATGTTTTACCAATTACCTGAGAATACTTTCAGTACAAGTCAAATTGGAGAGTGTTTAGGAAAACAAGTTTTTATTTAGGAAATAAATACTACTAAGATTATTTTCCATGGCTTTATTTGTAAACAGCTATAGGCTAACCAAGACATTTCTTTTCTTTAGCTTGGCAGTAGAGCCCTATAGCAAGTATAACTTAACTTAAATTCCTTTGAAATCTTGGGGAATACAACAAAGGTCATATAAACACTAAAGGATACAAAGATCCTTATTCATGGCTTTATCTATTTAAGATTAGATTATTTTAATGCTCTTTTATCAGATTTAGTAAGGAAGGGTCTGTGAGGCCTTGAGGGTTTTGATAGATACCAGTAGATCCCAGTAGAAGTAAATATTAACATTTTAATGCAATTCTGGAATCTTTGCCCTGGCTTCCAATAAAGGCTAAAGCAGATTATAAGGTACTGCTTTTAACATATAAGATAGTAAATAGCATTGCAGCTGTATACTTTCTTGCATTTCTGCTGCGTTTACACAGGGTAGTTAGTCTAGGCTACTTGTTAACCTTTCCCCCCGGGTTTGCAAAAAACAATGGGTTACCCAGCTGTTTAACATTGAGCATCAAAACTTGGAACAATCTACTATCAGTTATCAGGCTGGCATGTTCACTCAGTGTTTTTAGATGGAGAGAAAATAGTCTCAAACATCTGTATGCATGTAATATTTGATTTGTAACCTGTGTCAGCCTGTTTGTGTGTAGCTTTGGGTACTTGTATGTGTGAAACACAATTTGTAAACCGTAAAAAAAATATTTTGTGCGTAACTTCAAGTACTTGCATTTGTGTATTCAAATGTACACACAAATATTGAGAAATTCCAAGTACAAAATACATTTACAGATGCACAATTTCAAATTACACAAATATAAAACTAACTACAAATCTGACACAGGTTACAAATAAAGTATTATATACACACACAGATGTTTGGAGTCCATTTTCTCTCCATATTCTTTAGCTCAAAATAAAAAACCTATTTGTTTAATGCAGTGTTTAGCTTGAATGTATCTGTACTTCTTACCTATCTAGGCTTCCTTTATCCAAATTCAAATCCATGTTATTTATAAAGCACATTTAAAAAAAGGTTTTGTTTCACCAAAGTCAAGTCAAGATTATTTGTACAGCATATTTCAGCAACAAGGCAGTTTAAAGTGTTTTACATTAATAAAACATAACACAATAAACAAACAAAAAAATATCACATTGCAGTGGGAAAATAAAGACCAAATTACTGTACAGGACTAAAACAGATTAAACCAAGACATAAATATATAAATAAATTTACAAAAATAGAATGACAAACAATAAAAGCAGAAATAAAATATACCACAAAGACTGAAATGACTCAAATAAAACAAAAATAAACCAACTCACGTGTCAAAAACCGATAGAAATAAGTGTCATTTTAAAAGAGACCTAAAAACAAGAGAAGAACCCTGTTTAATATTTAATGGCAACGTGTTCCATATATATGCAACCAGAACAGAAAAGGCAAGAGAAATCAAATTGTCCATTTGATGTCTTTTCAACTTTGCATGAGTAATATTGAAAAACTATTATATTATTATTATTATTATTGATGGGTACTGTCATTTATGCTACTTATAAGGCCATTAGGTGGCGCCACTCATCTTCAAGTCTTCTCTATTTCTGTTTTAAAGTTCTCTTTACAGCATTTACCTCAAGATGATGAGATGAAACTGAAAGATACTTTAGGAGTTCTGCAAATGTAAATAATCATCACTGAAACCACATTTTATCATACCCTGCCATGCTTTGTTACCGCTGCAAAGGAGGTTATGTTTTCGCCAGTGTTAGTTAGTTAGTTAGTTAGTTAGTTAGTTAGTTAGTTAGTTAGTTAGTTAGTTAGTTAGTTAGTTAGTTAGTTAGTTAGTTAGTTAGTTAGTTAGTTAGCAACATAACTTACATACTGGTAGATTTTGATGAAATATTCAGGAAATGTCTGCAATGGGAGCAAGAGGTGATCTGAAAACTGCCATTACTAAAAAAGTTATTTTTGTCAATAACCCCTGAACTAATTATGACATCAGTGTAAATCCAGCTGTTAAAAAAAATTGTAATTTCAGACAAAAACTATATTAGTAAATACAAAATGTAGAAGCAAAGATCTAAACCCAGCTCTGATTTCCAAAATCATTTTGCACAAAAACCCTCCAGTGTTGCGGCAATAAAAAAATTCTGCAAACATAAGTAAGCCAAAATTCCTCCACAGCGATGTAAAAAGCTTGTCAGTAGTAAACCAAGTATTAACGGTTTAGGGAATAATTAATTTTTCATGTAGATAGATTTTTTCTCATAACAAAGAGGAAGCCATTATAGAGAGATACTGTAATTTAAGCAGGTTATCTTTGTCAGATATTAAAATGTTGTTATCTGAAGCTTTTAAGTGCAACAACAAAGCCAGAAGAAAAGAAACCTGTAAAGGTGCAGATTCCTGGTCACAGTACTGTTCATTGCCTCAAACACAAGGCTCAACTACAAAACAAAACACATTCATAACTACAGCATCTTTGTTTCTGTTGTAAACTTTCTGTTAGAGAGTGACAAGGGTATTTTTATACATGCTAAAGGTTTGATAAGTGAAAAATGTCATGATTCTTTGAGGATTTACGGTTTTTGGCAGTATGTTCTACAACCCTAAACAGCGATAAAGGATAATAAACTAGAAAGTGCTAGGTAATTTCTATGACTTAATTATCAACCCTATTTGATTCATACAGATTTCAGCCAGATATGAAATTCCCAGGATACTGAGCCAAAGAAATAAGAACAAATTGGTCAAAAAAACTCCTGAAAAAAATATTATTTATTTGTTGCACAAAGGAATCTCCCCTCCTGACCAGCATTTACACTCCATCTTCCTCCATTCTACGAATTCTGGGAAAAAGAGCGAAAGGCACAGTCCAAACATGTCAGCTGCCTTTTGAATTCCCAGAAGAATGTTGGCAAGTTTTCACATTGTCAGTCACTCAGCTAGATAAGACTTCACTCTAAGATTGATGGCATTGCATACCAACAGTTCCTACTCTGTATTTTCCCATACAAGCTTCACTGTTGAAAGTATTTAAAAAATCTCAACAGTTCACATCCTAGTCCAGGCTTGTATATTTGTTTATTTTCCTCAGTAATTCCTGATCTATATTTCCAAGACCCATTGTAGCGGGTTATGACTTTTTCTCTCTTCATTGTGTCCAACTGTAAAGGGCACATGGGTTTATGGTATCAGTTATAAATGACTTTTTAAAGGTCAGACATGGGGTCATAATTTCTGACATATTTTAGAAAGTTTCTCTCGCATGGGAATGGAGACTCCTTCAAAGAAGAATTTTAAAGATTTAGGTTGGAGACACCCTGCAAGACAGATGTAAAAAGGGTAAAGTTTATAGGTTAAGTTTAAGTTTAAAGCAACACAGATTTAGAAATTTTTGATCATTTTAACCATTTTCCCCATACATCAAACCCATTTTGTATAACAGATTATATCTTAGTTTTTATTTTATAAAGGTTAACTATTTACACTAGGCTGAGATATTTATGTCTTCTTTCATACAAATATGAACTTGAGTGACAATTCCTTCTCAAATCATAGGGTTTACAATGATGTTGAAGGTATAACTGCTTCATCACTTCTGGGAAACCTTTCTACAAGGTTTGGGAGGACTTTTTGACCATTCAGTCAAATACTGATGTGGACAACAGAGCCTGACTCACTCACCCACGTGTTTATGGACCCTTCTTTTTTTCACGTGTGCACAGTCATGTTGAAATAGGAAAGGACCATACATGATATTGTCCAAAAGGCTGAGGCTGGTGTCAATGCCTCAAGAGCCACTACACACAGACAAATCCTACACATGGACTACAAATGTTGTATTCATAATTTCTAGATAAAAGTAATCTTTGCATTGAATTTAAAAATCAAGTTCTCAGAGTCTGGAAGAAGAGTGGAGAGGTACAGAATCCATGTTATTTAAAGTCCAGTGAGTTTTCATAGTGAGTGATGATTTTGGGTCCCCATGTCATCTGCTGGTGTTGGGCCACAGTGTTTTCTAAAGTCCACAGTAAATGCAGACATCTATGTTTCAGCACTTTATACTTCCTACTGCTGACAAGCTTCGTGGAGATGCTGAATTCACTTTTCAACAGGTTATACAACTGGGAACATGGAAATGAACATACCTGACATTTTTGTATAAGTATGCATTTTTATTGATCTTATTTAATTCTCTCATTTTCTGAGAAAAACAGTTTGGCCTTTCATTATCTGTAACCTATAATCATCAGAATTACAAGAAATAAAGGCTTGCCCTTTTTCATGCTCTAAATTGCCCTTATGTGTGAGCCTCTGTATTGCCCTGTGATGGAATGCTGTAGAAACCTGTCCATTACACATCCACCCTTGATACCCCTCACCCCACTATACACAACAAGAATACTGTGTGAGTAGAAAATGGACGTATGGATCAAAGTTATTCCTTTTAACCCAAATATTACTTGTTTAGGAATCCAGGTCATTCATATCACCTCCTCCTTGGTAGCTTTAATGTTAGACCTTAGTCACTTTAACCCACTTTATGGTTAAAGACCTAAAGCAACATGCTTGTTCACCCATTGGTGTTAAATCAGTCTAGTGCTCGACTGGCCCCTATTTGATCTTGGACTCAAATTAGGTTTCAATACACAGCACCTTTTATGATGTATTATAGGGTACGTAGCAACTTTCCATCATCTACACACAAATGTATGCAAGTGCTTTTAGAGAATGAACACAAACTTTGGACCAAGAATCATAAGGCATTATGTGCTGAAAGCATGTGTTATAAAAAGAAAAAATTGCAGCTGGAACAGTATGATTACATACCCTGACTGCACCATAATGTTTATTGTCCACATCACTATCTTTCTCATTGTCAAGCTGCTCTTTCAAGTCTGTGTCTCTGCTCCTCAGCTGCCTCAAACTGGTTCCACTCAATATCTCTGGCTTGGTGTGGATCAGAGATCTATTCGGAAATAGATACCAATAACAGAGCTCTCCATCCTCCCTTCATTACATCCTGTGGCACGTCCAATAATATATCAAACACCTCCATGTGGTGGAGGGGGGGGCTGAATTGGAGGCAATAAAAGCATTTGGGAATGCAACATAGCGAAGGTATAAGAGGAATTTCAAGCGGCATTAGTGGCTAATCTGTGAAAAACCTGTTTTTGTCTTGTATAGGGTTACGTGTCCCTGTGAGAATGTGATCTATGTCAAGCCTGCTCTTCATGGCAAGAAGAGAACAAGAGAACAGGCCACCCGAGAAAGCTGAACCCGAAAGAATGCAGCTCTGGTATTCATTAATGAAGAGAGCTCTTTGCAGTGGTGGAACAAGAGGGCAAGAATGAGGGGATAGGTTGACAATGATATAAGAGTGGTTAAAAAAAAAATACTTTCAGAAGAAAATTATGAATTATCACCTTGCAGTAACAACTGGTGCTTACTGTCTGAAACAAAACACAATATGTCAGGTAGTGTTTATTGGAGAATTTTATTTATTGTTTTATGAAATGTTGCATGAATTCAACTGTTGATTTCATAAAAAATGCCTGTTTTTGAAGTCAACCTATGATTGGTTGTTTGCAGCTTGACAAGGCCATGATTGTCGGCACATAACTTACAAACGAACTCTTTGGCATCCCGCTAAGAGCACTGTTATATCTAAACAATACAAACATTTGTATAAAATATATAATAAAATTAATTAACATGTTGGTTAGTTCGCAGCTCAGTAAACAAAAAACTAACATCTTTTTGGCCCCTCAGTGGTATTCAAACCAGCAGAATCACCACATCACGGCACACACTCACTACTATCACATATGCAAACATACTTTGAGAAGAAGGTGAAAAAAATAAAATGACGTAACATCCCAAAACTACACTTCTTCCACACCAGGTCTCTGTCACTTTAAATAATTATAATAAAAACACGCTTTATATATTATGCACCTCATTGTTCAAATATCTCAAAACCTTTGCAGAACCAGCAGCTCAGGCTGGAGAAACATGAGCAGTGGGGTTTTCAGATCTTGTGTTATCAGTTTAAATTAATGAGATCAGGGGCAAAAGAGAAATCAAATCTATAACAGAGGGAGAAGAAAGGGAACGCAGGTCAGAAAGATAACCCCTTGCTGAATATTCAACAAAAATAAATGAAATTATTAATATTTAGGGAATGTGGAAACCAGATAAGATAAAAAATATAGCTACTTAACTTAATTGAGAATGGAAATAAATTGATAAAATTAAGAATAATATTAAAGGGGATAAGCAGCATTTTTATATTCATAGATATAAATTTTTATATAAATAGCATGGCATACACTCTGCGAGAATATATTGCCATATTACAATCCACAATACTGTCCAAGTACCTCAGAGGATTCATATTTTCTCAGTGTGCCAGTCAGACTGCCTGCAGGTGACTGGCTCAGTGTGAGAAGGAGGGTCAGAGCCCAGCTCTGTTGCCAACATGTGAAAAAACAAAACCCAAAAACTGTCCTTTTTCTCAAACGTTGCCCCTTTCCCCCCAACTTTCATGCATTCACAAATTTGCCTCGTTCTCTTTTCTTGCAGTCTTCACAGATACTCAAACGTTTCTTTTTCCTTTCATTCAGAATCCAAATCTTGGTTGGTTAAATGAAGATTTCCACTGCCTCCGACTCCAAATCATCCAGGCCTCTGAAGGGATTTGACAGCATCTTCTTAGGCGCTGCCTTGTCTGGAGGATAAGAAAAAGAGACAGAAAAATTACATAAATGTTTGAAGGTAAGAACATTGGGAAATGTTTTGCAGTGACTGAAAAGGTTAACGGAAATTCTCCACAGTCACAGAAAGCAGTTTGGTGAATGTGCATAGTCAACAGATTTGTGTTGCTTCCCAACTGTGCACATTCCACAGGTCACAAATTATGAAGCATGACCTGCACTGATCCAATGTGACCAGCTGGTTAATCCTCACCATGGTTAATCAATATAAGGATCCATGAAAGGAGGACAAAAATTACTGGATGCGTGAATTTAGAGTTCCTAGCTTTATAATGTGTAATGTTTAAGCTCCAAACTGCGACTCTGATTGGTTGCTTACCGTCGTTTAGCTTAGTTGTGCTGGTTTCCTCTTTAGGTTTGGTTTCCTCTGGCTGCTTTTCGATCGTTGGAGGTTCCGACAGTGCAGAGAACTGACGGACTGGCAAAGTCTGATCATCTGACAGATTTTTACCTAAGGATGGTGTCACAGAAAATGTCAGCATCTTTCTTTCAAACATTTTATCCCATTGTTGGTGATTTGTAAAGGTTGATAATGGTTCTAACCTTTACTCTTGGTGCAAGCAGTGCTGATGGAGGGAGTGGAGGAAGCCGGTCGGAGTGGAGCTAATGAGGTGTTAACCAGGTTTGCTCGAGGACCCTGCTCATCCTTCTGACTTTGATCATGATGCAGACGCTGGTTGAGAATCTTTATCACGGCATCTTTTTCCAATATCTGAGCATAAAGGGCTCGAATTCTGAAGTAAAGAAGGGATAACAATATTGGTAAAAAACAACAACAACATAACCAAGCAAAAACATCCTTTCCATCATAATTTTCTGACAAAAAGGTACCTGTTTTCCATCTCCTGATTTCTGTGATCGGGAAGTGGCAGATCCTCGTTAAAACTGTTGTTAGAGGAGTGGCACGGTGAGTGGTTAATGATGGTAGTGTCTCTGAAAAAAAAGAACAAAATAAATAAATATAAAATTATTATTTGGCTTTATTTCAATTTTGAATAAACTGAAGAATATCTGTCTGAGTAAACATTAGTAAAAAGGTCAGGTTAAGTACCTCTGAGCAGCAGCAGTGGCAGCCACCTCCATGGCGAATTGCCTCATGGTGCTTTCCTCCAGATATTTCTGCTCCCAACGCACCATGTCGGCTTCGAGGGCCAGGATCCGCTCCTCACGCTCACGCAAGCGCTCTTGGAGTGAATTCACAGTCAATCCTGGGGGCTGAGACTGTCTCTGAAGTAAACAGACGGAATATTTTTTAAAACCTATTGATCAAAATTTTCATGTTCTGTCACTACTTTCCTTGGTAAAGATGTTTACCTGCTGAGCCCTCAGACTCCTCAGCTCCTGCTCCAACCTTGTCCTGAGCTTCATCTCTAGGCTCTCCCTCTTCTCGCACGTTGACTGCAGCTGAGCCAGTGCGCTCTGGAGCCTCTCCACCTTCTCTACGTACGCCCTCTTCCTCCTTAGCTCCTCCTCGAGCTGGCGCCCTCGTCCCCGAGCTGCCTCCAGAGCCTCCTCAAGCCGCTTTGACCTGATGCTCTGCTCTTCCACTGTCCCTCGCAAGCGCTGCAGCTCCCGCTCCATACGCTCCCACTCAGCATTCTGCTCCTCATCTGAAAAACAAGTTATAATAGAAAAGTGAGCCATGACGCACATGGGCCAGCTTCAGGAATAAACCGAAACAGTGTTTTTGGATGGGTGGTAAGGACTTTGACTTTTTACATGCATGTAGAAGTACTTTTATTTTTGCTTGTTAAAAAATAATCTGTAAAAAGTTAGGAACAGATACTTTGATCCATAAATTAGAAAATATTGTAATTGCTAAATTTTATGGTAGATTAAAAACAATCACCACTATCAAAAGCCCTGCAACACATCTTTTTCTTTATTTTTTTTTTATGAAAAAGAAAATATTATAACTGCCATTAGTCAAAGTCAGAATCAGCAGGCCAGACCGCAAAAAAAAAGCCCAATCGCTGCACTTTTGTATGAAACGGTTTCCAAAACCCACGTGATAATTTCGAGTTGCAACATGGTTCCCAGTGTTCTTCATTTAGTGAAGGAGTTCTGGAAAGCTTAAAAAGAAGAGGAAGGAGGGGGAGAAGGGTGGGGGGGAGCTTCCCCATCCCTTTGACCCACATAGCACAAAACATTCCTCATCAAGGCCATACAAACACCAGCTCTCTGCTTGAGTCCAGATCCTCAAACAGACACCATAAATTACACTCCCAACAGGTGGTGTGTGTGTGCGAGGGTGGGGGGGGTTGGAACCTCATTCCTATTACTTCTGCTGCTCCCCTGTGATTAAAAGACGCTTCATTTCCTTTTGCAAAGAAACTGCATGCACTGAATTCCCTGTTATTAAGCTTTCTTAGCAAATCAGCCAAGGTTATGCAAGTGAAATTCCTTCATGCAAAAAGTTTCAGAAAGGGGCCCCATGGTATGCTGCAATCTAGTTCAGTCATGCATCTTGTTTCTAAAAGGGTCTCTAACTAGGGATGTAAAGCTTCACCTAAAAGCCATTTAGTTACTGCCGACATGTAACTTTGTCTAGGGGGAGTAAGTTTTACTAATATCATGAGCCGCAGATTAAAGCTATGTCCACTATGTGACACTGAGGTATCGAAGAAGCCTTCATCCTTTCAAGTCGGAAAAAGTACACAAAAAACCCCTCCACTGACTAAATATTAGCAATCAACTGTGCTGAAGCTAGCATCTTTGCTTTGGTGCTTTCCTGCTGGTGCTAAATTAAAGGGCTAATTACCTGTTTTTAACTAATCTGGAGTGCCTTTGATTATCTCAAATAGTTCAAACGTGACTTCATTCTGCTCACTTCAAGTTAGACTAGAGACTTTTTAACATGCTTTTAAAACCATTGTGACCCAAACTTTAGTGCTAATTGACATACACAAAAGTACCTAAGTTAACTAACTGACCTAATAGCTTATTAATAACTCACTTCAAAATGTAAGTGAAAATAACTTTATACAGTGATATTAATGCCTTCGACTCCATTGCTTTTATGCCTAAATGTTATCCAGCTTCAGCACCCTCAAACACAGTTAGCTTCAGATCAGCTATTATTTATGTATTTTAGTCTAAAATCCCTGTTTTCAAGCCAGACCTTAACTATGTAGAATTTTTCAAATCAAAACAATTGGTTGTAAATAACTAAACAGAGTGTTTTGATTTAATTTGGCCGTTTACTGCCCTGCATCAGTGGCTTTGTAGTTTTGTCTACGGCCTGGTTCACACAGCAGGATTTTTAGGCCGGTTTTTCCCCCGATTCTCCCCTTCCGACACGCCCCGTTATCGGGACGGTTCTTAAGATAATCCTCACAGATATTCCTGCCGTGTGTGGTGTGTTCAGAGTGCCCTGTTCTGCTTGGAAGGACGTCGGGACCGCTCCGATCACAAATTGGGGATATTCAACATGTTGGATTGTCTTGGACCGATATCACGGCGTGTGTGGTGTATTGTGAGGACAAACGAGCATGCAGCCTGTTGACTGTGAAGTGTAGCCAATCAGAATACGAGGTGACAGGCAGCGATATGCCTTGGAAACGTCTATTATTATTTTCAAGCGTCAGCTCAATTGACAAATGCATAGAAACAGAGATAAGTCAGAGGAAAGTGTGTAACGACATTGCCCAGAGAGAAAAAAATGTGTCTTTATGATTTCTTTATTATAATTGTGAAGAGAAAAAAAAAGAGCCATTTCAGTGCTTTATTTGAAAGCGGAACCGTCAGAGTTACAATAAAATGGACTTTAATATCCTAAACTGATACCGATTTTTTTCTGATTTATTAAATTCTGACCGTATTTGTGAAAATAAAGGAGGTGGATTATTAGTTTTCCCAAAATCTTTTCTTGTCTGTTTTAGTCAACCTAATTTTGTGTATTACCTTCTCTTGTGAGCTTTTACCAGTAAAGTTCTAACTAAAAATATAAATAAAGTAGCACACTTACTTTGTTCAAGGAGTTTAGCCATAATGTGCTGGTTGTGGTCGGCCACCTCTACTTCCTTTGCAGCGTGGGTCCTGGCTTTCTCCAGGTTTTCTGTGATGCAGTAACATTTTGAAGTTAACTAAACAGCATCTGGTGTTAATACGTTCTGCCTCTCTTTGTGTCGTATGGGATGTTTTCATACCTCTTAGGTCTCTGTTGAAATCCTGCAGCCTCCTGATCTCGGCCACCAGCCTTCTCCTTAGTGTCTGCTCCAGGTTTTCCCTCTTATTGCTGCCATGCATCAGAGTCTCATAAGCCTCAGAAATGCGCTGAATCTCCTGCTCCAGCTGAAAATGGATGGGGGGAGCAGGAACAGAAAAAGACAGGAGATATTTTTGGTTAGCCCAGCTTACATGCCACAGAGGATCTGAAATGGTAATTCATGTTTTTCAATACGTTACAGGAAAATGTAGGGGCGATCAGGTAGTGATCGGGTAGGTAGTGATGGCGTAACCTAAAGTAGGAACTAGGTATATTTTAAGAGTAAATTTTTAAGAATCTTTGCATGATAGTATGTGTGTGGTGTGATTCCGAGAAGGAAATTAAGCCTGTACCACTCCCTTTAAGACTGATTTATATCTACATTCCTGAGCACTGATAGCTGCAATTCCAGGTGTGTGTGTGTGTGTGTGTGTGTGTGTGTGTGTGTGTGTGTGTGTGTGTGTGTGTGTGTGTGTGTGTGTACAGGAGCTTGCAAGGCAATACACATAAAGAGGGGAGGGAAGGTGTACATGCTTGAGCCTGGTTTGTGGAAACAGCAAAGAGACACCCGCCATTACAGCAGTCACTCAGGCATGTTTACTCAGGGTTGCGGCCCGACGGGGAAAACTTTCCAGCCCTGGCAATTATCATTCTTTAAGGCTGAGGCACAGCGAAAGCCATGTGACATAACTCTGGCAAAGAGTGGGTTGATTTTTACAACGATTTGGCTGAGGTGTCGAGTGTCACCGAGGCTGTTTCAAGCAAGCTAGACAAGGATACTAAAGGTATGTTTGGTGAGATCATAAAAACAGAGGGAAAAGAGCTTCTTAAAAGCAAGTGCATGGGAAAAAAATGCAGTTGTATGAGAAAAGAAACAGCCAGTTCACTTTTACTTTGTTTTCAATCCCAGCCTACCACTTTAGCCTATTATCCAAACCCTATTACAAGACTGTGGAGTGACAAGGCCAATGTTACCCTGAAAATCTATAGCTTGCCTGAAAAAAAAGCAGACACACACATGGGCCTCCGGCGTGTCAGCTACACAATGAAAGAAGTGTGCAAACACAGGACCCGGCTGTGACCTCTGTTTGTGGCCCTGCATTAAGGAAAGGTAGCAGCTGCTGATCTCATATGTTTGTCCAAAGGAGGGGCTGTAAGCTGGTCCTGGCATTTCTCCAGATGTCTTGAATATCAAGGGAGCAACTGTCATTTGGAGTTGTGTTTCAAAGGCAGGTGGTTGGGAGGAAGAATGTTGTGAGGATCTTCTGTAAGTAATTTTCTTTAAACTGAGATGCTATTTTTTGATTGTAATATTATTTTCTACATATAAATTATTATTTTGAACTCTGACTAACTTCTGAGGTAATTGTCAGCTTCTTACCTTCTGAATGCGACCAGTCTTCTCCCTGTGAGCTTCCAGCTCTTGTCTCAGCCTCTCATTCTCCATCACTAGCAGCTCCAGCTGGTTAGGTTCCTCCAAGCCTGCAGGGGGCAGGCTGTTTAGTGTGTTGTAGCTGGGTACTTCTCCTGGCTGTTCGGACTGGACATATCTATGAAAGAAAATTTGTTTCGTGATCAGAGTATGATGGGTCAGGTGGCTTGCAGTGCATGTCTGATTTGATTAGAGGCCTAACAAAATACAAGATCGGAGAAAGAAATATCAATTTAAAACTAAGACATAATAACTACCATATTAATATTAATCAGAGAGCAGACAAGCTCCAGTTGTTGTTGGGAATATAAGATTCTAAATGTGGGACATAGTGTTGGTCAGAATAGCAGAGACTATGCAAGTATCTGTGATTATGCTGCTGCTGTATTCCAAACATTACAAACATCTACAGGGCCGGACTTGTTCCTCTGCAAGTATTTCAAAATCTGATTCCGTATGCAGGCTGTAGAGTGACTAATATCCATAAGTATGTGTTTACGCACATGAAACACAAAGGAGAGTATTGGGCGGGTTAATTGTAATACCAGTGCTATGATGTAATTCTAACGTAGTTTCTACAACACACAAATACAAATACAGTGATGTAAAACAAGGTTCTTCTTCTCTACCTTTGAGGCTGAGCCTGTACTGGTTCCTGGACCTGGTGAGGGATAAATCCTTGGCCATGGATGGGGCTACTGTATTCTGGAGGTGGGTTGCGTTTGTCTGTGTTTTGCCCCATCCTTTGAAGGCACTGTGGGGTGTAGTAAGGGAGCTCCGGATAGCTGTGGGAGCTGATTTTACTGGGTGCAGTTTTCGCTGCTGCATCTCTTCTCTCCAGAGACATCTGCATGAGATGCTCGCTGAGTGAACGCATGTGGCTGCATTTTTGCTCCAACAGCTCTGGTTCTTCATGGAAGGATCCATCATGCAGCACAAGCTGCCCCTCATGGAGCTGCCTGTGGGCCCAGTGAGAGGGCAGGTACTGAGAATGTACTTTGGCCTGCTCGTAGGTTGGCAACGTCTCTCCGTGGAGCTGAAAGCCGCTTTCTGAGTGATGGTAGTCCCCTTGGTGCTCCTGGCCCTGCGGCTCCTGCCTCGCTGAAAGCTGGGGATCCTCCTGAGTGAGGCTTTCTAGAGAAGATCTGGGGCTCCTACTCATTTCGCCACCACTGCTAGGTCCACTGTTGCTTCCGCTGCCTCCGCCTCCACGCAGGGCCTGCTGCTGGATGGCCAGTAAGGTGCGGGCGTCCGTAGGGTTTCCATAGCGGAGCTGTTCCTGGATGAGCCGGTGTAGGACCGTGCCAGACGGCTCCTCAGTGGACGACATAGTACAGTGTAAAAAGAATAGGTTCTCTCCAAAAGGAACAGTAGAGTTGCTTTGAGTCAAAGTGTAAATGTTTTCAATTAATCAGCTGTGAACCTGAGACAGGAAGAGATAAACATATAGATGATTGAAGAACCGTTTATAAACTGGATGAAGAGAAACAGAAATAATAAAGAACCCATACTTGTATGTTAAAGAATAGAGACTGTTTTGTCACAAGTAAACAATAGAAACAGCGACAATCGTTCGATGTGGTGACTTTTTTTAATGGCAGGCAAAAACTTCATGCGCCACAAATTCCTTTCTCATGGGGGAGCAGAAGCGCTCAAAACCGCGTTGTAAAATAGTCCCCCAAAGCACAAATATCAAACTTATAACAAAGTAAATACACATAGGCCTACATTTATCAACACAATTCTTTAGTCTCAACAGTAAATTCGAAGCAACAATGTAGCTTCTTTATCATCGTCCTGGTGCGACTTTTGATCTGATAAAAACAGAAGCTTCTACTTACCAGCTCACGCTTTCATGGTAACAAAACCCTCTGCTCGATGTGAATGAAAATCCAAAGTATTTCCAATAATTCCGCTGGGTTTTTAGTGGAGTTAAAGTTGCCTCGTGTTGCCGCGCTCCTCTCTCGCTGTGAAATGATTATGGAGAGAGAGCAGGCGGCGATAATAAGTAACCGAGGAGGGACTGGGTCGGAATGCTAGGAATGCAAAACGCGAGGTCCCTCGGGGATCAAAAGCGTAAAAAGAAAACCACACGGGAGGAGGAGGAGGAGGAGGAGGAGAAGAGAAGAAGAGAAGAGCAGCGCTGCGCTTTATTAGTCCAACGTGGAATGAAAAAAGGCAACAGAGAGGTTATAAAAGCGTAGGAGAACATGTTTACATCCAAAATTTAGACAGTAGCTTAATTGTTTTAGGGAACTATAACCCCCCGGAATAAACTTTTTAATAGCAGACTCTAAAAATGCACCAGAAGAAGCACATGGACCATTTCCTTTTAAAAACAGAAAAAGATTGTATTTTAAATAAGATTTCTAGAATGAAGATTTAGCCTGAAAATCTTCATCAAAAACAGATATAATATAATCATTAGCAGCCGAAACTATCAAAGCATTAATTAAAAAAAAATTTAAAGATGCAATCTAGTGGTATATTTTTCCTTTCTGACAGTTTAAAACCTATGAAGTATCGGTTTTCACTGTGCTGCACTAATTTACAAAGGCACACTAGTGTGGTTAGTGTGAGTGTGCTGAAGTCAGTGACATCACAAGAGGCAAGAACTGAGCTGGCCATGTGACATTAGTAACCACAAGTGACTTTGGGCCATTTTTGACAGAAATTCTGAAGGTTTTTTTTCTTACTTTGTCTCTCTTGCATTTAAATGAAGGCTGATGGTAGTATAAGGTGTGCTGCAGGTTTATATTATGTTGGGACTGACTTGTAGGATTGGACTCATTTTCTTGCAGAAGTAGCAGGTGATGCAGCAAACATCAGTGAGAGTTGAAAATCACATTAATTGAAGGCATTGACCAGCTCATAAGGTTTTTAATATATAATATCTTGAGTTGAAATAATTGCTGACTATTTTTGTTAATGAAATCTGGTGATACAAGTCTGCCCTGGTTCTCTTTACAAATCGCTGTGTTCCAATATACTCCTCAATTTTCTTCTGCTGCCTTACAGAATATAAATATACTCCTTTGAAGGCAGGATTTGATTAAAACCGTGCACATAGGGAGGAAAAAAAACCCAAGAAGAATACAAATGTGCATAGCCTACTCAAAATCGGAGCAGTTGTCTCATACCTTCTGTCATGTTACCAGAGACAGGAAGACAGCTTATTTTTAAGAGGGTAGATTTTATCTTTATTAAATATAAATTCACAGCAAAATAGCAAATCAAATAGAAAGACAGAACATGGCAAGCATTGGTCTACTTGTGACAAAGAATATCAATATTGAGTTTGGTTAGTTTTACAGAAAAGTCTGTATGGTAGCTTTAATTCTAATATAAATTAAAATATTTTTATTGTAAGGGGGGATATTGATTTGTCTTTTAATAAAATGGGCAAAATTTTGTTTAAACATGGTTTTATGAGGCTGTATATCTTTATTGTAAAGTCCAATTTCTATTTTAAAATGATAGACATGTTTCCCTCAATGCCTTTTCGTGGTTACATACACTATGTTGTTTTTGTATACAATTTCATGGCCTTATGTAACCACATAATATGATGTCATGACATTTATTTGTTGGTTTTCTTAAATCTGAAAGCACACGTGGTCAAACAGGTATGAAAATATATACGAAATTAAAAAGATAAATAAATGGATCATTACTAGTGGTTAAAATAGTAACTTTAAAACACTAAAATGAATGAAAAAAAATGGAAAAATAATAATAATATAGATACTACAACCTTAAACCTCTGTTTAAAGTTCTTTGTTAAGTAGATCAATTTGAGTGCACTGTGGTTGTTTGGAATACAACTTAGCTTATTATTTTTAGCAATTTAATGATTTTGCCATGTGCTGATTTATATCTAAAGTAAGGTTTCATGTTTACAAGAAAACATGTCTATGGGCTTGTCTGATGGTAAAACTAGCCTTCATAAAATGTCTATTATATTGTGTGGTTTGTTAAATGAACACTCATTGGCTTACACTAGTTCTTCTGAAGCTATTTTGCTATGTGCTCACTCAGTTCATCATCCGCAATTCACCCACAAAAAATGCAGAATACTAAAACTCCTTCCAGAAACATTCCTGGAAGTGTGTCTCAAAATTTCCTAGTTTTTGTAATGCCACATTTTTTTGGCCTTTTATTATGCCAAATATCACTAGCCTTCAATCTCACAGCAGAACCCATGCCAGTTTTTTTTGTTTTTTTTGCCCAACATGACATAAAGTGCGCCAATTTTTATCAAGCACCATGTTTTGCAAGCATAATGCTTATATGAAAAGTAGCTTCAGCTGTTAAATGTGTTATAGAGGGAATAAAGGAAACAGAGCTGCAGCTTCTCATGGGCCTGAAGGAATCCAGTCTTGTGGCTTTAACCACAGGTCACTCTTGGGTAGGCTGTTGCATCTGTGTTAAGGCTGTTACACATCCCTTAAGTGTGTGCATGTGTGTGTGTGTCCGTGTGTGTGTGGCAGCCGTTCTCTGGAATCTGAGGTCTTTGAAACCCCTCTACTACAAACACAGAGGCTCTTTGTACCAGATATGATACAGAGTAGCAGCTCAAAGGATGCCACAGTTTGGTTTTACCCTACAAATATTCCAATCTCAAACCTGCAGATGATTCCTCACTACTCAGAGTACACAGGGTACACAAAGTGAGAGAAGGATGGTGCTGAACAGTCACAGACGGCAAAACCATAGCTCATGTTGACATTTGTATGTTGTAGAAACGTTCATTTTTGTGTTCCTAAAGAGATAGATCCCTCGCCCCTAGGCCGAAAACAAGTCTTCATTTCTGTCAAAGCCAAAACGTATATCTAGACTATTTACTACATGATGAGACCAAACCCGCACTATGTTAAAGATGTTAAACATGTCTCTGACTAGTTGGCCCTTTACATAGCAGAGATTTTGTTACAAATGCTAATCAAATGTATTTCTGTCCAACATACAGACTTTAATACCTGCTTTTAGAACTTGAACAATAGATAACAGAAATGTTCTGCATTCCGGTTTTCCAAGAAAGAATATGGCCCATCTACACCCGTTACAAAATTCAGCAGCACATATGCTGACAAAGACCAAAAAGAAAATTCAAATGACTCCAAAATTGAAGTTTTTGCATTGCCTACCTGTACATTTTAGAATTAATTTTAATGTGCATTTAAGACTTTTAAAGCAATGGTCTTAGTCTCTTGTAATTATCAGATCTGCTTTTATCAAGTCAGGGCCCCTAGGTCTTCTGGATATGCACTTTTGATAACACTCAAAGAAAAAACAAAAACCCATGGTGAGGTATAATTTTGTTATTAATTCAATTTTTCAATTCAATTTAATTCAGTTTATTTATATAGCGCCAATTCACAACAGATGTCATCTCAAGGCACTTAACAAGAAGTCATTTCAATACATTTATAAAAACATTCCAATCAGTTAAAAAGTTTCCCATTTAAGGAATCCCAGCAGATTGCGTCAGTCATTGGCATGAGGTTGGGCAGACTTTCCAACCACAGCAATCCTTCAGCAATCCCTCATACTGAGCAAGCATGTAGCGACGGTGGAGAGAAAAAACTCCCCTTTAACAGGAAGAAACCTCTTGACATTACACAACTCCTCAGATAGGAGTATCTAGTGATGGTTTAAAAAGCTAACTTAAGGTTCATATTTCAAATATCAATATTAATTAGAACAATTGAATGTGGTACTCTAATTTTTTGGGGGGAAGGAATTAAACTTTTATACCTGTTTGAAATAAATGTCAATTTTAATCCATCCATCCATCCATCCATCCATCCATCCATCCATCCATCCATCCATCCATCCATCCATCCATCCATCCATCCATCCATCCATCCATCCATCCATTCATCCATCCATCCATCCATTCATCCATCCATCCATCCATCCATCCATCCATCCATCCATCCAATCTTGGGGGCTGTTGTCCATCATTGGATGAAATACCATGTACACCTTGGACAGGTTGAGAGTCCATCACAGGATATGTGAGGGTCGACTGCATTGTTTGTCCTAACAACCCTGTATGAATTCTCTCAATCCTAGGGGCAATTTAGAGCAACCGATTAACTGAGCAGTCAAGTTTTTGAAAGGCAGAGGACCCGCAGAGAACACATCCACATATACAGGAAGAACATCCAAACTGAATTCCAAAAAAACCCAGCCAGGGACTTGAACTCTTTAGCTTCTTGATGCAGTGCAACGGTGCTAACATCAGGGTTGCCATACAGGTCTACTTGTTTCTGTATGTTTAATTATTTAAATTATTATTTTTGTTAATCTATTAACTTAGTTTCTATCAGGTTCTGGCTTCTATCAGTTTCTATGAACATTTTATTGCCTCCTGTTTTTCCCCTCATGTAAAACATCTTGTGGTGCTTTTTTGATGCATCAAAATTGCTCTCTAAATAAAGACGGAATTATTGATCAACATCTTAAAGTAGTAGATGGAGGATTATAAATATTATCACACTTCTAAATGATCCACATTTTACATTCAAAGCTGCCACCCAAAATTCGAATGTAAATTCCAGCTTACTTGTTAAAGAAAATGGGTGCAATCGAAGCGCAGCACTCCACAGCAATCAATTGTTGTATGTAACAACTGGCCTCGAGCTGATTATCTTATTAGACGTAAAAATCTTTAAGCCCCCTGAGATGGTATTGAACTGCTGATGGTGACCACTATCATGCAAATGGCTCTCCAGCCCTTCTTAATTAAGCATATTCCCATCATGCTTCAGATTATCTGTATTGTTGGAAAGACTGCTTTAAAATAAAAATTAAAAACAGCGATGGCAACTCTATGGGCAGCTCTGCATGGAGGGGAACAGTCAGAAAAGTGGATGGTGTTTGCATTTCTCCCACTCTTCTCCACAGTCTTTGAAGAAGCATGGTCTCCACCTTTTAAAAAACCCTGTTCATGTCATTTAACACTACCTCACTACTTCCTCTGTTCACTCTGTGTGTGTATGTTTGGTGATGGGCAACGCCTCTGGTCATTTTGCACTCCATTGTAGGACACTTCCTGTGAAGTACCAAAGGAATGTGAGGCTGATCCTTTGAGAATTATGGATGCTTTCCAAAGGTCATTAGAGGAGATTAACATTTGAAATGCTACACCACAAAATAAATCCTGTGTCTTTTTGTCTGTGGGCTCCAACACCCTAAACCTTACAAAAACTACATTTCATGATTTGCATCTTGTTTGTGGAAAAGTACAGTAGCTATTACAAAATATATGAGAAAAAATTAAGTGGTAGGTCTGTTGCTAAATACAGTTAGTGTTTATGGCTTTGAGGTTTCAATGCATAGGCTGGCCTGAGGCATGAGCAGACCTTACAGCTGGTTAGGAACCACTGGCTTAGGGGGTCCAATAGCACTTGACATTACACAGGAAAGGAGGACAAATGCACATGCCATAAACATGCTAAATACAAGGTCAAGAAAAAAAATATATGGCCCCTCACAAACTTCTTCTATCTCTGCTTTTTTTGTCGCACCCACATTTTTCAGGACATAGGACAAGTGGTAATATAACACAAAAATAATATGAAAAAATACAAAAAACAGTTTTAATATTCTGATTTCATTTATTGCAGAAAAGTAGCTGGCCAAACTTACCTGGCCCCGTGTGAAAAAGTAAGTCCTTTCTTTATTTCATAAGTGCTTTTTGGTTTCAGAAGCCACGCCTCACAGATCAGGATACTTTAACAGTTAGGCTTCATATTGAGTTTCAGTAATTGTATTCAGCATACCTGTTTTCTTTTCTTCTCATGAATAATAACCTAATTTAAAAAGAACCTGTCTGACAACACAATGTAGGCTAAAACATCTCAACAAAGCAACATATCCAGCCACGACCTACAGAAATTAATTTCATAGTATTGTGTGACAACTGTCCCTAATGCCACATGTCAGACAAGTGGCTGTATGGTAATTCTCATATCTCTGGTGTTTAGTATTTGTTACATTTTTCTTCTACTTTGGGCAGATAGTTTTGATGCAATAGTTTTTATTTTATTTATGTTACTTAATAGTACTACCATGACAAGGTTTTTTTTCCAGTTAAGTCTTCGTTTGTTTGTTAGTTGGTATTTACGCTTTTGTGTCAACAGTGGTCTGATCAGTCACCCTTTAAGTGTCCTTCATGTTCTTTGTGAGATCGGTTTGTGCTTGAGTTCCTTGTGTTACTACCTGAGTTGAAGTCAGTTATGTTGACCTCTATTTTGGGCTCAACTTATCATTTTTGGAGGGGAAAAAAAATGACATTATTGTAAATATATTAAGAATTCTTTTTGAAAACTTTTAGAAACTCTTTGGCTGGTCTGTGCAGTCCCTGGCATACTGTTTCACTGTATGTTGACCTGCAATGGACTGGCGAACTGTTCAGGGGGTACCTTGTCTCTTGCCCAATGACCGCTAGAGATAATTTATAATCAACTATAATCCTGTCAGATGAGTGTGTTTTTTTTTTTTCTTAGCAGCAATAATGATGCCATGGAGCACGTTATGATCTGTTCGTAGGAGTTGTTTGATAAGACACTAAATACAGGAGATTTTTTATTGTTACTCTAAACCCCAACCATATTCTTGATTCACTGTCTATCTCCCTGTCTGCCTCATTCTCTTTTGTTCAAGGCTTTCAGACTCAGACACTGCATGAGTCTTTCATGAGTGTACGTGTCCTGAGACAGACACGTTTAAAGCTTTTGCAGGACAGGATGCTTGATACAACGCTAAACTGGTGGGAAAGCGAAACGGGGTCATCTGATAAGGTGGGATTGGTGAGGAATGTAACTGATATGAATTGGAAGGAGTGGAATGGATTCCTCTCCTTGGATCTCACATCCCCACACTGCTTCCTTTTTTACACAAACACAATGGACAAAGGTGAGGTGTGCAGCGCTCTGGTGGTATCCGGTTCACAGGAAAACGCTGACAACAAGCTTCCCATGTCTTTGCAGCTTGGAATTGCTTCCAGGGGTGATATTGGTTTTCATGTGAAGTTATGTCGAAACAAGCATGAATTCCTTTTAAAACCTTTTTAGACTGATACAAAGGAAATAAAATAACTATTGGTTACTCAAGGGCTGCAGCATGTTGCTGCATGTCTAAGTGCAGAGAAGGGGGAATTTGCAGACGTTCCAGACGAGCAGACCTAATGTATGACTCAGAAGAAATAAATCTGCTATGGTGATAAAACAGATGTGGAGTCATATCTCATGCATGCTTTAGTGCCCAGAAAGTAATCTGTTGGATTCTGAGAGCAAGTTGCAATCCCCAAATATACATTAATAGTACAGAACGTAAAAAGTTTGCACTGCTTATTTCAGAAAAGAAGTTTATAAGAAACAAAGATACTAGTTACTACTTACAGGAGGTGTTGCATTGGCTTCAGTTTTCAGAGCATGTGGGTCCATTTCTCTTTATTATAGGTATGCATACAAAGGGTTCTGTACAAAAGAGAAACATTTCCAAAATGCTAGAACATTAGTATATGGTAATTTCCTCAGGTGACTCCCTGCTGTGGTGATTAGGTGTGTATCCTAACCAATCCCCAGCTTTGTCTGTGGAACTGGAAATTCCACATTTTCCTCACCTTTCATCATATTTGAGATGTCTTTTTGTTTCACTAAACTCAGTGCTTTCAGCAGTTGGATTCAAATGAAATGGAAAATAACTAACTGCGGTTTAAATAAATAAAAAAGATCTATAAAATTGTACTTTAGGAAGCATACATTTCACAAGGATCAACACATCATGCTGTTGTTGGTCCTAATGGGTAAGTTCAACTGAGCGAGACAACATATTGTGAAAATTTGTGGCTTTAAGCCCTTAATTTCAAGCAATTGCAGGCAAAATGGCACACCCTTTACTTTGGTATGTGACCAAACCAAAATAAACCTCATAACAATGGAAAATGAAACATACAAAACCTTGAAGAGCTAAATGATCCGAAAGAAGTTAAACAACTTCTCTTGAATTGATAGGAATTTGGGTCAATTGGGAAATAACAAATTCACATTCCTTAGCACATAAAATTTACATGTTTACAGTACCATAGCAACTTGACTTTCCCCTTTGGATAACAACACTGAGTGTCTAGCCTCAGATCTCAGGCTTGTTACTCCTAAGGCTCCAGGGACAAATATTTGAGTGTTCCTGTAATAATGTTCTTCTTTCCATTTTTTCCCTTTGCCTAATTTCTTCTGCCTCATTTTCTTTGCTTTTCTTTCTGCATAAATGCTTCTGGTAATTAAAGTTTTATATGTAGAAATTTAGCCAGGGGTAAAGTTACATAAATAAAGCCTACAATCAAGCAGCAAATGATATCTACAAAAAGTTCTTCAGATATTAGAAATAAAACAGAAAATCGATTTTAGTTGCTACATAAATACAATGAAAATGTTTAGAATTCTCCTATTAAAATATAAAAGCCAGTTTTGCATGAGAAAACTATTTCCAGAAGAGTCTTTAAAAAAATGTTTACTCCGAGATTTTGTTCTGGGTTCTTTTATAAAATACTTGTGTTGACATTGCATTGACTTCCATTGATTTTACTATGCCTAACCCATACACTTTCCCTAAAACTAACCATTAGTGATACATGCCTAACCCTAACCTTAACCTAAACCTAATTCACACCATAACTCTAAACCTAATTAGTAGAGTTGAATAGCTTGTTAAACATTGTGGGGACCAGGCAAAATGTCCTCACAACTACAGATGTCCCCACAATGCTGGTGGCCTGTCAAAGGTTGGTCCACACAAGTATAGCTATACATGTACGTACACACACACACACACACACACACACACACACACACACACACACACACACGCACACACACACACACTCCCAGTAAATAGCTTTGCTCCTCTGCTGCTGAGGCTGCACATAGCATGTGATCTGATGGTGGGCTTTGGCCTACGGCACTGTAGAATGAAGGTCAGAGAGAGGGGCTCTCTGTCCACATGCCTGCATACGTGCTCAGCAGCTCTGAAAATGTTCGAGGGGCTTTCCATTGGTCCAGATGAGGGGAATGTGGCCTATGGCAGTATTCAGGAGTCTGTGACAAACGATGAAGAACTGAGCAGGTAGTTGTTGGACACAACTGCCTGGAAGGTGTGGTTTGTGATGGAAAGATTGCAGTTTGTTTATGCTCTATTTAAGCTCTACATTGAAAAGAGACTGTGCATGTCAGTATTAAAGGAAGGCATGCAGCACAGCTTTCTTTAGACAGTGTTTGACATATTAGAAGTCTAAGGATTCCATTCAGAGTTCTAACAGCATACAATCTCTAGTCTATTTTTATTAATAACATACCTAACATTACTTAGTCGTTACTAGCATTTCCACTTTTGTTGTGCAATAATTCAATTCAATTCAAAAAAACATTCTTTGATCCCAGAAGGAAATTAAGTGTTGTTGTAGCTCATACAATTATTTAATTCTTTAAGGAGTTATTGTAGATTATGATGGCTGTGGGTAGAAAAGATTTCCTGTAGCGGTCTGTGTTGCAGCAAAATCCGGCTGAAGACGCTCTGTTGTTGTAGGATAGTCTCATGAAGAGGATGTTCAGGGATGTCAATAATTTTCTTGATTTTGTGAAGAACCCTTTCTTGCATCATCCTCTCCAGTGGTTCCACAGTTGTCCCAAGAACAGAACCAACCTTATTTATCAGGTTGTTGAGCCTTTTTAAATCCCTGGCTCTGATGCTGCTACCCCAACAGATGATGGCTGAAGAGATTAGACTCTCCACAACAGACTAATAGAAGATATGCAGCATCTTGCTGCAAACCTTGAAGGACCTAAGCTTTATCAAGAAGTGCAGTCTGCTCTGTCCCTTCTTGTAGATGACTTCACTATTCAGTCTCCAGTCATGTCTCTAAAATTTGTACAAAAAAGTAGTGTAGAAATTAATTTAAATACCAGCATAAGAATCACAATAAAATCATGACATGAAAGCCTAGATAAATAAAACGCTTTTCAGTAGTTTTTTTTAAGCCTACACAGTGTCAGCAAAGCGAAGGTGCTGTGGCAGGGTGTTCCACTGTCTAGGAGCCACAGACTGAAAGGCCAGACTAAAAGGTGCTTCAGCAAAGTTTCAGTTTCAGGAATTGCTCACTTGTGCATCTAGGTCCTTACACCATGCTTTTTATTGTTCCTCATGACAGCTTTTTTTTCCCTTTTTGTTAAATTGTACTGTACAGGACATATATCACATTTAGGATTGTAAACATCTTGAAACTGTTTATCATGGTCTCAAGTATATCAGGAACGGTGATTTTTTTTACCAGAGGCATTTACTTTTTGAATTGCACTGGGCAAAAACTGAAGAAAAATCTGAAATAATCTTCTAAAAAGCAAGTAATATTTTCTTTTCACTTTAATAAAAGTAAACAGCAGCAGACTCAAAAAGAGTCTAGAATCTTCATCCTCCACAGTCAATTTATAGATGAACTCTCAGTTTGCCCAGCCTTTTTATAGTTTTTGTATCCATGTGATTTACGGGATATTTGCCACTTTTGTCACACACAGAAACACACATGCCAGCTGTGTGAATGGTGCACTCCGCCACCCATTTGTTGCGATTGGACGGTATATCTTTTGCGTTTCGTGCATGAAGCTTCTGCTTTGAATTCTTGGAAAAAGCAGTAACCTGGCGCAGTGCGGCCAACTTGGCGCACAGCCTGCTGTCTGTGCCGTCAATAAACGGATCAGAACCAGGCACTTAGACAGCAGCTCGGGCAGGACGTCACATGAGAGAAAGGCTGTTGTACTGCATGCATCACACCAGTCAGTTTAAGTATGGTCCTATAAGAAACAATAAAAACCTGGACATTTTCATCAGTCTATAAATCCTCCCGGATGCCCCGGACAGCACATGAACAGTGGACATGTCCGGGGACAAGAGGACGGTTGGTCACCCTAGCTTACATTCCAACTTATATGGCTTCATTTTTCTTTTACTAAAGTTAAAGCTCTTTTTTCTATGGAAATACCATTTTCAAGTACACTGAAGTCCATGTAACTTTGCTAAAAGGATTTTAACAATAAAACAGTTAGAAACATTAAGAATTTTGGACATGATGGTAATTTTGGTTATACTCCATTATCTCTGTCAGCCAGCAGTTATTGTCCTCTCTTTGCTCCTTCAGCGTTAATATATAATTTCTTACTACCTGTTTGGCAGCTTGTTGATCCACTTACTGTAAGACTTTTGTGTAAATCAAACAATTTCTAAAAGAGTTGGCAGGAAAAAAAAGCCTCTATGACTTCCAGCTCTGTAGTTGCTCTCATCAAGTTGCAATGATTCAGCTGTGAGATATGTAAATGGTTTCAGCTGAAGTCTGACACAGAGTATTGTGTAAACTAACAGAAGGGCATTGTTTTATTTGACACAAAACTGTTTATTTTTAGTGCCGAAACAGAAACCAGAGGGAAAATATTGAATTTGCAGTTATTTCAGTCTTTGATAATATTAAATGGAATAATAAAGAAGGGATCTCTGTGAATCCAATGAAAAGTCACATTGTGCTCTGACCCACTTAGATAAAACTGTCTGTAGAAGTGCTGTGCTTGCATTGTGTACTTGATATTATTGGAAAACAAGCAGAATCAGTAACACATTTCTGCTGCTGGCTGGCTGCCGTTACATGTGCTTCTGTTATCTCCACGTTTACAGAGTCTGTCATTGATCTGAAGCCATTTTACATAACAGTTTAAACATAAACACAATATAATCTACACAAGAAAATAAGAAAAACTGTACATAAAAATGTGGATGTGGCTTTAAAATGCAAGTTTTTTTAAGAACACATATTGAAACTGCTGATTTTATTTTGGAGTTTATTACACTTTTTAGTTTTCAATTTACAGAGTGATAGGGAAACAAACCACTGCAACTTATGTTGTTATTTTTAAAATCATTAAAGAGGCTACATGCAATTTTTCCCCCAAAATAAACGTAACAATAGCATTTTTATTTGACCATTTATGAGTCAAACATCTCCTGATGAGCATACTGACACCTTGTCAGCTCACAGTGGGTGCACCTATAAGCCTGTATCCAACTTTTTCTATTTTCTGTCGGGTCCGATTTTCCCGCGCTGTCTGCGGATTTGACTTCAAGCGCGTTCATGTTAAATGTTTCAGATCACTCTGCCACTACCGGTGGTCAGCACTCGCAAGCTGTTAAATGGATTGTGCTACACAGAAGAGACCCAGGACAACTTTGACACCAATAGTAACTCCACATAAGACTAAGAAAGTTAAACCCCTGACAAGTGCCCGAAAAAGATCGAAGATTGAGAGCGACCGGTGCACGAGCGCTCGCTGTGAGAGCGAGCAGAAAGGACGACCAGTTCCGTTTTTGGCCACATGGGGTCAGTCGCGAGTTTAAATTTCAGAAAATTGCACATAGCCCCTTTAAAACAAATCCTCCAAAAAGCCATGTATGCATAAACCTAAACCTAACTTTGAGACCAGAGAGCTTCGAAGAGATGACTAAAACTGAAATCCAAATCTTTAGCTCTGTAACTTCTGTAATAAATGACTGTTGATTCTTGGGACAGTGCAACCAATGTATGTTTAGAAACATCTTCTAAATAGCAACTCTGGCAATTTAACAAGCAGGTGAACAGATACAGTATATGATCTGTAATCTGATCAGGGGTCATCTTCATTGAGCTGCTGAGGTGGGTAGATAGGAGGGTGCTATGAGCTCCAGATATAAGGTTACGGATGTTACAGGTTTGGTGGTAATGATAAAGCGTAAGGCTTACTCACAAAGTTAGCATAAAATTGAAACAGAAATATATAACTACACAAATGAAACTGTGACTTTATTAAAAAGCAAATAAATCATGCAGTCATGATCTGACTCCTGCAGTTTTGCGAATCTTGGCTTTTTCTCTGCTAAATAGTTCCCGACCAACCCATGTTTGAAAATTGTCCTTCTATGCTTCTAATTTCTTTATAAACCTTTTTGTATATTAATGTGCACAACAACTTGTCATTGTTCTGAATGTTTATATTCAAAACTTAGATCTCCTATAAATTTCATGCAGGGAACTGCTCTTCACGCTCTACTGCAGACTTCTCCATCAAGTCACCAGGCTGCCATCCACAAAAGGTCTCTGATGACTCTGCTGTAGTCGGTCAACTCAGCGTCGACAGTGGACACAGGACTTTGTGGACTGGTGCCAGCAGAACTCCCTCCTGATCAACTCAGGGAAAGCCAAGAAACTGGTGGTGGATTTCTGCAGGTCCAAACCCACCACACTGACACCCATGAACATCCAGGGAATGGACATTGAGACAATGGATGCTTATAAGTGCCAGGGTGTTTACCTGAACTAGAAAGAGCTGTAACACTGATGCTCTTTACAGGAAGGATCAGAGCATACTCTACCTGCTGAGGAGGCTGACGTCTTTTGGAGTGTACGCGGTGCTCCTGAAGGCCTTTTTTGACTATATGGTGGCATCAGCCTTCTTCTGTAGTGTTGTCTGTTGGAGCACCAGCTTATGTACAGCTGAGAGGAAGTGGTTAGATAAGCTCATCAGGAAGGCTGACTCTATCCAAAGATGCATCCTCGACCCATTGTATGTGGTGGGAGACAGAGGAATTCTGGCTAAAATAACATCACTGTTGGACAATGTCTCCCACTCCATGCATGAAGCTGAAGCTGTTGCGGATCTGAGTGTTATCACAGATCCTTCCTCTCAGCAGTTGTTAGACTTTCTAACCATCAGTGTGTCCAAGAAATTCAATAAGTCTGCTGTTATTTTCAGTTTTTTTTTCATTTCAAACAAGGCAAGGCAAGGCAAGGCAGTTTTATTTGTATAGCACACTTTCAAACTGAAAGCTGCTTCTCCGTGTTTGGTTCTAATTCTAGGGATGTTGAGTAGACTGGAATTAGAGGACCTGAGTGTTCTGGTGGGTTGGTATAGTAACAGCAGATCTTTAATTTACTTTGGTGCTAAGCCATTCAATGATTTATAAACTAGTAAAAGTATTTTGAAGTCTATTCTCTGAGCTACAGGGAGCCAATGTAAAGACTTTAGAACTGGAGTGATGTGCTCTACTTTCCTGGTTCTAGTGAGGACAGGAGCAGCAGCATTCTGGATCAGCTGCAGCTGTCTGACTTTTTAGGCAGACGTGCGAAGACGCTGTTGCAGTAATCAATCCAACTAAAGATAAATGTATGGATGAGTTTTTCGAGGTCCTGTTGCGACATCAGTCCTTTAATCCAAGTAATGTTCTTCAGGTGATAGAAGGCTGACCTTGTTATTGCCTTTATGTGACCCTGGAGGTTCAGGTCTGAGTCCATAACCACACCTAGATTTCGGGCCTGATCAGTAGTTTCTAGCTATATTAACTGAAGCTGTGTGCTGACTCTTGATCGTTCCTCTTTAGGTCCAAAAGTAATTACTTCTGTTTTGTTTCTATTCAGCTGGAGAAAGTTATGGGACATCCGTTTATTGATTTGCTCGATGCATTTACTTAGGGTTTGAATTGGTTCAAAGTCACCTGGCGACATTGTAATGTAAAGCTGAGTATCATTTGCATAGTTATGGTAGCTAATCGTGTTGGTTGTTATAATCTGGGCTAGTGGGAGCATGTAGATATTAAATAAGAGGGGCCCCAGGATGGAGCCCTGTGGCACCCCACATGTGATTTCTGTTCGTTCTGATGAAAAGTTTCCTATTGAAACAAAGAAGTCCCTGTTCTCTAGGTAGGACTCAAACCAGCCAAGTAGTGTACCAGAGAGTCTGACCCAGCTCTGCAGTCGTTCCAAAAGTATATCATGGTCAACAGTATCAAATGCTGCACTGAGGTCCAACAGAACCAGCACTGTGGTTCTACCACAGTCTGTATTTATGCGGATGTCATTGAAAACTTTGACGAGGGCAGTCTCTGTGCTGTGGTGAGCACAGAAACTAGACTGAAAAACATCAAAGCGGTTGGTCATTGTTAGGAAGCTATTTAACTGCTGAGACACAGCTTTTTAAATAATTTTACTGATGAATGGAAGATTAGAAAGGGGCCTGTAGTTCTGCATTAACGTGTTGTCCAGATTATTCTTTTTTATCAGTGGTTTAATAACTGCTGTTTTTAAAGCCTGGGGGAAGATATCTGACAGAAGGGATGACTTAACTATTTTAGTCAGATCAAACCCAATGACAGGGATAACTTTCTTAACGAAAGCTGTGGGTAGGATATCAATGCAGCAAGAGGAGGAGCTTAATTGGTTAATAATTTCTTCTAGGTTTTTTTGGTTTAATTCATGGAATTCTGACAGTTTTTTACATTTGTGTTAGCTGGGTATAACATTGGTGGGTTTTTTTGTGCTGCGGTACAGACCGACCGTCTAATTGCTAAAATCTTTACAGTGAAAAAGTTGCAAATTCATTGCAGGCCCTGGTAGAATTTAGTTCAGGGGCTACTGTCACTGGAGGATTAGTTATTCTTTTTCACTGTTGCAAACAGAGTCCTTGCATTATTAATTTTTCTGCTAATGATTTCAGAGAAGAACGATTCCCTAGCTTCTTTCAAAGTTAACTATCTATTCAGGTCTCTTTGTAGATCTAACAGTGAACCTGTAGTCGAGTTTTCCGCCATTTTCTCTCGGCTCATCGACACTCCCTTTTTTCGCTCCGTACCAGTGGATCGCTTGTCCACGAAGACTTCTTTCTACCTGAGACTACTTTCACTTTAGTCGGAGCAATGGAATCCATGATGTCTGAGATTTTTACGAGGAAATTATCTACCAGCTTGTTTACTGAGCTGGAGTTGGGAGATGAGGGGGATGTGGTGGAAGGGTAAATACTTTTAAAGATTTCAACAGAACTGTCCCCAAAAAAACGCTTTTTTATAGTTGTCTCACTGTGGCTAGATATTTTAGCAGAGATAGTACTTTCAAAGAAAATACAGAAATGGTCAGAAAATGCAGTATCAATTACAAATACTTAATATTTAATAAAGCTAACTTAAGTGATTTTATAGGTGGTAGCTGAACTTTCTGACAGGTGATCAACTTGAGATTTGTTTTATTATAAGTGTGTTACATTCGATGAATCAATAGCCATCCCTATTTCAAAATGGGAGGTGGATTTATCAGCCAACTTTGACCAAAACGTCTGGTCTCAGATATGACAGATATCTCAGATAAGAACCTTTAAAATAACAAAAAATCCTAATTTGCAATTAATACAATACAAAATCTTTCATAGAGTACACTATACAGGTCAACGGATGTTTAGGATGGGTTTTACGCCGTCTAATACCTGCTTACAATGCACAAGCAATATACCAGATACCTATATTCATGCGCTTTGGTTCTGTCCACCTGTTAAGAAATTTTGGTGCCGGATATGTGAGGACTTATCAAAGTGTCTGAAATGTAACATTCCACCATCTCCCTCAGTTTGCCTGTTAGGAGATTTAAATGATGTCACCATGGACACAAAGTCAGTTCTAATGGTTCACATTGCCTTATGCATCGCTAAGAAAACTATCCTTCTGAACTGGAAAAATAAAAAGGCTCTTAATATTAATCAGTATAGAAATCTCTTGTTGGACCATATTGGTCTTGAGACTGCCTCTGGCTCTCTGGGCTCCTTTGATCAGCTCCATCACCTAGTAGGGGTGGGGGGCACTTGGTTTTGTCGTTTGGGATACTGTGGCTGATGTGGGGGTTTTTGGGGTTGGAGCCGTCTGGGGGGGATCCCTGGGGATGGGATCACTGGGCGGACAGGGCGCTGGACGTCGTGGCCCCAACCTGGGGTTGGGCTTTGGTGGCTTTGGGTGGTAACTCCTGATGTCTGCATGCGGTGCCTTAGAGGGGTTGCACTGACTGACATGGGTTACTGGCCTGGTGGCCGTGCTGCGCCTAGGTAGGGTCTGGGGTGGCCTCGGGAATCGGGGTTCTGGGGCCCCGCACTCCCTATCTGTGGTCCTGGCCGGCGGTCGGCCGGCGTGGGGTCTCTGTTGCCTCTGGGGGTCGGGGCCGGCCGGCATGCGTGGCCGCCTCTCTTTTTCTCTGGGCCGATTGTCATCGCCGGTCCCTGTATGGCGTCTCGCCTTGTTTGCTGGTTGGGGTGCCTGGCTGGTGGTCGCGGCGTCTGGGTGGCATTTCTGGGCCTGATCGGTCCTTTTTCGCACTGGACTTAGCTCCTGGGTCTTGGTCTATATGCGTTGCGGGGCGCTGGGGTCGGGCGTTTTCCCGGGTTCGGTCGGACCTGCGGTTGGACTGGCCGGGTAGTGGGCGTGCAGGGCAGGTGGGTGGGGCACTGGGTTTGGTTGCCTGCCGGGCCATCGAGCAGCAGTGGTCGCTCCACAAGGGAATGGGGCTGGTGGATGTCGGCCTGGTGGGTCAGCCGCCTGGTTCATCGGTTTGCTCCTGGTCTAGGTGGGTACGTCGCCGGGGTTTGGGCTGCGGGGACCTCAGATGCGCAGGTGGCGCTGGGGGCCTCCTTTGTTGGCGGGGAGACTATCGCTAACTAGCGACAGGTGCTCTCCCTCTAAGAGGGCACTTGGACGGGAGGTAAGGGTGTGCTGGAGGGGGGGCGAACTCAACCTGGGTGTCTAGTGTCTTTTGTGTTCTTATAGTAGAGCGAATGTCAGGTGGGTTTAGTTCTCCTTCTGGGATTGGGGCTGGAGGGACTGCCTTGGGGTCCGTGGGGCTTGGTGGTGCTGTGGCCGTGGGCCCCGGGTTGAACGTGCCATGGCCTCCCTCCCCTGGTGGATCCCGGTGAACAGCGGTGCCTATTGGGGTCAGTGGGGGAGCTGGCTCCCTGGGAAGACATTTTGTCTCCCAGTCCTTCCCTCCCCATCCCCGAACACCTCTGTCCACCCGCTCCATCACTTTACCACTCATATAGGGTCTTGGGGCATGGGCACATCACTGGGGTGCGAGGAGGGTTTTCCCTCCTCGATATCCCGTGGCGTCCTGGGTCCCAATTTTAATATACAACTTAGACACTCCCACTTATAACATTTTCATGCGACACACATGTAGGGACTTTGGGGTGGGCACACTTTTCGGCATCCAGAGGGGGAGTGGTTCAATCAGCTTCACCTCTGGTGCCAGTGCCCACTGTTAAACCACATATAGACACTGAGGGCTCGAGGTGGAGGTTGTGGGATGTGTGGCTGCCTTCCCCACATCCCACCCCTCTGTTTTAAATGCACATTATAACAAAATGCATCAACACCATACTCGAGCCGGAGGATAGAGGCTTGGGATCTTCTCACACCCCTGATCACTACGGGCCATCAGGGGTTGGGGTCCGGAGGAGGAACAGGTGGTCTGGCCGGGGTCCTGGGCTGTAGGGCTGCTTCGCCACTGTGGGGCCCTTGGCGGTCTGCTTGTCTCCGTCCCAGAAGGTAGGGGGTCCATCTCCCGGGTTCGGGGGCTGGTGGCTCTACTGGGACATCGGTACCTGGACCTGGGAGCATGAAGTGTGTATGGGGTGTGTGAGTGAGGGTACAGCATCATTTCTTGGGTGAGTTAGTGAGAATGTATGTGTTTAAGAGGGAGGGAACGTATGACTGTGTCTGTATGTCTTTGTCTGCCTTCAGGTTGGGTCTTGGGCTGCCCTCTCGCCTGGCGCACCTCAGGCCTTACATTTAATGGGGGGCCTATTTCCCCTCCGTCACTCCCCGCCAGTGACGGATGCCCCTGCCTACTGGTGCGTCGGTGGTCAATCCGGTTCGGACCTAGTGCGTGCCTGGCCGGGCCTGGGGGGGCCTGTGTGTCGGTCGGCCGATGCGCTGGGCCGATATCTTCCTTTGGTTGGTTGGGGCACCTCTTTTAGGGGTGCCAGATTTGGGATTGTTGGGTGGTGCCTGCTCGGTGGCTCGGCGGGATACGGATCCAGCGTCTCTGCTCGTTCAGTCACCTGTTCTGTGCGCACCGTGCGTGGTCGGTTCATTGGCGTGTTGGACCGGCCCTGGCCTTTGTTGGATAGTAGCCGCTGGACGTTCCCTGGGGTTCTCCTTTGCTCCTCTCTTGGGGGATGCGGTCGGCCCCGCCCGGGTCCGCCTGGGGCTCTGGGGGTCCTTTGGATGTCTTGGCTCCGATCTCCTTCATGTCTGCATCGATTCCCGGGAGACGGATTGATGCCTGCTCACACCAGCTATCGAACACTCTTATGGAGAAACCTTATCTGCACCAGCATGCTAACACACACACATAGATGTGGGGTCTCTGGTGTTTACAGATATATTCTTGGGCTGAGGTTATCATTACTAGAGCTTGATTAATCGGTACCATGAGTTTTTCTGTGACATTGTTGTTGTATTTTTATATCCATTTTTGTGTAATGTGGTTGTTTAGTTCTTAGTTCACGATGTTTGGTTTGTTTTGTCGATGTTCCTTTTTCCTATTTTGTTTAGTTTAGTTTTTTTCCCTTCTCTCTGCCGTCCTTTGGGTATGGAGGCAGACTTCAATGTTTTCCTGTGTTTTCTTTGTTCCCATTCCTCTCTTGTATTTTCAACTCACCCTCTCTCATGACTTTTTGTTTCTTACCTCTCTTCTTCATCTTCTTTCTTTCTTCCCCTTAATTTTCCGTCTCCGGGTCCATAACATCAGGAAATAAAACCCCCAGCAATTCATATTAAAGATTTTTCACACATATATCAAGTGGAGTATAGCAAAAGCTGTACTGCTCCGCTTGTGAAAGTAAATCTGTTGGGCTTCTACTTGGTACTCGGACACAAATTCTGAGCTCCACACTGCCAAACAGGACAAAAAAAAATAAAAAAATAAACAAGTGTGTTTGGCTTAAATTTTTTGTTTTCTTTTGCTAATAATGATTTGAACAATTTTTTCGGGGTGGTCGGATAACATCCCTGCTTTAATTTGCACAACCCTGTTGTTTGCACTGTAATTTTTGATTTCTTGTAAATAGTCTGTCGTTTTATGCACATGCACATCTTGTATATTTTTCTTTCTCTAAATTAACCTACTCAGCTGCACATTGCTTTTATTCTGAGTATGCCATGTTTAATAACTGCCTTATTTTTTTCTTGTTGTAAATTTCACTTTACTCTAGTCGCTTATTCTTTTTTGTCTTTTTTTTAACTTTTGTGTGAATACGCATGCTCCCACTTTCCTGAACTTGCTGCTTTGACATCTGAATTTCCCCACTGTGAGATAATAAAATAAATTTCCATTCTATTCTATTCTATTCTATTCTATTCTATTCTATTCTATTCTATTCTATTCCATTCCAATTCAGCACTAGGGCTCCTTTGCAACCAGAGGAAGACTGAGGGTTAGACATCAAGCTGCAACTGGGGTACATGTTAATGACCCGTTCAAGATCACATGGAGCAGATTTTCTACCTAAATTTTTTAAACCTATATTTCAACACTACATATAAATGGATAACTTATTAAGTGGGGGTAAAAATAAGGCACTTTTTAGTTTGTTGATGGTTAAGATCACAGGAAACCCTGTTAATACTGTTGTCCCAAAGCAGGAATGCAAATACCCGACGAGAACTTCCAAGAATCCCTGGTTGAGGACTTTTCTGGAATGTCCTAACAAGCCTTCCCTGCCGTGTTTACAGTTTCATACCAATGGCAACCCTCCAATCTGCCCTGCCAGCGTGTCATTATCTGGACTTCTCAAGAGGAAACACAGGAGAGCAGTTGGATGAGATTTCTCCTCTATAAACAGATGTTTAGGCAAATTCAAAGCTGACCATACCAAACTTTATTCAGAGCAAGAAACACAGAGATAAGGTTTGGTCACTTGATACTGAAGTGATGGGGTTTTAGTACATTGCTACACATCACTTTAAATAAGCAAGATGTTTGGTGAGATAATGAAACTATACAAGGAGAATTCAATATTAACTCAGTTGATGGAAGACAGAAGAGGCAGTGATACTGTGAAAAGTGGAAAATTTAAATTAAGAAGAGAGCAGACAGTGGGAAAATTCTGAGACAAAACTGGTATTGAGTCTGTTTATGGACCACTGACAACATTTTTCACACCCATCTAAACACAATATTTTGATTAACTTCAGTTAGATCGGAAACAAAAATAAGATCTCAGACCTTACTGACTTCGGACCGCTCTTATATAACATAGGAATGTTGGCACCGGACCATCTCACTAAATCAGGGAGAGGAGCAAAGGTTCAGAAAAAAAACAACATTCATTCCAATCCCACAGGCATCCAAAGAAGTCTGAAAGTGCTTCTAAAGTTTATGTCAACAAAGATTTCTAATTCATTGCAACAAGAATTTATTTGTGTTTAAAGCAAATTTCAAAGATGGAATTCTTTGGAAGTGATAGAGGCCTCACCGAAAACAATTTTTATGTAGCTTTTGATTAATTTCTGATTGAATGAAGATTCATTGTTCAGACCTTTAGAATTCATTTCTATCGAAATAAGGAAAATAATTCATGGATTTTCAAGTACATTACCCTTTACAAATACTCTATATAGTCACAAACATTTTGGTCACTTACTTTCACACACAGATATAAACTTGAATAACACCCCATTCTTAATATGTAGAGTTTAATATGATGCAACCTGTGCAACTACAACAGCTTCAACTTTTCTGGGAAGGCTCTCCAAAAGGTTAGGGAGTGTGTTTATCAGAGTTTTTGACCATTCTTCTCAAATGTGCATTGATGAGGTCACCATGGCCTTACGCTCTAATTCACCACAAAGGTGTTCTATCAGGCTGAAGTCAGGACTCTGTGCAGGTCTGTCAAGTTCTTCCAAACTTGCTAAATCTTTGTGGATCAAATGTCTGCCAATATCCTCGTCTTGTGTGAGCAGAGTAGTGGTGATGTTAGTTTTTTTATCAGGTGCATTGACAGTGAGACTTGCTACTGCATTTTGCACAGCCAACTTTTGAAAGTTAAGGTCTATATTCTGTGTGCATTCCTTGCAAAATTGTATAAAAGGCTGTGGACAACATTTTCTTGATCTGACTAGCCTGGATTTTCCCAATCCAAGTGTAAAAAAAATGTTTTACAGTGATGTTCATTGTGAAAGAGTGACTGCTGCAGTTCATAGGTCTGGGTCATGTGACATGCTCTTCTGTGCTCACATCATATGCCTCAAAGATCCAGCAGTTCGGGGAGAAACTGCGTGGAGCGCAGCTGAAACACTAGTCATTCAATTTTCTAGCAATTAAATAAAAATACAAATTTTTGTTTCACAGAAAAACAATTTTATGAACTAAATTATCAATGACTGTCTTTATAATATTAAATATAAACGTTCTCCATTACATTTTTAATATTTCACATGGCCGTTTAGAGAAGAAAGATGCTAAACACTTAAATGGTTACCTTCACTTACTGTACTCCACACACCAAGTGACCATTTCATAATTGTCTTGCTTGATTAAAAACATTGTCTGAAAAAGATACAATCGCAAGTAAGTCTATAATACATGTTTATACATAATACATGTTTCGGGAATTCTATGAAACATAAAAAATTGATTTGTCTTACCTGATGTCATGTTTCAGGCAAAAACAAACTGAACTTTACTGATAAACCCGAGGGAATTAATGTATTTAAACATGCTTGAGGCAACACAACCTGACAAAAAAAATAGTAATAATGCACATCAAATTAAACAGAAGACCACGCGCTACAAGGCTATCTAAACTATTTTTACCAACCACAAACACAACTCAGATGCCACATAAATAAATATTTGCGAACAAACTCGTAACATCATAGTTTTCTCAACCCAGGCGCCACATTTCTGGCTCCACCGCAGCAATCCTTTGTGCTAAATACACAAGCAACCCCTCAAATGAAAGCAGAGAATCTGCCGATTCCAAAGATGTATCTGCAATGACTCTACACCAAAGCACCGCGGAGATATAAGCCAAAGTATAACACAACAAGAAATCGCTTTTCAGAATCACAGAAGTAAAATTTGCCTTAAATTTGCTGTTTTGCCATGTAAAGATGATTAATTTGGAAAAGAAAAGCTATTTTCTCATACTTCCATCTCTTATGCACCATTCAAAACTTTCCGGGCGTTTCTATTACAACTTTTTTGTTCCTAGAAAGTGTTTTTAGTCTGTTCGCCGAGAAGCCTGGCATTTCCCCGAGGCTCTTTTCTCGGCTCCCTGGTTGGCTGACATTGTTGTCAATCTTGTTTGGCAAGTTTTGGCGTTATTCTATTGGCTTCTAAGAATCCAACGAGGTATCGCTCATCCAAATTGACCAATCTGCTGCGAGGGTAGGTCTTTGCGTAAAAGAAAACTACCAGCCGGCAAGACAGGCGCATTACGCAAGAGGGCGTACAACGCACAGTACAAAAATATACATATAAACATTAATGCATTATTATCAGATTTATTTTCCAAAAATGCCCAAAAGTGTTTATTTTAGGACTACTGAATGCATTAAAATGAAAAATATAACTTTTACATGACAAAAATAGAAATGGGACTATTTGTGCCAAACTGGACACCTCACCTGACTTGCCTGTACTAAAACCTCTCTAGTTTGACCTGCTTCACATAATCAGTATCAAATTTTGCAGAGATAATGTCAACATGTTGTATTTACATTTTATTGAGTAACCACTGCCATTCAAGCAATATCCATTGAGTTTTTCAATATAAAACATGTTTGTTTTTTTAGATGGAGCAAAAAAATAATTCAAAATTCTGCTGTGTTCCATCTTCAGTTTCTCCTAACCAGTAACAGATAACATGCATAATGATACATCAATCAATTCTACTCAATGTTACCTTTACAATGACACCAAAATGGTTCAAATACTCCTTTAGGATGCTGAAATATACAAATTTTTCATGGGTAAGCATTTTCCGAGAAACAGGCTTCAAAATAGGCCGAGGGTGGAACAGTTTTAAGTAATCTTAGAACTAAAGCAACAAGCAGAAGCAGTGTGTAGAACTGATCATGTTCAGTGACGTCTGGATGTTAAGGGTGGTTTTACCTTTTTTTCTGTCTTACCTTGAAGTGAAAAAGCAGAGATATTCACTCCTGGGAAGACTAACAACTGCTGAATTTTCCATTGGTGAATAATCTTTCTCGCTGTTGAGTGATAGGCTCTGACTTGTTTATAAAAAGCCTACTGAACCATCCCACATTTACAGGCATCCCAAAAAAAATAGTTCTCCAAAGTCATTGCTGACATGTTTCCCTCACTGGCATTATGTTAGCAAACTCCTGAATGTTCTCTGAGGTTAGTTTCAGAACTGCAGCTATGAGCTTTAAAGTATGATAACAGACAGTTAAGCCACCTAATTCAGTTAGAGCAGAAATGAATTTAATGATTACACCAGTTTAAATGTATACTGATCATTCGAATGGCTGGCACCCCAAATTTCTTCGCTTTTTTGTTTAAACTGTAGAGATGACAAAGCTTATTTAGTTTTGAAACTAGATTAATTTATGCAGTTATCTTGGCAATAGCAGAGCTTTCTGATAGCAAAATAAGTAACTCATGATCATAAAACAACTTGCAGAATTCATGCATAGACTGTAAAACAGGTGGGAATTCACCTTGTGTTTGCTTTTAGTTTGATTTTTCTCTTTTATAAATATTTATAAATGATTGGGTGATTATTTACCATCAGCAGACTGGAATTAACCTTTATGTCTAAATGTGGAGGTTGGTTAGGATCAAGTCACCCTATACATTTATTGGCTCCTCTAGTAAATATGTGCAGAAAAGGCGTCAATTATAGAGTTTAAATAAATACCTGGTGTCTCCAGGAGGCCTTCTTTGTCGCATTTCTGTAGTTTTGTTTTTTACCTTTTTCACAAATCTCTGCAATGTGTGGTGGCAAGATAGAAATTCTGCATTGTTTCCCACAGTTCCAACTGTTTTAAGCTTTTGAAATATTTGATCTGACTGTAGATAAGAAAATGTATTCAAGTACCTATTTTCTTTTAGCCACTGCCTAAGATAAGGAGATTAACTGCTATCTACTTTACTTGAATGCAATGTTTTCATGTGTTTCCCATTTTGAATAGTGGCTAAAAGAAATTGACTTCAATGTCACATCAAATGTCTACCCCAAAGAAACACAATGTCATGGATTACTAATTAAAACTTCCTAGACTCTTTAATCAACTTAAAAAGTGAGGTATACATTTAAGAAGAATCTTCAGAAGTGTTAATGGTGTCCCCCCTGAATGAATATCCTTAGTTTAAATTTTCAGATTATCCACTCAAATTAAATATTTCAAGTTTCATCTTTGTTTTTAAACATAAAATCACTCAGTGGCTCAAACCTTTGGTACTTCCTGCTTTGTAGCTTCATACCAATACTGCTGTGGGTTCCCCACAGACTTCATCCTGCCTGTAATAATACTATGGACGAAGACTGATAGCATCTTTGCCAATAAGTCATGTACATTTCAACACTTGAGACCAGTCCTTGCCCTCATTCTGGGAACCTGCCAACAGTCTTAAAGCACTGGAGATGGGGGAGGCTGGAATAAAATGAGTAAAACATACCTGAAACGTGGGAATTTCACCTTTCAAATATTTTAGGAATTTCCGTTTTTGTGATCAACACCATTGTAACAGGATGTGTGTGTTTACGGAACATGACCCTGTGACTTCACACTGACTGACAAAAAACACAGAACACACTAGCTATCTGCCTTATTGGTTTTCTTACAGTTTTAAAACATCTCCCCTTATTGTCCAAACATAAAAAACTCTGAAAAGTGTCCATCCATACTCTTAAAAACAATTAACATTTTAACGCCATTGATGAATCAGTAGGGTAAAATGTGGGTCAGGTCAAGAGGTGGAGCTCTCCAACAGTTAAAACCAGCAGCAATGAAACATTAAAGAAAGAAAAGGGACTCCTGACTCACAACTCAGCTGGCCTTTCTTCCTCATTAGGCATTATGAATGAATGCAATGGAAATATTTTTGACCAGAGACGAGATATGATGCAACAGAGGAGATGAACCAGAATCTAGACCACAATGCCATACTATTCAGCACATTTCTAAAACCTCCAGAGAGATGGTAAGTAGACTGAACCTACAAAGGTATTTTCTTGTTACTTTCCAGACCACATCTACCTCAATGGTAAATAATGCAACACTTAAAGGTAAGGAATAAACGGCAAACAAAAAAATCATAATATTTCAAATATGTCAAACTGTTTGACTTTATTACAGTGATTAAGAGGAATAGCATACTTGCAAAACTGCTTAATTTTAGATCTCCTCATTTGCCCATCACACAATGCCCTACAGTGGAGTTGCTGTGGCTTGGAAGGCAGAGTAGTTTTCTCTATGAGGGATCTATCCCCTGACTAACAGGTGTTATCTTTAAATGTTCTTTCTATCTACCAAATTAATCTTTTTTTCCCATATGTATTAGTTACTTTTAGTAAAGTTCTATTTAAGATGGGTCCAAGTCAACTCTTTCAGCCCAGGTGAAAGTCAAGGCTCTGATAAACATTTCGTCATTGAATCCAAAACATCTAGGTCTCCCCTGCAGCACTGAACATTAGGATTCCAAACCTGTGCTGTTTGTTCTTCCTAAATTACCACATGAACAATTATTAATCATCTTACAATCTTTTAATATTTATTAACAGACATCTTTTGTTCATTATAATTTAATTTACCATCAAAAAGCTGCTAAAGACTGATTATGCTATTTTGAAATTTGTTCCAAAGTAATAGTTACCCTATTAGAAATATGAATAGTTTTATGCTTGAACAAAAATAATAGCAAGACATTAATGTGATTATTATTGTGAAGTTACAGCTAACATGAACAGAGTGATATGAGCTATTAACAGCCTATAATTCACCAACATGAACTGGCTGATGACCAAGCACATCCTTTTCAGTAAAACATAGCAGCAGCTGCAGTCTGTTACTGGCTTTCTTTCATTCTTCATTACATGAGATAAAATCTATTACTCAGACTCAAATCTCAGACCAGGCGTCCAAGTCGACCAAAGTGGAAGCCTTATCTTATATTGGATTTATATCTCTGGCTCTAACTTTGTTGATCAGTTCATTAATTTAACTTTAAGAAAGTTTGTGTTTTACTAATCACTCCTTCTGAGGTCAACAGGTCAAATGAGCAGTGCCAACTAATTGTTCAATCAGCCTCAATGGGGGAAAAAAACCCACATGAACTAGAGGAAGGGGTGATGACTTGGATTACTAGAAAGATGCGGGTTCACTTCAGGGTGAATGTAGCTCTAGTGTAGAAATGCTTTGAGTGGTTAGTATGACTTAAAGGGGCTACATGCAACTTTTTCCCCAAAATAAAGTTAACAATAGCCTTTTTATTTGACCATTTATGATTCAAACATCTCCTGGTGGGCATACTGACACCTTTGTCAGCTCACAGTGGGTGCACCTATAAGCCTGTATCCAATATTTTCTATTTTCTGTCGGGTCGGATTTTCCTGCACTGTCTGCGGATGTGACGTCAAGCGCGTTCATGTTAAATGTTTCATATCACTCTGCCACCACCGCTAGTCAGCACCCGCAAGCAGTTCAACGGATTGTGCGAATACACAGAAGAGACCAAGGACAACTTTGACACCAACAGTAACTCCACATAAGACTAAAAAAGTTAAACCCCTGACAAGTGCCCAAAAAAGATCGAAGATTGAGAGCGACCGCCGTACGAGCGCGCGCTGCGAGAGCGAACAGATTGGAAGAGCAGTTCCGTTTTTTGGCCACAGGTGTCAGTCGCGAGTTTAAATTTCAGAAAATTGCATATAGCCCCTTTAACAAGTGTTACATAAGTTTCATCCATTCACAATATACAAGAACCCTTATGTGTCAAACAATACCACACCAAAATTTGCAAAGCTTCAAAGTAAAATGAGACAAATAAAGTTCCCAAAGCATATTGTCCCTAAACCATTACTATTTATTGAAAAAATACACTTTAATCATTTAGATTATATTCAGTCAAGTAGCTTTGTTACTCCTCTTCCTAACATTTTTGTGTTTTTTTTGGACACTTGCATATAAAGTGTGAAACTCTTACAGTGTTCTAGGTTTGACAAAATTAGCTGATTCTAATAGGCATCTTATAAAGAAATGTTTCCATTTTGCTGAAGAATGGTTGTGCAGAGTATGTTTGAGTACTTGCATCTTAGCTATGGTAAACAGTTATAAACAGGATCTCCGTATCCTGAAATGCCTCCCTTGCCTTGGAAAGTACAAGTCATGATTTGGGTGATGTGCTTCCAAACCAATTTATCTGTTGCTACCAATGCATCAGTTTTGCCTTAGAATTTCCAAGGCAGGGAAAAGGTGTCTTTTTTTCTAATCGTGCCCCAAATTACATGATCTCCCAATATACTATTTGTTCAATCGATCAACAGAAATGCTGAATAAACTGCTCATATGGCAGTAACTAAAACCATTTAGGCATCTTGATGCGGTGAAGACAACTTGAGTTTCAAACCAAGCATAAGAATAGGGAAAAAAGGGACTTAAGTGACTTTGAATGTGGCATGGTTGTTGGTGCCAGATAAGATGGACTAAACATTTCAGATACTGCTGATATCGGGTTTACAGAGAATGGTCTGAAAAAGAAAAGAAGGTCCAGTAAACAGTAGTTGTGTGGATCACAATACCCTTTTCATATCAGAGACCAAACAAGAATAGGCAGAATAATTTGTGATTATAAAGACAATGGTAGTTCAGATATTAGCTCATTACAGCAGAGGTCAACTGAATGCCATATCTGAATGCATAACAGATGGGTTGCAGCAGCAATAGACTTCCACAGGTACCACTTCTGTCAGCTAACTACAGGAAACTGGGGTTTCTGACAATAACAAATATTACAAAATATGTTTCCTAATTAAAACAACTTAAAAGGATGAATTCATCCTCTCTTGTATCAAGAATGTGGTGCAAAGGAGTGTGGGGGATGTTTTCTCGGCAAAATCTGGGCCCTTTAGTTGAACATCATTTGAATATCATTGTCTGCCTGACTATTGTCTGACCAACCACTTTGATGTTTTTTAGTCTGATTTCCGTGCTCACCACAGCACTGAGACTGCCGTCGTCAAAGTTTTCAATGACATCCACATAAATACAGACTGTGGTAGAACCACAGTGCTGATACTTTTGGACCTCAGCGCAGCATTTGACACTGTTGATCATGATGTACTATCAGAACGACTGGAGAGCTGGGTCGGACTCTCTGGTAGAGTACTTGGCTGGTTTGAGTCTTACCTAAAGAACAGAGACTTCTTTGTTTCAATAGGAAACTTTTCATCAGAACGAACAGAAATCACATGTGGGGTGCCCCAGGGCTCCATCCAAGGGCCCCTCTTATTTAATATCTGCATGCTCCCACTAGCCCAGATTATAACAACCCATAAGATTAGCTACCATAACTAGGCAGATGATATTTAGCTCTACGTTATAATGTCACCATGTGACTTTGAACCCATCCAAACCCTAAGTAAATGCATCTATCAAATCAATGGATGGATCTGCCATAACCTTCTCCAGCTGAACAGAATCAAAACAGAAGTAATTATTTTTGGACCTTAAGAGGAACGATCAAGAGTCAGCACACAGCTTCACTTAATACAGCTAGAAACTACTGATCAGGCCCGAAATCTAGGTGTAGTAATGGATCATAAAGTCAATAACAAAGTCAGCCTTCTATCACCTGAAGAACATTTCCAGGATTAAAGGACTAATGTCGCAACAGGACCTCGAAAAACTCATTCATACATTTATCTTTAGTCGGATTGATCACTGCAACAGCATCCTCAATGGGTCTGCCTAAAAAGTCAATTACACAGCTGCAGCTGATCCAGAATGCTGCTGCTCATGTCCTCACCAGAACCAGGCTTTATGACCTTGCACTAAGCAGATTTAGTCGGTAGCTAGCAAAAGGACTAGTTTCTGTATTGGACGTTCAACTTCTGACATCTTGTGAAGACGTTCACCCCTTTTACCAAGCCTTTTGTCACCAAGGCAGATCTTAACTCTTCTCACTAATCCGTCATTATCAGTGAAAGTTTTTGAGACTCTGGCCAATTTCCACTCGTTTCTGTGTGCTTCCCCCTCTTTAAGGATTACAATGTCTCCAACTGTGAGATTTCTTCTTGGTGCATGCCAACGTTGTCTGAGAGCAATGTTAGCAAGGTATTCCTTCCTCCATCTACTCCAAAACTGTTCTGCCAGGTATTGGACCTGTCGCCACCTTTTTTTGCCATATAGGTCTTCTCTTGTAAAGTCACCTGGAGGGGGCGAGTACTTAACGGATTTCATGGTCAAGAGATGGTTTGGAGTAAGGGGCTCGAGGCTGTGGGGATCACTAAGGCTAGAAACAGTCAGAGGACGGCTGTTGACGATTGCCATAGCTTCGTAGAGGACAGCACGTAATGAAACATAATTTATCCTTCCAAATGACAGAGTGACCGTCGAATTTAGTACACTTCTCACAGTCCATATTTGTCTTCCCCACAATCCTCCGACGTGACTTGAACATGGAGCATTCATGCTAAAGTCGCATTGCTTTTCTGCAAGAAACACAGCAAGCCTGTAAGCATTGACTTCGTTTAGAGCCTCCCTGAGTTCATTTTTGGCTCCGACAAAGTTGCTTCCTCGATCTGATTTGATTTGACAAACAGGGCCACGAACAGCAATGAAATACCTGAGGCTGTTGATGAAAGAGTCGGTGGACATACTGTCTAGCATTTCGATATGAACAGCATGGGAGGTGAGACAGATAAAGAGAAGTGCATATCTCTTATTCTCTTTTCTCCCTTCCCTTGTGAGGAAGGGGGCAAAGCAGTCCATACCACAGAATGTAAAGGGGGGTGATGGTTCAACACGTTCAGAGGGTAAATCAGCCATCTTCTGCTCTTCTACGGGTTTCCAGTGCCGTCTACAGGTGACACATTGATGGATGTAGGATGCCACTGCCTTGCTAATACCAGGAATCCAGAAGCCCTTAGCTCGGATTTCATTAATGGTTAGGCCCCTGCCTTGATGTTTAATGCCTTTGTGGTGATGTGCGATTATCATCCTTGTGATGTGATTATCTTTGGGAAGGATTGCAGGGTGTTTGATGTAGTGGGGAAGAGAAGAGTGACGCAATCTCCCTCCCGCCCTTAGGATACCCCACTTGTCAAGAAATGCATCGAGTGAGTATAGTGGACTATGGGCAGGCAGAGCATTTCCCTTGGTTAACAGTTTAAACTCTTCTTGATAAACCTTCCTTTGCAGATCCTTGATTATGCAATAGTCTCACACTTGAGCACTGACCATACCCTTTCATGCTGGCATCTGAGAAATTATGAAACTCCATTTTTGAGACATTTCCGAATCCGACGGGAGCATAGGTACGGGTTATGCTAAAATTATCTAGCTGAGACAGATCGCATTTCCACCGTTCCCAAGTGGTGTGAAGTTCATCTGTGAGAGGATCGTCCCAGCCCACACCATTACGACAGATTTCTTGAAGGATAACCTTTCCCTTAAGCAGGACTTGTGCCAAGAACCCGAGGGGATCATATATAGACGCTACTGTAGACAAAATGCCACGATGTGTTGCGGGTTGATCTTTGGGGTTGACACTAATCTGGAAATGGTCAGAGACAACATCCCACTGGATGCCGAGGGCTCTCTCCGATGGCAGATTATCAAAGAAAGATCCATGGTCCTTGTGTTGGATGCTCGCTCGGAGGGTGGAATACTCTCTAGGATGGCCCTGTTGTTTGATACAAATTTATGTAGACGGAGGCCGCCCGTGGCACAAAGTTCTCGTGCTTCTCTGGCAAGCTCGATGGTGTGTTCAGGGCTGTGGACGCTTGCGAGACCATCGTCCACATAAAAATTCCTCATGATAAACCATGATCCCTTAGGGTAGAATTGACTGTTTTCCTTGGCTAGATGCTTCAGGGCGTAGTTCGCACATCCAGGGTAGGAGGCAGCACCAAACAGATGCACTTTCATACGGTACTCACTGAGTGCTAAACTCAAGTCTCCGTGCTCATACCAGAGAAAACGCAGGTAGTTGCGATCAGCTTCGTCTACATAGAACTGGTGGAACATTTTCTCGATATCGCACATCAGAGCTACTGGGTGCTGTCTAAAGCGGATGAGAACCCCACTCAAGTTGTTCAACATGTCAGGCCCAGAGAGAAGATGGTCGTTAAGACTGGTTCCTTTGTATCTGGCAGAGCAATCAAATACAACACGAAGTTTGTCTGGTTTCTTTGCATGACGAACACCATGATGAGGAACATACCACCTCTCACCTTCCTTTCCATGGCCTTCCACTCGTTTTGCCTCTCCCCTTTCAAGGACCTCTTCCATGAACTTTGAGTATTGCTCCTTCAGTCTCTGATCCTTTTCCAATTTTCTTTTGAGATGATTAAGGTGGGTCATGGCTGAGGCTTTGTTGTCAGGGAGGCTGGGTCTGATCTTGAAGGGCAAGGGCATTTGGTAATGGCCATGTGTATTTTCTTTTATGCCCTCATCTAACTTACTAAGGAACGAGATGTCCTCTTAAGAAACCGTTTTGCCGCCTTCTTCACCCTCCTTAAAGTCCTTCTCTAGGATACGGATAGCGTCAGCAGGGGTTATGGGGGGCAACTCTTTCACAGCAACCCTGGGACATAGACCACTTGCACGTTGCAATTCGCAACCTTGTGAGGAGCGTCCTACAATGCTCCAGCCTAAATCTGTCCGTATAGCATATGGTTCTTCATCTCCTCCTAAAATGATTTCCCTTGGTGCCATTGCTCTAGAGCAGTTGTAGCCAATGAGAAGGCCTACTTCACATTCCTTTAATGGTTGGATTTTATCTGGTATGCCCACAAGATGACTCAATTTTTTGGCTATTTCACAAGTTGGGATGTGTGCACGGTTTGCAGGTATGCAGGTCTTTGTGTAGGTAGTTGGGAGATCACCTAGTGTGGTAGAGCTGTATCCCCTTATACGAAGGCCAGAAACGCTCTCACTCTTAAGAACGGTATCTCTACCACTCATGGTTGTGAGTTTAAGTTTCACAGGATTCTTGTCAGCCTTTAGGCTATCACTCACCTCCTGGTCAATGAATGCGGTGTCAATCTGGGTATCAAGTAGGGCATAGATAAGTCTCTCATTGGATGGATCAGTTTTGGATGAGACCCACACTGGCATAACCATTGATGTGTAAGATGAGCCTTCACCAGACACATTGAGGGATGTTGCAGTAGGACCTTGACTTATTTCCATTTCTGATTGAGGTGTTTTCCTTTTATAATTTTCATCATGGAGGGCAGTAGGATGCTTTCCTTTGCATATCTCACAGAAGAGTCGATGATGACACTCTTTAACACTGTGGCCATGTCTAAGACAACCATAACAGAGTTTCCTTTCCTTTACATAGTTGCGTCGCTCGACCAACATCATCTCTGTGAAACTGGGACATGATTGAACCTGGTGTCTGTTCTCTTGGCAGAAAATGCATGGGGATTTGACTATTTTGTAATCAGTTTTCGTCTGTGGCAGTGTGTGTTTGATGAGAGAACTGACCTTATTCGTCTTGGGGTCTCTGACAGTTTTCTTCTCGGTGATCGAGTCTATTGATTGCAGAGCAGTAAGGGATGTAATTGGATTACAGGCAATTTCAGCCTCAGTGGACATGAAGTTGGAAAAGTCCTTGAAACTTGGGAACTCTTGTTTTTCGTTTAGGGATTCGGTGACTTGCCGGTTCCAGCGTGAAATCGCCCAATCTGGAACCTTAAGCACAAGCTTACGATTTTCCTCACAGTCGTTTAATATGTCAAGTCCCTTCACATGAGGCATCGCATCAGCACAGGCATTAAGAAAGTCTGAGAACCTTCTGAGTCCCTCAGCATCCTTAGGTTGAATTTTTGGCCAATTTTTGAGCTTCTCTCTGAATGCTCTTTGTATGGTGAATGGCTGGCCAAAGCGATGGTTAAGCTTGTTCCAAGCATCTTGGTAAGCCTGATCATCATTGCGGTAGAAGGTGCCATCTAGAACCTGTGGTGCAGGACCACCAACATATTTTTTAAGATAATACAATTTTTCGGCTGAAGTAATGACCTTTTGGTCAACAAGTGAGGTGGTGTCTGTAGAAAGAGGATGTTTAACATGAGGCTGAGGAACCACAGTCACAGGAGGTTTTTTGGCTTCCTTGTCCCTTTCATAGCCAGCATAGTCAGCAACATCTTGTTCTATCATCTTATCATAAGTTCTCAGTCTGGCATGAGCTGCTCGAACCTCCTTTTCTGCCTGTATGCGCTCCAACTCACGCTTTTGGGCATTTAGAGTTTTCCGTTGCTGTTCCTCTAACTCATGAATCTATTCCTTTTGTTTTTCTTCCTGTAATGTCATTTCGTAATTTGCTTCCTTGGCTGCTAGATCAGCTGCTGCATCAATACGTTTGGCTGAGATGGCAGATGTCACAGAGTGGTCAGATTTGCTGTTATTTGTAAAGGAGGCAGCAGAGCCATATATGGACTTTGCATGGTCATGGTGTAGCAGGCCAACATGTTAGAAACAAAACTTTGATTCATTACGGGTTAAAGGTAGAATATTAGCTTAACTGTTACAAAGGTAATGCACTCAAACACTTCATTAAACAAATCGTTTTTTAAAATACGGTAATAAAATAGTCAGAACATAACAATACCTTGTTCCCATTCCAGCTAGGCGCTTAAAGAAAACCTTGCAGTACGAAACGTTTGTTAGACATGCCAAAATTCCCTCCTTTTGGACACAGTCAATTTACTGCTTACCAGAAGAGAACCCGAAGTTCACAGGAAGTGCGACAAAATAAAGGCCCTCACAGTACAAAAGAAAACCTCAAAATAAAGGCATCAGAAATGGTAACGTTACAATATGAGTCGTAAATCAATTACATTTATGCCCTTTTTTTATGTGGCCTTTACAATGGTTGCTTGACAGTGTTGGGATAGTGAAATCCAGCAGGTGGTGGCTTGTTGAATCTGTCAGATGGGAGCCACCTTGTGGTGTAAAAGTGTTGGCTTTATTTTATTTTATTTCTTTGTTAAGAAAGCTGTTTTTGTGTGTTTTATTAGATTTTACAGGTTGGTTAATAGAAATGAAAGCAACTTAAGCAACAATTAATTGAGTTTCTGACTTAAATGAACTTGGCTACTGTACTAGGATTGTATTAACTAAGTGGAGAAAACTTGAAGACTGAAAAAGTGCCATGGTGGTGCTTGTCGTTCATAAGATCTGAAGCAACTTTGCATACGATTTATGTAAATAAAAACCAGTTTGTTACACTATCTCTTTGTTTTTGTCTGATGCTGCCTTTCCCATAAAAGCCATAGCTTCAGAAGATGCGTCATGAGCAATATAAAACAAATGTGCTGACAAATAAACAAATCTGCACATGTGTAAAGGTGCAGCGAAAAGCATGTTAATCATCCTCTGTTTTGGGCCTGAAGGTGGTCGGAGCCATAGAAACCAAATACAGAGAAGAGAAAAATCCTTGTGCTTCTAGGCCAAGTTTCATCCCACTGGCAGTCGTACTAAACCTCATGAATCGCATGACAATAACAACATTCCTCATCTATGTGATATAGTCCTGCAGGAATTCCTGTTAGAGGAATTTCTCAAGGTAAATACTTCATTGGATTAAAAACAGCTGGTGTACTGTACACATCTGAAAAAGAAATATTACTAAAAATCTTGGTAGTTTCCATTGTTTCTCTTGTTCCATCAATATATGTGTTGGTCTGGATTAAGCAGTTTGTGCAGAACTACCTATTACTGTTGAGAACATAGGTTTTGCTGCCAGCATGTCAGTAGACACAAATAACTTGTAGCATTTGGGGATCTTTTAGGTCACAACAGTAAACAGAAAAAAATAATAAAAGCTTTTGTAAAATCATTATAACCCATCCCTTTATGTGAGTATTGACCTTAGTCCTTTGATGCTACACAGAAACCTTGGAAGAGTATGATAATATCCATCAGGCTGAAGTTTGGGTAAGAGAGAACCAACATGTACCACAAAATTATTTTTTCTTCTAAACATTTCTGAAATAACTTTTTCATATGGGACATACTAGAAAGAAATTTTGCATTGTTGATTGTTATCAGTCCCATTCCAGTTTAAGCAGAATCACTTCTTTAAGGTAGGATAGTATATTGCAGAGACTTCCCTAAATAAAATCCAGTACATCTGCGCTGTGTGCTCAGAGGTTTGTTGGAGGATAATAGACAACTTCACAAAGATCAAGAAGAATACCAGATAGGTCAGGGATAAAGATGTGGAGAGGTTTTAAAACAATATCCCAAGCTTTGAGCTCTCCATCCAATTGGAATGTCTGATTTTAGATACCTTGCAAATATATTTCTTCCACTTCACGATCCTGTGGTACTCGATCATATCAAATCCTACAAAAATGCATTAAAGTGTGTGGTTGTAAAATGAAGAAAATATGTCAAAAGTTTTAAATCTTTTCAAAGACACTGTAATTAAAGGTTATTGGCAGAAGTACAGAAAGCACAAAGAGCAAAAGTGGGAGGGAGACATTTATAAAACCATTCAAAACAAAATGACCAGTCAGTCAAAACAATACTTAAAATTGATTACTAAATTAAAGTAGGAGATAGGACTGTTGAGTGTCATCTGATTTCAATTACCCAGGGGTTAATTTACCATTCCTGTTTTATAACGCCAAGAGCAGTGAAATTATCTTTCACTTATAAAATCCCTGAGAGTCTGGAAGAGGCCTGGAGATGTTATGGAAGGCCCACTGCAACAAGCCATCAATGGAGCTCTGCTGTGATGGAAAGAGCAGAAGAAGAAAGATGAGATCAGATCGAATCAAATTAAACTTTAATTATAAAGCGATTTTCATACAAGAAATTGCATCACAAAGTGCTTTACAGATTAAAATTACCCCATATGTCATTGAGATTAGATGTTACAAGCACACACCCAGGTGGCATTTCAAAATTGTGTGTCTTCTTCAAGGTTAGCTGTACTTAAAGGTAAATGTTAATACAGTTAATACACCCTATACTGTTGAACCTCAGATTAATATTTAACCCCAGTTAATCCAACTGCCATTTGCATCATTTGGTATGTAACACACTTACATCTCCCAGGAAGGAGTCCAGTTCGTCCTTATTAATGACTGATTCAGAGAAGGGAGTGCTCTGCTCTTGACTGAATGAGTTCTGGACTGCTGGTGTAAGCTAAACACAAGAAAGAGTACACCGATTATAATGCAGCATGCGCAGACTTTTCTTTTCTCTTTGTCCCTGTTGTAAAGGTATGTAGACACACCTGCATGCCTCTGGGCTCGGTTTCGTTCTCTGCAGAGCTGCCCCAGGGTCTGGAACAGGATAAGCAGACGGATCTCCCTCTTTGAAGCACACAAACATCACGAGTGATTCTGACTGCTCAGTTCTGGAGTGTATCAGGTTTCCTTCGATCAACATGTAATTTGAGCATCGCAGACAGGGAGTTTAAAACCCTTTCCAATCACCAGGCTTCACACAGTTCCAAAAGTATTTAAGATTTTAATACATCTAGTTCTGTTTAAAATTGGTTAATATGGTTTGATTTACATTAATTTTAAAACTAAAGCCAGTATCAGATAGGTAGTGCAACAAAAGCCCAGGACATCTATCTTTCATTTATTATTAACATCATTTTCTAAAAGTATTGACCTTGAGTTATGTCTGAAAAGCTCTATTTGCAATCCATTAACCAGCATTTGGAAATTGACTCTTCTAACACACTCTTAATGCATTACTAGTATGGCTGATCAATACTAGCCTGAAAGAGAGGGAGCTCCAAGAAATTTGCTCTGCACCTTACAGATCAATGGTTCTGGAAAATTAGGGACACGATCCCATTGTGCAGCATGAAACACCAAATAAGGGATCTTAATGAAACCAGAAATCAAAAATCTAAATCAACATTTAGAAATTATTACTATCAGTATATTTGGCTTCAATTGTTATCAGAGAAAAAAACAACTATTGTCGTACACATGTTGGGACATAAAAAGCTTATAAATAATTTCACCTTTTATTGCAGTGATACATCTTAAAGTAATTTTTTGTATTAATTCAACAGTTTATTTGGGGAGGTTCTGGTGTTATGTTATGCCATCACATTGTTTTAAATAAAATTCACACTGATTGGCACCCTAGTAATTCATAAAAAGATGTCTAAAAGAAGTATTTTTGAAATGTATTCCTTGCTTTCAGTTGATGAGTATTTCTATAAACCTTCAATTAATAATCAATGACATCCTGTTTTCCTTTATAATACATTAATAGATAACACAGGCCTTATTTCTTTAGTTTCTAGCCATTCTTCTGAATGGGAAAGACAAAACAACATGCCATTTTAAACGGTTTTCTCCCTTGTTTGATTGAATTATTAATAATTATTGCATGAACCACCTAACAAGGCTGCACAGTGGTGCAGTTGGTAGCACTATTGATTTGCAGAAAGAAGGTCCTGGGATCAAATGCCAGCCTGGGGTCTTTCTGCATGGAGCTTCCATGTTCTCCCTGTGCATGCGTGGGTTCTCAGGGTACCCCGGCTTCCTCCCACAGTCCAAAAACATGACCGTTAGGTTAACTGGTCTTTCTAAATTGTCCTTAGGTATGACTGTGTGTGTGCATGGTTGTTTGTCATGTGTGTACCCTGCCTCTCATCCGAGGAATGCTGTAGATAGGCACCAGCATAATGGATAGATGGATATTGTATAATTTAATTATCCATTGCTGCAAGATGTTTTAGTATGGGTCAGAAGCAGAAGGTTTTGAAAATTGCTGGTATTTTCAATAAGATTTCAAGAGCTGAATGTTAAGGATGGCTCCTTGCTAAAGTAATAATATTCTTTGAACTGTTCTCATTTTGTAGACCAACACATAGTTTTTATTTGGAAGCAGAATGATTTGTGCTTTGTAATGCGTGATGAAGAAAATGATCTCTCCAGCACGAAGTTGCCACCACAACATTTGAGCTTGTTCAGCTGAAGTGCAGTTTTCTGTGTCCCCCATATGGCTTGTGGCACACTGCGAATAGGATTTTTCATTGCATTCTTTTAACAAAAGTTTATCTTCCTTTCACTGCATAAAGATCAGGGTATTTCAAAGCACTGGTCACACTGGATTTAATTTAAAGGTATCAAAGTAAAGTTTCACAACATGACAAAATTAGAAGAAGCTCAAGGGGTAGCGATACTTTTGCAATGCGCTGTAGATCATAACCATTTAAGTAATTTTTAATTTTTTTAAATATTTCTCATCTCACTGAAAAAAAGAAATGAGTGGCTGTCTTACTTGGAGAAGTGGCAGTGTGCATGAAAATGCTTTAAACACTGAAGGCAGTGAGTCAGGTCCCCTCCTCCAAGGTGACAAACACCACACACCTCCCTCACGGCAACCAGTTCTCCACCTGAGCACTTGATACACAGTTCACACTTGAAGCAAACACGAAGCAGTAAAAGTAACTAAGGGTAATGGAGATAAGAGGCAGTAGGAAAGATAAAGCAAAAAATCGTCACCTGGTTTTTGCCATTCGACATTTTGATAGAGGTTGTGACACTTGCGAGGGAGGAAGATGAAGTGGGGTAGAATGAGTTGTCTAAGATGGAGTTAGTGGAGTTTATACTTGTTTCTTGAGGGTGAGTGGGGAGAACCTGAATTAAAGAACAGAGCATCCTCTTTAACTAAAGTACTAAATCAAATTCAGGTCATTGCAGTTTCGGAATATTGAAAAAATGAGATCTTTGTTGATAAGTAAAAACAGTCCCTCGTTTCTTTTAAGGTTTTCCCAACTCCTGTTCTTTTCAAACAGTGTAGAATGTTATATTACAGTGAAATGCTTTATATACGCACCTGTGCAGGTTGTAGAGCAGCACTTTCTTTTTTTACTCTAAGTCCATAGCACCACTCACATTGCCAAGAGCCACTGTAAATTACAACATATTTTTGTTTAAAATCAATGAAAACAACTCTCCATTATCTAAACACTTTTCAAATTTAGCTCGTTAACCGGTTACTTCGGTATGGAAATGAGAGGAGGGTTGAGGCAGGTCAGATGAAAGGCTCGAGGACAGCCGTCGCAGCAAATCAACTCCCCTCCATCCTTACACACCGCGCACTCATCATCGTTAGAGTGTATCTATACACACCATTAAACACATAGGCTACAGCTCAGAGCAGATGAGAAATGAAACAGCACTGTTCATTCAAACATTATTGATAACATTGTTTGCTTACTATGATTGTGTTTGTCTCCCCCTTGAGGGTAAACTCGGCACTCGCAGATTTGGAATTTTCGCCATTGGACTTCTCTGCTAAACTATAGGAGTGAAAGTCTTCGACACCTTTGATGCACTTTCTGATGGGCCCTGTTTAAAAACAATACTGTTTGCCTTAAATATCATCTTATGTACATCTTGCTAATAACATATTAGATTAAAAAACATGTTACCAGATCAATTATGGATCCTCATGCGATTTGGCAGTATAATGTGAGTTTAAAAAGCGACAAAGTGTGTTTTTCATTGGCTTACCATCCAATGCAGCACACTCCTGTTTGATTTGTTTGTTCTCTTTTTTATCCTGGCTGAATGGCAGATCTGAAGTGGAGGAGGACGAAGAAGAGGAAAGGGCTACCCCTTTCTGAACAGAGGAAGATACCACCTGCAGACCTGTGGCAGAATGTTGTTAGGTTTCTGACATTAAAAAGTAAGCTAAAGCAGAATCATTTAAATCAGCAATGCATTGTATTACTGTTTCCAGATGGAAGTTGCAGTGCCCGTGCTTCGCTCTTTACTCTGTACAGCTTGACTTTACTCACTGGTGCAAGAAGCAGAAATTTTGAGTCAAGTTTTTCATCAAAAAAATGAAAGTAAGAAATTTTGCATTAGTTTCTTATTTTTCCCTAGCCCACAGTGTTATTTCTTCAAGTGTGGCATATCCTAACTGGAGGAATGCTATTGGATTTAAAAACTGCACAGAAGTAGGCAAGGTGACCTGTTAAATCACTTGTTTTGGCATGATACTCTGAATGCTGAAAGTTTGTTCCCCTGTCCTCGTGGCTTCTCTTCTTGGTATGAGAAGCTTTCACTCCTCCAGAGGATTTGTTTTTAGCTTTGGACCTTGGAGCGTCCCGTCCTAAATGGAATCAACAGTGACAGATTTCAATGAATCGGTCGGAGTCAAATCAGTTCAAACAAGACTTTTATAAGAACATGTTTTACAAAAACTTGGATTTCACATACTGGTATTCAGGTTAGCAAGAAGTTCCTTTAGCTTGGGGTAGCTATCCATGTTGTAGTCCTTGGATAAGTTGCTCCAGAAGGCCTGGAGAGTTGATCTGCTCTGTTCCAACAGCCAGGAAAGGAGGGAGTACATGGCTTTGTGAATCCCCTCACTACCTTCCTTCTTTAGTGTATCCTAGAGAAAACAAAATGCTCTAGTGCGCTGCATGGTAGATGTGTAGATTTGTGTGATCAATAAAACTATACTCTGAAAATCTAATTTAAACAACTGAATGTACTTGTCCAGAAACATGTTAGGGATTAGGTTTTCAAAATTTCATAATGAAATAATTTCACTTTCAAATTAAAGGTTGGACATCTATTTCTTTTGCTTACCTGCAGCTGTTGTTCAGTAATGATGTTTTTGTCTGCTAAACCATACACAACAGGGAAAGGGTCATCTACTGCCATCGCTATGTCAGTACGCAGCTCGCGCAGCAGAGAGCGAAGGTTGGCATCCCTGAACGCCTCCACTCTGGACATGATCCGCTTCAAGTGGAAACGAGAACTTCAGTGAGGAGTCAACCAGGCCTGAGATCCTACAGCCAGTCTTCTAGGTGCAGGAGGTGTGTCCTTATCAAGTAATGAAATTCTTGACAGGTGCACTGTGTAAGAACACCAGGAAATATGGTGCATTTAAGAGTATTTTCCTTTCTTTTTTTGTAAGTGCAATTTTAATTTCTGTATTAGCTATCTATATCACTGTTTGAGTTCAACAGTGAGGCTTATGAAACCTAAAGATAGACCACACCAGAAGAAAACCATTCCTTAGATCTCTGTGGAGTCTGTTAGCCAACCAACGATTCTAACCGCCGTCATCCAGGGGATTACCTGTCCTCTTACATGAGGAAAGCACAGTGAGGTGACATGCTGTGTTGCGATGACAGTTTTCCTCCTAAAAGGTTCTTTCCACCTTAAATTCCCCATTGACTATCAGGTTTTCAGACTCTGACTCACCACAGAGAGCTCAGTATTAGTATGATAATTATCACTTTCCAGTGAACTGGAGCAAATCAAAACTGTAAACAATTAACTGATGAACTGCATGACCAGTTGACTGTTATGCTCTCTGCCCAGTTGTTGCTCATCATTTAAGAGCTGAAGAGTCCATTTTTTTTCTCATACAAGACTAACAGAAATAATGCCTTAGTAAATAACATATGTTGTTGTAAAATGTATCCATTTTAATTTGTTTTAATTAATATATAAAGAGTCAGGAACATTGATTTCAGCAGGATATAGATATATAGATTTAAGCCTAACTTTTGTCTATCACAGCCATTTGTTTTTCACAGTGTCTAGTCTAGCATTTTTTTTCTTTTTTTGTCCATGTTTTAGCTTAGGAAAAACATACTTTTGTTGCATTCTCTTACAGACTAATAAAACATTCTAAATGTGCTGAAAGTGGATTAGCTTATTAAAATTTTTTTAAAGTAGGCTAGACAGGTATTTGTTTCTTTAAACTTATTCACAGAGTACTATTGCCTTGCAGTAAGAAAGTCCTGGTTTCGAATCTGGGCTGGGGTCTTTTTGCACGGAGTTTGCATGATCTCCCTGTACAATGAGTACAAAAAGTATTCAGACCCCTTTAAATTTCTCTCTCTTTGTTTCATTGCAGCCATTTTCTAAAATCAAAAAAGTTCATTTTATTTCTCATTAATGTACACTCAGCACCCCATCTTGACAGAACCCCCCCCAGAAATGTAGACATGTTTGCAGATTTATTAAAACAGAAAAGCTGAAATATCACAGGGTCATAAGTATTCAGACCCTTTGGAGTGACACTCATATTTAACTTACTGCTATCCATTTCTTCTGATCCTCCTTGAGATGGTTCTGCGCCTGCATTGGAGTCCAGCTGTGTTTAATTAAACTGATTGGACTTGATTAGGAAAGGAACACACCTGTCTACATAAGACCTTATGTAGACATAGATAAAGGCCTTCAGGGAGGGAGACAGGGAATTACTGAGGAGTATACAGAAGCAACTTAAGGTCAAGATCAGAGACAGCAAGGACGCATACAGGAAGAAGCTGGACAACAAACTACAGAGGAACAATATCAGAGATGTCTGGTCAGGAAAGAAAAAGATCACAGGCTTTAAGGACAGGAAGGATTGGATATATGGAAGTCTGGACAGAGCCAACGAACTGAACACGTTCTTCTTCAGCAGGTTCAGTTCAGGGATAAGCTCAGCATCCTCCTCTCCTGTTCCCAGCCAAACAGACATCCCATTCTCATCTGACTCACAGCTTTCCTGTTTTATCCTTCACCTCAGCCATGGACTCTTCTGATTCCACAAGTTTGACTTCATCCAAGTCAGGAAATGCTGCTTCCCCCTTTGCCTCCCACTCCCACTTGTCTGTCTCTAAAAGTCAGGTGAAGAGGCAGCTGGAGAAACTGAACTGGATCAAGGCTGCAGGTCCAGATGGTGTCAGCCCCAGAGTCCTGAAAGAGCAGAGAGCAGCTCTGTGGGATTCTGCAGCACCTCTTCAACCTCAGCCTAACTCAGGAGAATGTTCCAGTGTTGTGGAAGACATCCTGCCTTGTTCCAGTACCAAAGAAAAATCACCCATCAGTCATCAATGACTATAGACCCGTTGCCCTGACATCCCACATCATGAAGGTCTTAGAGAGACTCCTGTTAGCCCCCCTGAGTAAGCAAACAAGAACGTATCAGAAACCACTGCAGTTTGCTTATCGCTGTGTAGCTGGAGTTGAAGATGCCATCATCCACCTGCTTCAACCAACCCACTGTCATCTGGACAAAGCAGGCAGCACTGTGAGGATCATGTTCTTTGATTTCTCCAGTGCATTTAACACAATTCAGCCTGATTTGCTTCATCAGAAACTCCTGAAGACACAGGTGGAGCCCTCAACAATCGCCTGGATCAATGACTACCTGACAAACAGACCACAGTTTGTGAAACTGAAGAATTGTGTGTCAAACCAGGTGGTCAGCAGCACAGGAGCACCACAGGGGACCATACTCTCACAATTCCTTTTCACTCTGTACATCTCAGACTTCCAGTACAAATCAGAGACCTGTCATCTGCAGCAATACTCAGATGACTCTGCAATTGTTGGGTGTATCAGAGATGGACAAGAAGCTGAATACAGAGAGCTGGTGGACCGCTTTGTGACATGGTGTGGAAACAATCGTCTTACTTTGAATGTGAATAAAACAAAGGAGATGATTGTAGATTTCAGAAGAAACAGGGATAAGTCAAACAATGTTTCCATCATGGGAGAAGAAGTGGAGGTGGTTGAGGAGTATAAATACCTCGGAGTTCACCTTGACAACAGACTGGACTGGAGACTGAACAGTGAAACCCTCTACAAGAAGGGACAGAGCAGACTGTACTTCTTGAGGAAGCTTAGGTCCTTCAAGGTTTGCAGCAAGAGGCTGCAAATCTTTTACAAGTCTGTTGTGGAGAGGTAACAGCATCAGAGCCACGGACTTAAAAAGGCCCAACAACCTGATAAAGAAGGTTGGTTCTGTTCTTAGCTCTACTGTGGAACCATTGGAGAGGATCATGCAAAGAAGGATTCTTTATAAAATCAAAAAAATATGGACAACTCTGAGCATCCTCTTCATGAGACTGTCATAGAACAACAGAGTGTCTTCAGTCGGAGGCTTCTTCAGTTTCGCTACATAACAGACCGCTACAGGAAATCCTTGCTGCCCACAGCCATCATGATCTACAACAACCCCTTAAATAATGAATTATATGAGCTTCAACAACATTTAATTTCCCTCTGTGATCAATAAAGTATTTTTGAATTGAATTTGAATTGAATTATAGCCCACAGTGCATGTCAGAGCAAATGAGAATCAGGAGGTCAAAAGAAACTGCCCAAGGAGCTCAGAGACAGAATTGTGGCAAGGCACAGATTTGGCCAAGGTTACAAAAGATTCTCTGCAGCATTCTCTCACTGTGGCGGAGCTCTAGAGATGCAGTAGGGAGATGGAAGAAAGTTCCACAAAGTAAACTATCACTGCAGCCCTCCACCAATATGAAAAATAAGATTCTCTGGTCTGATGAGACCAAGATTGAGCTTTTTGGCGTTAATTCTAAGCGGTATGTGTGGAGAAAACCAGGCACTGCTCATTACCTGGCCAATACAATCCCTACAGTGAAACATGGTGGTGGGAGCATCATGTTGTGGGGGTGTTTTTCAGCTGCAGGGACAGGAAAACTGGTTGCAATTGAAGGAAAGATGAATGCGGCCAAATACAGAGATATCCTGGAAGAAAACCTCTTCCAGAGTGCTCAGGACCTCAGACTGGGCCAAAGGTTCACCTTTGAACAGAACAATGGGCCTAAGCAGACAGCTGAAATAACAAAGGAGTGGCTTCGAAACAACTCTGTGACCGTTTCTTGACTGACCCAGCCAGAGCCCTGACCTAAACCCAATTAAGCATCTCTGGAGAGACCTGAAAATGGCTGTCCACCAACGTTCACCATCCAACCTGACAGAACTGGAGAGGATCTGCAAGAAAGAATGGCAGAGGATCCCCAAATCCAGGTGTGAAAATCTTGTATCATTCCTAAGAAGACTCATGGCTGTACTAGCTCAAAAGGGTGTTTCTACTCAATACTGAGGAAAGGGTCTGAATACTTATGACCATGTGATATTTCTGTTTTTCTGTTTTAATAAATGTTTAAAAATTTCTACATTTTCTTTGTCAAGATGGGGTACTGAGTGTACATTAATGAGAAGTAAAATTAACTTTTTTGATTTTAGTAAATGGCTGCAATAAAACAAAGAGTGACAAATTTAATGGGGTCTGAATACTTTCCATACCCACTGCATATGCATGGGTTCCCTCCGGGTACTCTGGCTTCCTCCCACACGCCTTTGTAAATTGCCCTCAGGTATGAGTGTGTTGGTGCATGGTTGTTTGTCCTGTGTGTCTCTGTGTTGCCCTGCAATGGACTGGCGACCTGACCAGGGTGTACCCCGCCTTTCGCCTGATGATTGCTGGAAATAGGCACCACCCCCCAACCCTGCATAGGATAGATGACGACAACGGAACCACCTAATGGTTAGATCAAGTTGCAAATATAAGAAAACCATTTACTTACAAGAAAGCCGGATCCATTTTCTTGAATATTTTTCCTTTTTTGTTAAGTGCTTTAATATGTTTCCTTAAGGTTTGAGATAAGTTAAGAACATTAGTTCTTTCAAGTCATATTCATACAAAAGTAAAAAAAGAAGCTGCCTGTATATTTTTTCTGAAGTGCAAAAAAAACTTAAAACATAAATTAAAACCTAAATAAATTCCTGTATATCCCAGAATACTACTACTCTTCAACAAGATTACATTTTCAAAACTTTAATATTTTCTGACTGTATTGGATAGCTTTACAACACTATTGTACTGGAGTATTGGACTGATTTAAATGGTCTCTAATTGAATATCAATGTTGTCCTCCTTTAAAAGCCTCTGAGGTAATATTTGTTGTAAATTAGAATTACTAAATGTATTGTTTTGAATTTTAACTGAATCAAATTCAACTGTAATCCAATAAATTTAACAGAAATTAACTGATCTGAACTGAATTGAAAAAAATATATGAATTGAACTGAACTAAATAGATTTGAAATGTATTAAACTGACATGAATCCAGTTGTATTGAACTTGTGTTCTATGTTGAACTGAACTTACCAGAATAGAGTTGAATTTAAGTGAATTTGTTTGTACTAAACTGAATCCAGCCAAAGTGAAAAGTACTGAAAAGAATTATGATTAAATAAACTGAGCTAAGAACAACCTAAATTAAACAAATCAAACAACATTACCTTCAATTGAAATAAATTGTACTGAACTAAGGGGCAACAAGGTCAGACAATTGGTAGCACTGAACATAAATGAACTGATCTGAAATGTACTGCGCTACATTGAACTTAATATATCTGAAATTATTGGAATTCAAATCAACTGAACTGAATAGCATTTGAACTGAGTTGAGCTTCATTGAAGTAAGTTGAAATGAGTTTAATTTAACTTGAATTTAACTGAATTGCAAACTAAAGAGAAGTGAACAGTATATTGAAGTATAATCTCTTACCAAAACACATAAGTTGGGTATTTTTTTCTCTCTCAATAATCGAAGATATATTCTAAACACTTAAAAATGAAATAGACCATTTTGCTACCACGTGAATGTAGATGGTTAGGAGAGTGAAGCCCTTTAATCTGTAATTTATTAATCATTAAACATTATTACATTATTCATACTGGTGAACAAGGACCACTTCTACAGAGGGACGTTCACAACATACATATTACATTATTATATACAGTGCAGTGCATTACAGTGGATTGTTATATGTGTATTACTGGCATGGAGGGATGGGGAGACTGAAAGGAGAGAGGCAGAGGGAGGCAGGTAGGAACAGCAGAGGGCAATTTTGAGGGACAGGGGGGTTGTGACAGTAAGCTGTCCTTTTATTAGCTCTTTATTTATTTATTCTTTTACCACAGTACATTTTGTTCTATAAAACCGAGAGAGAGAGAGAGAGAGAGGGAGAGAGAGAGAGAGAGAGAGAAAGAGAGAGAGAGAGAAAGAGAGAGAGCGAGAGAGAGAGAGAGAGAGAGACACGTTTTCACAGCTACTGTTAGGTGAACCTACTGGAAGTTGTTTGACCCTTATGGGGAATATCAAGTGAGAGACGTTTTGTCATGAGATGCTATAGAGAGATGCTATAAAACATTCTAAGATAGTCGGCCTCCTTCCAGAGCACAGAGGCCCTGAGGTTAGGTCAAATGTCAAAGAACAGATGCATGCGTGCTGCAGACATTCAGACGTGTTCGACCGTCAAGAGAAATGGCCGGCCCTTCGACTTTTTACCCTTCCGTGTTTAGGCATCATTTTTGGTGCTTTCCCTTTTTATTTATAAAAAATACAAAACATAACAGCAAAAAGAACTCTGTTGGTTGCCCCATTTTTCTCCTTTTTTTTCTTATTTTTTCCCAAACTGTATTGTTGTTGTTGTTATTCCTTTTCAATGCAACATGTTTATTTTTCTCTTTTTTCCACCTATTCCAGTCTCTTACATATTGACAAAGTATACAATATCTTACAACTAAACAGGACTGAAAGATAACATTTGATTTTTCCAATCAGATACAAGATCTGGCTCATATATCCAACTAGAGAAGTCAACTGGAAGCTAGCCAGTATAAAGCAACACAACAAGCCTATGGTGTGAGGGGAGCCGTCCAGAAACAGCTCTGCATTAACACGAACAGCCGCCCTCAGGGACGGTGGGCTCAGCTGGTTTGTCCAGCTTGATGTCAATCACTGGAGAGGTCCAGTTTAGGAAAAGTCATACACTGGGACTTCAAATATCAGTGTCAAATACGTAATTCATAGTGCATGTTCTTGCAAAAAGAAATACAATAGTGCAAGTACATAAATAAAACACAGAACATCTATTTTTACCTCAAATTAATTAATTAATTAGCATTATTCTATTAGTACCTTATTCACTGCACCTCCTCTCATACTGTCAGTTTATTGAAAGCCACTATGTGGTGCCAAAACCTTGCATCAACAGCCTCTTCCTGACTCTGTGGAATGCTTCTCTCTCAAGCATAAATGGTGTTTAATGGCGGATGCTTCTGTATAGACAGAAGACTGGTCTGTCTGTTTGTGCTGTTGCCAGCAACCACTAAAATATTAAAAATAAGCTGGCCGGCTTCTAAGACGCTTGGCTCTTGAAACAGAGAACCAGAAAGGTTGTAAAGGATACTGCCTTCGGGGTTTGCGTCGTCCAGACTTTCCATCCCAGGTAGGGCGGCTGCGACTCGACGAAACAGCTGAAAGACAAACAAGAATGTCAAAGAAAAAGATGAAAGGATATTTTTTTGCTTTATTTGTTATAACTTTTTTAATCACGCCTGCAATAGCTTAAAATGTTTTGTTTTATCGTTTTTCCTCCTACTTTTGCAAGGTTTTTTAAAAAGTTTTTCTTTTCAAACCTGTATAAAATATTTCTATTGGGATTTCTAAATATATCAAATCAATAAATGGTTAATGTTACATAAGTATTACATTTGTTCTATTTATCTTTTATTTCCTGTTTTATACAGTATTGGGAAGGATTTTTTATGATAGACCCTTAAGTGAGACATAAAGATTTGTAGTATGAAATTACAAATTTCACTCCCTCAATCACACTTCAAAGTTTTAAATTAACATAAAATGAAAAAACTATTTAGCTTTAAGTGCCACAAATATGTTTCTACCTGTGTCCTTCTGACTTATTTTGTTATGCCCTGTTTTATATATATATATATATATATATTTTTTTTTTTTCATACACAATGCAATAAAAACTTTAGAAATCATGATTTCCTTACAATTTCTATTGAACATTTCAACTTGTGTGAAGCGGTAAATAACTTAGCATCAATCATCTGGTAAAATATCTAAAGTAAAGCTGTCAATATTAACATTACAAATTCGTTTTGTAATGTTTTGTGGGGCATCCATTATAAACTACACTTTTTTCTCCTATCCTTTTCTTTTTCTTTGCTTCTATTTTGGTGAACAGTAAACACGTGCAAGTGAACACATACAGAAATAAAAGACATAGTGACAAGTCAATGTCAGAAAGTTAGGCAGGCTTTTATTCGTTGATTTACTTCTCGTTGCTTTATTCGTTTTGTCCTTTATTTGTATATGTATCTTAGTAGAACTATTTACCCTCTGATACGAGTGTTAATAACATGGAATTCATCTGCAAAAGTATTTTAATCATCTTTCTCTGTGAATCTCCTGTAAAGTTGCACCCAAAATGTAGTTAAATCTGGTGAAACTGCAAGGATCACCTGTTTGACATTGGAGCCTGTCTTGGCACTGGTCTCGATGAACATGACGTTCAACTCCTTGGCTCTCTGCTCTCCTTCCTCGATGGTGATTTGCCTGCGGCAAGATCCAGCCAGACTCGACATGTGAGGCTGATTCACTCAGCTCTGACGCTTTGCTTTCAACAGTCTGTTTTAAAAGCCAGTTAAATAATGGAGTTAATTATACAACAGAGTGTTTACCTCTTCTCCTCCAGATCTGTCTTGTTGCCAACGAGCATGATGATTACATCACTTCCTCTCTCTGTCCTGACGTCGTCAATCCATTTGCAGGTCTGCTGGAATGAATTTACATCTGTGGAGATTAAAGCATCACTTTAAAGCCGGTCTCTTACCATGGAATTAAATACCAGCTGTGTGTAAAACGCTTAGTCTATCTAAAAAAGGAATCAACATGGGCTAACTTGTAATGTCATAGACAACCACTGCCACTGTAGAGTCCCGGATGTAGCTGGGAATGAGGCTCCTGAATCGCTCTTGTCCAGCTGTGTCCCACAGTTGCAGCCTTACCTGCGTAAGAACATATGTACATGCACACACACACACACACACACACACACACACACACACACACACACACACACACTCATTCTCAGCAGCTGTTCGCACACAAACTACTGTCCAACTTCCCAAAAGCTAAACACAAGTAGAGGCTTTTTTTCTGGGGGATAAGCCCATATCAGCTCATGTGCAGGCTGGCAGGGGATAATATCCTGTGACAGAAATAGCATTTGCACAAGTTAAAGAAGATGATCCATGACTATGGCCTATTACAAGAAAAAAATGTCCCAAAGCTCTTACTAGGAGAAATAACCTTCAGATAATCATGTTAGAGCATAAAGAGAGATGTGATTAAGCAAATTAAATCAAAGATTAGTCAAAACAGAGTGGAAACTGGTACATTCAATGACATTGGCATAATAAAACCCTAAAATGTAATATTTCTACATGCAAGTTCCAAAATGATTATCGGTCTCCTACTGTGCGGTCTTCCAGGTACATAGTCTTTGAGAGGAAGTCAATTCCGATCGTTGCCTAGGGGAAAAGAAAGTGGGAAAAAAATGAGTTTTTACACAATTAACTGCTCAAATTAAAGAAATTTTTATTTATCTACAAAAAAAACCAAAAACAAATATATAAAAACAACCTTTTTGCCAAAAGACTCATAGCGCTATGATACACATTACTACACTGGTGTTTGGTAATTATTTTAAAAATCTTTAATGCGTTATGTCAAATGTATCGAGTTGAAATATCTTTACCTTTTAGTTCAATAACATTATCACTGTTATTGTTCCTGCATGAACAAATTCCCCATCCTCAATCCTGTAGTGCACTTACTGACTAGATCTATACTAAATCAATATTTCCAAACACATTCATACATTGCACTTGTGGTCGAGCGCCGAGCCTCACCTGATACGTGTTGTCAAAACTGTCATACATGAATCTGGTGATGAGAGATGTTTTGCCCACTGAAATCAAAACACATAGAAGTTGATTTTGTTAGCTAAAACACTTTGTAAACTTCTCAAACTTTTAAATCAAGCTGTTTCTTCGAAGAGAGTTGTTCTAAGAAAGTAGCATATCAGAAGCACAATATCCAACATTTATAATGGCTACTTGGGTAAAAATTACAATTAAATGGTCCAGGTCCGTTTGTACCCATATTTGATATCCATGGGTTGCCATTTAGTGTCCTACTTCCATTTTGTGCCTGTCAAAAAACATTGAGTTAATGTCACTTAAACCTTTTTGAATATCAGTTTAATTTGATGAATTATAAAGATACTTAGTATGGCTCAAATTTTATGTGTGAGTTAAATTATCTGAAGATTATGTTCTAAAAACATTGTACTATACCATATTTTTTTTCTTTTATTTTTTATAATTGTTCTTCCTATTTCGGTCTTATTCAGGCTATTAACCCTGATTAAACAATGATACCTGTTTGACCTCCTGTTGGTAAACAATAATTAATGGAGTGATAAAAGCACATTCTCTAAGAGTAGTGCTGTACCATATCAAGAAACATGAAATTAAACAATTTATTTTACCCTCTCATTTCAAGTTATTTATCATATGTGGGGAAAAATAAGTGAAAGTCCATCTAACTTGCCAAATATATTACCAGCATGCAGTGTGTGCATGGCAGTATTACAGCCAGCACAATATTACATCAAAGCTGATCTTTGCAATTGTGAAATTGCATATATATATACATTGTGCAGCTCTGGAGGAGACTTTGGGAAGATCATCAAAAATTACCCTAAATAATTGGTTGTCAAAGTGGGTATATAAAATTTGCCTGGAAATGCTACATGCTCCAAATGCAATGTAATGTGGCAGATCACCAAGGGGGGCCGGGTGAGACTGGAGGCCATTGGCCACCCTAATTAATTTGCTACCCGCCATTTATTGAAGCAAATGTTTAGCTTTTTTTCCACTCATGGCATGCAGATTTTTCTATTCATCATTCACTCCAGGTTCCTTACCCCACATGCCACTAAATATAACCACAGACGAACAAAACTTCTGAAATTCTGGTTTTCTTGTTTTGTTCTGTCACCTGAAAATTATAGGTAGCCCCCATCTGGCCTGCCCTTTAAGAACTTTCTGGAGTTATCCAATAGGCAGAGATCTTCCATCTAATATCTAAAAAAGTCAGGTACAAAGCAATCCGAAATGGCGAAGGGACACGTTGAACACCAACCTGACTGAAATTCTAAAAAAGAAACTATGAAGAAAGAAAACAAGAGAGGCAAAGAGCTCTTGGAGAAAATGAATAGCCCTAACAAAAAATTTCCCTGAAAAATAGAGAAATTAACAAACAATAGACAAATTAGCAGGGTAGAACTAACTCTTAAAAGTCTTAAGAAAACAGAATAAACACAATTACATTTAGAAAATGTTACTCCACATAGAATTTTATTTTACATATATCTGAGAGCAAAATGATTGGTGATTTCAAAGCTTAGCACTCTGTAAACAAAAGCTGTTTGGGTACCAAGTCTGACTTGTTCCATACTTGCACCACAGAGCCAAAACACTGCCTAAAAGCTAATGGAAATTGGATTTAAAATGTATCTCTTCTTCGACATTAAAACAAATCATGTTTTAGCTATTAACATCCCTATCAGCTAATTGTTTCCCAGACAGCATTTTATGGAGTCAGTGGGAGTAAACAAATTTAGGCCTGCTTAATATTAGGAAATTGTTGACAATAGTTATAACAATGTTGATTGCAAGTAACCCACATTTCCCTTAATACTCTCTTTCTTTTTCAACATCACAATCTCGCTGACATGCTCCTTGTGCTTTTTGATCTCGGTCACTAAGATCTATCAGTTGTGGGCACTGAAAGTCTATGTGAATGGTCAAACACAGAAGAAGCCAAAGTTTGAATACATGGCACATAGCAAATATTGCATCCAAGTTGTCCTTTGGCATCTTTTTGTGTGTGTGCAAACATTAATATTGCAATAATAATTGCTATTCAGTATGTAAAGCAGCTCTACAAGAAATTGTCAAATGACACTGGTTTGTCACCAAACAGATAAATATTGTTTACTGGGATGAAGGATTGCAGGAAAGTCAAGCCTTGATGCAATCAGCTGGGCTTCTGTAGTTAGATAACTTTTTACCAGTTAGCATAATGGGTTTTCATTTGGCTGCATTGTTTTATGAGATTAAGGAATTAAGGAAATGAATTGAACTTGAACATGTCTATACAAAAGGATTCTAGTAATAGGATCTGATTATGTATTTCTGGATATAAATTGGATCTAATTATCTTCTAACAAACCCTGAGATGACATTCATTGTGAATTGGTGTTATATAAATAAGATAACTGATTTGAAATTAACTGACTTCATAAACTTGAATAATTAATGCATTTAAGAATACATTTTTAGATAAATTGAGGTTTCTTGAAGGCCCAGAATGGGTCCTGTGCTCTCCATGCTCAGCTACATCAATCCAAGCATCTTCCACAGAAACCTTTTACATCAGATCTGCACATGAGTGACGATGGAAAGAAAATATGTCCAGCAGGACTCTGTCCTCTCTCTAGTCTTGAAGCATTATAGACCACATCAGGCCTCTATTCGGCTCCATGGAAAGCAACATTGCAGTACAGGCCACACAAACACACACTCACACAGATGCTTTTAGTCGACACACTCTCCCACAGAAATGAACCAGACAAACACACACACACCTGCACACGCACGCACACACACACACTAAGACATCACACTGAAAATCACAGATCTGCTCTCATATTAGAGATGGTTATCCTTTCTTTATCATTGTTTTTTATAGGATATTGACTCTTTTGCTACCCTTCGGGTGTCTAAATCTGAGCACGTCTTCAGGCACTACATCTTTATTGATCTTCTTCTTGTGAATTTCTCCCACATCACATGAAACCACAGCCCTTCTCCCTCTAAATGGAAGGATTATTGATAACACAGTACAATCTTTCAGGCATGTCAAGCCTTTCTTGTTTTTCTGGGATCATTTATGGGACAGAGCAAGAGACTGCGTGCTTTGGGGATGCTACAGACATCGGCAGTCTAGGGTGTGTCCCGAACTGACACATGGGAGACTGTTTGTTATCCTATCTAAAAATACAGAAAACAGAACAGGGGGAGATATTCGAAATGTTTTAATACGTAAGAATTATGTGGGACACATCAGGAAAAGCTGATGGAAATAAAAAGGGAAAGGAATTAAAATATTTCACGTCACTGCAGCACATCAAAACATCCTGATTCATTTCGCCTGATGCGAGTTGGGATCATTTGCGACAATACACGTTCATTCACGATCATGTTACCTGATTTATAAGAGGAATTTACATGTATGCTGGGTTTTTTTCTCTCTCTTTTTGTCTTCTTCTGTTAATCAAATTATCCTGGTGCCACTGATGCTGCCACCACTAACATCGGCATCACATAGGCTACTCCCAGGCCAACAGCTTCTGGATTCAATTTAACCTTTTAACGTATCAGAAAATAGGATTACATACGCAGTGTTTAACATGCACACAGATGTTCGACACCCAAGCCTCCCACCGGCCACTGACTCACCGCTTTGCTCTCCCAAAAACACGAGTTTAAATTTCCTCAGGGGATTCCCCAAATCTCCTCCGGCCGACATGGTGGTAAATAAAAAGCCTAACTTGGATTTTTTTTAAAGGATTTTATCACTATTTTTTCTTATTTATCGGCCTGCGTCTCCCTCTGTGCTGTGGGTGTGCAGAGGATCCTCCTCTCCTCACAGAATGGTGGGAATGCAGCTCAGCGTCCTGCTGTCAGTTTAGGCAGCGTTTGCGCAGGCGCGAACCCCTCTTTCAAATCCCTCACCTTTCCGTTCGTATCAATGGTTTGTATACAGATGTGAATTTCCTTCCTTAAGATGGGTACTTAATAAAACAGGCACGGAAAAGGTAAAACATTTCTGATAGATTACAGACCAGTTGATATAAACATTGACCCCTTATATATCAGCTAATGTAACGCTATTAGCTATGGTTTTTAATAAACGTCATTAGGCCTACACATTAAAATTAGGGCCTACCTTTTGAAAATATCCTGTAAATAGACAACGCACACTTTATTAAGTGCACATTTCTGTATTAAAAACAACGTTTTTTATTGGTCTAATATTCCATTCTTAAATGCCGTGTTTTTATTTGCTGTAAGAAATAATTGCTTGAAAACATCAGTCTACGTGTAATTTATAGGCTATGCGTTTATATGCGTTGAGTTACTGAGGTAGGCTACATTACCATTTCAAAAACAGTCCTATATATAGCCTACATACATACAGACCCTTTCCAAAAAATTTGAATATCATGGTAAAGTTTATTTATTTCCATAATCCTATTCAAAACTTTAAACTGCCATAGATTGTAGATTCAGGGCCCACAACTTAAACGATTTCAAAAGTGTTTAGTTGTTTATTTGTACATAATTTGAGCTTCCAGCTCATAAAACCCAAGAAAACAGGAATTCAAAAACAAAAATAGAATATTGTGAAGAAATCATAATTTACTTCTCAGTTTTTGCAGGATCACATCAAATCAATCAAAATATGGTACTTTCAAAACGATATGTCACTGGTACAGAATCCTTTTGCTTTAATTACTCCCTCATGCATGGTGACATTGAGGCCATCAGCCTGTGGCATTGCCTGGGAGTTATGGAAGCAAATGTAAATTTGTACATTTAGTTCCACAATAAGGCATGAAAAGTAGGAACATTGCTGTTGACAAACATTTGACTTGTCTAAGGAAGATTCTGAATGCATCCTGATAAGCCACTTGCAGTTTTTTCATTACCGATTTACTGTAATTACACCACAGATGAGCTGCATAAAAGGAAGTACAGTAAGCTCGGAGAAGGGCCACTTTAACATCATCTGAAAACATTTTGAACTTACTTGACAAAGTTTTTGCTTGCATATACAACTTGCAGCACTGTCTCTACACATCATCATAATCACAAAAATCCCTCCTGAGAATATGGTATAAGATATTTCACTGTACTCACCACATCGAATGCTTGATTCGCTAAATGAAAAGATGGAAAATTCAGCGTCTGATCATCTTTAGTTGTAGCAATCATAATAACACTCCTTTTAGGATTAAACATAATGTCAAACTGGACACCATATCGAGCACAGACCCTGAGTAGCTGCTGCAGACCAGCACTGTAAGGATACAGGAGGATCAAGTCATCTGCATACAGTAAATGATTTACAAGAAGGTTACCCACCATATATACCTAGTCTTACAGGCAGTTAATTATATATATATATGTACATTTTACAGAATAATCTTTTTTTAATAATTAATTAGCGCTTTATTGCATGAAATAAGTATTTGATCACCCACCAACCAACAAGATTTCTGGCTCTTACAGACCTGTTAGTTAAGAAGTCTTTAAGAAGCCCTGCTATCCTCAACTCATTACCTTTATTAATTGCATCTGTTTGAACCTCTTACCTGCAGACACCTGTCCACATGCTCCATCATTCAGACCCCAACATCTCCACCATGGACAAGAACAATGAACTGTCCAAGGGCACCAGGGACAAAATTGCAGACCTGCACAAGGCTGGAATGGGCTACTGGGCAATAGGCAAACAGCTTGATGAGAAATCAACAACTGTTAGTGAAATTATTGGAAATAGGAAGAAGTTCAAGATGACCGTCAATCTCCGTCAAACTGGGACTCCATGCAAGATCTCGCCTTGGAGAATCATGAGAAACGGGAGGGACCAGGTCAAAGACCTGAAGAGAATTGGGACCACAGTGTCAAAGGTTACCATTAGTCACACACTGTGCCGTCATGGACTTAAAACCTGCAGCACAAGGTCACCCTGCTCAAGCCAGCACATGCCCAGGCAGGTCTGAATATTGCCAATGACCATCTGGATGATCCAGAGGAGGCATGGGAGAAGGTCATGTGGTCAGATGAGACCAAAACAGAACTTTTTGGTGATAACTCAACTGGCTGTTGTCAGGATGTGTGTGGAGAAAGGACCCAAAACGCAGAAGCCAATGAAATGTGTAGGATGTTTATTGAAGTTGCTGCTGGCTGGAGTGATGATGATGGTGATGGCAGGAATGAAGAGGCAGGACAGGAAACAGCAGGACAACACACCATGGAGAAATAGACAATACAACAATGATCCGGCGCTGAGTGAAGGGAAGTGACGGGTTTTAAAGGCAGGAGGTGAGTAGGATCAGGTTTGAATGATTGGAGACAGGTGAGGACAAAGATAAGGAAGAGGAGTGAATAGGGCAGCATGACAGCTGTTTTGGAGGAAGAGGAAGGATGAGTACAATCCCAAGAACATCAGCCCAACTGTGAAGCATGGGGGTGGCACGTTTGCTGTTGTGTAATGCTCTTCTCATTTTCAGGCAATTAATTGAATATGTTGAGAACATAATTTTTAATAATATAACTCTGCTTTAAGCTTTACCTCTGACTTCTGTGCTGTGTTCCATGGTCTTTGTGATACTGTTTGTTCACTAACTACATGAATTCTGAATGCAGGTCATTACACTGGAATTTAATAATTAATATAATGGTGCTATATTGTCCTATCTTAATTAAGTGATTGTGCTTCAACTGGAGTGGGATTGATAACTAAAGAAAGGTAACGATAGAATGATGATTGTCTATGGTGAAAATCAAAAAACTATTACTTTTTTAACCTTTTACCCAGAAACCCAGAGTTTGTTTTAATAATTGCTTCCCTATGTACAGTTAACGATTTTAGGATAAGCTGGAATTTAACGATGAATTTGGCTCACAAAGAGGCATTCCAGCTTTTTTTTAAAGCCTTTTTACTAGTTTTTTTTACTTTAAATAAAAGAAGTTAAAAAAAAATTGTCAATGTTTCAAAGGCAGATAAATTCTGGCATTTGCTCCCTTTGTATAGGTAAAACATTGTGAAACATGATTGGTGTGATATAACATTCCTGTTAATAGTGTTTAAAGTAACTGCAATTGGAGATCTTGGACATTCAGTCCCATCTGTGGTCATGCTGTGTGTGTATTAAAAAATTCAACATGTCATTCTAAATTAAATTCAACTGCATTATTTTCTATTTGCAGAAGCTACTAGATGGTTTAGGTTCTTCCAAAATACTGAAGTCTCTATTTGATTTAAGTTTGTAATAACTGATCACCAGTGATGCTTTCTCAGTGTTTTATTTAGAATCCATCTCATTTTTAAAACAAGCACATCAACATAAGTTTGTCCAAAAAAACAAGATTTAAGCTCAGTGTTCAAAGTCAAACAGCTCTGCCTCTTTCTCTTTCCAGAAAGCAAAACTGCGATCGATATATTTACATATATCTTCATCATTAAAACAGGAAAATTCGGTGTCACTGCCACTCTCCGCTGGAGTTGGATTTTGCACTGTAACTTTGGGTACAGGTTTGAAATCTGGCAACAATGATGATGGGCAACGACACGGTGTTGATTCACCAAAGAATCGAGTTTTGAGGTCTTCAAAGCCATCGCTCCACTGTCGCCTCCCAGCCTGAATTTCCTGAACAACGGCCTTGTGGAAATTCCGCACCTTCTCCCAAGGGAAGAAGCTTACGTGGTCAAAAACCTCGAAGCAGAGGAGATGTCTCATCTTCCTCTCCTCAGCAGACAGGTCTTGCTCTAAGATGTGGAAGTAACCCAGCATGAAGAGGTCAAGGGTCAAGCTGTCGTGACTCATTACAACTCCATCCACTTCTGGCAGGAACTGCTCTGGGGAGTAGGTAACATGTGAGCTACATGAATTTTGTGGGGAGGTCAAACGGGATTTCGGAGCGTACTTTAACTCCAGTTTATTCCTCCAGGAGTTCACCAGTTTGTCTACAGCACCTCGTTGTTGGCAGAACCGGAACAGAGAGTGTATTTTTTGTTTGGGCTGTTCTTTAGCCACTTTCCCTGATGCTCCAAGTTGTTCCTGTCTCTGTCTTGCTGCTCTCATTGAGATGGCATATGCCGACTTCTTCCAGTGGCTCAGGAATAACACCACTATCCGCTCTTTTCTTAAGCTGGTGGTCTCCATCACAGCCTCACAGGGTTTAAAGGCAGCATGACTAAGGTGTGTGTTGATATCATCACTGTTTCCTGCTGATGGTCCAACCAAATTCTTACTCTTCAGTCGCTGTGCTCCATGTACAACCCCAGCGAAGGGATAGATGCTTCCAATCTGACCCTCAAAGTTGGACCTAAGGTTTTTTACTGACACACCAGACTGCTGGATCTCTCTCTCCACCATCTCTCTCTGTTCTCTATTGCAGCTGCTGCTCTCCAAACGATGACTGAAAGCAGATGCCAGCCCAATATGGGGTATCCTACATCCACTGGATGTTCCTGCAGGTGTAGACTCCTTCTCTTGGCTCTTTTGCATCAATCCAGAGTCCAAATCAATTTGAGAGGTAATAATATTTTCCGGAAAACTCTTCATCCCATCAACCATTCCTCCCACCAGCCCCAACTCACTTTCTTTTTCCTGTGTTTTAGTCAGATTAGCCACCAGCAGGGACATGTTCTTTACTATCTCTGAGACACGATTACACCAGGCAGGTAGATTCAGGTGCCTTTTTCCCTCAGAGTCCATTCTTTGTAGAACCTCCTTGTTGAGGGAAATATTGACAATAGGATCAGGAAGAATTGCCTTTAGCTCTTCAGTTAGCCTGGTCAACTCTAATTCATAGGCCTGGCAGCGTTTCTGTAGAGAAACAGACTCCATCTGCTGCTGCAAGTAAATCAGATCTTCCTCTTTTAAGAGCTCACCAAAAGGGCCTAAGATGGCGTTGTGAGTCTGGGAGTACTTCCAGGAATCCAGTGGCATGTAGCCATGCAAAGTATCCTGTTAGAGAAACAAAGATATTTCACAATTCTGATTCATGATTTTTAATTAAGTTCAGAATTATGCCTACTTGCTTGATAATGTTTTGCACACAGCACAAAAGTACAGATGATAATCATAGCGGTTAAGATCCAATGATGTGATTAAGCTACAACTAGACTTGTTTTCAATACTCGACAGAAAACCATTAATATGTTTTACTCAAAATGTGTTTGAACATCATTCTCTCTAGCCCTCTTTACAGTAAAACGGTCTAATTTCTTGAGAACTGACAAATTCGGGACAGTCACAGAATTAATCATTTTCTTCCCAAAACAGTGTGCTCTGTTTTTTTGTTTGCTTGTTTTCTTTTTTTCCAAAACAATGAAAGAGTACCTGTGTCCCCTCCACCTCTTCATCTTGCATCCTGACCTGTAACTGCCGCACCATCACCTGCCGTTTCCATTCTGGTATTGGGCATCCAGTTTCATCGTGGGTTGGCACGAGAGAATCAATGTCAGCTAAGATCACGTTGACACTTGGTACCTCCTCCTGCACCTCTTCGCTGTCAACCCACTGTTGGTGTTCAATAGCATAAGTCAGAGTGACACCACTGATCTCTGGATATTTAGCCATTTATGTTTAGACATGATGAGAAAAACTATTTAAAAAACTCATAACTATCTTTGTCTAATATTTTCATGGTATTTGGTATTTGAAATGGTCATTATTTTCGTATAGGGCTGGACGGTGGTACAGTTGTTAGCATTGTTGCCCTGCAGCTAGAAGGTCTTGGGTTCAAATCCATGCCTGGGCTCTGGGGTCTTTCTGCATGTAGTTTGCATGTCCTATCTGTGCATGGGTTCTCTCCAGATACTCTGACTTCCTCCCACAGTCCAAAAATGTGGTTTTTGTTCTGTGTGTCTTTCTGTTTCCTTGTGATGGACTGGCAACCTGTCCAGGGCATACCTCGCACTCACCCAATGACCACTGAGAATAGGTCCCAGTCCCCCTCCCCCTGCGATCCTGCAAGGATAGGGTGGCATGGATGGATGGATGGATGGATGGATGGATGGATGGATGGATGGATGTTAAAGGAGTGTATGATAACACAGGGCATGCTATTTACTGTATGCTACTAATGTTTGACAATTAATGCTAATTTATGACCTGAGACAGAAAATTTGGCTGGTCACTGGAATCAAATGATATTTAGCCTTATCAGCACTGAGCAGTGATTGGTCTGTTGAAAAAATTATTTATTTTATTTTATTTTGTTTTGCTACTAATTAAACACACCGTTAGGCTGCACTGAAAAGAGCACTCTTTAGTGTGGAAGCTGTTACCAACAGAAGAAAGCAATTTTTCTGTATAGTTGCATTTTTTATTTACATCCTTCAGAGTCTCAACATCTAATACTGTTGGCATAATCATAAAAATTAAGACCCAACTGCCATTTCTGCATGAACTGCATTTAACGTAACTTATTTGTACATTTCATTGACCTCATTCTGGATATTTTATATCTAGCTTTACCTTGCCTTGCTGTAATCTAAACAATGACCTTATACTTTGTTTGCTGCAGCATCAAATTGGAACTTTTATATTTTCATTATTTGCACAGCAACTTTAAAATTCTCGACAAGCTGTAGTTTATTCATCTGATTTAATTTTCTTTGCTGGTGAATTTTATTGGTTTAAAGCTTAGAGAGATGAACGTTGTTATTAAAAGCTTTGAATTTTCTAACTTGGACACTGTTTCTTTCTTTGTAAAAATGTCCATTGGTTCTTCTGGCAAGTTAATATTATTATTTAGGGTAGTTTGAACTTTTAGGAGGGTGTAATGTTCATTTACAAGACTCCACCACATGACTCACAGTTTGCCCGGTGAAGACTGCAGTTAAGCCGGCATGCTTCAACGATTTAAGAGGCTTAATCCGAGACATCAGCGTGAGGTCTCTCTCTGGAGGCCTCAGGTGATTGAAGGATGTCATCACTGTAAACAAATACAACAAAGGTGAAAGGTCAAACCCAAAGCTTAAAAAAAAAATATGGGCGAGATTGGCTTACATCTTTTAATTTAGAATCTAAAGACGTGTGTAAATCTGTTTTTATGTTACGTGTTTTTATTGTATTGTAACATATTTTGTTGCTTATCTGTCAGTTAGTTTGACTTATTTTGAGATTTTCAAAGAAATAATCTTGGCATGTAAAATCATGACATGTGAGACCTGCATGAAAATGTTAATGCTAATATTCTAAGAATTTTATACAAATAAAATTGCTTGCAAAAGTATTGATACCCCCTGGAATTTCCCATGTGTGGAAGATGAACCTCTGCGCTAAATCTGAACTTTTGTAGCTTATAACTGGTTTCCTTCCAGAATTGCTGTGTATTTAGACATTTTTGATTAACTCTAAACAGCTTCTCTGTAGAAAAAAAAAGCAGTGCCACGGCATAATGCTGCCACTACCATGTTTCATCTAGAGGAAACTGTGCTCAGGGTGATATGCTATGTCAGTTTTTCGCCACACGTAAAGTTTTGTTTGTGAGCCAAAAAGTACATGTTTTAGTTTAATCTGTCTTTTAGTTTACTTTCAACAATGGATAATTTCTTCCCACTATTCTATCAAAAAATTGTTTATTTAGACCAAGGCTAATTGTTGTCCTGTTGACAGATTCTCCTCCCAGCGCTGTGGGTCTCTGTAACTCCTCCAGAGTTACCATTGACCCATTGGCTCCTTCTTCAAATAATACTTACCTTGTCCAGCCTTAAGTGGCTCACCATGTATTGGAATTGTACCATACTCTTTCTATTTTTTCAACAGTTTCCTGTGATATGTTCAAAGCTTGGGGTATTAACTCATAATCAACAGCTGTTTTAAATGTCCGCAGAACTTTATACTAATGACATGTATGGTGTGTTCCTTGGTCATCATGATGCTTTTTTTTGTTCTCTAATAATCTCAAAAAAAAAGAAAAAGAAAGAAAGAGAAAGAGAGATTTAATTAGGTAATTTTAGAAAAATAATTGTTTTTTAAAGATTTTATTTAGAGATATCAGAGTGAATATGGGTTTACTTCATGAGCATGCCACATTTGCAGATTTTCATTTGTAAAGAGAAAAATAAATAAAATTCTGTATGTTTTTCCACTTCAAAATTGTTCACTTCTATGTGTTGGTTTGTCAGACAATATCCAAATAAAACACACTGAAACTTGTAGTTGTAATCTGACAAAAATCAAAACACTTTTTTTAAACCATCTTTGTTCTGATTACCGGAGGAGGCCAATTGAACATGCTGGATGGACTCTGTAGTGTGTTTCTTTGAGGAGGCAGCAGGGGTTGGAGAGGGGTAGGTCACAGGAAGTGGGGTGGGGTGGCGAGGCAGGGGGAGAACCTCCTTCACTGGCTGCTGGGGAGACACACACAGCGGGGATGAACAGTGCTCCAAAGAACAGTTCAGCAAAATTAAACACTTGTTTTTACAAACAAATATCCAGTTTATTTAGCTTTTCTTTTCAGTATGATAAGCATCTTCAATCATCTGGTTCCGAAACCTTTTCTTTAATGCTACCTTATCTGAGGATTTTTTATTTTTTTTTAGCAACACAACCTCGGAATTTGTGTCTACATCAAAATACATCAATACATCTATATACCCTAACTAAAAATATTTTTTCCCCTCCTCTGAGATGAATTTTATTTCAGATCAATGGTCACCTTGTTGTTCTCCATTGTTATGCTCCAGTTCAACAATCTGGCAGCTCCAAGAAGCAGCAGAACCTCTTTCTAAAAGACAGAGGATACCAACATAACAGTACATCCCAATGCTGCAGAAATGTGACACAGTGACAATGTGACATTGGCTGCCGCCTGTAGTGCTTGAAACTATGACAGAAAGTGGTGAAAATGGAGCCTGAACAGTGGATGTACAAAGTACATCTGCAATGTATGTAGCCCCCAGCAGAGTGCAGCAGAAAGCATGGTGGAGTTTATGCAGATCTAAAATGCTGCTTTCAATACTGAATCATAACACCTACTTCAAGCCATCTGTGTGTGTGTGTGTGTGTGTGTGTGTGTGTGTGTGTGTGTGTGCGTGTGCGCGCGCGCGTGCGTGTGTGTGTGCGTGTGCGTGTGCGTGTGTGCGCGCGTGTGTGTGTGTATGTGTGTGCGTGTGTGTGTGTGTGTATGTGTGTGCGTGTGTGTGTGCGTGTGTGTGCGTGTGTGTGTGTGTGTGTGTGTGTGTGTGTGTGTGTTGTTCTGGAAGCTGTATGTATTGCAGTGCTATTGCTTCTTATAATGTCATGTCATTTCTCAGTGCAGGTTTCCTGTTACACAAACATTATTAAAGTAGAGTAACCTGATCAATTTAAAAAACACTATCTTTTCATTCTGCATTTTGTGTTAAAGAAACCACTTCAAATAGCAAACTTATTATTATTAGTAGTAGTACTATTATTTATCATTGCTATTATTATTATTACAAAAGTGGCCGTTTAAATCAATCCACATTGGTAAAAATATTTTTTTGTCTAAGGTAATCAATAGCATAAACATTCCATCAATAACAGTAAGCAAAATTCCTCTCACACTTACATCATGCTCCCCCGCAGCGTAATGAGGATGCCATCAAAACCTAGAAAACCTAAATTAATGAGAGAAACATTTAGCTGAATGCAAAAGAAGAACATACATATGTCCCGCTCTTTACCTAGTAGAAGCCAAAAACCAATAAAACCAATGAGCAGCATCAAGTGGACCCAAACCTCAGACAGGGGGCCTTCTGAGTGTGCATAATTAAAGCAGTGGGATAGGATGACTTGATCCTGGAAGTATAGAAACAATAGCTCTGTGAATGTATGTGGGGGACCAAACACTGTAGAGTACTGAACACGCATGATAAGGTGTGTGAGTGTGTGTGTGTGTGTGTGTGTGTGTGTGTGTGTGTGTGTGTGTGTGTGTGTGTGTGTGTGTGTGTGTGTAGAGTACAGGATGACAGTCATTTTGTACGCTCTGCTTGACCACCGCGTCCTGCAGCTTGCCCCTTAAAGGTGGTAGTATATCCTTCCAAACACTTGCAGATGGTTTGTCTCAATCTAGTGACCCCTACTGGCAGTAGTCGGAGAATCACAGAAAGAGTTATGGGCACCATTTTGTAGGTGGTGATAGTGGTGAACTGATAGACAGCAGTGCATCGTTAGAAATTGAGTATTAAATACAAACGTTTGTTTTATTATATTTTCATCTTTAGTCAGATTCAGACCAAATGAAATGGCTGTGTTTTACACCAACTACCTGAGGTTATTACCCAGGTAGTACCCTAAACTGCCAAAGTTAGTTCTTTTTAAGTCTTTGGTGGGTTTTTTTTTTGTTTGTTAACATGCTGCCCAGTTCTTATACTTTAGGAATCAAATTGTTGACACTAAAATACAATTGCTTGGGAGTCAAACTGAGACATATCTGGTATTCAGACATTCAGCAAAAATAATTAGAAAAAAATGTGTCTTTGTGACAGTCTGCTTATTGCAACATGCTTAATTTAAAAAAATTATATTTGTCTGAATTATTTATAGGTCACCACATGGCATCTTAACAAATAAATAGATCCTGAAAATGGCCAGACTTTAAATAAATGAAAAAGCAGTCAATGAAACACTCTAAAAGATAAGCTTCAGAAATCTTCTTTATGTGTGAGCAAAATAACTTCATAAGATAACTGTTCAAATAGGCCAAAGTACAATTTAAAAACAACCTCAGATTGAAGTAATATTGCTAGATACATTTTTTGAAGGTTTACAAGAAACACTTTAAACGTAGGAAACAAACAGTCAAGAAACTTGCGCTTTTTTCTCTCTTTCACTGTCATCACATTTTTTTTTTTACTAGCTTAAGACCTTTTCTCTACGAGATAGGATTTACCAGCTATTATATTTAAACCCATCCAAAAATATGCTGTCACTGTAAAACAGTACATCTATATTATGTACATGGCAACTGTAGAGACAGATACAGGAAGAGAAACATGAGAGGCAACGGCCCCTGGCTCTGTCCAGGGCCTCATTGTGTCAAGCCCGGTATTCTTACCTCTGTTAATGGGACTTTAGTGTTACTGTGTTGCAGCAGAGAACATGGTGATAATGCAATCAATAATAGACGTCCTGCACAGAGGTAGCCACACAAAGGCTGGCGTGTTGCATTCATCTGGAACAGCAGCACAAACTGGTATGGAACAGACGTGAGAGGAACCTTTACCTATTAACAGGGTTGCTTTGTCTACGCAAACAGATATTTATTAAGACATTATATTTGACAACCTGGAAACAATGAAAATGGTATATGTATACTGTATCTTACTGAAAAATTATACATATTATATAGGTTAAACACACACTAATCTATCACATTTTTATTTCTGTTAATTATAACGATTTTATGCTTACAGCTAATGAAAAGACAACTTTTAAGACCAAAATGTTACACCAGACCAATGAGTAAAGGCGTTAAAAAAAATCATCACTTTTAAGGCAAATCAGGGCATTTTATGAAAAAGATGCAAGTCATTTTTGACTGGCGACATATAAATGGCATCTAAATATTGGGACTCTACTTCAAGTAAAAAAGATTTAAGTTCAAGGGACCAAACCCTGAACTGTGTGGAACTAGAATATGAAATATTTAAAAGTTCCTTGATTCTGTGCTTGCAATAAGTTTGACCAATATAAACTAATAAAAAATGACAAACACCACACGCATATAAGTTTCAACACTCATTTATTTGTTTGCCTTATTTTAATTCTTTGACAATTGCTGTTATGTGTTCACAGACATGAGAAAGAACTCCAGAACATCAAAAAGATCAACGTGAGCACTGTGTTTAGACTGAGATCTGTCTCTGCTTCTGTCAAATGACTCCGAGCAAGAGTAAAAATCCTGGACCATCCTCCAGTTCCAACATGAAGATTTCATCCACATTTAGCAAACAGGTACAAAACAAACCTCTGAGCAGTATTCTTCACTCTGCTGGGAAACTTGACAAAGCAGAGGACCAGTTTTTTTCATCATGATACACAGAGGAAAAAGGAGTTAATACCATCTGTGTGATAAGACCCAACACAGAAATCTCCATTTATATACAAGACAGAGCCAAGAGGAAGGTTTCCAGTTAATTGTTACAAGGATCATGAATGACAATAGTTTACAAGCAGCACTTCAGAGGTGGAAAGCTGTTGTCATTAGCAAGCTGTAAGGCAGGAGAGAAGGATAAGATTCAACAAAGAAAAGAGAACCAGCGTGCTTTGATCCTTAACTATGACAGATATTTATGACAAATAAAGCAAGCCAGATCATAAATAATAAACTCATATGTCATTTAAACAATTACTGCTTCAAAACCATCTGAACTTTTAACAAGAAACTCTTGAACTATTTAGATGTGAAGCAATACAAGCTGCCTGCTTGGAAAATAAATACTTAATTTAACTGTGGTGGGGCTTTGTCTGTGGAAGCAAAAATAGGTTTTCTTAAAGTTTATGACCACAATAGAATTGAAAACAAACCATGGTTTTCAATTAGAAAATAGAGAAATAACATGATGCATTGTGCATGAGAGCAAAATGGGTATACAGAACATCATATGTTCTCAACAATTCAATAAATAAAACTTTCCATCACTTTCATCTATCACCAAGTAACATGCAGGAAAGGATACAGAAAGATTATACCAAGATACCCCGAAAAATTAAATGCCAGACAAAATGTTGGTACAGTGGCATTATGTAATATTGTAAAACCCGACCAGGCAGACTTAGACTTTCACAGCAATAGGCTGCATTGCTCAACAGGCTGATTGACCTGTGGCACACAGACTCACTTGTTTACAGACTATAAGTCAAATTTGCCCACAAGCTGGTCCTGGCAGGACAAAAGGAAAGCAAGAACTACACTGAAATAGCTGACTGGCTTGCTGGCCAGAGCTTTACTCAGAGACGCTTTATGTCCATGTGTTACCATTGACGGTTTTATACTTTCTGTTACATCTAAACCTATCATTCACTGACACATTCAAAGTAATATTTTGGGCCATCTTGGTACAATACAGAGGTAACACCAACAATAAAGAATCTCTGGACTAGTAATTCATACATACACACAGCTAATCGTACTTCCCCATATTCTGCAACAAGCCTCCATCTACAATAGATTAAAGACATTTAGGCTACAATGTGGTTCAAAAGCTAACCAGTTTATAAAGGCAACATTGACAGCTTTTACAGTGTTTAGGGTTTCTTTGATAATATGTACCCCCAACTACAATGGCATTAATAGTCAAATAAAAAAATGAAAGCTTGAATTTGATAGCTTGTAATTAGCTTTAGCATTGCTATATAGGGTTATGAGGGAGGAAGTAAAGAAAATGGGGTGAAGAAAAGGAGGCACTATACGGTGCAACGCACTATAAGCCAATCAAAAGTCCATGTTTTTACACTAAGACTGTCCTTTTCGTCTGTGTTGCAACTCTGACACAATAAGTGCTTTACTTTATTTGTTCTTATAGTTTATTTATTCGTAGATGATATAGAAATGGGAAATCATTCATCAGGTCAGTGTTCCCTAAAGAGGGAACCACTCTGTGGGCATCAGCATGCAAACTTACCGAAGTAGGACAGACTGAGACTGTATTATTTTTTCTCTTATTAAATAGGTAGCTCTAGTAAGAAGATAGTGAGCTTGAAAATAAAAAACTTAAAAAGTGTGAAAATTGATTTTGCTTACTGATCTTCCCAGGTGACAAAACCCAATTTTAGCCATAAAGTTTAACCTGCGATAATCTTTGTTTCACCATTTTTGTACAGGGGTATGACAATCGTTTTCTGGTTTCTTGTTTTTCTGTAAGCATCAGTTTACGATTTATCCTTTAATCTAATTCTTCACATTAAAGAATAAAAGTCAGTTTCTCAACATAAAAAGTGCATTTTAAAATAATAGTCACACCTGCTGACACATATGCACAACAGAATATGACACAGAATGGTGCTTTGGTTCAAATAAAACAGTAAATCACACATTGATTTAATAAAGACAATAAAGTGCCATGCAACAAAACGTCCAGCGGTCTTGTCACAAATAAATAACAGTGCAGAAAATTTACAAAAGCAGTCTCTGAGAGAATGCTTGAAATAAACACATTAAAAGCAAGGCAAGGACACAAGTTATCTCTCCATATAGTAAATTATGTTGCCTTATTTGAGCCAATGAATCCAGTTTTCATGAAGCTACATAAAACATCACACAGGAAGAACATCTCCTCATCCTAACAGAGCCTTTCTCATGCTACTTTTGAGCTAAAATAATGAGAAACAGCAGTTTTCCTCTCTGCCATCTGATGTTTCTGCAGTGAATAATTTCATGCTGCATCAAGCAGATCCAAACTGAGGTATTTTACAGTATATGTATGATGTATATGTATATGAGGCTATCATTCCCACACTGTACACAGGTCTACATACAGAAGAATTCAGTCTGATGCTTTCCCTTTGCCTTTCTGATGCAATAAGTGTTTGGTTTACTACAAGGAAATATTTTTTACTAATGATAAAAGAGGAACTGGCCACATATCTTTTTACAGGAAACTGGTAGTCTTACAGATAACCTATTCCTACAAGTACATTAAAACTAATCAGAACAATTCCCAGATGTCCAACAGAAGTAAGTTAACAAATGGGTTTGCATGGTTAATTTTCCTTATAAACTCTTCTAAAGGTCAAAAGGGAGCACACCATGCAAGGTTGAAGGAGATGACTGCAAAAACAGACCAAGGATGGGTTTTTAACATAGCTATCAAGCTATTCTTGGGACAGGGCCGGTCATCATATCTATGGAAACATTTGCTATAAGGTTTGTGTTTATTAGAGCAGGATGCTGAGATGAGTGTTGAGATTGTTTGTTCTTTTGCTGTTTTTCCTCAAGGCTGGTTCACCTTTTAGATCCGCTCAGCAGCCGGGAGCGACTGGACTGACTTTCTCCTGGAGAGCTTTGACCTGAAGGAAGAAAATGGAGATGTATTTATGTGTATCATGTCAGCAAATTGTGTTAAAGCATATTTTCACTGGTATGTCCAATGAATTCCAGGAAATGTTTGTATGTTTTTATAAAAGTTACAGCAAACAAAAGTAGTACTGACTAAAAAGCACTTGTTAACCTCAAGTCATATAGGTAAGATATGCTACATATATTAATTTCTACCAATAATTCCATTATTTTTAGCTTTGAGTTCAAGTGCTAAAACTAATGCGCCCAGCTTCACTTTTAGGCTCGGTTTGGGGGATTATAAGAAGTTTCCAGGGCATGAGGGACATACCGAACCTCCAGCACGTCTTTGATCTGTCCTGGAGTCTCAGTAAGAAGTGCACAGAATCCCTTAAAAGGAAAATACGTAGGATGCATTCTGAACATATGCCTGAACCACCTTTGCTGACTACTTTTTATGCACACACAGGAGCAGTGGCTCTACTCTGGGCTTACCCCACTGGAGGAAGCTATTTTAACTATGCTTAGCTCACTAATCACTACTATAAGATGCTAAATGTTTAAAATGTCAATTCTCACATCATTTTGTCCTTATTTTAATAAAACCCTATTTTACAGTGACTCCTCTCACTCATGCTGTTACATCATCTCTGTTCCCAATATAAATAACAACCAATCAAGAGGAAAGGCTGGAAAAAATATTTCCCCTGTACTTATGTTTTGTTCTTAATGAGACAATGAAACTGACAAAAATAAGTATCAGCAGGTCAAAGCTTTACAAAATCCAAACATTAGAAAGAAAGATTAGTGCATTTCTAGAAATAACCATCTTTGCAATGATATACAAAAACCCTTTTGAATAACTTAATAAAACTATGCAGATACGTTAAGATGTTACTTTACTTTAGAATTCTCCATCACCTACCTAATGGTGCCGGCTAACAGAGGGTTAAACGCGTACAGCCAGTCATGCATCTCTTTGTCGTTGGCGGCCTGCAGCAGTATCCCACGATGCTCAGTGCACACGGCAAATGTGTTAGGGGTCTGCAGAAAAGAAATATGTTGTGTGCGGTTACTAACGTTTATTTATATCTAGTATTTAAAGTCTGTTGCTGTGACTGTTGCTTTCATACTTGAAAAATGTTTTTATACATACCCGCAGTAATGTCTGTTTGTCTTCACTGTATTCCACCTTAGCTGAGGACAGGTTGATGACAGCCCTCTCCACGTTGTCCCTCTCGCTGCGGTACAGGTAGACGTAGGGCCTGCGCACAACCACGTAACGCCTCACCCAGCCACTGCTGTGGGGCTCCAGGAAATGCAGATAGCCCTTCTTTGACACGATGGGGCTGAATGTACAAAGAAGATAAACAATATGTGAGAAAATAAAGTCTTTTTTTACAGTAATGTTATGAGTTAATGATTAGGTGAAGGGTAACAGGACAATCTGGGACTGCTTATCTTTAGTGAACTTTGCATTGGGGTTTTCATGACTCCCAATATCAACAAAATAGGTTTAGTGTTTTGATAAATACAACTTGAAAATGTTTCACAATGACACAGAATCAAAGGCTGATTGTTTTCTCACCTAACACGAATCTCTTGTATATCAGGAACAAAGGTGTATCCTCTTAGAGCTTTCTTTCTGTCTACTGGACTGAATGGGTCCAGGTCCGGCGTTGATGCTCCTGAGCTCGGTTCAGTGAGCCTACAAAACAAAAACAGCAGATTAAAAACTAGGCAAACACTCCTAGATTGTTTTAAGATATTTTGTCTTTCCTTTTAGTTTCAGAAAAAATTGCAATCTTTCACAAAACATTTTAATCTAGAATAACAGAATTCTTTAAAACAGCAGAATTCAATGATATACAACCACATGTTAAAAAAATTAATTATTACAAAGACCAACACTAAAACTGAATTTATACTTTTCAAAGTGCTGAAAAAATGACCATGATGTATTTTACTTACCGGATGTCAAAATGGCCATCGACCAATGAGGGGCAGGTAGAGGAGGGAGTCAGTGTACTCAGGCCAGAGGAGCACGAATCCCTCATGAGTGACACAGACATTTCTGAAAGCTAAAAATCCCACACGCACACACACACAAGAAGGAAAACAAGGAATCGCAACAAAAGAGGGACAAATACAGATAGACACAAAACATATCAGCAAACATTTAAACAAAGACAACAGAGACATGCATTCACAGAACATCTCAATTAGTTTTTTTGTCTGTTTTCAAAATGTACATAAGAACCATCTTTGGAATGTAAATCTGTATGTCTAAGAGCCCCTTGTTTTTTAGTATGCAGACCTGTCATTTTAGTACTGTATGTTAGTGGAGACCTCACAGTTTTTAAGGAGGAAGGCCATTTGTGGATGAAGTTAGGGGTAAGGAAAAGGGAATGACCTAGAAAAAAATGGCTTTATGCAAACAGAATTAATCTTTCAAATCTGAGTCAATAGTTTTAAGGTGTACCTTAATCTGCACATTTAAGGCCCTTAAACATCCCAAGACACTGTGTTGTGCCTATTCCAACCCACTGAACATTTATACAGGTTTGGGACCTCCAAAAGTGACCCACAGATGGGGTTTGACCAAGCAAGTAATGATAAAGTCAAGAAACCTGAATGAAAAGAGTCAGGGTGTAAAAGTTCATCATATAGTTTTTGTCGGACTACTGTGAATAATTTGAGTTATTCTCATTTTCTGACGGTGTTGAGAGCAACACACATTGGTGTGGTAAGAAGCGTGTCCAAAAAAATAAGCAAAAAATTCACTATTAAACAAACCACACTGGCTTAATAAAACTAGTCACAACGGAAGTCCAGTAATCTAACTGGAGCGCACACAACGATGCTTTGATCATTATTTTCTGTTGTAAAACGTGAGTAACTGAAATATCCAATGAGGAAATCTTCCTCCTAATTCTCCAAGCTTTGATTGCCCTGACTGCTCTCCAAGAAAGGCAAAACATTAACTAAATGTACTTCGCATGATCTGACTTTAAATTATAAGACGTTCCTTAATTAATTGCTGCGAAGTCAAGTGTTAAAATAGATAGGAATCTTTAAATATAAAGGCAAGAGTGATTAATGGATGTAAATACAATAGCTGATAGTGACGACACTGACAGTTATTAAAGCTTGTATATTTAGAAAAGATAAAGCTCTAATGGGTCAGGTTAGAGGGCCTAGACTGGGGCTCACCTTGCTTTCACTGGCACTGCTGCTCACCTGGCTGTACTCTCTGTTGAATGTGTGCATCAGCAGGCGCAGACACTGGGTAAAAGACAGTAACAGCAACAGCACTTAATAAGTAACAGGATGCATAAAGACCAAACCAAAACAGGAAGTAAACTTAAGCTTCAGCAATCACCTTAGCAGCTAATTCCCTTTGCCTCTGGTTGGGGCTGTCAGGAGCAGGGCTGCTGCTCGGGCTGTTGCTGAGGATGGGACTCTTTGCAAAGTCGCAAATGTCGCTGCTCTTATAAAGTGCATCCTGCCCTGCCTGCAGAGTTGCCTCGAGCTTTTCCCTCAGCAGTAGGTAATGCCTTGTCTTCTCCACCTAAAAAAACAAAAAAAACAAAATCTAATTGCAGGTGAATTGAGACTAATAAAAAAGCTGACTTGTAAGCAACATCTATTAATATATAAAGTAGCATTCTTTCATCTAGATGCATATTCAATTTGTGTTTTTTAATGTATTTGCAAAATTCATTAAAAAAGACTACAGTTAATACAGTTAATGAAATAATGAAATCATTTTATGAGTCTCCTGAGGAGGATATTGCTACAAAAAAGATTAACTCTTAAATGTTGTATTTATGTAGCAAATGACTCCCTATTTGAAAAAGAAATTGTTTTTCTTTCACATCACTATCTACATTTAATTAAGCTTTTCGTTATATAATTACATAGTATACTGTATAGAGTGTTAGAATACATACAAATTTCACAGGATCACAGAAATAAAATAAAATAATCCTGTAAACTGACCTCCTGCAGTAAGCTGAGCTTTTCCAGCTCCCACTGGTGGTCAAGAATGAGGCTGTCACTGCGGGGTCTCCATCCCGCCAGGTTCTCCTCTCCTCGCACATAAGCCACAGAGGTATCAAGCACGCGCCTGCGACGGCGCTGCATCCCTGACAAAGGGAATTACCAAAGAAGAGGGTTTTATTACATCATAAAGTAAAATAAGTGTTGAAATACATATTGTTTTTTTTCTTTTACAGGGACAACTTTCTTCATTTATTCTTTAATCACCTGGACTTCCATTGTCTGCAACGTGGCAGAGAGTGACCTCATAAACTCCGGTGACACGATTACTGAGAAGGTGAAAGGCAATACTCAAGACATGATTCCCAAATACTGTATATGAAACATTCAATTTAACAAAAGGGTATATTGGGCTCTTTATTTGTGAATGTGTACCTTTCTGAGGGCCTGAGGCAGCCGGTGCTGAAGAAGTTCCTGATGGATCGGGAGGCTGGCAGCTTTGTGTCACGGGAGTAAAACACCACGCAGAAGTCTTTGGTAATGACTGTTGGCTGAGTGCAGTTCTCCATCTATAGGTGTAATATAATTAACAAACCTTTAATTGGAACACAAAAGGTCATGCTAAAAAACAAATGCTGGAACCCTAGAAAACTAAAACCTGGTTTCACCCGATAAGAAAATGCTATGAAAATGCAACAAGTATCAAAGTATGCCACAATTCTAAATTTGAAGTGAGGTTCTGTGAAGTTATAAGTGATAGATCCCTCAACTGTAGTAGAAAAGATGGTATATCTTCATTGGCTTGTTGGAAAAAAATGTGTACATCCTTGCAAAAGCTAGTCAGGCGTATGCTATATCAATCAGCCTGACATGAGTCTACCATGCTTATTTTTCAAACACCTACAAAACCTATAAAGCACAGGAATTTACCACCTTTGATGATGCAGCAGAACTGACACAAAATCAAACAGTCTTACTCCCTTCTTGGGGGAGCTATGGCTGACTCATGAGCCGCAGCTGATCTGGCAGGACAAAACAGCACCAAACTTAACAACAGGCTGAGTTAAATTGCAAAAGTCAACAGGTGGTGTACATCTGACAATCTGTTAACCATCAACCATGCTGAAAATGTATTTAATTTCCAAAAGGTTCAGAGACATATGAGCTTTTTCGGCAACACGCATGGAAATTGATGTCAACAATAACTTCACAGAACCTTCAAAAACTCTGAACCAACTCTTTAAGCTCACTTTGTTTTACAACTACAGTTGTAAAGCTACAAATAGCCTGTCTGTCAAGCAGCCTAATGGAGGCTAGCTACCAAAGCAGAGAGCCTGACTAATTATCTAGCTAACATCATCTTATGTTTGTGTTTTTTATGAAGAATGGCAACAATTGATAATTAATATTTTGCACAAAATGCATCCTCTCTTGAAAATTGCAACAAAAATTTGTGGGTGTTTATTCTATATTTCAAAATAACAAACTACACAGATTACATTTTTATACCTGTAATAATACATTATTTTATCAGCAGTATAAAAATAGTAAATTTTATATCTTAATAATTTTTTGTTATCATATTATATATTTTAGTTTCAAATGTATGAGTAATACTTTAATGTTTCAACATAAGATGATATTACAGTAAGAATCTTATATCTGTTCTTGCCCCATAAAAAACAGCAAGCTAAACCTACACAAATATTTTCTGAACAGTTCACTCTATTATTGTACCTCCAGATAAGCTGAGAGAGTGATGTAGATCTTCTCCCCATATGGGGTGACCCTGTTCAGAAGCAGAGAGTTGTGCATGGAGCTGTCCCATGCTGCCTCGAATCGATAGAAGGTTCTGCAGTAAGAAAAAATCAAACACATAATTTAACAACATTTTAAACAAAAATCCAATCTCTAAAAGCTAGTCTGCATATTTTCTTATCAAAACAATATTTCTAAAAACATAAAAAGTATTATACCTATGATCAACTCCCAATGAAACGCTGCCATTAAAGAAAAAAAAAGAGAAAATGGGATATATATTAAAAACTGTTTAGCTGCAGCTGTTAAAGAGGTAAAACTCAGTAAATCTGGCAAATCAGTAAAAGCTAATGTTAATATTATTGCTGTGTTGTTAAATAAAATAATACAACCCCCATCTGTGTTGAAAAAAGGTTTTTATGGAATTCTAAAATATTGAATCTGAAAATAAATTAAAAAAATACTTGTTATGGAGGGGAGTGGGGGGTCATACTTGTCATCATGTTTTGGCCAGAAGTATCCAGAGGAGAGAATGTTGAGGGAAAGAATGTTGGGGTCTATGATGGTCTCGTCAGCCTCTGGTGTGTTTCGAATACGACCTGTAATGATAGATCATGATGACATTTTTTTTCCTGATTTATTGAAGCCTTTTTTAATTACTTAACCTAAGCAGATATGTTACTTACCAATAACTAGCTCCTTCACCTCCTTCCACTCGATATCATTTCCTGTTTCATGAGCAATGGTAACTCTGATCCTTCTCTGTATGCCCTGTGCAGTCAAAGGAGGATAAAAAACAAAGGTGGTTGTCTCAAAAAGGAAGGGCAGTTTATAAATATAAACATCTGCACTTGGGAAGGTGATGGTGTAAAATATAAAGAAAGTGATCAAACCTGATGTAAAAGGAAAGTGCCATGGCACGGCATCCCGCCTCTGTGGTCAACGACAGCTGGGATGTAGCTGGAAATAGACAAAGCAAAATCAAAAAATGTATGTAAACAGTTGCATTTACCAGTGAATGATGTATTTCCTGGACAATTATTTATCTGACTTCTTTTCAGTGTTCAAGAGGCAGCATAAATAAACTCGACTCACTCTCCGTTAGCTTCTAGCTCACAGATCTCAAAGAATACCATGAGGTCATATTTGGCGTGACAAGGTCCAGCAGTGGAGCGAGTCAGTGTGCTGAGCTTTGTGGCCGGTACTAAAAAAACAACAATCAAACAAATGGGGGGGGGAAAATGTCATTATTATATCGACTCCTATTTCCATTTCTTACCTGCATTATTTCCATGTATTTAAAACCACCGCATCAGTTTAGGAGATTTTTTTTAGTGAAGTATTTTTTTGTGATTTATGGACAAATAGTCAATAATCAGCTATTGTGGTAATTTTATTCAACAACTGTGTATCATTTTCTAGGAACTTAGTAATTCATCTATCTGTTATGAAATACAATTGACTGGGACTCCTGTTCAAACCAAAAATATCTCTCAACCTCCTGTTGGTAGATTATATTTATTGGACTCACATAAACACATTTTCTTACAGTAGATTATGAGTAGATTATAGAAAATGGCATTAAATCTTCAGTCATTGAAGCAGGTACAGAACAAACTCTTACAAATTAACGAATGGTTGTTTTGAAACCTCCCATGGCAGACTGCTCCAAAACTAAGAAGGGACAAATTGGCAAAGCGGTAAAATTACCAGTACCCAATAATTTATAACTTGTGGTAGTTTGGACCGTCAGTCACTCAACACACTAATATAATAAGATTTGTCACTACAGTTATCATGAGCAGTAATTCAGATAAATTTAAATTAAATGAGGGTTGCTCTAAGTACATTACTCTTTGGTTGACAGCTGACAATTTAGATTTTTTTTATTACAAAAAATTAAGAATAAAAAATAGGTATACCTAAAAAGGGAGACATTTTGGCACAAATTTCTTCAATGAAACCTAATCAAATATTTCAAGTTGGTGCCAAATGCTGTTGAGCTAAATGTCACTTTATAATCCTTTGCTTAAAAAATAGGGGTTTGATTTTATTTGCCCAAGGTTATATAAGATTTGAAACTTAGAGATTGTATGTTCTGCAAACAATAGTTTATAATTATAAAACATGTTAATCCAGATGAAGTAATGCTGTATTATATTCTCTGAAGATGATTTCAGCTGACCTGGTTTGGATAACGGCATCACCCGTGGAAACTGCCTCCTGGAGGGTCTCAGTGGACTAAAAAAAATTAAAATGGGAAACAATCTATCACATAAACACTTTTATTTTCTCAAAGATATGACATGATGATTTGTAATTTCAGAAGTAAAAGTTACATTCCCTCCAGACCTGATTAAATCTTTGCATAATGGAGGGAAAGGCTGTTTCTGGTAGTGTCCGAACACCTCAAAGACGATGGGCTGAGTCTTAATGTACTCCAAGAATGACTTGGTCACTTCCACTGTGATCTAACAGAGCAAAGAGGAAGTAAAATTCAAGTAGACCCTTCAGAAAGCAACAATCAGTCTAGTTAATAGGTCCCAACATTTTGGTTGCTTACATTTTGTACATGGTAGAATCCGAGAGGAGGCCCTCTGCCGGTGTTCTTTAGCGGCTCAGTTGAAAAAGCTTCATCGTGACGATGGATGAAGCTGGAAAAGTGAAATCACGCAAAAGTTTTTAAAATAAATACAGGCAGTTCATTTATGTATATCAAGTTTATTAAGGGACTGTTTGTTCCATCTATGTAGCATTTTTTAATATTATCAGCTAATAAGAACCATCAGTGGCATTCATAACTGTTTTACATAAAAAAATAAATTAAAGCCACGATTAAACTCACTTAAACTGGCAGAAAATATCAGCGTATTCTGCAGAGATGCTGGAGGCCTGAAGAACAGTGACTCTGAAGGTGAAGGTGCTGCCGATCTTCAGGTGTGACAGAGCTTTTTCTGGGGACAGCTCCAGAGGAAGGTCCAGACCCAGACCTAGGCTCTTCACAGGGCTGCAAGGAGCCTCTTGAGTGGCTGCATGGTGCAGATATACATATCTTTAAAGTTCAAGATGTCAACCTTGAGTGTGACTCTAATTGGTCTTTTTTACATACATATAATTATGGGGGGGAAACACAGGTAGAAACAAAAAACTGTTTTCAAAGAATTGGTTATTTTAATGTCCACTATAACAAAAATACAATTAATATTCGACTTTGTCACATTGGGAGTCTTGTAAAAATGCTAACATTTGTACATAGGACTGAAAGGACTTTACACAGACAAAATCTGCTGTCTTCTCACCTTCACAGGTATTATTGTTAACTTCATCTGCTGAGATTCCTATCTCGACGTTTTGTCCTTCTCCCTCCACAATTCTGAGCTCCTCCTGGGAGGTGTTGGAGTGTGACAAACCACTAGGACACGATTCACTCTGAAACTAAAACAAGGTAAAATTGCTGTAGGACTTTCCTTCATATTTTGAACACTCATGGACAAAATAATGCAGTTCTAGTTGTTATTGGATTTTTATGTGATATAAAGGTCTCTTTTGAAGAACAACATTGCAAATCATCACAAATACCTTTTCAAATTGGTTGTCTTCAAATGAGATCTTGGCAGTACCCGACTGCCTCACTCCAGAGCCATAATCAGGGGCCTCTTCATCAGCTTAAAGACAAAACAGACCACAATTTGTCACAATCATTTTTTAAAATGTCACTAATGCTACTGATGTTAAATTTTCTGTGTACCTGATATGGCCTGCACAGCCACCCTGAGGAAGCCTTTGACCTCTCCCTTCTCGCTGACAATGGCCACGCGGTGCACAAGAGGCACCGGATACAACAAGTTACTCAGGTACACAAAAGCCCTGAAAAGATGAGTGATGACAATTTTTGGTTTATCAAGGCTTTGAATTAGAAAGAAAGAATAAAATCTTTACTTGTAAAATAACAAACCTGCCAACCAGACGGAACCAAGGGAAGCGGTCGTAGAAAGGGTCCCCTCCCGTCAAGGCGTGGTCGCAGTCCTCCACAGTGCTGCTGGGTAGCTCTGCAGCTCGGTCATACATCTCTCTCATCAGGTCCAGCCTCTGCCTGTAGGGGGCAGCATAAAACACAAGAAATCAGATTAATGGCCAGTGTTGTCATTTTTGAAAAACATTTGTTGTGTTTGATTTTTAACAATGACTTTAACTTCAAGCAGTTATTGTTACAGATAAATAAAAGGGCTCCCTGGCCAAGAAATAATTGTCAGACCATTCTGATTGCTATGTTTTGCTACCTGAGCTTTTCCAGAGTCCAGTAATGTGTGGCTCCATTCTTCTGATCCTGCACTTCAACAGCTACTATCGTTCGAGGGAAAGGCCGTCTTTCTCGCTCCTTAGCCACACTGGGAGGCAGCAGGTCAGGTGGGAGCGGAGAGTAAAGAGTGTCTGTCAGCAGGACGAACTGGAACTGCACCTGTAAACATACAAAAAACTAACTCTCAACTCATATATTGTGAAAATGTTACTTTTACCAAATTAGCATCTGAACTCAAATTCTGGCCATGGATGGCACGCAAGCAAAATTTGGTCATTCAAGACACAGAATGTTTCAGAAAATGGGAAAAAAACAAAAAATAATAAACTAACCTTTTTCTTTAGTTCCACACTAATAGCATTTGCCTCTTTGAGGAAGATGGCATTGCCCCAAAGGAGATCCCTGAGGGAGGTGAACTGGTAGAAACGCCACTTTCTGAAAGCCCAAAGTGCCAGCTCAGTTTCACGCTTCGTCCACGGCACTGTAGATAAATGCAAACAAAATGAGGGTCAGCTTTGACCATAAAAAAGATTGACACTGGGGTGACTGTGTTGTAAATTCATCTGTATCCAAAAACATCATCACCTTCCTCCTCAGGCTCCTCCTCTTCCTCGGGCGACTCCAGATACCGAGAGTTTACTTGTTTCTGAAGGGCCTCCAGTTTACTCTCATAGTCCTGAAAGGAGACATGAAATGTGTTTGATCATTTACCTTGTTATGATCCTGAACCCTCAAAGCAGAATCTGGAAACAGGAGGGACTTCATGTTTTTGTTCATCACAGTTTTAACCCACCAGCCTCTGCTGCTCAAGCAGGTTACTGGCTTCTTCTCTTTCTTTGCGGTATTGGTCTTCAAGTTCCTGAAGCCTTGAAGATTTAATTTCAGAGAAGTAAAATGTTTAAAGAATATGTATTGCTATGCTAAAAAGTACTGCACAAAACAAACAATAAGAAAAATGTTGCAGCAGCGAATGACCATTCAAAGTCACCTCTGCTCCATCTCCTGCTTCATGTCGATGCCTTGCTTCTCAAGCAACTCCCTCTGAGCGAAGGCCCAGTCAACGGGCTCCACCGGCGTCTCCGCACACGGCGTCCTCTCCCGCTCCAGACGAGCCTGCTCCGGGTCGTTGAAGCGAAACACGTGGCTTTTACCCATGATGATGCGGTTCCCTTAAAAACAAAATCCACATTAATTTGAGAAATTTCGGACATCTAAGTCAAATTCATGACCTTCTTCACAAGAGCTGGAGGATATCATCATTCAAAGCTTTTAATCCCACCAGCAATTTTCCAGACTAGTCCTTTACTTTTTTAGGCGTGGGTGCTGTGTTTTTGAGAATTATTTTATTAACTACACTACTAACAACATTAATGTGGTTTCTCACCAGATCGCAAAACAGTGGGTGAGGTCACTCTCTTCCCATTGACATAAGTCTCTGACCCCTCACATGGCTCAAGGATGACGCATCCTGGTCCAAAAAAAATTTATATCATCCATTTTAACATTTTAACAAAGTACTTGGAATATTTCCTTTTAAATGAAGAATTCCCACACAGAAATATCCAGTCTTTACCTTCTCCCTGCGGGCCTGTGGTGCTGCTGAAGGTGCAGTGCTCATCTTTAATGAAGTGGCCGCTAAGAACAATGTCCTGCCGAGTTTTGGCGTTTTCACGACCAACCCTGATGGAGGGCAAAGTCATCAAAATTGTGAAAACTGCTACAAAAAGAGCTAATTGAATGTAAGAATGAGAATGCATAAAGTTTTACTTGGTAATGCCATCTTTGATGTAGTAGAGCAGACACTCAGACATCAGCGGGTCTTCATTGAGATTCACCAGATGAGGAGTCTGCAACAGAGACACATTTAAGATTTAACACGTTTTATTAGTAGGTTTTGAACGATGGTTTCTCTATGTCTTCAGATGACCCAATACTTAATATATATATATATATATATGTATATATATATATTCTGCTGAAAGACCGACTACTACCTTATTTTTAGTTTTCAAGAAAAAAAAAAAACTCAATCACAGCCTGACAGATTTTTATTTAAACAGACAATTTTTATGAGTTCATGATGCCATGTACTCTAAAAAGCTACTCAGGTGCCTTTGGGTGAGAAACAGGCCCACAGCATCTCAAATCCTTCACCATGTTTCACACTATTATGCCAAATGTTTCATTTTTAATTCAGTTATTTGTTTGACCTCTACGTCTTTCACATCTATCACTTTCCTAAAACATTGTGTATCAATTAAATATGTAGCTAAGGAAATCTTAGACACTCTTTTTTTTAAATGCAGAAAGCATAAAGAGAAACCTTTTTTGGTTATAATTTATCAAAAAAGACTAAAGTATCAATGAGCAGTGTTTCTGGTTTTGGTTGAAAGTATACAATCAAAAGTTTAATTTGTTAAAGTCTAAATTATATGAAGATCATTTTTAAATCAGGTTTTAAGAAGTTAACACTATATCATCAAAAACATTGTTTTTGATAAACATTTTTTATTTAGTATTTCTGCGATCTTCTTTAACAAAGTTAGTGTTTTCCTTAAAAACCTACTGTTTAAAGTAAAAATATTGCTAAGTATATATACATTTTTTAAGTATATTTCTAAAAAAAATTATCATTTGGTTATTCTGTAGCTATTCCACAACTTGTGAAGATATGCCTTACTTAAATGCTCAGTGCATGTTTTCTTGTCTTTCTCATTTTCAAGACTAGTCATTAGAAATGAGACTGTGTCACATCATATTTATACACCAGGAAAGCAGAAAGTTATCAACTGTAACTTAAAAGTCACTTTTCACTCTAAACAACTTAACAAGCAAAGAAAAAATAAAGAAAATACTCAATTTATTGGTATTTATTAGGAATTGTTAGATACAGGAATAAATGTAGCACTTGTGCTTTTATAAGACACAACTATTTGATAACATTGGGGAATTTTTCTGCTAAATAAATACACACAAATAAAAGCTTAGATTTTTTCTCAATGTGAGAATATACTACTGCAATAAAAAAATGAAGACTTTGTTACACAGTTTTACACAGATGCCATTAAGTGTAAAGGGCAGTATTTATACATTGCATTCGGATTTTATTGGTTACATTCAACATTTATCTTACCTTCTTGGGAGAAAAGACACCAACAGTACCTCCATCTTCTCTCATAGCAACACCCATCTCAGCGAGCAGAGCCTCTCTGCAGGAAGCAAACAGAGTTTGTACCATTCAAATGTATTTTTAAAAGTAATATGAATACATTGGTTACAGAGCCAGAATTGTGTGTTAAGTAAAATGGTTTTATTCTACAAATATGAACCTTTCAACTTCTTTTCAATGAAGCTACAAATAAAAAATATATATACATAATAAGAAAATGTATCAAATACAGAAATACAATTAACAAAGGAACAATTATTTGCTACCATTTTAAATACGCTAAAATTACAGTTACAGCATTGAAACTAGTCGTTATTAAGGTAGATGATCAAAACCAGAAGGGATCAGACTTAAACATTAAACCATTAAGTTTTTTTTAGTCTGTCCTAAGTTAATGTGAATGTTTGCACCATCTATGACAGCCTATGCAAAAATTACTAAAAAGGATCCACAAAGTCATCAAAATGTATCCCTCAAAACCCCTAATTTAATTAAAATTCATTAATCAAATGTTTAAAGTTATCTTGTATCTAAAACAGTCCAGAAGTTCAGTTTCACATTTTCTTAAAAGCTTTGGGTCAAACTACAGCAGTTAAAATGTAACATATATAAATTTGAGCCCTCTTTTGTGAAGTGAAGGTAAGTGTTAATTGATTAACTTCAGTGTTTACATAATTGGAGAAGAATAACTAAGAGAATTATAGGATGACTGAGAGCTGGCGGGAAAAAAATATGATTATAGATAATGTTTCAGACAAACCTCTCCATGCGGATGGCCTCAGTACGACGCAGCTTCTCTTCCCACGTCTCATTAAGCTCTGCAATGATTTTCTCTGTTTCCTGAAAGTAAAAACATGACTTAATATAAATAAGTCTAAATCTGATGTTAGCAATTCCAACCTTTTCTTCAGTTTTTCTTTTCAACTCTTGCACCTTGAGCCTTTCAATTGCCTCCTCGCTAGCCGGGCTGAAGATGCGGTCGTGAAGGTTGCTGATAGAGACGGCCCGGCTGGACAGGGCAGAAAGCGAGGGGGAGGGACTCATTCCCGTCATTGCGTTGGTCACTGTGGAGAGATCACCCCTTTGATTGACAGCCTGGTGACTGTTCGCAAAGTTCTTGAATTCGCACAGGTCTGTCAGAGAGAGAGGCGGTGCATGGAAGAACGTGGAAAAACAAACAAGAACAGGACAGAAGGTAGGAGCGAGTGCAAGATGTTTGGGTAACGAGAGGAACACGCAGAGACAAGATAAGGGACCAATAGGAAGGAGTACAAAAAAGAGAGAAGAGCTCAAATAACTGAAACAAGAAGCAAAGCTGTTTTGCTTATCAAAGCCATTCCAGACAGTGAGAAAAGATCAACTCAAAGAAAAAACAAAATTACAAATCATCAGAGAAACTGAATATGAGAAAACTGAATATAAGCAATCAACAGGCTGACAAGCACTGACAAACAAACAAAAATCATAAAGTCATATGCTTTCAATGCATACGGACCAAATACATATGGAGTGTGAACCAAAATTCAACTTGTTTAAGTTGTTTACTGAAGCATTTCTAAAGCACGGCTCCTGACTTAGCATACCTTTGAGATTCTTAGCTTCACTTCTAAGATCTATACACACAGAGAACCAGGTTGGAGATCTACCCAAACATCAAGTTTCCATTCAGTTCTGTCTTCCATGGTCAATAAATCTTTAGAAGGCAATTATAGGCCATAGCACTCTTGGTTAGTATCTGTTACTGTGAATACCCACCAGGAGACACTGAAATTTCCAAAGCTGAGAATAAGATAAACTCCAAATGTTAATTATTTAACACAGAAAAAAATGTAATGAGATTAGTTTGTGATTTTTGTTTTGTTGGAATTTAGCCTGACAGAAGAAATGATTGACCATCCTAAGGGATTTGATCACTCAGATACAGTACCATACCGTCTGAGGTTTTCCACGCTTTGTCAAGTTAAACTCATTAACTTCAATGTAATTTAGATGATTTTAAGTTATACATAAACACAAAGTAATGCATAATTCTGAAGTGCCATAACATTGATAAAAGGTTAAATATCAGAAAAGAATAATGTGCATTTACATTCAGCCCACTTGATTCAGTACTTTGAGGAAGCAAATTTTGCTGCAATTGCAGCACCAAGTTTTTTGGGGTATGTCTTTACCAGCTCTGCACATCTAGGGTATTGACTCAAAATCTCCCCAATTTTGCTTTGCAAAACAGCTCAAGCTCCGTCAGATGGAAAGAAGATTGTCTTTGACCCTATTTCTAGCCACAAAAGGTTTTGAATCCATGCTAAAAAGTTAAATGTTTTGGTCTCATCTAACCACAGCACCATCTTCCACATGTTTGCTGTGTATGCTGTTCTATTTACCAATTAGGCCCCCTTTAAGACAGTTGGTTCCACTAGATTTTATTCATGGGTATCAGGGAAAAGGGATCTAAATGTAAACGTACACCACACTTCTTAGATTTTAGACTTCAAAACATTTTGTAAAGAATGTGTTCTTTTCCTTCCATTTCAAAATTGCATGTTATTTTGTGTTGGTCCACTACATAAAATCTCAACAAAATATGTTGAAGTTTGTAGTGGTTACATGATAAAACGTATTTAAAAATGACAGAGTATGAGTACTTTTGCAGTGCACAGTCAATAGGATTGTGGACCCTAGCTGGTGTCGTAGCTCTGACTTTTCAGTTACATTATGAACTTTGTATTTGCAGGGGTCTCAAACTCTAGCATCCAGGAACTATTCCCCTCCAACTTAGATCCATCCTGGACTAATGCATCTGATGCAAATAGCTGAGTAACCTCAGCAGGAAATCAAGTTCTATAGAGTCATGCCTATGATCTAATTATTATTTAATTTTGCTCCGCAAGGATGGGAGTTTGAGACTGCGGATTTATAGCCCTCTAAAAATTAGAGTCAAAACTTCTGAGTCATGCTTTCAAGGATTTTCAGGTTTTTGTTTTTCTTTCTCTGTTTTGGCATTCAAAGTAACAGAGATGTTTAACCAAGAGGTCCCAAAGCATTGCATGCCTTAGTGATGAAGTGCATAAATAGCTGGCTAGGGGTCATGTTGCTTAGTGTTATGATATCTCCTATTAGAAAAAAAAGATGAAAATCTCTGTAATGATAGGAGAAAATGGAGGCCATTTTGTAAAATTTCTGAGAGCAAACATTACAACAACAAGATGTAATTTTACAGGTGTTCTGAATAAACTTGATATGTTTGCTCTGTTGTGTGATGTCACAAATAGTTTCTTGGGATTGTAAGTTTTGTCTCTGGTGTGGTGAAATAATAATTTTTATTTATTTATTTATTTTGGATGCAAAGCGCAGGCTTGCTAAAGTTAAACACACATTTCAAACCAGTGATGGCAGGAACAGTGCCTCGATACGCTGACAGGACAGAGGAGAAAAGAGACCGTGTGTCAAAAACAGCCACGTTCCAACTTAATCCTCTGTGTTCAGTGAATAGAGGGAGACAAAAGCCCTGCACAGAGGCCCCCAGTTTAAAGGTAAGTGCATTTTCTATAATGTGATTTTAGTGTTTCCATGTGTGAGACTTACTCTCAATGATGTCTCCCAGGCCCTGTGCATACAACAGGTCTTTGAGACGAGCCACCTCCTCTTTCAGCTCGCGTACCAGGCGGTTGTTGGGATCCTCATTGATCACAGCGTTGCAGCGAATCTGTTTGGCACGATCAGCATACCTGATAAAACAAAGGCCATCAAAACCACTGAACTTTGCTCAACTTAGATTTTTAGATATGGACCACATCTAAAATAACAAAAGGTTAACCAAAATTTCAAACAGATAAAAAGTAAATCTACAATTTTAATTTCAACAAATCAAGTTTAGCTTTGGGCTGTAAGATTGTCACTAATACTAATACATCTCCAAAAAGAGGTTCCATTATGTTTTTCTCACCGAAGGGTACTTAAAGTTTCATCATAGTTAATATCTGCCGGACTGAGAGCTGCCACCATGGCTGTGCGAGAGTTTCCTCCTGAAATAAAAATATCAACGTTATTAACCAACACAAAAAAGATTTTGCTCTGACAAAAAAAATAATTAAGAAATATTTTTGTGCTTGCCAACCTAGATTCTCTCTCAGGAGCCAAGTCAGAACTGAATCTCTGTAGGGAATAAAGCTCTCAACTTTCTTCTTTTTCTTGTTCTGTTTAGAAAACAAGACAAAATATTTTTTGGGTTACACTCTAAGGAATAACAGCATTTTACTTAATTGTGAAACATGCATTTACTTAGTGAAGCCACAAACCTTGTTTGGCGCTGAGTCCTATGAATTGAAAGAGAAAAATGTAAGTATTTTTTATTTGAACAACAGAAAGACAATAAACCAGCAGTAAAATTCTGGCATCATGTAAATACTCTCACCAGTTCAGCTAAAGCAGAAATGACTTTCCCCAGAGTGGTAAGAGATTTGTTGATGTTTGCTCCTTCCTACAAAAACAAAAAAACAAAAAACACCAAAACAAGAAAAAGTATTTTAGCCAACATTCTATATTTGAAGTGCTTTCGGTAGTTTTTCGGAACCAAACTAAAGCACTACAAATCTTTGTAAAAACAACATTCTCCTACCTTCAGTCGTGTCCCTTTAGCTCCAGTTGAATCCGCCCTCTCACTGCCAGCCAAATCTACCAGACTTATCTTGCTGACCTTTTAAAATAATCAAATACAATCAGTAAACAATCAAAAATGTGTGAAGGTTGAAGAAAACTGCTCATCATACATGGATAATGTTTGTGGTGTCCCCCAGGGGTCAGTACTAGATCCAACGGTATTCATTAAATACAGAAATTGCAATTGTAATGTGACATATTAAAGTTTACCTTATTTGCAGATGACAGAAATCTTATTCTTTGTTTTTTGTTTAGGGGGGAAACTCAGTGGATTTACTGGATACGAAAACTTTAGAAATTTGCTAAATTAAACTTGATTTGAAAAGAATAACCTATTCTTGATTTTAAGAGAAACTAAAATTATGTTGTTATGGAAATATAAAGACTAAGACTATTGCAGCACTATGACACATTTTATATTTGTTGACTGGTTTTACTATTTTTGAATGACCTGAATGAGAGGTTTGTGTATTATACTAATACTTATACTTAAATACTAAAAGTTTTAGGTGAGTTACAGAAGATGGCATTGAGTAAGATTTTGGGTTAAAACCTTTTCTGAAGAGCTTTCTGTCTCCATGTCATGTTTCTTCTGCGTGAAGATGATGTTGAAGACAGCATGAGAGCGACTGCTGGTCTCGTTCATGTTGGTGGCAGCCACAGTCCTGAATAAAATTATCATTAATGGTATTTCTATCACCTTTCTACATCCATTAGCTGTTTAGCACTAAATGTGGTAACAACCAGCAATGACTCAGCTTGCAGTTGTTACCTGGCCTTGTTTCCAGAATCCATCAGGTCTTGAATGTCATTGTACGAGGTCACTGCTAATTTGGAGAGATCTTCGACATAAGGTCCCAACAGGGGATGCTCTCGCACACGCAGGTTTCCTTTGTTTTTGGGGTTCAGCAGGTCACGCACACGCTCACAGTATATCTCCATGTAGCTTACCTAAGAACAGAGGACAGGAGACATTTGAAATGTGAATATCTGTACATTAAACTTGAAAAAACATGCAATTGTAAATAATCATGTATGTTTTATATAATTTGCTTATACAAGAAGCCTTAATAAACATTTCTCATTCTTCCCCATTTAATAGATTTAAAAGAAAATGCCTCTAAATGCAGCCTAACTATGGAGGCTTTGGTTTAACAGTTTCCATTATTTTGCTTTACTGAAACTAAAGCGTAAAGCTTCAAAAAACTACCAAAAGTTTAAAGTTTTGTAATTAAGAAATACAAATAAAAGATTAATATAGCATAACAAACATTTAAGGGTTTTTTATCACTCACCTCCACGGAGTAAGACATGCTGTTTTCGTTATTACTGTCATTGATCTTAGTGAAAAGGTCCTCACACAGCTAGAAGACAAAGAGGCAAAGTCTGTCAGTACAAAGCTACTATAAGTTTCCAAGACCCAACCGAATGACAGAGCTTAAGTCTAATTATTGTGCTTTCCCACACAATAACTTGCGTTGTATAATCAGCCACAAATACACTCCGAATTACCAGAGGTATAATCCCCTCCTGGTCCTTTTCCTGTCGTCCCATCATAGTGTAGCTTTTGCCTGCTCCTGTCTGTCCATATGCAAATATGCACACATTGTAGCCTTCAAAGGCATGGAGCAGCATCTCCTCTCCAATGTCCCGGTACACCTGCATCTGAGATGCATAGTTGATGTCCTCAGGCTGCAGACAAAGGAGAGACAGTGAAAATAAAGAATACAGACATAAATAAACAAGGAGGCTCTCCAAGTAAAAAGAGCTGTTGATAATCTTTTGAGAGATGATGTTATCATTTTACCGCTGAAGATGGATTTACGTGGTGGAAACTGTGCAATAACTCACCGTAGTGTGTGACCAGTATGAAAAGTCAAAGTTGAAGCTCTTGTTTTCTTTTGGCTGTTTTGGGTTCAGGATCGCTGAAAACAGCAAAGAAGCTTAGTGAGAAGCTTGCAAATTAGTTTCATTTCTTTTATATATTAAATTTTTACTTTATATAAGCAGTATGATGAAAAGAGTTCTAATTCTTCAAGGAAAAATGGATTATAAATCTTCTTATTTTAGATTAAATCAGTTCCCTTCACAGCCATTGTCTTCTTACTTCTAATATACTGTAGCTCTCTAAAACGTCCTTGCTCTTGTGACATGATGTTATTATTTCGAGTTTTAATTCTCAAAGATAATTCTTCCCCTTTCCAAGTCATTTGTGTGTCCCCAGAATGCGAATATTCCACCCAGGTCCATTACCCATAGTTCGTCAATCAAAGGATTAATAGCAGAAAAGCAACAATCCAAAATTCACCAGAGAATACAACCAAAACAAAGGTGAAGCAAATCGAAGTCCAGTAAAAACAAATTAACCAATTATATTTTGCAATAAGCAGCAATAAGAACAATGTTGAGAGAAGAAGCGTGACTGCTCCCTTCATTACCATTTTTAGCCTATTACAAACTAAAATCATTTGCTTCCATATGAGATCATGTTTCCCATTTTCAGTTCTTGTTTCAAACTCAGAGTCAATATGTAATAAAACCCATTTTTTTTGTTTCTTTGTCTGGTAAAAGCAAATCTTAAAGGGAACAAAATTACTTTTTACTGTATTTGAGAGCACAATACATTTTCATGACTGAAAAACCAACTCTGGCACTTTGCTTGGTGCCACATCGGGTTGCGAAATCTCTCATTATACTCCAAAAAAAAAAGAGTTAATGAGTTGGAAAGAAAACAGCCTCAAATCCTTTGGTAATATAGTTAGGTTGCATTCTCAGTTCAGCGTTATATTTTAATAAAACAACAGAGAATATACCACCTTTAGCATAAGAACATACAGTGTAGGTTCCAAAACTGTGAAAAGATGCTATTGAAAGGAGCACTCAAGCTTCCTTTCTCAACATTAGAGTTTAAATTGCTCCTATTAAACCCATGGGTTTGAAAATGTTACTCAGTGAGTTCTAAGAAAAGCCCCAGAACCAGCTAAAAGAGGAAATATCCAGTATCAACTCTTTATCTCATCGCCGCTTAAACATCAAATCATACTAGTAGTCAATGTAAACCAAAACTGGGTCAAAAGTCTTTTGCTTTTTACTTTATTTATTACAGATTATCATTATCAACTCCGTGCCATTCCCCATTGATGCAGTAACTGACATAAAAGAACCCCCAACCCATTATTGACTGCAGAAAAGATATAGTATGTAGACCTCCTTTTCATGGAGCCAACTTTCTGTTCTAAACATTTATTTATTTATTTATGTAATATTGACATTTTCAGAAGAAAAATAAAATCATTGTAAACATGGATAAATGTTAAATCTTGGTCTGGGAGATTTTCTTTAAAACTGAATTGAAAGCATGATTGGTAGATAATTCCAAAATTTCAATTACTTTTACATTTCAAACTTTCATGCCTGTTTAGCCTCAAATATATATTTTTTCTCATGTTCCTGACATGTAGATAGAGGCTTCTTATTTAGTAGTGTGAAAAAGGGCTATTTCACTGCTTTTTGGTAGTAGGACTAACTTGAATTGTATTTCAAAATCAATAACACTAAATTTAATGTTTTTACTTCGAATACAGGTTCTTCAGATTAAAGCTTGTGATTTGTGACACTTTCTTATTTTATATTCTTACAAAAGTTTTGAAAATACCACCAAAATTAATGCAGTTTCAATTTAAGGCACTGATCTAGGAGTATCAAAAGATTCAAAATGTCAAAAGGTTCTTGTATAATTTTTGAAATGATGCTTTTTTTTTTATCTGTATAGTCTCTCCATAATTTAAAAAACAAAATAAAAAATAAATTTGCAAAACAAACTTCATCTCCTATGTCTCAATTAAAAGACAAAACAGTATCATTACAATGTAAATCAATGTAAAATCCTATGTATTTGGCCAAAAGCATATATTATTTTAATAATGCCATAAGGAAAAAACTCTCAAACTTGTTATTTTACTCCAGTTTTTTAATACATTTCTATTAATCAAATTAAAAAATGTATACGCTTTTTGAAACTATGTACCCCTGTAGCATTACCTGCAGTCCATTTCGATCATAAAACTGCACAAGATAGCATTCCTAGGAAATTTATCTCTCTTGTGAAATATGAATTGAAGTTGTTAGTGCTGTTTATTTAGTAAAAAATGTCAATAGCAACAGTGCCCTTCCTTCATTTTATTAAAAGAGAGAAGTGCAGGGTGAATCATGAACTGAAGCGCTCGTCTGTCAGTGATTTGAATCCACTGTAACACACTCTATGGGGAAGCTTAATATATAGCATGAGAACTGCCCCCAAAAACTGTGCACTCAGCTGAAAGCAACACAATGATGACAAATGTTAGTGAGGACATGGCTCTAAGCACTTGTATTGAAAAAGGGCAAATTTAGGAGTTAGGCATACTGTGCATTAAAATTGTCTGGCTTTATTGAGGCGAATTACAGCCTCCAACAGGCACAAAAGGCTAAAACTCTCCTTCTTTCACTCACACAGTTAGATCAGCCGATTCTGAATGTAGACAGGACTAGAACAACAAGGCCTTTTTTTACAGTCCTGGCAGCATGCATGATGAGAGCAAAGTAATGTGGCTGCCACTGCATCCTACACACAGTGTCGGGCCTCAGGACTGACTGAAGCTTTTGTTTGTTTCTGCAGCTGCCAAAATGATGCCAACCTCCCAACTCAGTGATATCTAGCTGCAGTGCAGAGATGCCTACGAGACAAATAACTGAGGTGAAATGCTTGACTGGGCTCAATGTAGGTCATATGAATACCACCAGCCAGCAACAGGCCATCACTAATTGTCTTAGATTTTGTGGACTAAAGTCATGAGTGAAATCAATCTTACTCAGTCTTAATCTGTCTAATTTACTGTTATATTCTTGTTAGTACTGCATCACGCAATCTGCAAGTATTTACAGTGCTGGGTATGAAGGTTTCATTTTGATCTGTTTTTGCTTAATGGTTATAATTAAATGTTTTAGTTCATCAAACTTTTTTTTAGTACAAGAGAAAGATTTCAGATCAGAGAATGATATGTTGCTTTTTGAGATTATTTTAGCCAACTTCATTTTGTCATGTTCTATTTAGGTGATCAGGTCAGGGTATGACTGAAGAAACGAACCTCAACTTTTATTGTCGGTCACAGGTGATGATTTGACAAGGGGGATGATTACTTTTTCACATCAGGGCTTGAATCACTTTTTTCCCCATAAAATACTTATTCATATAAAATTAAATAGGTTGTATATATACAGGTTATCGTTGTCTGATGTTAAAATTGATTTCATGGACAGATATTTTGAGAAAAAAAGCAAAAACATATATATATATATATATATATATATATATATATATATATATATATATATATATATATATATATATATATACTTTCTCACAGCATTCTCTATATGTATACATGGTAGGACTGAGGTTAGCAGATTGAAAAAAACTGATACTCCTTTCAGTAGTTATTCTGCAAACTCAAAATCCTAAAAACACTTTGATATAATCTATTTATTGACGTTTGTAACATAAAGCTGTAGCTACAGCCCTTGGGACATTTTAACATTACTTCAATAATGGGAAATGAAGCATATGTTTATGAATGAATGATACTGTGTTAAATCAATGTGAGTTTCAGTGAGCAATAAAAATGTTGGTGCCTTGACAAATATGTATCCAACTTCAGGTTGAAACCATTAATAAATCTAACCTCAACAACACACCAGACATTAAACCATTAGTTATTTAACAAAATTGAAATCCAACCGGCTTGTTAAAAAACTTGCACATCCTAAAAATTCCAAAAGCCTACAGAGTTTAAAAGAAATTCAAAGGGGGCATGTCAATTGTTTACCCTGTCTGTACATTAAATTAATCATGTCTGATTTCTTGATTTTGTTTTATTTTATTTTTATTTGTTTTGCATAAATAACAGTGTGTCTAAGGTAAAATTCCTAATGGCATGTCAAATTCAGCCTACAGATTGAAAAATGTTGGACTAAACAGCAGGAATGTACTTACTTACTTCCAAAAAGACCCAAACAAAAATCTTCATATCTCTTTATCATCTGTTTGTTAAACTCTAACAGGCTTGACTGTAATACAGTTGCACATATATGTCCTAACATGTCTGTTAAAAATGATCTCACTTCAATAGATTACACAAAAAAAATTGGAAGAATAATATGGCAGAAATGTATCACAGAGTAACACTGGAAAAACTTGGTCAAAACTTTGATCCAGTTTGTTGGGTTAGAGAAGAGACTAGAATGAGCTTTATCATCTTTCACAGCCCGCCATTTTGAACTGTACATCGATCTGGACAAAATTCACCTATCCTCTTTCACAGGAACAAATAAGAATTGATGAGATCATGCTTTGTAGTGATGCTAATATAATGAGTTTGTGTTCATCACTTTAGGTTGCACAACAGAAAAAAGAGATTTCACTTAAAAGCTTTAGTCTGTTACCAACTGAAGTATTGAAGTATACTTTAGGGATAATTTAAGTATACGTCAATAAACTAAAATGTGAACTACAAGTACATACCTAGCACACTAGCAGTACAGTACTTAAAATGTACTTGTAGTTCACATTTTAGTTTACTGAAGTATTCCTAAAGTATCCCTAGAGTATACTTCAGTGAACTTGAAAATGTTCCAATTTAGTACGAAGAAGTATACTTAATAAAATTAACCTTGAATATACTGCTTTTTGCTAAGGGATGCTGAGTCAAACCTATAACTCAACCCTGTTGTGGTAAATCAGCCCAGGCCTGGTTTGGTCCAATTCTGAACCAAGAATGGGTTTGCAAAATAACCCATTAATGGTTATTTTCAGTTTAACACTTTTCATAGTGTAGAAGTGATTGGGAATACATGATATCCTCCATACTTCCATTAATGTTAAAATAAATTCAGCAGATCAGCAAATATGGAGCTAAACTGAAACGAAAAACACACAGAGACCATAGGTTTCATTGAAAATTCGTATAGCCATGTGAGTTTATACTTACTCGTTGTGTTTCCTGACATCTGGATGATGCATTTGCTGTCTTTTCCGATCTCCCTGGAGTTAAAGGGTCGGACCCTCACAGCCACCTTCACTGAAGCCCCCGCCATCTCTCGGGTGGGCTTGTGTGTGTGTGTCAATGGAAGAGCTGGATATCTGTTTGGCTACAGACGCACACCAGGCACCTGCACAGGTACAAAATAACAGGAACAGCGCAGCGTTATTGCGAAGAAATATTCATGTCAAGCTGTTCCAAAATATTAACAGAGGGTTAGATTTAAACTGCATGCGTGAGAAGAAACCGCCATTAGCCACAAATTATGAACTGACACATGGTTCTCCACTGTTAGGCAGTCAGACAATACCCACTGGGGCAGAAATGCACAGCTTCTAAAACACTGTCTAAATGGCTGGGTCATTATTTGGCTGGGAGATCAACAGCATCATCTCTGCTATTGTACAATAAAATGGCTGCTCCTTTGGGCTACATCCCCACTAAGACTCAGGGCCTTGTTATGAAACTGGGCCAATAAAAATTGTTTCAAATCCCTAAATGCATCCTTATCTTAACCCTATCTTTGATTGTTATCATTCTTTACACCTTTTTATGATCTTCTTTATTCCCATTAACCACAAACGTTGAATAATTATTATAGGCCCCCCTTAGCCGATCAGAAAAAACCCCCAAAAGGTTTAAAAAATGTGTAAAAATAAAAAAATTGATGTATAGGAAGCTATAATATAGTATATTTGATTATTTTAGAGCACTGCTTAATAGAAAGCTGCGAAAATATGTCCATGTAAATATCGTCTCCATCTTGCTTTGCCTGCCGCACCTCAGAGACAGGCCGCGTAAACATAGACACAGTTTAGACTCAAAATCATCCGGCACTGCGTCAGAAAGGAGGTCACATCATTATAGTGGTGTGTCATGTGTATATTTTTTATTGTTAATCTAAAATGTGTCGATGTTAAATTGAAGTTAATTATTTAGAAGGCCAACCATCCTGATGCAGCGTATCATAAATAAAAAGCTTGCGAAATGGTCAACATGCACAAAACACAGAAGCAAGTATCACGGTGAGCTCTCATAACAAATATAAAGATATATATAATGAAGACAGTGCGCTTACCTCAGCAACTCCGACTCGACAAAAACACACAGGATTATTCCATTCAAAAAGGAGTCAGGATCCTCCGGTGGCTCCTTGAATTTCCTCTGTGGTCCGTATCTTCTCTATGTCTTCGGAAACCTACAGCATCACTTCCCTCAGCTCATCCATATATGGAGAATCCGCCGGGGAAAACTGCGAGATGGGAGTCTGCCTCAGCCTCAGCCTCAGCAGCAGCGGTGCTGGGTGGGCTGAACACGGCGGTGCGTCAGACAGAGCGAGGGGAGTGGGAGACTGGGGGAGGAGGAAAACGAGGTTCCAAGCGGCTAAACGGGAGGATGGAGTGCTCCGTCACTCCGTCGCTCTGAGAGTACCGAAAATGGCGGCACATAGGCGTACCAGGGATGCTGGGAGGGACTGGTGAGATCAGCATCAGCATCATCAGCGAGCAGAGAGAGAGGGGGAGAGTGAACCGCCCCAAACTACATTCGTTTGACATACAAAGCTGCTCCATCTCACTATTTAAAACGCACACCTGGATTACATTCCTCTGAACATTTCAGCAGGGGGAAGCATAACAAAAATAGACAAAAGAAATAAACAATGTGGTCATATTGTAGCCGTCATTTATAGGCTATTACTGATATTTTGTTTACTTTTATGTTGTAGGCTACAGGAAGTATTTTATGGCCAATAACATGTTTGGACTTTAAGAATAATTTAATAGAGGACTGGTTATATTTACGACACCGTGTGGTGGGTTGTTGTCACCTCACCCTTTTCTAACGGAGAGGAGGGAGAAGAAGAAAAGACAGAGCGCGGTAGTAGCTGTCAGTGATGGGAATTCCAGCTCTTTTTGGAGAGCCAGTTCTTTTGGCTTGGCTCACCATAAAGAGCCGGCTCCTTCGGCTCCCAAGTGGCTCCTCCGATTTTCTGTTGCTTAAAGTGTATTTATTACCAATATTAATGCAAAAGGAAGTGTACCAAATGTACCCCACAATAAGTCGATTATGTGAAATTATTGGACTTAATTACTAAGCTCTCTTTCATTTTTGTTAATCCCTTTCAAGTAAAACAATCAAAATTAAATCGGTCTGTCATGTTTACTGGCATGGTTTGTAAACTGCAGCTCCTTCAATAATTATTAGCACGCTTGGTCGATTAGGGGCACAATCTACCCCTTAAATTTTAGAGAAGCTCAACCTTAAATTTGAGTGGATTTATTATGTGGGAGTAGAAAAAACTCACTAAGAAATAATTGTGGGGGGGGTATCACAGAATCTCACAATAGTTGGAACCCATAACCAGTCCTACAATATAAATGTAAAAAAAAATATTTTCTAGATCAGATAGTTGAGTAGACACATTTTGAGATCATTAAACTACTAGATACTTTTGTTCATTTTCTTGTTAACACAACTAATGAATCAGTCCATCATAAGGCAGCAACTCTGTGCATTTAGGCATCTAGACAACTTGGTTTAAACCAAACAGAATTGGGAAAAATAAATGTTTTGGCTGTCTTGATACTGAACGCTTTTTGAGGTTGTTGGTTATTTTTATTATTTTCTTTTGTCCTTTGCTTTTGTTAAAATACTTCATATGGACTACGGTGCTGTGAAAAAAACATCCGAACCCTAACAGATTTATTCTTCTTTTTTCCATTTTGTCATACTTGCATGTTTCAGATCATCTAAGAAATTTAAATATCAGACAAAGATAACCTCAGTAATTACATAAAAAGTTTTCAAAAGATGATCAAATCCAGATCAACCTATCCCTATGTGATAAAAATGCTTTCCATCCAAACCTAACAGCTGTCATTAAGAATGGTGGATTACTGACAAGGAGTCTTTTACACTTCGCTGAGGAGAAATTCTGTTCCTCTCATCTGTGCAGAACTGTTTGAATTCCAATCACTTTATAAATTGTTATTAAGCAAGAACAACTTCTTTAAATTCATGCAACATAATCTCAACTGGATTAAAGTCCAGATTTTGACAATGCCACTCAAAAACCTTCAATAACTTTGTTGTTGTTTTTTGTTAGTCATAGAGAGATGGACTGACTGGTATGCTTTGGGTCATTGATCTGATGCATAACCCAAGTTTGCTTGAATTTAAGGCCTCAATTTGATGGCCTTTAGAATTTTCTAGAGAGAAAACTTCAGACCTTCATCAAGTTCAGCAAAACGTCCAGTTCTTGAAGCAGCAGAGCACCCCCAGACCAGCACACCGTCACCACCATGTTTGATGGTCTGAATGATGTTCTGTTTCTGAAATGCTGGTTAGACATAGATGCTGTATCCATAGAACTCTGTAGTGCTGTACGTGCTGTGAAAATACAGGAAGAACACCATGAAAACCAAATAGAATGGTGAAACCTGTAAATATCATAACAATTACTGACTTATAGTTAAAAAGTATGAAACTCGCTTCAGCCAGAATATTTGTTGGAAACCTAAAGTAATTGTTGCACCCTGGAAATATTTTTGGTAGATCAATACCTTTTTATGTGATGGATAAAATACTGAAACATTTCATTTATTTATTTAATGTATTTTATTTGCCATTGCAATTTATTTGTTTAAAACATGCTGCATAGTTATTTTTCTTTTCTATTTTCCTTCTCTTGAGTTCCTAAACATTAGGGGAGCTCTCGCTGTAGCACAGCATCCAGAGAGAGAGTAGAAAACCAAAATTTTACTTATTTACCTTCTGTGTAATTATTTACCCAGTCACCCAGACCTCTGCACTAACACACAGTATCTTGACAGGATTGCTTTAATGTTTCACCTAGATGGTGCGAAGTTTGGAACTGATGATGCAACTGTTCAAATTTCGATATGTATTGAAACATAATGTCACTGATATTTAATAAGTGTTAACAGAGCAAAACAAGAGTTTGGAATAAAAGTTGCTTCTTTATGATTACACGTTCTGCTTTCTTGAGTAAAACATCAAGAAATGTCTTTGATAGAAATTTGTTAAAAGTGGAAATTTTGTACAGAACATATAAAAAAATAACTTTGAGTGCTGAAGATTGTGTGTTAACGCCTTTATATGGGTTGGTAGGTGTGTACATTTGCCTGCCTTGGTTCCTCCACTGAGACACCAGATTGGCTCTCTGAGAGGAGGCTCCTCTAAACATCCCAAAGGCTGCTGTGACAGAAGGGACAGACAAAGTCAACAAATCACCTCAAACAAACCAACATCAGCCAGTTCTAAGCTGCCACGTGCAGAACTGTATCACCAAAACTAGTCCTGTAGGTGTATGCATGTGGGTCATGGACAGACATTGCTTACATAAAGATATATATGCACTATGGTATGTTAATCATAACAAGGATTTTTATGTGAAACATCAACTCAAAGCAGTGCATAATAATGCAGGGTTTTACAAACTATTTAGAAATCGAAATCTGGAAAGGGTGGCATGCATTTATACTAAGTTCCTAAATACCCCTAAATAAAAGTCAACACAACAAGCTGCACTCATAAATCAGATAATTAATAGAGCTTATTTAATCTCAGTATAAACACAGCTGTTTTATTAAAGCCTTGGATGTTTGTTAGAAAGCATTAGTGTGCAAACAACACCATGAAGGAACACACCAGACAGATCAAAGTAAAAGTTGTGAAGAATTTTAAAGCAAGAAATCAGGATGTAAAACAATATCTAAAGCTTTAAACTTGTCATCTAAAAATGGAAAGAGTATGGCAAACCTACCAAGATTTGGCCATCTACCCATAGAGAAGCATTCAAGAGGCCCGTTGTAATTCTGGAGGAGCAGCAGAGATCGACAGCAGGAGAATTTATCCACGTGACCCCTATTAAATGTGCAATCCACAAACTTAGCCTTCATGAAGCAGTGACAAGAAGAAAACTGTGGATGTTATCAGATGAGACCACAATGTAACTGTCTATTGTTCGTGCAAAACACAATGTGTGGGAAAAGACTAACACTGCACATTACCTTTTTCACTAGGACACCCTAGAGCTAGTTCTATAGTGAAGTGATAGAGATCTGCGCACATTCCTGCAATAAAATGGTGCACTCAAAGGCCGTGCTTAAATCCAAATGAGAATCTTTGGTGGGACTTAACCCTGGTCTACTTTGTAAAGAGGAAAGGGTAGAAATATCAGTCTGGGGATTTGCAAAATTAGCAGACACATTTCTTGAGACTTTAGGCTGTAAATTCTGCAAAAACATCAACAAAATATTGATTAAGGGTAGTGACTACAACACACCTTTTGGATATTGTTGGGCAAAAGATATTCAGAAAACCATTTCCACTTCACAATTACAAGTTAGTTTCTGTTAGTCTTTTATATGAAATGCCATTTAAAAACACTGGTTTTATTGGCTGTAAAGTGACAAATTGTGTAAAAATTGAATACATTTGCTCTGTATAAAAAAGCTGAAACAACGCTGTTTACCTGACTTGCCAAAACCCTTACGACATAAATAGACGGGTTCACGGAGCATCCTGTTCTTTTACTATAACACTTTGCTGCCGTACACTTTGTTGCGTAAAATGACGCACGTACGCCCTTGTCCAGCAGGTCAAAGACCTGTTTGTTTTAAATTTTCACCCAAACTCACTTCCAGGCTCAGTCTCTCCATCTGTTATAGCCGACCTCATCCCTTGCAGGCTTCTCTTGAACAGGACACCGGCCGTCATGCAGCGGGCTTTGTTCGGCCGGAGCGCGTCGCTCGCTCAGCAGGCGGCAGCGGCTCTTGACGGTCCGCTGGCTGCTCGGAGCGCCCCGGTGCTACAGCGTCTGGAGCGCTCCATGTCCTCCGTCGCCATTCCGCCGCCCGAATGCATGCTCCGACCGCTAGAAGTGCCTCTGCGTTACTTGTTCGGTCCGGGACCCTCAAACGTCCCTCCACGTGTCTTAGCAGTAGGAGCCAAGCCTATCATCGGTCACCTACATCCAGAAATGTATGAGGTAACGGCTCTTAGACTCATTGAGATTCAGTTATCTTAGTTTTGGTTTACTGTGAGAAAAATTAGTTGAATGCAGGTAGCCTTTTGAACTCTGAAGCTGCAGCTCAATTTTGTTATTTTTGATAGGTCTTGAATAAACATTTTTATTATTTGGATAGATGTGGACTGTTGCATCCTAGCTTTGAATACCGTTATCTTTTTTTTGGATTGTTAGTTTTAAATTAAATTATCTTAGATATATAAACATTCTTCAAAACAGAGTTGTGCGTTATTACGCACAGTATGTGGCGCGCACATCTACTGCCAGCGAAGATACACATTGCCTTCTATTTTGAAATAATAACTGATAAGTCAAATTTAAAGCCTGTTTCACGTTTTAAATTCGTGTCACAGATCATGAACGATATAAAAAAGGGCATCCAGTACGCCTTCCAGACAGAAAACAACATGACCATAGCTATGAGCGGCTCCGGACACGCAGCTATGGAGTGCGCCGTGTTCAACGTTGTGGAACCGGGGGAAAGCGTCCTTATCGCCATAAACGGGATATGGGGAGAGCGTGTGGCTGAAATTGCGGAGAGAATGGGTAGGGTGTTTTACGCATGGCTTTATCACTGATTATACCACCCATTAACACTGACACTGAAACTCTATTAACAAAATGTTATTTTGATATATTTTAATTGCTTTATTTAATTATTATTAAATTCTGTTTTTGTTCTGTGTATTTAGGTGCCAATGTACACAGGCTTGTAAAAGCCCCAGGAGGATATTTTACCAATAAAGAAATCGAACAGGTTTGGTCTATGTCAGTATAACTGACTATTACTGAATTTCTGAATTCATCACTTTTTTAGACTCAGGTTCATCACAGGGAATAAGAACAGATGTGTGAAAAAGCCTTTTATATGTTTTAGGCCATAGAAAAACACAAGCCGGTCTTGTTTTTTCTTGCACATGGGGAGTCCTCCGCTGGTCTCTGCCACCCAGTGGATGGCATTGGAGACATTTGCCGAAAGTAGGTTTTCATTGAACTCATTTTCAGACTGAAATATGTTCACATTATATCATATTTCTCACAGCCTTATGTCCTATGTCCTGCAGACACAACTGTCTCTTCTTAGTTGATACTGTTGCCTCACTTGGAGCAGCTCCGATTTTTATGGACAAACAAAGTAGGCCAACAAATAAAATCTCAGTACTTCTGCTCAGGGTTTGGCATGCATTAGTTTGTTTTTTTACAATTTTTTATTCTGTTCAAAGAAATTGACATCCTGTACACTGGTTCTCAGAAGGCTCTTAATGCACCTCCTGGCACAGCACCCATCTCTTTTAATGATAGAGCATGGTAAAACTGAACACTGCAGCATATCTCTGAATGTCTAACAAAAGAACAAAAGTAAAAGCAAATTATTAAATCCACCTGATTCATTTTTGTTCCCCAACACAACACAGCAACAAGATGTTTAACAGGAAAACGAAGCCAGTATCGTATCTCTTCGACATGACACATTTGTCCAACTACTGGGGTTGTGATGGCAGCCCAACAAGAGCGTGAGTTCACAGCTATGTTTTAATTCTATTTCACTGTTTGTGCAAAGAAAAAAAAACTTAATGTCTCTGTAATACAAAGGTTTAGATCAGTTTTTAAAGCTTATGATCAGAAATCTACTACACATGTTTAAGGAATGTTGAACTTCCAGGTGATGTATAATTCTAAGTTATAAATGTCTGATGGTTCTCATTTAGTAAGAAAGCAAATCCAAGACATATAGAACAAAGTAAAAAATGCTAAATAAGAAGTTCAAGTGCCTAATGTTGGTTATGTACACAAATAAAACAAAATGCATATTCAGTTTTGTTTTATATCTTGTAATAAGTTACCAAACCAATAGTTCTCGTTTTTCATTTTCTTTTAAGTGTTATCTTATTTTTTAGGCTATATTTTAATTAATTAGAAGTATGTTATAAAAATTGTAAAACAAAAATAACACGAGAGGTAAAAGTTTGTTCTGGGTTTTAGATATCATCACACTGGTCCTGTTTCTGGATTCTTTGCACTGAGAGAGAGTCTAGCGATTCTGGCTGAAAGGGTAAAGGAATATTGTACCACTTTTTCAAATATGTCTCATCAACTGAATTTAATCCTTTAATATTTTTCTTTAGACTTTAAGCTGTATTTAGTTTAAGTTTTTTTTTTTGGATCAAAAGGTTTTATAACATTGCCATTCTTAATATATACATTTAGGTACAACACTCGTCAATAGCCCTAAAATGTATATATATTGTTGTCAAGTCTGCTTGTTATCCAGAATGGGAGCTTACACCCTTTTCAATCTCAGTCTATGATGTCAGTAATGCCCTTTCTAATTTTCTGTGGGTAAAAAAAAGACTATAAAATGATCAATCTTTGTCTCCCTCTAGGGACTGGAGGAGTCCTGGAGGAAACACAAAGAGGTTGCAGCCTATCTCTACAAAGGACTAGAAGACCTTGGGCTCAAGCTTTTCATCCCTGACAAAGTAAGACAGCTAAAAAGCAAAATAATAATAATAATAATAATAATAATAGATTGATTAGCTTTGTTTTTGTCTTGCTTGACTAGTAACTGTAGAACATGTATCTAAAGGAAACAAGTAAAAAAAAGTCAGAAATACACAAGTAAAACGTTTTTCTTGATATATGTTTCATGCAGGATTTGAGGCTTCCCTCTGTCACAACCATATCCATCCCTGAAGGCTACGAGTGGAGAGAGATGCTCACCTACATTATGAAGAATCATCAAATTGAGATGACAGGAGGACTGGGTCCATCCATCGGCATGGTTAGTTTCATCTCAGAAGTGTCAACACATGAAGGTTTCACTACATCATTAGTGTCAGTGTGTTAGATCACTTAGATATGACCCTTAGACTCACGTGTAGGCGATGATAAAATAAAAAAGATGATAAACAGTTGCTAATCTTTTTAATGCCCTATTGATGTTTTCATTAAAATTTTAACACTGTGGACATTAGATCTGTTTCTATCTACGTACAAACTAACAAACATGTCTACATTTGCATTTTTATTAAAAAGCTGGTTTTATCTCAATACTTATAGTATTGTATACTCATAGCAAGAGCAATGTAGCAAGACTTGCGTCAGGTTTTTCTAATCGTCCTACTGAGTTACTGCTGGCATTAATGCACTCTCTGTTTTAATTAGGTGATGAGAATCGGCTTGATGGGATACAACTGCGAGAAGACCAATGCTGACAAGGCACTGCATGCCCTGGCAGATGCTCTGAAGAACTGCAAAAAGAGCAAGGCTTAAGAACTTTTATTCTCCCATCACTGACTTTTTACACATTCATGAGATACATCCAACACGGTTGGAACACTGGAGACAGTCCAGAAATCCCTCATCTACTATAGGGGTTTTTGGAGGCTTTTCTTGTATATGTTTGCTATTATTAAAATAAAGTTGCAGATGATGTCACGCTAAGTGCATTTAAGATGTTAATAAAGTCTGTTTATTAGGAAGCCAAAAGAAAACTCATATGCACAGAAAATCATGTAAATTCCATGCCAAAAGACTTCAGGCTGGGATTCAAACCCAGGACCTCTGTGCAAGGAAACAGTGCTACCAAGTGTCTAAATCAAATGTTTTCACATTTACAGCTAAAATATATTAAACTTAAATTTATATATTCTAATTAAAATAACTATTAACATATTTTTGCTCATCTGGTTTGTTAACTGATGTAAAAAAGAATGAAAGTACAATAATAGGTTTGTGGCTAAAGCATAACGGTGGCATGTAAACCTCTACCCTGACTTCTACAGCCAAGATGTTCCAGAACTGATACAGAACAGATCACAGAAGCTACCAAAACCCAAAACTTTAATGACAAAGTTATCTCTCTCTCTCTCTCTCTCTCTCTCTCTCTCTCTCTCTCTCTATGTATATATATATATATATTTATATAAACGTAACACTTTGTTTTAGCTCCCATTTTTCACGAGCTGAACTCAAAGATGAAACATTTTTACACAAAAGACCCATTACATATTGTTCAGAAATCTGTCTAAGGCCTGCTCTACAAAAGTATGTAAAGTCTGTAAAAAACGGCAGCACAGTTTAAAACGTTTGTCCACATGAAATTATACAAACTTACTTAATATGCTGCAGTACATATGCCAGGCCCACTGGTGGCGCTGTGACACTACCAGAGAAACACAGAAAAGAACACTAAGCATCCACAGTCATTCTGGTGGCAAACACGACAAATCTAGCTTCAAGCGAGAGCTTTATTCAAAAGCATTTAGTATATGTGGTTCTCCGGATCCATTTTTGCTGCTGGTGAGAGGAGGGACAGTAAATCATATTCTAGGATCCATAATAAGGTCAGTATTTGCTTTATTAGGACCGCAATACCGTACAGCACCATGTTTGCGTACTTTATCACAGAGTTGCACTTAAATAAAGGAATGGGGCCGCAACTCATAATCATGGAGACAATTAAGCCGGCGTTGTGAGATTTCTCCACACTGGTACTCGGTTTCAAACATGATTGTTTATGGTGTCCTGAAACGCCGACTCCTTGTGGATGAGACACATATTTGATTAAATATCTTTGCTGCTACACCTGGTTTCATCTCCGTGTAGACAGGGGCTAAAACCAGTCACTATCTGGTGCGGCCACCATTTGGCTCATGCAGTGCAACACAACTTTGTCGCATAACGTTGATAAGGTTGTTCATTGTGGCCTGTGTAATGTTGGTCCACTCCTCTTCAATGGCTGTGCGATGTTGGCAGGAACTGGAACGCGCTGTTGCACAAGCCGATCCAGGGGATCCCAAACAAGCTCAATGGGTGACATGTCTGGTGAGTATGCTGGCCATGCAAGAACTGGGATGTTTTCAGCTTCCAGGAATTGTGTACAGATCCTTGCAACATGGGGCTGTGCATTATCAGCCTGAAAGATGATATTGGCTGGATATTGTCACGGTATCTCTGTAGATTCAAAATTCCATCAATTAAATGCAGCTGTGTTCGTTGTCCATAACATACGCCTGTCCATACCATAACTCCACCGCCACCAAGGGCCACTCAATCCACAAAGTTGACATCAGCAAACCGCTCACCCACACGACACCACACACGCTGTCCGCCATCAGCCCTGAACAGTGAAAACTGGGATTCATCCGTGAACAGAATGCCTCTCCAACATGACATATGCCCTCGAATGTGAGCATTTGCCCACTCAAGTCGGTTATGATGACGAACTGCAGTCAGGTCCAGACCCTGATGAGGACGACTAGCATGCAGCTGAGCTTCCCTGAGACGGTTTCTGACAGTTTGTGCAGAATTTCTTTGGCTATGCAAACCAGTTGTTGAAGCACCTGTCGGGGTGGCTGGTCTCAGACGATCATAGAGGTAAACATGCTGGATGTGGAAGTCCTGGGCTTGTATGGTTACAGGTAGTCTGCGGTTGTGAGGCCAGTTGGATGTACTGCCAAATTCTCCAAAACGACTTTGAAGACGGCTTATGGCAGAGAAATAAACATTAATTTCATGGTCAACAGCCCTGGTCGTCTTTCCTGCTGTCAGGATGCCAATTGCACGCTCCCTCAACAGTGGCAACAACATCACACATTTCAGAGTGGCCTTGTGTTGTGGCCAGTCTAAAGGTGTTTTCAAAATGTACACCATGGTGGCATATTGGGGTAATATTGTCACCACGGCATGTCTTTTGAATGCAATGTGGCGGCATGGCCAGAATATTGCAGCATTTTGCTGATTGATGAAAATGAAAGAATAACACTTCCAAGTATTCTTTGTTTACAGCATTTCTTTCACACCTGCCTAAAACTTCTGCACAGTATATATACACTACCGTTCAAAAGTTTGGGGTCACCCAAACAATTTTGTGTTTTCCATGAAAAGTCACACTTATTCACCACCATACGTTGTGAAATGAATAGAAAATAGAGTCAAGACATTGACAAGGTTAGAAATAATGATTTGTATTTGAAATAAGATTTTTTTTTACATCAAACTTTGCTCTCGTCAAAGAATCCTCCATTTGCAGCAATTACAGCATGGCAGACCTTTGGCATTCTAGCTGTTAATTTGTTGAGGTAATCTGGAGAAATTGCACCCCACGCTTCTAGAAGCAGCTCCCACAATTTGGATTGGTTGGATGGGCACTTCTTGCGTACCATACGGTCAAGCTGCTCCCACAACAGCTCAATGGGGTTCAAATCTGGTGACTGCGCTGGCCACTCCATTACCGATAGAATACCAGCTGCCTGCTTCTTCTCTAAATAGTTCTTGCACAATTTGGAGGTGTGTTTTGGGTCATTGTCCTGTTGTAGGATGAAAATGGCTCCAATCAAGCGCTGTCCACTGGGTATGGCATGGCGTTGCAAAATGGAGTGATAGCCTTCCTTATTCAGAATCCCTTTTACCCTGTACAAATCTCCCACCTTACCAGCACCAAAGCAACGCCAGACCATCACATTACCTCCACCATGCTTAACAGATGGCGTCAGGCATTCTTCCAGCATCTTTTCAGTTGTTCTGCGTCTCACAAACGTTCTTCTTTGTGATCCAAACACCTCAAACTTGGATTCATCCGTCCACAACACCTTTTTCCAGTCTTCCTCTGTCCAATGTCTGTGTTCTTTTGCCCATCTTAATCTTTTTCTTTTATTGGCCAGTCTCAGATATGGCTTTTTCTTTGCCACTCTGCCCTGAAGCCCAGAATCCTGCAGCCGCCTCTTCACTGTAGATGTTGACACTGGTGTTTTGCGGGTACTATTTAATGAAGATGCCAGTTGGGGACCTGTGAGGCATCTGTTTCTCAAACTAGAGACTCTAATGTACTTATCTTCTTGCTCAGTTGTGCAACGCGGCCTCCCACTTCTTTTTCTACTCTGGTTAGAGCCTGTTTGTGCTGTCCTCTGAAGGGAGTAGTACACACCGTTGTAGGAAATCTTCAATTTCTTAGCAATTTCTCGCATGGAATAGCCTTCATTTCTAAGAACAAGAATAGACTGTCGAGTTTCAGATGAAAGTTCTCTTTTTCTGGCCATTTTGAGCGTTTAATTGACCCCACAAATGTGATGCTCCAGAAACTCAATCTGCTCAAAGGAAGGTCAGTTTTGTAGCTTCTGTACCAAGCTAAACTGTTTTCAGATGTGTGAACATGATTGCACAAGGGTTTTCTAATCATCAATTAGCCTTCTGAGCCAATGAGCAAACACATTGTACCATTAGAACACTGGAGTGATAGTTGCTGGAAATGGGCCTCTATACACCTATGTAGATATTGCACCAAAAACCAGACATTTGCAGCTAGAATAGTCATTTACCACATTAGCAATGTATAGAGTGTGTTTCTTTAAAGTTAAGACTAGTTTAAAGTTATCTTCATTGAAAAGTACAGTGGTTTTCCTTCAAAAATAAGGACATTTCAATGTGACCCCAAACTTTTGAACGGTAGTGTATATATATATAATTCCATTTAAAAATTACATTTTTCGTTATCGGTAGATGTTTCACTCCTTGTATTATTGTCACCTGAATACAGTAATGAAAGCGAATTTATAAGGATTCTTCTTTTCTTTCCTGTGGTCATAAATAGACCTGGGTTAATTCAGCTTCCCTATTTAAAAAAAAATAAATAACACAAGCACACACACACCTAGGCTTTATCCGTGCATATTTATGTCCTTGTGAACTACACTTCCCAGGACTCCTTGCGGTGTTTGTCGTCCACTGCGACAAAAAAAACCTCTCTGGTTCTTTCGTTTTGTATTTCTGTCCATTGCTTGAATTTATACTCTTGACTCTCCGTCCAGAAGCTGGTCTTATCTATGGCGTCTTCTACTAGTGGCATCGGTAGGTCCAGAGTTCATCTTTAAATTAAAATTAAGTTATTAATACACAATTTTAAAATACTGCCGAGGTGTTATGTCACGATGACACGTTCCGGCCAGTGATACTTATGATAGAAATCTTTAGCTTTATCCATATATAAATTATTGGTGTTCATAAAGTATCCTCAATCCCCTCATATTTTTTTAATTTTGCATTAGGCTTCACTTTGCACGTAGCCTACTTTTTAAGGTAACTTTTGTTTGTACATATTAACATAAAACACCCAGACACACCAGCGCTAAACGTAGATGCTGCGGACCTACGGCGCATAGTCATCATTTTAATCTACGATGCTTGTTTTTATAACAGGTTTATCGTTGATTTCTCCTCTGTCTCCTCTGAATTTTAACCTGCGCTCTGATTCAAACTTCGTCTTACTAGTCTTCGTCCTTCTTTCTTGAAGTTTGTTCTACTGCCATCTCCTGGATTCAGCCCATTATACGGTAGTTGATTTTTTTTATGCCATACTCCATTATGATATTACATTGAATTCAGACTTGTTTAGAAGATATTTTACACATGGTGGTTTACGACACCAGAATGAAATGACTGGTTCATTATTAGGCTTCTGAAGAACTTTAATTGAACAGCAGCAGGGACCCATCTAAAGCCTGCAGGACACCAACACTTATAGACTGGAGTTTCTGGAGGACTCATCATTTAGATTGCATATGTTTCTGTAGCATGTGTGTTCAGCTTCTCATCCTCCCACCCATTCTCTGTTAGCCCTATAAAGACCACATGGATGCAATCTCAGTTTTGTTTGATTCACTCATAAATCTTCCCAGTCATTGGTCCCCTACCCTGTTTCTTAAGTTTCGCAGTGACCAGCAAATAACTTGCTTGTTTAAATTAGATACACATAAAACCAGACAGGAGAGCTGGCCCTGATAAGCAGAGTTGGGTTGGTTGTTAATATCAACTGTTGCATCGCTGCCATCATCTGGACATGTTTGCAACTACACTTTCTGCATGTCATGTTTTTTGTTTATTTTTTATTAGTTTTTACCATTATTTACATCCTATTTTTCAAACATGGTTCGGTTTCTATTACAATAACTTGATGATTTTCTGTAATAGGATGTATGTATAGTCCATTTAAAAATAGTCCATCTTTTTTTGTAATGAATATAAACCCCAGGACTCAGCAAACAAAATCATTTTCTGCTTTATAAAGAGCAGGACACACTTTCACTTAATTAAAAATCACATCATATAGAGAGTGTTTACCAGGGTTTTATTGAGACTAGACTCTGAGCTGTGTGTTTGTTTTTCGCAGCGGCTGAGCTGAATCCCATGCTCAAACCTCTCAACTGGCTTCTGGGTACCTGGGAGAGCGATGAACCCGGAGAAGGAACCTATCCCTCCATAAAACCTTTCCGCTACACAGAGAAACTGCATTTCAGCCACGTGGGGCAACCAGTCATCAACTTTATGTAGGTTAACCCTCCAGAGCTACAATTTTTGTCAGTGGCAGAATTAAAATTTCCCTTTGCTCCTGTTTTCTGTTGTATTTTCTCATTCCTCACTGTTTTATTTAGGTTTAATGCGTTTCATGCCGAGTCCAATAAGCCTCTGCACAGAGAATGTGGTTTCATTCGAATCCAGCAGGGGACAAACAAAGTGGCCTTCATCATCGCACAGAACTCAGGTAAACATCAGCTAAAGACAACCATGTTTCTGATACTCAGGATAATCCCCAGAAATTCAGATTTTATTTTTATGAAAATCTTTTTAAAACTTTAAATCATTAATCCCACTATGTTAAAATGCAAAATCTGATTCTGCAGTGATTATTTCCAGTGTGAAAGGCTGTGATTTAGAACCTCTTACACACAAAGACATGTAAATACTGAGAATAGTCCCTATTTTTCTGTGCTTATATTGAATTTACAGTTTGTGTTTTGTCTCTTAATCCAGTATGAATGTGTTGTCTGCAGAGACGTCCTCCCCTATAGGTTTTCCCAGTGTTTATGCCTTCATACAAGCATAACTTTTCAATGGTGGACGTTGTGTTATTGTGTAGGACTTGTGGAGATTGAAGAGGGGGAGCTGACAGGAAATCAGCTCAAAGTGCAGACCCAAAGCCTGGGTAGAATCTCTTTTGCCAAAGAGCCCCATGTACAACAGGTGAAACTGATCCACTGATCAGTCATCATTTATACCCAGAAATTAGCTAATATTACTGCCTGTGATTTTTATTTTATTTTTAGAATACAGGCTTTCTTTATATAATACATAAGTCGCTTTGTGTCAGTTGTTTTGACTACTGCATTACTTTTTTTTTCTTTTTTAGATTTGCAGAGTCTTGCAGCTTCGACAGGATGGGAGGCTAGAACAAACCGTTTCCATGGCAACAGACAACCAGCCGCTCACTCAGCACTTGCACATCACTTACAGCCGGTCATCTTAACCCAACCAGCCGCCGGGGCTTCTTATCCCACACCAGTCAGAGCAAAGCCTGATGAGTGTGGGTCAGAAAATGTTAATTACTCAGGGTGACTGTTTGTCGAGATATGCATTTTTGTTTTGTTGCTTGTTGGGGTTCTAAATGTTGCATGCATGTAAATGTCACTGGCTTGAAGCTATATTGTAATGGCCAATAAAAATTAATCTTAAAACAGTAACTAATTCCTTTTGATTATTCAAACTCAAATTATGAAGAGAAATTAGGTCTTGTACATGCTCATTTTTCATTAGCTACATCAGCTTTCTTTTATGTTAATGTTATAGGCCATCTCACCAAAAAAGAAAAATCATAAATCCAATGTACAGTATACAAACTATAAACAAGTATTACTTGTCAGCAACTGCTATTTAATTGCAAACCAGTTAGTCTGACTAATTTTTTACAAAAGATTGTGAGCCCTACAAACTATGATCTTCGTGCTGTAAAAGTGATAACGAATAAGGCAACTGGAAGGCTTTCTACTAATGTGACCAGAAATACACCTGCACTGGTAACAGTTTGCTTTTTCTTCTGTCTGGATACCATCTCCTGCATATCATATACATGTCATCTACTATACAAATAAAACTGCTGCAGAGAACTAACTCCAGAGATTTAGAAAAGCATTAGCAAAGAAAATACACAAAATAGCTTTTTACTGTACACATCTAATATAGTTGAAACTTTTTTTTTTCACAGGTAAAATAAGTGAACATACCAACATTCCTCTCAGTTTATATATTTCTAATTGAGACTTTGAAGTTAAATTCTAGGGATGCACATATCAGGATTAACATCGGTATCAGCCGACGTTTGTCTTTTTTTTTACATATCCAAATCGATTCAGTAAGTAAAACTGTGCCGATATTAACTACTGATGTTTATTTCCAACTTGTTTGTGTTTGAGGAGGGGGTCATGTGACTGATCAGTACAGGATTGTGTATTTAACTGAAGCAGAGAAGCAATGTCAATAGTGTGGTCATTTTTTATTGTGGTCATTTTTTAAGTGTTCAAAGGGTAGAGAAATATATATAGTATCCGTAAATATCGGTTATCGGCCACAACTGCAATATTACTATCTGTATCGGCCCAAATTCTCAATCTGTGCATCCCTATTAAATTTACACAAGATGTCTGCAACAATAGCTTAGACCTCATTTGACCAGAGTAAGTCTAAAATATATACTTAAAAATCTGCTTAACTTTGTCTTGAAATGAAATATTAATTTTGAAAGGACCCCATTTATTCGAATAAAATTTTAAATATGTGAAATCCTTTCATATTTTCATACAAAGTTTTTAACCTTTCAACTCCTGAAACAATATTGTTGGGCATCACTCTGAAGCTTAACCAAATTCACTCCAAGGGAAAATGTTTTTCAAAGCTGCTAGAGAACCAAAATAAAGTGCCATATATGTATCGGTAAGCATTTGTTAAAATTTATTGTGTGTTTGAAAAAGAAAAGAGCAGACAGTGTACTGCAAAGATAACACTGAACATTAAACCCATTGCACACATTCATCTTGAAGTGCTTGTTGTAGTGGCAATTTTCTATGCTGTGGTGGCTTCAATTGTTGGTTATCACCAAATATAAAAATATTAAATAAAATAAATATACAGGTTAAAAACTTGAAATCAGTAAAGCTAAAATATCACATGTAGTCTGTGCCAGTCCTCTGAAAGGTCTTGGTTAAATAAAAAAATGGACAGGACTGAAAAAAAAGCTTGTTTAAATTGAAAAAAACATATTTACCATGTCATTTTCAGTTATATTTGAAGGGACAAAGTTTGTGCTTTGGTGAAAGCACAATAGTTTGATCTCCTGAAATGTAAACAATACAGCCAAATACTGCTCAGAGAAGGTGGACTCAGCAGACTGAAATCTTATCCCCCTGCAGGCCCCCTTTTAGACACCAGAAACCTCATGTACCATCCAAGCCAGCTAAGCATCAATTTCCCTGTAAATCCAGAGTTTACCTTCAGCACCCGTCTCAAAATATATATATTTTCCAAAAAGAGCAAATCTCCCACAGGACATGAGCAGTAAGAACAGCCTCACATTAAACCAGAGAAGTTGCATTTACTGCACTTTGATAAGCAGTGAGAAAAAGCATACAACAGGTGGAGCATGGTATAAAAATGAACATTTATGCTGTTAAATATTAAGTTTATCCTCAATTCTCCACTGAAAACATCAAGCGACTACTCTTTGGTGGAAGGGTAATCTCTCGCAGGCTTTTGCAAAACATGACTTGCTGCTGATGAAACATTTGTCAGTGGCCATTCAGCATCACAAAGAAATGTGCTGGAAAAGCTCAATCCTCATCAGGTGCCGCTTTTTTTCATCCCAGCTTTTATTGACAAGACAGAGATTTCAGTCCTATTTTTTGTCCACCAGTTCACTGCTCCTTCATGATGTAGACGTAAACAGTAGTAAGAAAATATTTGAGGGAATCGATGACTGATGACAACCAGGGCCGTTCAGGGGTGCACTCCATCTTCACAACGCACTTTATGATCTCCGCCTGATGGAAAGAAAAACAGATTTTAATCTCTTAAGAAATTAATTTAATGGCAAGCGTTTGATGAATTATCAAGTGCTTTACTTCAAACCTATTGTTTAAATGTATTTTAATAAAGAAAGTGAACATTGAATATTATTTATAGTCTTTTCTCAATAATCATTGGCATGACCATGATCAAAGCCTACTTGTAATTGTTGATGAGCTTTTCGCAGGTTTCCACTGAATTTTGACGATTTAGTGCTGGTGACGAAGTTTTACCTGTTTGAGGTTGGAAGACCTCCTTACCAGCACCCTAATATTTTGCTCCCTCTACAGATTCAAAACGTTAATTTTACTTTCAGTCAGAAGAAACCTATTGATTAAAATAAATAATTATTGTAAACCTACACCTGCCTGGGATATAAATCACTTTGGGCCAAACTACATTTTTGTTGTATTTTCTAGTAATACTTTGATGTTCATTGATATTTTTTTTTTTTTTTGCATCTTCTGAACACCTTTGTGGCAAAAATTTCCATGTGCCAAGAAATTCTGATTACATCATCATATAATTTTTTCTTCTTTATTCATAAAATATCTTCAGACTTCAGTTATTTTTACTGTACTCCATTAGATAAAATTGTTTTCCGATTGTAGATTTATGAAATGAACTAATTAATTTATCCGTTTTCAATTGATAAAGCTCTGTTCTACGAGTGCTTTCACTCACACACATGATATTCTCTATGCTCCCAATATAAATAATTTATACACAGAAAGGCCCTTTCACATACCCTCAGCACCCACAGCGTCCCTGGCGGTAATCGAACCCGGGACCTTTTAGCTGTGAGGTGAGCTGCGCTATCAGCTGCGCCACCGTGCTCCCTACTTAAGATTTCTTAAACAGAAATCTGAATCAGCTAAAATCAATACGCACAGATTTAGGAGGGACAAAAGACAGATAGGAAATTGTCCACAAATCTGGTAGCTGCATCTTTACTATTCATGAGAAATAAATAGTGCATCAAAAGTTAAGTTTCTGAACTCATTTAATTCCACATTTCTTAGTCTTGTAGCTTCCTTAATGGTATGTAAATGAGGGCCAGTTATTAAGCGGCACAGTTTTGCTTCTGAATCAGGTCTTTAATTCAAACAATTACAACAACAAAAAAGCACAGACTCACCCATCCTCCCCGTCTCTTCAGCCAGGGAACGAGAAACTTGCGGACAAACTGTCCAAGACTGTCCACTATGATGTGCACTGTGGTTGGATGTCCCTGTTTGACGCAGTCCACTGCTAGGGCTCCAGCTACTGCATACATGGCTACCACTTTACCCCACGTTATACCTACAGTAAAAAAAATACAACAAACATCAGGTTTAATTTTCATTGCCTAAATACACACACAAAAAGCACTGATTTTCATCATCAGTTTATAACCAAATCTGAGAAAGCACTACTGCTCAAAGTATCCAGTGCCTTCCAGTGTTCAACTTAGATGCAATAGAAGTTTCATCTGCTAAAGCTGATATTGATTCTCTCTTACGGTCAATGTGCAGTGTGTGTTATGGACCAAAAACGGAAATAAAATGAAAGGACATCAGTTTCACCTCTTTACGGTAGCTAAAATTCTAGACAAGAATCAATAACCCTTTATTTACAGTATTAGCCATCCTTTCCAGGCAATAACATCACTCTCCCCTAAGGTTTCTGGGTAATATCCTAACCCAATGTGGTACATGTTTTGCAGCCATTGGACCTTGTACTGAAACAAATATAAAACGCCAGGTACAGGTCAACAAACCAGAGTAATGTGTGATAATGTTACTGTTAAGAGGTCTTATAAAAACCATTAGCCACACTGGAAATTAAACAGGGTGAGATTCTAATGCCACGGTCCCATAGGTTAAAAGCTGGAAAAGAATGCAATGTAAGCTTATCCACATTTTTTCATGCTACAACCAAAGCATTAATGTATTTTATTTAATATACCAGCACATGAAGCGAAGGGAAAACAATACATTATTTTTAAAGATAAGTTTTAAAGGGAGGCGGGCTTTTAGCTCTACTTACGCTGATACTCCTAAATATAATCTAAACTGCCTTCCGAAGTGACCTAATTAGACATTACAGAGACCACCTGTGTGTTATTTAATCTTAGTATAAATGCAGCTGTTCTGTAAAGGCCTAAGAGGTTTGTTAGAGAACAAGTAATATTTCTGTATTGTTTCTATTTTTACAAGAGCTTTATATATTTTACACCCCAGAACATATACCACAATTTCACTGTTGTGGAAATGACAACAATAACATTCTATTCAGTTGTATTCGTGAAGAAACACCATCATGAAAATCAAGAAACTGGATAAAATATAAAGATGACGAGAAGTCTCAAGCAGGGTTAGATTATAAAACAATACCTGGAATATAGAACACCTTACAGAGCACTGTCCTATAATCACAAATTGTAAAGAGTTTGCCAAAAACTGCAAACCTGTCAATATGGCAGTCCACCAAAATAACAGGCCAGGCAAGAAAAGCGTAAATTAGAAAAGCAGCGAAGACCCCACTGGTAACACTGGAGGAGACCAGAGACCTAAAGCTCAGGTAAAAGAATCTGTCAACAGGAAAACTGCATCTTCCAGTCCACAAAACTGTTTTATGGAAAAAGGACAAAGAGAAAGTCATTTTTGGAAATAAATAAAAGACAAGTTATGTTTGCCACAAGCCGTGCTGGGGAAACAGCAAGCCTGTAAAAAAGGGGTCTGGTGTCTCATTTATAAAACTATGTGTCAAAGCCTTTCTAAAATCGTACTTGAGCTCAGCAAAAAATAAATAACTAAATAAAAAATATATACTTGCGCAAAGAAATTTTACTATCTATCAAACTTTGAGCATGCATAGCGGCACGCAATTTCCACTTTATAAATCACACTGTTCCCTAGAAATTTGCTCAGATGTAGACTACCATATCCCACCCCCAAACACCCACTTTCTGCCATAAACGACCAATGCAAAGCAGTGTTGTGCCTGAATGAGTTCATTGAACGATCGTTCATTTATATTTCTGGTGAACATGTCAGATGAACTTTATAATGAGCGCACTCATTCTGCCGTTTGTGAACGGCGCTCTTTTCACAGTATAATTTTGTTCAAGAGTGTGCCAGATTTCCATAGAGCCTTCCAGACTAGTGGTCAATGTGGCGTCTACTCTTTATAATGCCTATGCTGTTGACAACAGCCTTAATACGGGGGAAATATAAAATCTGGCAACACTAGTTACAGAGTTGTATCACCAAATTGCAAAGCATGGAGGCAAATTCCAACGATTGCAGCAGCAGCACTACTTCTGCATCAATTATCTGAGGGCAGAGGTGGGTAGAGCAGCCAAAAATTTAACTCAAGCAAGAGTAGCAGTACTTCAACTTATTTTTACTTAAGTAAAAAGTATCTATGGAAGAAATTACTGAAATAAGAGTGAAAAGGTATTTCATCAAAAGGTTACTTGAGTACTGAGTAACTAATCTAAACAATTTATGTAATATTTAAACATAATGTCATCAGACTGAAAGAAAGATATTGCTATGTGCAAATTCTGGTATGCTAAAGACTAAAATAATAAAAACAAATAATATATTTACAAAATAACAAATTCAAGCATCAGAAACATGCAATTAAACATTTTTTTCAACAAAAACATGAAACTAATACCTACAGTAAGCAATGTATACACAGTAAGAAACATAAGTATTTGAACACCCTGCGATTTTGCAAGTTCTCCCACTTAGAAATTATGGAGGGATCTGAAATTCACATTGTAGGTGCATTTCCACAGTGAGAGACAACATTTTTTTAATATTCAGGAAATCACATTGTATGATTTTTAAAGAATTTATTTGTATTTTATTGCTGCACATAGGTATTAGAACACCTGACAATCAGCAATAATTCTGGCTCTCAAAGACATGTTACTCAGCCTTTAAAAAGTCCACATCTACTCCACTTCTTAATCTAAATTAGTAGCACCTGTCTGAGCTCGTTAAAGACACCTGTCCACCCCACAGTCAGTCAGACGCCAACTACTACCATGGGCAAGACCAAAGAGCTGTCAAAAAACACCAGAGACAAAATTGTAGACCTCCACAAGGCTGGAAAGGGCTACGGGCAATTGCCAAGCAGCTTGGTGAAAATAGATCAACTGTTGGAGCAATTGTTAGAAAATGGAAGAGGCTTAAGATGACTCTCAGTCTCCCTCCGAGTGGGGCTCCATGCAAGATATCACCTCGTGGGGTATCACTGATAAGAAAAGTGAGGAATCAGCCCAGACCTATACTGGAGGAGCTGGTCAATGACATGAAGAGAGCTGGGATCACAGTTTCAGAGGTTACTGTCGGTAGAACACTACGCCGTCATGGTTTAAAATCATGCAGTGCACAAAAGGTTCCCCTGCTCAAGTCATCACAAGTCCAGGCCCGTCTGAAGTTTGCCAATGACCATCTGGATGATCCAGAGGAGACTTTGGAGAAATTAATGTGGTCAGATGAGACCAAAATAGAATTTTAGTCTAAATTTCACTCGCCGTGTTTGGAGGAAATAGAATAATGAGATGCATCCCAAGAAGACCATCCCTACTGTGAAGCATGGGGGTGGAAACATCATGCTTTGGGGGTGCTTTTCTGCGAAGGGGACAGGACGACTGCTCTGTATTAAGGAAAGGATGAATGGGGCCATGTATTGTGAGATTTTGAGCAACAACCTCCTTTCAAGAATAGTAGTGCAACAATAGTGAAGAGATTTGGGGTGGTGCGTGGTCTAGAGGTAGAGCGGGTGCCCCTTATATAAAGGCCATTAGTCATAGCCATCCAGGGTTTGATTTAAGACCTTCACTGCAAAAAGAGATTCAAAAAAAAAAAAAAAATTTTATTATTAATTATATATATATATATATATATATATATATATATATATATATATATATATATATATATATATATATATATATATATATATATATATATATAAATATATAAAAGCAGCAGCACAAGCATCAACACAAATATAAAACACAGTTCCAATTGGTCAGTAGATCTATCAACAGGCCCAGTTCAGCACATAATAGGACTGCTTTAAGGATTCTAAATCGGCTGATTTAAATGGGCCAGGAAATCATTAAAAATCCCCCCCCATCCAGATGCTGCAAGTGGTATGATCAATCATCTATGAGCGCCAGCGCATCCATTGTGCAGCATCATCCAGGAGTGTCACTGCAGTATTATATTTCTACTTCACACAATTAATGCACCAATAAGTACAATTGCTATATAATCTCAAGACGTACATATGAACATACTGTAATATTCTTAAATGAAACATATTTTCATTTAGATTCTCATTTTTATTCTCAGTTCATAGACGGGGTTGGGGGCTGACTGCTGGTTGTGTGTTAGTGTGTGTGAGGCTCTACAAGTCTGAAAATTTGGCTTAAATTCACAATTTTGCCATCTCACCGGCTGCACTGCCAGTGTCTTCCATGTCCAAAATGTGCATACGCAAGGTCCTTAGTGTGCATAAATTTGCACACACTTTTTCGTCTCCTTCTTTCTATAGATCACAAACTTTGCTTAGAAAGTGACTTACCCAATTTTCAGACCCTGTTTTGTGCGTAAGCAAGCGTATAAATGAGACCCCAGTTCAGATAAAGCCAAACCTGAATGTTCCAGCCTTAATGCAAATTTCTATTTGTGATGAAAAACTAACAATGCATATCACCCTGAACAAGTGTAACACAAGGGAAACATGGCGGTGCTATCGGAATGTTTTCTTCAGCAGGCTGCAAAAGACAGACTAAGGCCAAGGTTAAAATTCATGGACATCATATGTTCAACCCATGGCGCATTTCAAACGGGATCAGAAAATAACTTTTATCGCTCCATTGACTCATTAATTCTTTTGGGCAGTAGGGGACCCATGGACTGGAAGTAGAAGGGCAAGTCGCGCATCACATCCGTGAATTTTAAAGACACATTTTGATGCAGAGAAAATGCTAATTTTCGACCTGCGGCAAAATTTACTTTACGTTTTGTAAAGTAACACTTCGTGGACTACAATGGAAGAAGAAGGAGAAAAATGAATGTGAGATTAGCCAGCTTCGCTTCCTTCCTCCAGGACGAAGGAAGGAGCATTAAACGTGGAGAAAACCACCATAAATGTGTAGAGTGGCAGCTATGCTGGGGGAGAAATAGTCGGTTGAGTGAGAGCATGCACCTCCACAAGGTCTCGGTGAGTATTTTAAGTGCTAGCCAGCGTTAGCTACGTGAAATCATACATGCGACTTCTGATTTGTAGGCATTTTAATTACTAATTTTTACAATCAAATAAATCCCAAATCACTTGACAAACAGTCGAAACGCACATCATTAGTTGTCATTTAAATTGAGTTACATCATATGTGTGATTCAGGACGTAAGACAAAGCGGACCAGAATATAACTTTTATCGCTCCATTGACTTCCATTCATTTTTTGTTCAGCCAGAAGACCCATGGGCCAACCAGTGTTGCCAACTGTCTCAGACAGAAAGTAGCTGAAGTTGCCCCAGAAAGTCGCTAGATGACGTCAGATGACGTCATACGCCAATTTGCATAATGATGATGTCATCACGTGATGATGAATGAAACAGAAAGGAGGAAATTATTCTATTTAGATTTGGATTATAGGGTTAAACAATACATTATTTAAACAGGGGAAACATGCTAAAGGGAAATGTGACTTTTCTCTTCAAGAAGAGATTGTGGAACATTTTCTATTATTTTGCCTGAAGTAAACTGTGGAGAAAACTGGTGTAAAATGTACAAGATATCAAATTGCAACTGGACATCAAAGACCTTTTAAACAAAATGTAAAGTTCTGGGAATTTTTTTTTTGCTGAGATATCTCGAATATAGTTGTTTATTTTTCAGTACTTTGTAAAAAAATAAGTAGGGCATATTTAGCATGCATCAAATGTTTCTTGCCAACCGCCATTAAACAGAAGTTTATTGCTTATGGTATTATTTTCTGTGGGGGTTTTTTTTGTCATAAGTTTTAAATGTCCTACGTTTTTGAACTCACCATGCATTTCGAACGTTCCTTGAATGCACCACAGGTGTGAGATGCCGATGCAGCGTAGTACAGACAAGCTTCTGCCTTAATTCCCGTTTTGAATTAACAATAACTACCAAACAACTTTGTTTGTGAGTGGGTGAAATGAACCGAAAAAGGTTTATGATTGGTCAGTCAACATACTCTGATCATGCTGCGTACACATGCGAAGATCATTCCCTTTCTGAGCGTCGGGAAGCAGCAAGCTGGGTCTCTAAACTGCAGGAAATGTCGGCGACAAAGTTTCACAGAAAGTAGCTAAGGGTGGTCAGAAATGTCGCTAGATTTGTCGCTAGGCGCTTTTTGGAAATAAAGTCGTCAAGGGGGTCTGAAAAGTCGTTAGAAATAGCGACAAAGTCGCTAAGTTGGCAACACTGGGCCAACAGGAAGGGGAGGAGACTTAGGCTCCCCATAGAGGCTGAGCCAGTAGCAATGCCCGATTTAAATTAAAGTAGTACAGTGTAAAGTTTTAAACTGAAGAGGGCACTCCACTGACGATTTGTTGAAAATTAATATTTTTAGCAAAATCTACCAAAATACCAAAAATAATGACCAGACATGTAGACAGCACTATTAGACACTTCTTTATACAGTTTATTAGCTAAAAATGTTGGGGGTAAGTTGCACTTTAAGTAAGAATTTGAAAAACCGTGTATCATTTTTCATCAAATTCACTACTTTGAGCTGGTCTATTAAATAAATTCCAAAAAATATACATTGAAGAATGCGAATGTGGAAAGAGGTATGAACACTTGGACAAAGAGCTGTAAAATTCAGCCTGCTTAAAAGGAACAGCCTGCTGATAATTACGGCCACGAGGCCAATTCTAGGTACAGTTTTCAGAGAAGTTAGCTCTTTCATAACATCCGACAGTAATGCAGCTAAGGGCTAATGTCATTGGCCTCTTTTGGTCCCGTTTGCTTTGTCATGAATGTTCCACAGGGCTGACCTGCAGAGTCTGACTGTGCCGATAAGGGGATAGAGCTGTGGGTGAGCTTAAATGAGATAACAGTTCATGGAAGCTGTCCGAGCACGTCATGTCTCAGTCCCTACTGAGAAGCAGGCCGAGAATAGACACAAGATTGTCAGGGATAAAAGAGGAGGGCGGGAAGAAATTGAACAGGAATGGGAAGGAGAAAAAGATAGATGAAGGAGAGACGAGCCATGTTGATTTTACTGGACGACAACAGAGCACAGAAGGCTGCTTCAATTTCTTTTTGGCTGAAGAACACTAAATACCTGAAAGCTATAATTAGAGTTTTAAACCTTAAGGAAAGAAAAATGATGTTCTGTGCTTTTTTAAAATCAGAGTTCTCCACCAATTTCAGAAGGCAAAGTGCAACTCTAATTCCAGAGTTTGTTATTCTTTCAGAGGAATCCCACGCTGTTTCCACAAATTACAGCCCTGTGACATCAGAGTGAGGGGAACATTCGGCCAGAGCGCAGGCATGAAAATTATATTAAGAAAGTCTGTTTTTGGCATTTCCAGGCAATGAGCCAAATTTTGCATCTTGATCATAGTGCAGCCAGATTCTTCTGATCTATCCCCATGGTTTATAACAGAGTACAAAAAATTGTTTTATTTGGAAGCTTCAAAATGTCAGTGCTGCATTTGGTAGTGAACACAGAAACATTTGTCGTCAAGAAACCCAGAAATTATATCAACACATTAACTGAACATTAGATTCCTATCAACAAGAAAAACCTAATAAAGATTGCATAATTTGTTTCCACCAGGGAGCTACAAAACATGTCCAGGAAACAACGCAGGTCATTTTTCACTATTTGATCAGATCCTCACACAGTACAATCCAAACCAGCTTCCATTTGTTGCTCTTCTCATTCAAGCAGTCTTTTCCATTTGTCTTTAAAATGCATGGAATGTCTCAATGAACAGATAGGTTTGTGTGGACCATTCATCTCACATTTTGCTCAATTAAAAATAGAAACTAGCAAGTTCTCAGTTGGTTGTTAAGATGCTTTTACACAAGGAGAAAATTAATAGGATTTTGTGGATCATCAAGTCTCGTCACTTCTAAAAGTATAGGTGTTGCTTCTGATGCACTCCCTTTTTGAATAGTGTGCATTTATTGGAATCGAGGGTGTGGAATTCATATAGTTCAACTCCATCAGGACGGGGAACGTTATATTTCTTGTGAAGTCCCGGTCTAATTTTTTTTTCTGCATGTATAGATCAACTAATAATCTAAAATTACATTTCAATTATTTACATGTGCCCCCAAATGGTCAGAAAATCAGTTAAGAGACTGATCAAAAAGTAGTGAAGCGGTCAGTTTCCCCTTTAGGTTTATCGGGTAATCAGGGTTGAGAGAATGTTCATCAGTGCAGACAGACCATTTGCATTAAGGGGAATGCACAGCTGGAGTGTCACAGTACGTCTTGTTAATTAATGCGGTTCATTTGTCGCTTCAAGCACACCTCAGATGCAGTGTACTGAAGCCTACCAGGACAGGACGGATAAATGGGCTGCAGCTGTGGACAGTTTTTTAAAAAAGGGTTAAGGATAGCAGGGCTCTCGACCTTGTAGTGTTAGCTGCTGTACAGACATAGCTGGTGTGGGATGTTTCAAAAATAGAAATAGTAGGGAAGTATTTTCATTGCCCATACAGTGCTTAAGCCCCTTTCACAAACCACTTAGCCCTTATCCACTGAGGCGGAGCTGGAGCTCCCGTGCTGACTAAGCTCCAGTGTTTTCGTTTTCGATTCACGCGAGCACCAGCTCCGAGAGCCAGAAACTGGTGCTACTCTGGCACCCCTCTTGTGTAGGGCCAAAGCGGAGCTATCCAAGCACTCACTACGTCAAGAGGGAACGGGGAGGGATTTACAGTCTTCACAATAGAGGACCGCCATATTTAAATCCAGACTGCTGGGAATGTTTTTTTGTTGTTGTTGAAAACATGGATAGCATCAAGACTACGTCGCCTGTTATGACGTTGCCTTGTCGACAGTAACTGCAACAGCGATGCTTTTTGCCGTTGTATCGCAACAAATGCTTGTAAAGTGACGATTAGCATCTGCACTCAGACGAGGTCATCTATCTTTGTTGTTATGGTTTTTCTTCTTCTGCGTCTGCTTTATTTTCGGCGAGCAGCTTCCCGCGTGACTTCTGAAGTGACGCTTCGATGACGCAACGCCGTTGCTCACGGTGGCTCCAAGTTGGCTCCTTGTTATGGAAAACGAAGGAGGTTTTGTGAAAGCTCTGGCTCCAGCACCAGCCCCAGCCCCGAAAAAGGCTCTCGGTTCTTTGCAATGGAAAAGGGCTATTAAAGACAGCACAGACGTCTTTTGTTAATTTCCTTGTGTTCTTTGAAAGGTCAGAGGCTGTGAGGAGGATTAAAATCAACCCACCACTGTTAGGCTCTAGACTAGCCAAGCCAAGTAGTCACAGCCCCATATCCACTGACGTCTGCAAAGATGAACCAGCATTTCGGCTGGATGGAAAATACACACAGACCATCTCTGTTTGATGAGTTCTTGACAGACTTTGTTCTTTTCTATCAATTTCAGCCAAATTTAGTTTTGTCAGCATAAGTCATGTTTGAAAATAGAACAAAACCAAAACAGTCGACAGGGTCGATGTCGGCCCTCCTGAGTTCAGCTCCATCCCTTCTTTGGTTTCCTGATATCCACTTGTTTTCAAAGGCTCAGATGCATGTGGGATATTGTGGGCTTTATTTGGATGAATGAGCAGATTCAACACGGAGGGACTTGTCTTTCCAGATTTAAGCCAGAATGGTTTTAAGAAAGAGGCTATATTGTTGCATTAGATCATATAATGATATTATTGGGTCACTGCTGCAGCTGTGTAAATGCGGTAACAGTGGCATACATGTGTGGTTTATGTGACCTGTGAGAGTCGTAGCTCTCATCATGCGCAAGTTTTTGGTATTTCCAAAAATCCATGAAAAGCTATCTTAGCTGGTAATGACATTATGTATGTTACAGCGTTAAATGCATAAGGAAGCATACAGTACAGACAATACGTTGATGTGGGTATGGAGTCAATGCATTGGCTGAATCCCGATATCGACTTAGAGCAAAATTATAAAAGTTACTGTTTCAAATCCACATAATGTGTGCATCACAGCATTCGTGTGTTTTAAAGTCATTGTAATAAGATGCCAATTAATGTGACCAGAGACTTTTCTGGCAGTATGATGCATAAAGCTCCCCCTCCTCTACCTAGTACTGACCACTGCTGGTCAGCTGGCTGGAAAAAATGAAAAACAAATCAGGCTGCTTGGAAGCATTTCTGGTTGATAGGCCAGATTGGCGAGCTATGATCGGCAAGTCTGTTAACAGGTTATAGTTTGCCAGCACATGGAATAATTGTTGCTTTTCTGATTTAAACCAACATTTTTATATCACTTTTTTTGTCTAAATATTTGTGTAAGTACCATGACACCACGTTTTTACTCAAGGTGATCGTAACATGAAAACTGATTCCCAACCCATGCCCATTTGAGTCCAAGTGCATTTCAGATTTAAATCAAGGCTCACGAAATTGTCAAATTATGTCCAGACAGAGGACTTTGAAAAGCCCAAGATGACATCTCACGAGACTAAAGCATTCAGAGATCAGACAGAAAATAAATGAGTGTACTCAAGAGAAGCCCGAATAAAAAGAGGTTGATCTCAATTTCCTCTAAAAGCTCAAGAACTGAATGAATACTTGTGTAGTAATTCAATAGGAAGTATTATAAATCAAGGGAGAAAATGTTTTTTCTTAGGATTACATAACAACTGTAAGAAAATTAGCTGCTTATCTACAGAAGCATTGGCTTGAAAAATTATGACTGATTTTCATAAATCGCCATTCTCCTCTGGGACCATTCTGCTTGGATCTTTTTTTTTTTTTTAAACAAAGTGTTTATCTAGTGTTTGTGCAGTGCTTAGAGTTACTTTCATATTTTCTGTTAAGGCAAAAATGTTGTAAAACAAGTTAAAAACCTTTTCTTCTAATCAAAATCAAAGTACAACTGAAGTTGCTAAACTCAGACTATATATATGCAAGGAAAAAAATGTTTTTATAAATTATTTTTATTTTTTTTAGGTAATGTCTCCCTCCACTTACAGGTAATGCACACCCACTTACTCCTACTGAAAGCCCCTCTCAGCCAAACCAGACAAACTGCAGAGTCACCGGTGTTAAATTACACTAACAGCCCTCATTTGCAATTTCAATTGCAAGTCACTTCCTGTGCTGGCAGATCTCCTACGCGCTTAATAAACAGCATGTTTACCATCATCATCACCACCACCTCCTCCTCCTCCTCCAGGTTCACAGCATACCTGCTGCAAAGATCTCCGTTGCCACGCCGAGGAAGGCATCTGAAACCACGTTCTCCATAGCAACTGAAATGTTAAGCTGCCGTGCCACGTTCCTGTACAGACTGGGCTGTATGCACTCCAACTCATCGCCTAGGAACAAGACAGAGAGGGATATAAGACTGTTAGGGAGCAAAACATTAAAGCAGTGTGTACAAGACACAACCCTGTCGGACAGTAAAATTTTAATAACTACAAAACTAAATATAAAACTGGACTTAGAAATGTCAATAGAAAGGGCAGCAGAAGCTTAGGGCATTCAGAGATGGTCTTTTAATCATCTGTTTCTCCAAGCCTATGTCTCAAAATAGCCGACAGAAAAATTGTGGGAGGAAAATCTATTTTTATTTAACTCTGAAGGGCTGTTCAGACCATTTCTTATATCTCACATGGGTTATATTGTGTGAGGTCAGTTTATATCCAAGTTTGTGGCAAAAAAACAGAATCCCATTGTCAAAAGGCTCAGAAATTATTTATACATGCCATGATTAGCCAATATAGATTTATAGTTTTCTCTGAGGTCTGACCAATTCCAACATCTTTTTTTCTAAGGACTATAAACAAATACAAGGTTTGTATTAAGTAGTTTTGAATGCAACATAAAATGAGGGGATTACAAGATTATCCTCGTCTATGCATCATTAAATACGTCCTTACCCATAATCTACATCTTACTAAACTGAAAACAGTGCATCAACATACATGGTTGATCCATATAATCATGCAAGTAATGAAAGGGAAAAAAATATGATTTTTAAGTTTTGATCCAAGCGGATCAAGAGAAATTTGCCCAATTCCGATTTCTAGGAGATGGATCTCTACATAAATGGCCCCTTTATAGACACAGCCAGATCTAATGCTCAGCTGAGATTTCTCATTATCCAGGACTTCCTCTCACCAAGACAAAGAAGCACCAGAGACACCTCGGCGAGTGCTGTATTTGCGGGAGAGAAGTTCATTTCAGTTTTGGACCATCCCAACCCGTTCTGGTTGAGCCTGGAAAGGATGTAGTCTTTGCAAAGCGCTTTGGACTGAAACACCAGATCCTTCTCAGTCAGCGTTCGGTCAAAGACATCTAGGACCTCCGAGGCGAACATAGAAGATCGTCGGAGAACATCCATGTCTTGCTGTAGAGGGATCTGGATCAGTGAGAGCCTGACCTCTCGGGGATCAGCTGTGTAATCAAGAGTGTCCTGGTTTTCCTCCCAAGGGGGGGAGCCAAGTTCAGGGATGAGGACAAAACAGCTTCTGTGAAGATAGATGTGAATGAGGTTATCAGAAGAGTATTTAAAAAATAAAATAACCCTCCTGATTTAGATTAAAAGAATTTTGTTTTTATTCAAAAAAATAATACGAATGTATTAATACATTCAGGAACTAAAAGGAACAAGAAACTTACATAAGAATATCATGGAGGCGTTATTGTTTTGAGTCACATGGTGGGATAGTCAAGATATTGCAACACTTTTTACATTATGCAACAACAAACAGCGAAAACAAATGATATCGTTTATCGGTGGGGCAGAAACAGAGCAAGGCTGACTTGGAATAAAAGTGCAGACATTAATATTAATTAATGTTAAAGAAAAAAACTGAAATGAAAATCTGCAATCGAAAGAGCCACTCTTACCATCAGCATGTCATGCACCCCTTCTTTCCTGATATGACTGGATCTGATCCCGAATTTCTAAATGGACAAAAAAACCTTTCAGTTCGGGTCTCTTGAGAGTCTGTATACCAGTAAAAACTCTGCTGTAGTGGTGGAAACCTCCTATATTTCCCAGATGAATTGCCCTCCACCGAGCGAAGTTCGGGTCCGGGTCTGACTGGCGGCTAGGTCCAGTTGTTTCCGCGCACAGAACTGAGCGTTTGAGAGCCGCCTTTAGAGGACGCCTACCTGTTGTTCCACCTTCCCATTGGCGACCACTGGGTGCGCTGCTTTTACTGCCTGGAGAAACCCAGACAGGACGTTTGATGCGCGCCTCCCCTTGTGTCTTCTCACCCCGGCAGCAGCTTAGATTTAAATCAAGTGCATCTACTTTCATTCACAAATCTGGGCGGATTAAACAGGATCGAGCTTTATGAGTGCGCACAAAGGATTTAAATGACCCACTCCCGCATCCAAGATTGCTGAGTTATTGAGACATTACATTGATGTTTAGTTAGGGTGAGGTTTAAACACGGGCGTATTAAATCTCAAACCAAACATTTGTTTGATTATTATTATTATTATTATTATTATTATTATTATTATTATTATTATTATTATTATTATTATTATTATTATTAGTTATAGAGTTGTTCATTACAATAATATAGGCTCACGATGTAAAGAAATACTCCTATTTACGAGCTCTGCATTCATTTGTTTAAATGTATCTTTTTCACCCACTAAGTGTCGCTGTTGCTCATCTTTTCGTGCAGTTGAACGCATGGAAATGTTTAACAATTACAAATTACAGATTAAGTTAAATTCAGATAAATATGAAAAATAAAATACATATGAATGATTTGTGTACTTAAAACCAAGGAAAATGAGGAGTGCCTAAAACAATTAAATTTAACTGAATCCTTTCTTTCTTTCTTTCTTTCTTTCTTTCTTTCTTTCTTTCTTTCTTTCTTTCTTTCTTTCTTTGTAGTCAGTCTTTAAAACAATATCTGGAGTATCTAAAGCATTTTAACCTTTACTTTTAACAAAGACCGCTTTACTACTTACTCATACTCTTTGATCTGGACATTTTCAACAGATTTTCTTCTATTGTGAAGCCCCTTAAGTCTTACTGAAGCATTGATAAGTTGCATACTTTAAAGGGATATATAAGTGCTGTGTTTTCAGGTGATAGCCAGAAAAGAGCCAAATTTGACTTTAACCATGAAGCAGTTTTTCACAGGCACCTTTTGATAAAAGAGCTTTTGTCATTCGTTTGACTTCATCTGAAAGAGAATGCCTGGGATACAGTGACATGCAGTGATTGACTGGAATCCAGTTGCAGAGTGTGTGTTGAGAAAAATAATTTTTCTTTTAACTGCTAACACAAATCTTGCTCAGTCCCTGAGATCAGTGCCTTTCTCGCTACCTAAACAACTCACAAGTTGTTGGCAGAAAGTTCAATGAACAACAAATCATTTTTGCTGTAAATGGCCAGGTACAATGACTAAACTGAATTAAGCTTAATTTAAAACACGTTTACCTCTAAAATGTTACTACTGATTGTTTTTTATGCAACTGGGGCTTATTTCTACATTTGTAACAACAAAAACATCTTGTTAGTATAAGTTTGGAAAGCATTAAGTCATTGAAAATTTGTAAATAATATCGTGCATAAAATCACTGCAGAGAAATAATCCTCAAATTAATCTCCCCTCTGTTTCTAAATGTTGATCATCCACTGATGTCAAGAGGCTATACGTTATACGAAGAATTCCTAAATGAAAATAAAAAAAACACCAAACTTACCAACACAACTGCATCATTCAGTAGGGTTCTCTAGTTTTTCTCCATCCTGTGAAGCTACCTTTTCTCTAATTAGCATGTCACCAGGGCAGTTTCAGAATAATCTTCTTCAAAAGAGATCATTGGACGATAAAGAAAGCCGCTTCCCTTTTTTTTACTCCCATGTGTTTTTGTTTACATTCATAAGTTAAGATGAGAAAAACAGATTTTCAGATACAGTGTGTATGGAAACTTCCCAGAATTCTTCTAGTCTTTTATAAAGTTTCCAGATTTTGGCATGTTACAGACTCAGTTCTCTCCCCTGTTTTGTTTTTTTGGGATCAATTTTCCACTGTGAAAAACAGCTGAAAAAACCCCTTTGGTGATGTTATGTATCTTTATTAAATGTGAAGCACAGGAGTCAGTCTGGTAAAAAAATGTATTGTGTTTAGATCTTTACCAGTAACTTACAGCGTTTCGATGGTCAGAGCCATTATTATGGCATGTCAGGCTGAAGTTATTTCTACACGTTTTTGCTCAAGTGAGAAATTTGGTCAGTGTGAAGGGCCCTTTCCATGACTATTTCTTTGGCGTTCCGACCCAGAGTTCTCCTCAAGTCTCTATAGTGTTTTCTGTTGCTTAAATATTCTCATTTTAAATGCAGTTTTCTTTCTTATTATACTTTTACTTAACCATTAATACAACATTAAGATAGGACTGCAGCAGGCAGCTGAAAGTGAACTTAATTGACCTTATGTGTGACTTTGGTGAACACTGTGTATGCACAGATGTAAGTGATTGCTTTAAACTCACGGTTTTCTTGCTGATCATCCAAGTTGAAAAAATACCAATTAATATTTGGGTGTTTATTGGTATGAAATAACTTTATTACCTTGATTTAATGTGGCCTTACAACAGATTAAACAGATGCTATATTTGTGTGGTCAATAGGCCTACTATATAAATTTAAATGCAATTCAGTAACTGGTGATGTGAAGCTGATTTGACCACCTAATAAAGACACTACCAGGAAGTTGAAATTCCCAGGACTGTTACCAGTCTGGACTGTCTAGAAATTCCAGGTAATCATTGTTCACAAACGTGGCCGAAGTAACAAAAAAGACTAAAGTTTCCTTAAAGTTAATATAGTTAATAAAGTTAGCTTTGGATCAAGAAATTCCTGTAGTGAGATTTGTAAAGGTTTAGCAAGTTAGCTAGATAGATAGATAGATAGATAGATAGATAGATAGATAGATAGATAGATAGATAGATAGATAGATAGACAGACAGACAGACAGACAGACAGACAGACAGACAGACAGACAGACAGACAGACAGACAGACAGACAGACAGACAGACAGACAGACAGAAAGAAAGAAAGAAAGAAAGAAAGAAAGAAAGAAAGAAAGAAAGAAAGAAAGAATGCCCTGCAGCTTTCTCCTCATCTGCCTCTCTGCCACAATTCTTACAAGGTCCAGCTCCTGACCCAGCACAGATCTGGCAGGAAGAAAAGGCTTACTCTGTCCCTTCCTGCATGCTGCGTCTGTATTGGCGGTCCACTCCAGTTTCTGGTCCAGAACCACACCCAGGTATTTGTAGGACTTCACAGTCTGTATTTCCTCCCCATCTATGCAGACTGACTGTGTTGGTGGTTTAGATCTCCTGAAGTCCACCACCAACTCCTCAGTCTGTTTAGAAGAGTTTAGAAACTCTGTTTGGGGGGCCAAAACAGTCCCCTGTGGGACCCCAGTGCTGCAATCCAGTGTCCCAGAAACACATTTCCCCACCCTGACGTATTGAGGTCTGGATTATAGATAGTCCATAATCCAGGATGTTGGAAGGAGGGGGCACCCACAAATTCGTTTCTCAGTATGGGAGGCTTTATGGCATTAAAAGTGCTGGTGGAAACATGATCCTGACATAAGAACCAGGCACATCCAGGTAGCTGTATGCCCGCTGCAGCTTGTAAAGGACTGCATCTTCAACTCCTAAGCATTCCTGATAGGCAGACTGGAGGAATCTAGTTCCTCAGCAATCTACAGTTTAATTCGAGGGACAAGGACCGCTCCAAGGTCTTCATGATGTGCAACGTCAAAGTCACTGGATTGTAGTCGTTCAGCTCTGGCAGTTGCACTGTTTTGGGCATCGGTATGAGACATGAAGTCTTCCACGGGACTGGGACTTTTTTCATCTGAAGGCTCACATTGAAGAGCTTCTGCAGATGAACTGCTAGTTGTCCTGCACAGTCCTTCTTCCTTGAGACAGATAACAAGTCAAACAAACAGCGGTACAAAAAAAAATCTGAAGCATTTCACAAAAACACACACACACATATATATATATATATATATATATATATATATATATATATATATATATATATATATATATATATATATATATACGTGTGTGTGTGTTTTTGTGAAATGCTTCAGATTTTATGAGATTCTTCATAAATAAAATAAATTTTATTAAAAATAAAATCATTGGCACCCTCCCAAACATGATTACTTCTTCCTCAGTAAATGAGTCAGTATCGGAAAGAACTGTAGAACCTCAGTATTGCTTAGGCTGTTTTGATTCAGTCGAGCTTTCAGAATTATCAAAAATATTAGCCTCATCTAAACCTTCAACTTGTATTTTGGACCCAATCTCAACCAAATTATTTAAAGAAGTGTTCCATTTGGTTCCTGGCCCCATTTTGGATATGATGAATCTATCCTTAGTAAACGGATACGTACCACAGGAATTTAAAATAGCTGTAATTAAACCTTTACTCAAGAAACCTTCCCTTGATCAAGATGACTTAGTGAATTACAGACCTATATCTAACCTTCCTTTCTTATCCAAAGTCCTTGAGAAAATAGTTGCTAATCAAGTCTGTGAACATCTAAACAGTAACGAGCTGTTTGAAGAGTTTCAGTCAGGTTTTAGAGCTCATCATAGCACTGAAACAGCACTGGTGAAGGTTACTAATGATATTCTCATGGCCTCAGATAATGGACTGGTGTCTGTTCTGGTTTTGTTAGATCTCAGTGCTGCTTTTGACACAGTCGATCATAATATTCTCTTAGAAAGGCTTGAACATGTTGCAGGGATCAAAGGAACAGCACTAGGCTGGTTTAAATCATATTTGTCTGATAGATTCCAGTTTGTTCATCTAAATGATAAATCATCTTCACTCTCAAGGGTTACTTGTGGAGTTCCACAGGGTTCTGTCCTTGGACCAATTCTTTTCACCATATATATGCTTCCAATTGGTAGAATCATTAGACAGCATGGGATAAATTTCCACAGCTATGCCGATGATACACAACTATATTTATCCATAAATCCTGATGAACCCAGTCAGTTAGGTAGATTACAGGCATGTCTGGAAGACATAAAAGCATGGATGACCCTAAACTTTTTGCTTTTAAATTCTGACAAGACAGAAGTTGCTGTCTTTGGACCAGAAGTTCTTAAACAGAAACTGATTAGTCAATCACTTCATCTGGATGGCATTAAATTGGCCCCCAGTAATAACGTAAAGAACCTCTGCGTTATTTTTGACCAAGACTTGACATTTAAATCCCATATTAAACAGGTTTCTAGGATTTCTTTCTTTCACCTCCGGAATATTGCTAAAATTAGAAACAGTGATGCTGAGAAACTAGTCCATGCATTTGTTACCTCAAGGCTGGACTACTGTAATTCTTTACTATCAGGAAGTCCACAAAATGCCATTAAAAGCCTTCAGTTGATCCAAAATGCGGCAGCAAGAGTTCTGATGAATATTAAAAAGAGAGATCACATTTCTCCTGTTTTAGCTTCCCTTCATTGGCTCCCTGTTAAATCCAGAATAGAATTTAAGATCCTTCTTCTTACATACAAAGCCCTTAATAATCAAGGTCCATCATACATCAGAGATCTAATTGTTCCATATGTTCCTAAAAGAGCACTTCGCTCTCAGACTGCAGGTTTACTTGTAGTTCCTAGGATTTCTAAAAGTAGAATGGGAGGCAGATCTTTTAGTTATCAGGCTCCTCTCCTGTGGAACCAGCTCCCAGCTTTAGTCCGTGAGGCAGACACTCTGTTTACTTTTAAGGCCAGGCTTAAAACTTTCCTTTTTGATAAAGCTTATAGTTAGAGTGGCTTAGGTCATCCTGAGCTATCTCTGTAGTTATGCTGCTATAGGCTTAGATTGCTGGAGGACAGACTTACCAATTTTCTTCACTCTGCTACTTCCTTTTCTCCTACGACTCTCCAGTTGTATTACAGTACATTCTGTTATTTCGACTGTTAACTTTGTTTTCTCTCAGCATTTTTCTCTCCATAGAAGATATACCTGGTCTGGTATCCTGCTTGGCTGCAATGCCCTGTTGGACGGGGGGCATCGACTGGGATGATCCTCTCAGTAACTGAACATCCACTGTGTCCTGTTATCAACTTTTTACTTTCTGTAACATAGAAAGTTCTCTTATATCGGATCTTCTGTTCCTTCTGTGTTCTGCTCTGTCTTCTCAAACCCCCAGACGGTCGTGGCAGATGGCCGCTCCTACTGAGCCTGGTTCTGTTGGAGGTTTCTTCCTGTTAAAGAGGAGTTTTTCCTCTCCACTGTCGCTACATGCTTGCTCAGTATGAGGGATTGCTGAAGGATTGCTGTGGTTGGAAAGTCTGCATCAACGGGGCCCGACCTCACGCCAATGACTGACGCAATCTGCTGGGATTCCTTAAATAGGAAACTTTTTAACTGATTGGAATGTTTGTATAAATGTATTGAAATGACTTCTTGTTAAGTGCCTTGAGATGACATCTGTTGTGAATTGGCGCTATATAAATAAATAAACTGAATTGAATATATATATATGTATATCTTTAGTGCTTGCTGGAAAAAAGTAAGCAGAACCAGAAGTCCTTCATGAAAGAATATTCAGATCAATGAAAAGTACTGAATGATAAAAAGAAAAAAGCCACAAAATCTTGTCCAATTACTTACTGGTGTTTCTCCTTCGTTATACAAGTGAGTAAAAACAAGTTGGATTGGAAAAAGTCTTAGTTAAGATTTTGCCTAATAATGCTACATACCACTTTGTTGCTTAATGACTACAGACTCACATAATTTGGAGAAACCAACTGAGTTTTCCTTTAATAAATATCTGAGAATCAGATTATCTTATATATGTAAAAAAAAGTAGTTGTGATAATTAAATAACTGAGTGTAATCCTTATAAAGTGTATTTGTGCTGCATTGACATATATGCTCAGACTGTGGACGCAGGTTAAGGAATGCTGCAGATTTGCACCAAAGCATAGTTTCAAGTGTTAGAGGGTGTGAATACTTATGTATATGGAATATTCCACTTACATTCTGCAAGAGTCCAAATACTAGTGTTTTCCTTTGAAGTTTGTTGCACATTTTGCAGATTCATTAGAAAAATAACAAGGTAAATTAATTTTAAAAGAAAACCAAATGAGCAAATTTGGGGAAAATTCAGAATTCTTCTAATTTTTTTGTCTCTGCAGATTACTTTTTGATAAGGTTTCCCATTTGTTCTGTGAATTAAAAAAATAAATGCTTCAGCACTGGCCCAGAAAAGCTGCAACTTTGCAATAATTGAAACGTTCCAAAAATTGTAGTATTTCCTCAGACTGGGCTGCACAACATTACACCTTATTATGCAACAACAACAACAAAAAAGCACCACAGAGTGACACATTCCAAACATGACAGTGTCACCTGTTTATTTATGAGGAATGGTGTCCATGTGGACATGAAGTTAGATAACGGGTTTCATAAACTAACATGCTAAGAGACACATGTTCAAATGCATGTCTACATGTTTGTGTATTCATTAAATTTTTTTGTTTATTTGAGGGGCAACCATTCACTCTAATTTTTCACAGCGGACCTAATTGGGAACAACCAGCATGTCTCGAGGACTCCATCCATCCATTGTTTAGGGCTGTCATGTTGAATGTAGCTCTGTTGTGTTGGTTTTGGGGAGATGGTTCTGCAGTCCGACAAAACTTGACTTAAATTAGCGCAAAGCAGTCACAAGACAAACAAATGATGTTTTGTCTCATATTTTGTTGTTGTTTTTTCATTCAAATTATTTAAAGAACTAGCAAAAATGACTTTGCAACTCAGAAAAATATCACTAAACTTTCTGTCAGTTGCATAAACCTTTATCAGTAAATAATCCATTCAAATATTCTCCCAGTAACATGGCTGTTCTTTGCACATTCTTCCCCAGGTCTACTATTCCAGCATTTTTGCCCGACTGGTTTTTTAACATGCATGTAAAAAAGAAAAAAGCTTGCATAATCACATTTAATTTTTTCAGTCTTGGCAGCCCGTCATGATAGACACCAGAAATGATCGGAAGTGCTGTGGAAATAAAGCTTCACTTTTACATAATCATCCATGTAAAGTTCCCTTATCTTCCCCATTCATTCAGACATAAATGACTGAAACTAACATCTTGAATGAGATTGACAAATAAAGCGATCCTCAAGAAGCCACCAGTCAAGGCTCAGTGGACTTTCTTTCATAGGCAACACCAGGCCAATTTTACGTGGGTACGTGCCCCTCTTCCGTTACACCTGTTAAAATTTCCCAATCAAATTCTAACAAAACATTATGTCCATTAAATAACAATGTGCTTAAAGATGCAGCTTAAAAGAAGGAAGTCTGACTCCTTAAGTATAATGGATTAGGGCAAGAATAAAGAATCATGCACAGAACTATTCGTAAAAAATAAAAAAATAATAAAAAATATTTCTATTTCAGGTTAGTTAGGACAAACTAAATTATTTCTATTTGCTAAATGAGAGAGAAAGAGAGATTTTTAGATCGATTTATTTATTGGCATTTTAAAATCAAAAATTGGCGTAAATGTCCTTATTAAGTAGCACTGCCTGTTATTGTTAATGGTTTGGACCAAATGTTTTGGTTATCCTTCCTCAAACATGTAAAAATACATTGTTTGTTTGTTTTGATAAATACTGGCCTATTCCTTCAGACAAAACTGTAATATTTTCTGAACAACCTTGTCAGGATTGGATCACATTCATGCCATGCCAACAACAACCATTCTGTCACCAAGCTCCGGACACAAAAACAGTTAAATATACTTCCTCTTCCTCCACTTCAATCTCCAATCTTTGTTCTGTTTGAGTGATGTAGAGAAAATGACACAATTATATCAACCATAAAGACCCAGAGGAAACTATACTTCCATTGGGCTTCCCCTTCTGCTTTCTTGATATCCTACCCACCTCTTTTTTTGAGAAAGTTTTGTCTGTCATTTTGTCTGTTTCGATTAAAATTGTAAACTTGTACCTCTTATCAAGTATTATCACGGAGGTTTTAAAAACAGCAGTCATCAAAACAGTGCTGAAAAGAAACAATCTAGAAAAATACGCTAACTAATTATTGAAAAGTTGTGTTTCAACAGATAAATAGCTTCCTAACAATGACCAGCCAGTATGATGTCTTTCAGTCTGATTTCCATGCTCACCACAGCACCAAGAGAAATCTCAAAGTGTTCAATGACATTCGCATAGATATGGACTGTGGTAGAACTCCGGTGCTGGTAGACCAGATCTATTGGCTCCAAACTCTCTTCCTGATAACGACTTTTTCTTAATTTTCACGATACCACGTGGGAAAGCACTGCATTTGAAATGTAGCTTTGTGAACAATCCTGAAGCCTATAAAGCCATGTCATCACCGCACAGACTTCCCCAAATTTTAAAAAAAGTATAGTAATGCCAGTGTATGTAAATGTCTGCCTCTGAAGAAGATATTACTAAATGTTAATACTATTAAAGTTGTTTCACATAGTGTATGTAAACATCTATTTTTATCAATATACATACATATATATATATATATACATATATATATATATATATAGTTCTTACATTTATTCAGCATAATAGGTTTCACACACAGTGAAATAAGGTATTTTATGCCTGCAGTCAGTGACGTGTGCATCACGTGCTGCACAATATGTAAACAGCCAGCAAGCATTCCTCTAATTCTCCAAACTTCCATCCCTCCATCCATCCCTCCCTCCTTCGCTCTCGTGCACAGATGCCTGTCATTCCAGTCCACCTCCGTGTCCAGGGTACATGCTGCACAGGATATTTAGAGCAACATCCAAGGCTTACGCCCTTCTCGTCTGCTTGGCGAACAGGTAAAACCAGAGGCGCAGGAGAACCTGTCTGGTAGCAACCCTACCTCTGAGGCTACAGCCCAGGAGGGGATGGGCAACTCCAAAAAGTCACGTTGGTCTGTTAAATGGCTCACTTTGGACCTTTAACCTAATTCATTACAGAGAAACAAATTTGGATAAAAATATTTACTTTGAGTGTAACTGTGTCTTTAAAATCACAGCACACATATTTCCACCCTTTCAGAGAGGGCCCTTTAAATTCTGATCGGATAATTTATTGATAAAGAGAATATCCCCCTGTGGGCATTTGTTTTTCAAGGCAAGGCTTCCAACCTCTGTGACCCCATCCCCTTCATCACCATTCATGAAGCAGCCCAATCACAGCCAGGCTCAGTCAGGACAGGAGGGTGGAGCATGGCACTGAAACAGGGTGTGGTTCTGAAACTTGCCAGGTCTGTAGTAGAGCCATTGGGCTTTAAAATGAGCTTAATCAGCCCAGCTCCACAGTCATCACAGCAGATCAGCCACATTCACTCACTTCTTTCTGGTTGCCTCCTCGCCAAGAATTCCATAAGAGTCTCACTGACGAGCACTTCCAGCTACTGTTGGATTTTTTTGGCTTTATTTTTAGTGAAACAACTTCCCCACTGAAGGAGGCTGCCACTTACTCAAAAGTTACCTCTGTGTGTACCTGTTGTTTTCACCTAATCTCCCTCTCATCTCTGATCTGCTGGATCCTCTGGACTGAGTGCTGCCTTCCTCCTCTCTGTGACAGGAACAGGAGTGCTGAAGACTTGTTTTTAGGTGAGCTACAGACACAAAAGCTATACTTGTGTATCATCCTCACTATCTCTGCTTTTCTGACAGAAGTGTGTTTGCTTTAAAAAGAACCTGTTCTTTCACTCCAACCCACTCTGTTTGTACTTGTGTGTTTAACAGTTTCACCTGTGTTAAAATGAACTTGATCTAGAATAAAACAACTCTCAAGCTCCCGCCTTATGCCTCAGTCCGTTGGTAGCCACATGGGCTGAGCCCTTTGCCTCACCTGTTTGACCTGCTCTGTCAGCGATGACTATTTCATTGTCTTTACAGCAAGTGCTTAGATGTTTCACAATCCTTCCCAAAACCTCCTTTGTTTTAAGGAGTATCAGTAACTCCTTGTCCACATAATGTATTTGTTTAAAAGACACTGTAGCCAGGGTCACTCGAGGGCAGTCGGTGAGCCCGAGCAGCTGTCTTCTGTTTGCTCAGTCAATAGTTGAGCAGGCATACAGATTCGTTTGTTTCCTGCCAACCTCACTTTCAGGTTCACTTCCTGTCCTGACGGTAGAACCTCCTCTCTTTTTGATGTTTCTCAGAAATTTGGCTGAGCCAAAAGCAAGCCATCACCATGCTCCGGGAAGCTTTTACAAGTGTCACAAAACTCTACGGTTACATAATGTCCATAACGGGTAAGTGCGTGCGTTTTTAATTTTTATCTTTAATGTATTTATGCCTCTTACTAGCAGCTAAACCTATGGTTAAAAAGTTTAAAATCTTCAAACACTAAAATGTCGAGTAGTGACAGCTTTTCCACACTTGTATATCTACATTTGTCTGTATGCAATCAAATGAGGAGGTAACAAGGGCATGTGGACATTTTCTAGATGCCAGAGTGAAGGATTACCCACTGATGCAAAGCCCCTTGCAGATGACCAGCATCCTCCTGGCCTATGTCGTCTTCTCTGTGTACGTCGGCCCGCGCATGATGGCCAACCGCAAGCCTTTCGGCCTTAACCGGGCCATGATAATCTACAACCTAAGCATGGTTTTGCTGAATGCCTACATAGTTTACGAGGTAAAAAAAAAGGAGAGGAGAAAATTATCTTCTGACTCAAATAAAAGGGCTCATTTTGTTAATGAAAACATATGTTTTTGCAAACCCAGTTCATGATGTCTGGATGGGCCACCACTTTCACGTGGAAATGTGACCTTATTGATGTCTCCACCACCCCACAGGGTCTCAGGGTAAGTCAGTACATCGTCGTTGCAGTTTTTCCCCAAAATTGTTGTGCCAAGGCTATCCTTGAAAATGTGTAGAAGTGTACAAAAGTATTACAACATACAAAAGCTTTTTTGTGTCAATCATGTATCTAGGTGAAAAATGAAGAGATTTTGAGCATCAAATGAAATCCAGTAACTTTCATTATATAGGCCGAAGAACAAAACAACTTTTAGGTTACCGTATTTAACAAATCTTAAAACATATACAACATAACAACCTTAGAAAATCTAGCAAGATGAAAAATCTGCTTTTTAATACAAGACAGCAATAGTACAGTACAAATGCAATGCATTTTTTTTTTGCCACAAATTTTTTATATTTTCAAAGATGTAAAGAGTTTGAAAAATTGCAATGTATTTGTTGAGCTGAGGCATGTGAAGGGTCTGCAATGTAAAACATTGTTTTAATATGTCAGGCAAAAATCTAATTTGGATAAACATATGAAATGTTAACAATAGGAATGTTTAAAATAAAATAAATGGCAACCATAGGCATGGTCAGCCTTGGTTAGCAAGGAGTAACAGCATTTTGCAATCCAGAAAGATAATACATTATGTAGTACTAAACTATCACTTATCTTCACTAGCACTCCGCCCCCACCCCCTTCTCTCTATACCAGTCCTCCTTGCCTGCCTCTGAAGAACTAGTTTGTACTGTCCAGATAGTAAGCAGGCCCTCTTTAGGGTCCGTCCGCTTTGTGTAGATAGATAATGTGCTGATGTCCATTATCCGCTATCTGACATGCGTCTTTATGGTCTATCATGCTTGCCATCATTGTTTGTTCTCATTAACTTGATATTATGTTATTCCATAACTGTTATCAATCACACTAAAATGAGCAATACAGTCATTCTGATTGCATTTCTACTTCAAATCATACTCTGGGTTGCAAATGTTTAACTCGTGCACCAGTATAACCTGAAATACTCAAGGGTCAGATTTATGAGACACTGAGAGAGCTTGGTTTCCTAGTTTAAGAGCAAACCATTCCAGACAGAATGAAAAGAGTCTAAGATTTAAAATCTGAAAGCTGCTAAAGATGAGAAAAGCAAAACAAAAGGATATTATGATCTTTCTTTGTTCATTCCTATTTCACACCAACCCAGACAATAATGGCTACATGTCATATTTTATTTATTTATTCAAAAATGATGAACATATCACTAATGTTTGACCTTTTCTGCAGATGGTCCGAGTAGCTTGGTTGTTTTATTTTTCAAAGTTCGTTGAGCTCCTCGACACAGTAAGGACATCCCTTCACCCATTTCTTCCACCTCCATTTTTTTTTGCATGTTCAAAGAATAAATATGTGCAGCATAGCTCATTTCTAATGGAGTGTATTCCTTTTTTGCCCCAAGGTATTCTTTGTGCTGAGAAAGAAGCAAAGCCAGATCACGTTTCTCCACGTTTTCCATCACTCCGTCATGCCCTGGTCGTGGTGGTGGGGTGTTGCGATCACGCCTGGTGAGTGTTAGGAACCAGGACACACACTTTACACGTTGATCAGTCGGGAAACATTGGTTTCCATTGTTGCACAAGTCAATTCTCAAAGACAATGAAATTCATTGTGGAAGAACAAAAACGTTTTTCATCAAATTGACCATCTGAAATGGGTGCTTTTCTAAACACAAGGTGGAGGAATGGGATCCTTTCATGCTATGGTGAATTCAGCGGTCCATGTCATCATGTACACCTACTACGGACTCTCTGCTGCAGGCCCTCGCTTCCAGAAGTATCTGTGGTGGAAGAAGCACATGACAGCCATCCAGCTGGTATGTTTTAGCTTTTCATAGGTTAAACTATTTAAACTGAGTTTGTGCATTAATCACGTGTGGCATTTTGTTTGGCCCATTTTGACATTTATTTTCTTTGTTTTCCAGACCCAGTTTGTTCTGATCTCTGTTCATATCAGCCAGTATTACTTCATGGACAAGTGTGACTATCAGATACCACTGTGGATTCATCTGATCTGGATGTACGGCATCTTCTTCTTCCTCCTCTTCTCCAACTTCTGGGTGCAGGCTTACATAAAGGGCAATCGTCTTCCAGTTGCAGACTGCAAGCCAAACCAGAACGGCTCCACCAACGGACACATTGTGATGAACGGCAAACACCATGCAAACGGCCATGCTCACCCCTATGAAAATGGAAATATTGTCATGGGGAAAGTGAAGGAAATTTAAATGACTCTGGGGGAGGAGGCACAGACATATAGTATATATTAGCACCTCAAATATGCCACACATCTATATCTAGTAGCATATTTGAGTACAAGAGTTCAATATGCTACCTCTAAATTACATAATTTGTATATAATCTAATATTTTATTAAATATTCACCCCTGTGGGATATGATTGGCAGGCTGTTTTTGCCACTGATCTCTAAATGCAACACCCTGTAAGTTGTTGCAGATGCTGTTTACTGTGATGATCACTGAATGGAAAATTGGTGCTCATTTTGTCACTGATAGTATTCTTAACTCAGGCTTGACCTGCAGCACTGTTCGGCTAATGTGGCTTTTTGTTGTATGGGAGTATGGCAATGTTTCCACTAAACACAAGTATGTGTAAATATTACTATGAACTTCATGCATAAAAGTGTTTTCATTGTAAATGTCCAGTATTTAGGTTTTTTTCTCCTTTTTTAATTTATCTTTTGAAATAAAAAATTAGATAAAGGTCTGTTTCATTCAGAAAGCAGTGAATATGTGCACTGAGTGAGCAACATCACATCTCATCTTTTTGTATGAAGAACTATGGAAATATTATACTGTATATTACAGTATTGATGCTTTTTTTGTATTTTGAAAGGGACACATGCACACTATTATACATGTCCTTCATACCCCTTTTCAATACTCTATTGATCGATCTCTTGGCACACAGGGCATGACATCAAAGTCTTTTAGGCTTTTATGATTAATGCAAATGGCTGTAAAATTAAACCTATCAATGTTAGTGAGGGTTTTGTTTTTTCCAGCTGTTACTGTCATAAAAAGACAAAGTTTTACATATAACCTTTTGCCTTAAATGGAAATAAAATATCCCAAGAGTAGGGAAAAATGCTGTTTCTGTCTTCGAGACTCAAATTTTACCAACTGTGATTAAATCCTGGATGCATACACCTTGTATCTAGAACAGACAAGGGTCAAAATCAATATAAATACATTTTAAATTTTGATGAATTGAAAAATACTTAATCAATCCCAAAGAGAAATTTAATGTAACCTATACAACTTTTTTCTGAGTTGTATAAGTTAACTTAAAAGATCTGCTTTAAGCGTGTCCGTATTACAGCGGCTCTGAAAAAGCCTCTGACTGAAAACGCTCCATATTAAAGGCTGAAGGGGATGCTCAGGGTTGTCCGTAATGTTGCACAATCTACACAGGTTCCAAAACAGTTCCCAGAACAGAACCACTTTTCCTAATCAGTTTGTCCAGCTCTCTTTAAATCACTGGCTCTGATGCTGCTACCCGGACAAATGACAAGAGATTGCACTCCCACTATGGACTTATAAATATGCAGTATCGTGCTGCAAACAAACTTATTCAATAAATTTTAAAACTAATACATTGAATGAAAATAACATTTTTAGTTTTTGAATGCCCAATTTAATAAATAAGGTCCAAATTCAGACTTGGAGACGTTCAGGGCTGCCACGAACAACCTGGACGGGTTTACTGATGCTGTGACCTCATATCCACTTTTGTGAGGACAGCATTGTCCCAACATGCTCTAGGTTGATTTGCAACAATGACAAGCCCTGGTTCACATGTAGACTCAGGCAACTCGGGGTGGAGAAAGCGGCAGCATTCAAGAGTGGGGACAGAGACAGCTACAAGGAGGCAAAATATAGGTTTAGCAGGGAGGTAAGAAATGCTAAATAATTTTATATAGAGAAACTCCAGCAACAGTTTTCTGCCAACGGCTCTGCTTCTGTTTGGAGGGGGCTTAGGCAGCTCATCAACTACAAGCCGAGTGCCCACCACACCGCTGACCACACCTACAACTGGCCAACCGCCTCAACGACCCATTGTCACTTTGATGGACCATCTGCCTGCCCTGAGACCTCTCCAGACACTTCCACCTTTCATGACACCATCACTCACCACACTGAGGGAGAGCCCCACTCCATCAAAGCCTGCCATGGACTCCCCCTCCTCCCCCACTCCCCTCTCTATCCAGGAGCAGGATGTACACAACTTCTTCAGCAAGCTGAACCCCCTGCGAGGCTCCCAGCCGGATGTGGTCTACCCCTCCACCCTGAGACACTGCGTGGATGAACTTACTCCAGTCTTCACGGACATCTTTAACACCTCCCTAAAGTTGGGGCAGGGGCCAAACTGCTTCAAATCCTCCATCATCCTCAAGAAACCACGGATCACTGGACTTAATGACTACAGGCCTGTGGCACTGAGGTCTGCAGTCATGAAGTCATTTGAGCGTCTGGTCCTCTCTCACCTCAAGCGCATCACCGCACCCCTCCTGGACCCGCTGCAAATCCCGACTGGATTTGGCAAGAGCTTCATTAACCAGCTTGCATCGCTAGTAGTGGAAGTCATGTAGGCGGACACTTGCTGGAACGTCCTCCCATCAGCTCAAAATAATATACAAGGTGGCCCTCCCTTTTTCAGACGCTTTCTGCGGCAGCAGTTCCAGATCGACGTGTGGACACGGGGCGGGGCTACACATACATCTGGCTTTTGCCAGGTTCTTTTTTTACTGTCAATGACAAAGTGATTCTGATTTCACAGATTTAACATGGAACATTAAGTTTACTGTTAAAGTATGAAAATATTTTTTGTATTTAAATATTTTCTGATAGTGTGCTCCATTACAAAATCTGATCAGTTATTCTGTAGCCTACAGCAAGTCAACTTTAAAGCAATGACTTTTAAAATAGTTATCTCCGCCGCTCACTGACCAACCATCCACATTTTTGAATATGGCCATTCAAACTGTAAAGTAACAGAATATAATTTCAGGGTGCACTGCAGCACAAGAACTGGTAAATAATTTTCTATAACTTGTGATGAGCTAAATGTATTGACATCTAAATTTTAGAGTATTTATTTTCCATTTTATTGTCCAACAAGTTTAAATGACCACTTTAGAATATCAGCAGGTACCTATAAATACAATACTTTAGCTCAATGTGCTAAAGCGGATCAAAGCCCAAAGGATACCGACCCTAAATGAGCAAGGTGACGTTTCAGTAAACATGCAAAGGTTTTTGCTACAAGTCTTTGTCAAAATGAAATTGGAAACCAAGCTAGTTTTTTCTAAAATGAGCAAATATTTTAGTTGCTTCATTTTCCAGTTTACCTTCAAACTTACATTCAACAACAATAATCTGCCTTAGATTCATGGGGATCTGTTTTTGTAGTTTTATAGAGCCATCTAGTGGCAATACACAGGCCTACAATTACACTATTGTTGCAGAATCTCAAAATGTTTTAAATGGCATATACAATTAAACTTTAGAGTAATCTAATTTATGGTAAAAGATATTAGTCACTTGTATCAGTTGTCTCTTAAAATTAAGACCTCATTTTGTAAACAAGACACCGCTCTGCTCTATAACCTGACATTAAGCTTATGTCATACAATGGAGAGGGATCTCTCACCATCTTATCAGGTCCATGGTTCTTTCTTAACTTTAGGATGTATTCTGTAGGAGTGTCTAGGCCATTTCTTGAATTTGTCCAGGTTTTGAATCAATATACATTTAAGTTTCCAACAAGCTTACCATCTTAGAAGTTGCCTTAACGTACCCTGATCCTCCACATAACATTAGCCATTGTTTGCCAAATGCATTTGGAGAAAGTCTCATCCCAAAGCAGTTTGTGTGAAAACAAACTCCACATTTCAGATGAGAATAAAATTCCCCCTTCCTTGTTCCCACCTTCATCTTATGACCAATGTTCATAAGATGAACACGGGTCATCCCAGGTCTCATTTATTTTATTAAATGGATCTGTTCAGAAGATGAACATGGGTCCTCACATTTATATTAACAGGGGCACTGAATCCCTAATTATTATAGCTCCTTATTGGGTGGGGGTATAGTGAATAATGCAGAGCCAGCAAGCCAGACCGTGCCAAGTCACTTTGACCCACATGAAGCAATAAGTGTTCTACTCAAGCCAAAATCATAACTACCACAAGTGAACCCAGAGAAGGAAAAAAAAAAAAAGTTTGATAGACTTGATTTATTAAAACCTTAGGTCAATGATTACAATGCATGTCAATAAAATCCATGTAAAATTACTGTGTAAAGCTCTCCCATAAGATTGCCTAAAATAAAACAGAACACCCCGTACCCACATACTTTACCAATTCTCTAAACTACTGAGACTAGAAACACCCATAAACCTCCTAATAGTTGTGAGAACTGGGTGATAAGCTTTATTGCAGTTTAAATAACACTTTCATACATCTTTGTATAACCAAAACTTAAAAAAAAAAAAAAAAGCCAGGAAACTATCTGATGGACTGATGAATGACACCGCTAGCCGAGTTGACCATCCTCTCTTTAGCCTTCTTCTTTGCAGGATCCATTTCAAAGCACTTCCACAGACGAATGGTTTCATCTCCAGCAACAGTTGCTACAGCTGTATTGTCCGGGCTCAAAATCAAATTGAGAACTCTGCCCTCGTGGCCTAAAAATGAAGTTAGAAAATATCAAAACTAAGATTTCTCCATGGTCAGTTGAAATTTCCTTCAAACTCTGCTTTAGTAGAAGCTTTTAAAAATGCTCCTTGAGTAATATAATCACAAGTGTACAACTCCAAGTGTAATCCGTTTGATGTAGAGACAGTGATCAGTTTTAAAACGGATTCCTTTTCAAAAAGGAACATGCCGAAAGAAGTTGCTTAGGCTCCAACAGCGAGTGAGTTTAAAGAAAAAAATAAAATAAAAACAAAGATCATTTTAAGATTGATATGACTCAAGCATGCACAGCATAAAATTGGATAGCTTCAAGTGGGGATGTGTATTGGTAAAAATCTGGCGATACGATATGCTTCACGATACAATATATTGCTATGAGTAAGACTATTGTGATTTTTAAAACTGAATTTAACTGTAGAAAAACTGTCACAGCACTAAAATGGTTGTAAACAATGTCGTTTATCCACTGGAACGAAGAAGGTGAAAAAAGGCCAGAAACTACCAGTCATACTTTTAATTTTACTTTAAAAATTACTCTCATCTTTAATGGTTCCATTCAAAAAAAAAAAAAAACATTTCTTTTAAATATCCTTGTGACAAAATATCACAATGTATCATCACATGGATATTTTCTTACGTCCCTAGCTTTAAAGATGTCACAAATTAAAAATCATACATCTTTCAGTGCAGTTGGACTAATCAGGATTCAGTATAATTTTGAGGTTTTAGGCATTTAGTGTTGTCCGCCTGTGATCAGATATAACATATAGTACAAGGGTCATGTCAAAGTTGTCACTTACCATTAAGTTCTGCAACTTTGCTAAGTGAGGGGTACTTCCAAATGACAACATTGTGATGGGCATATCCATGTCCCGAAACCAACTCTTTGTAGTTGGGTGCAAACACAAGTGATGAGATCTGCAATTTAGGAGAGGGATTGTAAACTTAGGAAAAGCACATTTAAGAAGCACATTGAAACTCCAGGGCTTAGAAAAGGGTAGTTACCTGGGACTGTGTGTCAAGAGAACTGACGCAAGAGCCCGAGTTAACATTCCAGATGCGAATGTGGCGGTCACTGGTGCCGCCACCAGAAGCAAGAATGTTTGATTGCCATGGACACCAGGCCAAAGCCTATAATGGAAATGCAGGGCATGATGGTAGAGAAGTCACAGCAGCTTCATACATGAAATATGCATTTAGTGCCTTGCAAAACTATTAATGTCAATAAACCTTCTCACATTACAACCAAACTTCAATGTGTTTTATCTGTGAACAATGGCTCAGTGTACAATAAAAGCAAAGGCAGTCATTTATTTTATTAAATGGACCTGAAATTTCTTCCATTCACATTTAAAGATAAACCACACTATGCTGCAAAAATACAGCTGCAGGTCTTATCCGTTGTATGCAACAGCTTTTTGCACCTACAGATTGAACTTCCTATAACTTACCTAAAAAAATATATAAATAAAAAGCTCATCTAGTTTGAAGATAGTCTTAATCCAAAGATTAGTCCAACTTTAATCTTTCTCTTGCAGCTCTAGCTTTAGGGTTACTCCCCTAGTAGAAACTTAGTCGACTATCTCAAGTCCTCTCCATAAAGAAGCAATTTTCTTCCAGGTATACCCTGCATCTATACCAGCAACCATAACCAGCGCCCATGTCTCGGTTGAAGAAAAGCATAGTCACACAGCATATTGTTGTTAGACCAAAAACTGCTGCATTTGTCTAGTCTCACTGCTAAACTGCTTCGTTTGCGGTTTCCCGGTTGGCTTCTGGCAAAAATGACCAAGAGCTTTTTTTTTTTACTCTTCTGTAATGGGTGTAGAGCTAACAGAAAGTTTTCCCAACAGTTTCTACCACCTGAGCTCTAATCAGCTCCAGAGAATCCATGGCACTCTTTAAAGTTGTACTACAGTACATTATGCAATACCATGTCATAAAATTGGTACAGAGTTTGTGCTTGCAGCATGACAAAATATTAGAGTGTAATGGATAATACATCTGCAAGGCCCTATATATTAAAAACTACATACAATAAAGTGATGTTTGCAGAATGCTTAAGAGTCTATTGTGCAGAGAAGAGACTCACCTTGACAGCTCCCTGATGTTCACTCCAGCAGCGGACTAACTGACCATCACTGTTCGAACTTCCCTCTTGCACACGGGGCCATAAACACACCAAGTTGTCATTGCCGCCACTAGCCAGGTATCGCCCATCAGGTGACCACTTGAGGCCACACACTTCCTGTGAATGACCAGCAACTGTAGATATGTGATGGTTTGCCACCCTCACATCATGGTGGTGGATGTGTCCTGATCTGGAGCCACTGGAAGATGGAAATAGGAGTTCCTTCAGGCACATTTCTAAATAATCACCCAGCTTAGTTCGCTCATGTGTCAGCGCACCCATACCTGGAAATAATATAGTCATTCCAACTCAGGCTACCAACTCTAGCTGTGTGGCTAGCCATGCTGCGCAGGCGTTTCTGATTTTCAACATCCCACAGCTGAAAGGAAAAATATGCATTTATCCAGGTACGAACAAGCACATCGACTCGAAGGGCCACACAGGGCGACACTTACCTGAACTTTGCAGTCACTAGTGCCAACAGCCAGGTAGCTTCCCTCTTTGGTCCAGGACAGAGAGCAGATGTAGTCCTCCTCACGCTCCATCTTCATGAGGAGAATGATGTTTCCCTGGGATGCATCCCAGAGGTACACGCTGTTATTAAGTGCCACAGCAAGAACATTTCGACTGCTCCAGTCAAGCAGATTTAAATCTGGAACACAGAGGGGGAGACTAACATGCACCAGGTGGACAAGGAGGGTTCATATTTTGATTGAAGATAGTTTAGGCATTCTTACAAAAATCGTTTCGAAGATCAGGAGCATCCAAGATTCTGTCAGGAGTTGAAGAAATGTATCTGGTCTTTTTGAGAGAGGCTGGTGTTGTAGCCTGACTGTAGAGAACTTTCAAGTTGTTTTGATAGCCTAAAGAAAAGAAAAACCGGGAATTAAACCAAGTGAAAGAATTCAACAATAAGAAACCTAGTGTGTGAGCAGTTTTTACCTTCTGGTGCATTTAGTGGCTTTCCTCCAAGGTGCAGGATCTTTGCATCTTCAATGTTATATCCATTCAGAGTCATAGACCAAACTTTCTGGCTTTCCTATAAATACAGATAGCCATGCATATTAAAATCCACAACTTAAGATCAAGGCTTGAATGGAATAGTTCCATACTACTCACTGATGAGACAGAAGCGTTGGCATCGACTGGATCATTCTCTTTCGTAAGCAGGAAATTTGCCACGTCCATCTGTTTGTTATTCCTTGTGGGTATGAAGCGATCGCCTCCCATCTTCGATGGAGTTTTCTTGTTTTTACCTATAAAAACAATAAAATTACAAGTGCCCTCCTCAGCGTTTTTACCCCTTACATTAATGACCTGCATTCATTACCTGGTGTTTTGGTTGGAGTTTTGGATGAACTCAGCGACACATTAGCAGATTTTCCGGGCGACAAACTGCTCAGGCCAGACATGTTGGATGAGCTGGCCTTTCTCTGCCACCTCGCCATGGGGGCGTTTGTAATCGGCATGTCGAGCTTTAGGAGGCTGTGTATGTCGTTCTCAAACCCAAACTGCGCCATCTTATTTTCATGGACCTGAGCATAACCAGAAAAAAAATGTATCGAGATCATGCAGATAACTTAATCTTTGTTTTACAATTAATACATGGCGGTCACATGCTAATGCTAGCCAAACATTTCAAAAGCTGCTTCAGCGTCATTTAAGTTAACATATAAAAATAGGAATTATTTTATCCCCCAATACTACCACTGAAATTATAGTTTTGATACATTCGTAGACCCAAACAGTATACACGGAACATGTTTAACATGATTCCTGTACAAAACAAAGGTGTCTAAACAAAGATCTTCGTAAGAAGAAAGAAAACTTATTTATCGGAATCGCAACTTTAAAAGAAACTTACAAACGTATCCTCCAGATGAAAACGTGAAACCCTTGCTTGAAAGAATCTCTCGTCTCTGTCTTGATATTTGAATTTCGTGCAGCCGACGCCAAACAATTTAAATCCCACGCGGCGCTTCTGTGATTGGCTCATTCAAAACGCTGCCGTTAAACTTCATCTGTCGTCACGTTATCGAGGGCAAATGCCTTATTCTGATTGGCGGTTCCTATTTCCTGTGCCGGTGACGTATGGAGAACAACTTTCTCTTAAAATCTATGGCCACCTATTGTTTACCTTGTTTCTGATTAGATTATAACGGCACGTAATTAGATTTAAAAATCGATTAAAATAAAATGACCTAAAGTATTTACCCATAAAATACAGATACGTATGTCACATCTCATGTATTTTGATTAAAAATTATACATTCGACATATTTAGTAGCCTATATCTTAATCATAGGCAAATATCCAGTACATTTAAGATGTATTTATAGTTTATTCTAGAATAAGCTATGTTTGTGATCCAATGCATCATACCAAAACATTAATGTAGAATCGTTGCTTTTCTAAACAATTGAGTTCTCCATCATTTGGTGGATTCTGTAAACTGAATGTGAAACTCAGCTTCTTTGGAGATAAAATAATTACTCTCTTTCAGATTGATGCATCACAGTCAGCCTTCATATTTCCTCTTAATAAATTACAATATCTTCCAAAAGTAACACCAACTTATTTATTGTTCATGATAATGTGTGATAGCTAATAAAAGCCCAGTTTATTTTCCTAGAACGTTTACTATTTGAAATTATTTTAATACAGAAATCTTGGTCAACAGAAAATTATTTCCACATACATGCACTCAATACTTGGACCAGGACTGCTCGACATGTTTGCATGAATTCAATGCAGTTGGCTGGCCAATCAATGATAAAATCAGGTTGTGATATATCTGGCTGTATGATGCCAAGTCCTGCCGAAAATAAAACCAGCATTCCAATAAAGCTTGTCACCAGAAAGTAGAGTCAAGTGTGCAAAAAATTCTTGGTAGATGGCATGGTTGACTTTAGGCCTGATGAAACCCAGTGGAGCAACACCAGCAGATGGCATAGTTCTCACAGTCATCTCTATCTTCAGGCTAGACTGGAAATAGAACAATCCATGCATGCTTACAGAACCCTTGTGTGCCATACTTAGCCCTGTCAACCATTGTCCAAGAAAATCAACATTCAAGTAAAATGCACTCACAATGAATATTATATAAATGATTACCTTTTACATTTGAACTCTGAAAGATTTGTCTCGTGCCTAAACTACCTTTTATGGAAAATTACTAAAAGAGTGACAGATTTGTTTTTTGACTGTACATGAATTAGATGCTTTGTTCTAAATCTTGAAGATCAGTCATTTTCATAGAAATTTAATGCAATGTTATAGGCAAGCAATTTTGTCTGATAATTGGAGCATTCTCCCTAAAAATCATTCCCAGGTGAACTCCAAGGTAGTTGCTACTATCCATCATTAAATTGTATTTAGGTGGATCTGTTAAGAAGATAATTATTTATTTTGTTCAAATTTCCTAAACTGTTCCACTTGCAAATGCAAAAAACAAAACAATGAAAAAATTCCCACCAAAAAAACAATATTAAAATACTTGTTTTTAAACAATAATAAACCACTAGTACTTAATGAAACCATGTTGATGAATACTCACAGCTATGATTAATTTACATTGTTTTTATTGTGTGTTCAGGGACATTTCAAGTTTGGTGTAAAGAGTTTATTGGTGTTGGCAAGTAATCACTTTACTGAGTTGTACAGTTTTGTTATTTATATTTCAGTCCACTGCATTTCAAAATCAACCATGCAAAATAAAAATGAAGCACATACAAAAAATAACATGTGACATTTACAACCTTATCATTCATAAGCCACAGTGCATAAGTCACAGCGCGCTGTAACAGCCTTTCTTCTCAGGAGCAGTGTAAGTTATATCCGTGGGGTAATGGATAATGGAGCCAATCACACCTGCAGTTGAAAAAAATAGAACATCAATGCCATTTTATTTCTTCATTGGCAACCAAGAAGTAAAAAACAAACAAACAGAGAAGCCAGTCAAGTGGTTTTCATCATTTTACTACCAACACCTTAGTTTTGTAATTTGCTGATCAAAATAAACCCAGTGACAAGTGAGGTCATATTGGACATACATAATTAGGATGGAGAGGAAAAACCACATGACCAACCCACAAACATCAAGTAGAACATACTCGTCCAAAGGCTATGTGGTTTGTTCATTTAATGTTTAACTTTTTTTATCAATCTTTTCCTAAGAATGTCAGCTGAAGCATCAAGAGACATGAGAAAACAGTAGGAGGGTTGTTTTTCTTACCTCCAGGGTGTCTTAGACCTAAACAGATTGTGAAGAAAGACAAAGCACATGACATTACATTTCCTTGAAATATGGAAGACCATTCTAAAGAGACATCTCAAATTGTGGTGTATTTTGTGTACCTAGCAATCAGACTCAAACCTGAAGTTAAGATGAAATAAGCAGACATTGGCTGACAATATAGAACAGCAATTGTACTTTTCTGTAGCCTATCATAATTCAATTCAATTCAAAAATACTTCATTGATCCCAGAGGGAAATTAAGTGTTGGTATAGCTCATAAACTCAGCAAAAAAAAGAAATGTCCTCTGACTTTCAACTGTTTTTACTTTCAGTAAACTTAATGTGTGTAAATATTCGTATGAACACTAAAAGAGTCAACAACATTAGACATAAACTAAAAATGTTTCACAGACATGTGACTAACAGAAAAAGAATAATGTGTCGTTGAATGAAGGGAGGCTCAAAATCAAAAGTACCAGTCAGTATCTGGTGTGGCCACCAGCTGCTTGAAGAACTGCAGTGCATCTCCTCCTCATGGACTGGACTAGATTTCTCAGTTCTTGCTGTGATATGTTACCCCACTCTGCCAACAAGGCATTTGCAAGTTCCTGGACATTTCTGGGGGGAATGGCCCTAGCCCTCACCCTGCGAGCCAACAGGTCCCAGACGTGCTCAATGGGATTGAGATCCGGGCTCTTCGCTGGCCATGGCAGAACACTGACATTGCTGTCATGCAGAAACTCAGGCACAGAACGAGCAGTATGGCTGGTGGCATTGTCCTGCTGGAGGATCATGTCCGGATGAGCATGCATAAAGGGTATCACATGAGGGAGGAGGATGTCTTCCCTGTACCGCAAGGCATTGAGATTGCCTGCAATGACAACAAGCTCAGTCCGATGGTGATGTGATATACCGCCCCAGACCATGACGGACCCCCACCTCCAAATCGATCCAGCTCCAAGGTACAGGCCTCGGTGTAACGCTCATTCCTTCGACGATAAACACGAATCCGTCCATCACACCTGGTGAGACAAAACCGTGACTTATCAGTGAAGAGCACTTTTTGCCACTCCTGTCTGGTCCAGCAAAGGTGGGTTTGTGCCCATAGGCGGCGTTGTTGCTGGTGATGTCTGGTAAGGACCTGCCTTACAACAGGCCTACAAGCCCTCAGTCCAGCCTCTCTCAGCCTATTGCGGACAGTCTGAGCACTGATGGAGGGATTGTGTGTTCCTGGTGTGACTCGGGCAGTTGTTGTGGCCATCCTGTACCTGTCACGCAGGTGCGTTTTTCCGATGTACCAATCCTGTGCATGTGTTACACGTGGTCTTCCACTGCGAGGATGATCAGCTGTCCTTCCTGTCTACCTGTAGCACTGTCTTAGGCGTCTCACAGTGCGGACATGGCAATTTATTGCCCTATCCACATCAGCAGTCCTCATGCCTTCCTGCAGCATGCCTAATGCACGTTCACAGAGATGAGCAGGACCCTGGGCATCTTTCTTTGGGTGTTTTTCACAGTCTGTAGACAAGTCTCTTTAGTTTCCTGCGTTTTTAGAATTGTGACCTTAAATGCCTACTTTCTGTAAGCTGTAAAGGTCTTAACGACCATTCCACAGGTGCATGTTAATTAATTGATTGTGGTTAATTGAACATGCATGGAAAACATTGTTTAAACCCTTTACAACGAAGATCTGTAAAGTTACTTGGATTTTTACACCATTATTGTTGAAATACACAGTCTTGAAAAAGGGACATTTCTTTTTTTGCTGAGTTTATAATTAATTTTTTAAGGAGTTATTGTAGATGATGATGGCTGTGGGCAGGAAGGATTTCCTGTAGCGGTCTGTATTGCAGCAAAACTGAAGAAGCCTCTGACTGAAGACGCTCTGTTGTTGTATGACTGTCTCATGAAGAGGATGCTCAGGGTTGTCCATAATTTTTTAATTTTATGAAGAATCCTTCTTTGCATTATCATCTCCAAATGTTCCACAGTTGTCCCAAGAACAGAACCAGCCTTCTTTATCAGGTTGTTTAGCCTATTTAAATCCCTGGCTCTGATGCTGCTACCCCAACAGATGATGTCTGAAGAGATTACACTCTCCACAACAGACTTGTAGAAGTTCTTCAGCATCTTGCTGCAAACCTTGAAGGACCTAAGCTTCCCCAAGAAGTACTGCTCTGTCCCTTCTTGTAGACGGCTTCACTGTTCAGTCTCCAGTCCAGTCTGTTGTCAAGGTGAACTCCAAGGTATTTATACTCCTCAACCACCTCCACTTCTTCTCCCATGATGGAAACAGTTTTTGACTTATCCCTGTTTCTTCTGAAATCTACAATCATCTCCTTTGTTTTGTTCACATTCAAGGTGAGACGATTGTTTCCACACCATGTCACAAAGCGGTCCACCAGCTCTCTGTATTCAGATTCTTGTCCATCTCTGATACACCCGACAATTGCAGAGTCATCTGAGTATTTCTGCAGATGACAGGTCTCTGATTCGTACTGGAAGTCTGAGGTGTACAGAGTGAAAAGGAATGGTAAGAGTACGGTCCCCTGTGGTGCTCCTGTGCTGCTGACCACCTGATTAGACACACAATTCTTCAGTCTCACAAATTGTGGTCTGTTGGTCAGGTAGTCATTGATCCAGGCGATAGTTGAGGGCTCCACCTGTGTATTCTGGAGTTTCTGACAAAGTAAATCAGGCTGAATTGTGTTAAATGCACTGGAGAAATCAAAGAACATGATCCTCACAGTGTTGCCTGCTTTGTCCAGATGACAGTGGGTTGGTTGAAGTAAGTGGATGATGGCATCTTCAACTCCAACTCCACAGCGATAAGCAAACTGCAGTGGGTCCTGATACGTTCTTGTTCTTGTTCAGGGGTGCCAACAGGAGTCTCTTCATGACCTTCATGATGTGGGATGTCAGGGCAACAGGTCTATAGTCATTGATGACTGATGGGTGAGCTCTTTTTGGTACTGGAACAAGGCAGGATGTCTTCCACAACACTGGAACCTTCTCCTGAGTTAGGCTAAGGTTGAAGAGGTGCTGCAGAATCCCACAGATCTGCTCAGCACAGGCCTTCAGGACTCTGGGGCTGACACCATCTGGACCTGCAGCCTTGTTCCGGTTCAGTTTCTCCAGCTGCCTCTTCACCTGACTTTTGGAGACAGACAAGTGGGAGGGGGAGGCAAAGGGGGTAGCAGCATTTCCTGACTTGGTTGAAGTCAAACTTGTGGAATTAGAAGAGTCCATGGCTGAGGTGAAGGATAAAAAATCCAAGGAAAGCTGTTGATCAGAGGAGAGTGGGTTGCCTGTTTGGCTGGGAACAGGAGAGGGGGATGCTGAGCTAGTTCCTGAACTGAACCTGTTGAAGAATATGTTCAGTTCATTGGCTCTGTCCAGACTTCCATCTATCCAATCCTTCCTGTCCTTAAAACCTGTGATCTTTCTCATTCCTGACCAGACATCTCTGGTATTGTTCCTCTGTAGCTTGTTCTCCAGCTTCTTCCTGTATGCCTCCTTGCTGTCTCTGATCTTGACATTAAGTTGCTTCTGTATACTCCTCAGTAATTCCCTTTCTCCCTCCCTGAAGGCTCTTTTTTTCTTGTTTAGCAGTTCCTTCAGCTCACTGGTGATCCAGGGTTTGTTATTAGGGAAGCATATCACTGTTCTGGTGGGGATGATGTTGTCCACACATAAGTTTATATAGTCAGTCACACACTCAGTCATGGCATTGATGTCCTCTCCATGTGCTTGGCAAAGAGTCATCCAGTCTGTGGTTTCAAAACAACCCTGCAGGGCTTCTTCAGCTTCCTGTGACCATTTTCTGACAGTTTGTTTTGTCACAGGTTGCCTCTGAACAAGTGGTTTATATTCTGAACAGAGAAAAACAAGATTGTGATCTGATTGTCTCAGAGGAGGTCTTGGTTTGGACATGTATGCCTCCTTTACATTTGCATAAAACAAATCCAAGGTCCTGTTTTCTCTTGTAGAGCAGCTGACAAACTGTTGAAATGTTGGAAGGGTAGTAGAGAGCGAGGTATGATTAAAATCACCAGATATTGCCACAAATGCATTGGGGTGCTGTGTCTGTACCTTAGCAACAAAGGAACTGATGACATCGCATGCATTGTCGGCAACGGCTGAAGGTGGAATGTAAACAAATGCCAAAATTACACTGGTGAACTCTCTTGGCAAATAATAGGGACGAAAACTCACTGCCAAGAGTTCGACACCTGGGCTGCAGAGACAACACTTCACAGTAACATGTCCTGGATGACACCATCTGTTGTTGACAAGCACTGCTACTCCACCACCTTTTCTATTTCTGCTCGTCTTCAGATCTCTGTCTGCTCGTACAGTCAGGAAGCCTGGCAGAGAGACATTGGAGTCGGGGATATGATCCAGCAGCCACGTCTCAGTAAAACACATAACACTGGTTTCACGGTACTCTGGCTAAGTCCTTGTAAGGGCTTGGAGTTCATCCATCTTGTTAGCCAGTGATCTTACGTTGCCCATTATGATCGATGGAAGAGATGGCTTGAAGTTCCTCTTTCACTGTCTCCTTTTCGCTCCTGCTCTGCCTCCACGTCTCCTCCTTGTCAACTCATCAGGGATTTGTGGCTTCAGTTGAGGTATTATTTCAGCTCTTGCGATCTAAATCAGCTGCTCCCGGCTGTAAACCACATTGTTGCCATGGTTACGCATCATAATAAATTGTCAAAAAGGAAAAGTTTACAGCAAAAATCTTTCCAACTTCACAGCACCATAGACTAGAAAGTATACAGGTCAAAAAAATGCAATCTTCTTTAAGAAAAAAGAGGAACCAATGTACAAAAAACCAAAACTTAATATGTAGCCAACAGAGCCACTCCAACGTGCAGCCACCCAGAGCAGCGCAATTCTAGAATAATGACCAATATAAAATTTAATTAAAAAAATGCAAAAACAAAAACTTGTTCACTCACCAGAGCTTCTTGAGATAAGAATGGTCACTATAACTAGCATTAACAATGCCGTCACAGCCAAGATAGGAATCAAATATCTGGGCAGAGGAATTTCTTGAACTAAAGGGAGAGGAAGAAAAACAACATTTTAGATGAGTCGGAGTGTAAACAAAAACACAATGGCAGACCATGTGAAGGCTATGGTTCATGTTGGCCTTTTGCCAATTTGTATCCCTATGTAGCCTTTTTCTACTTCCATCTTGTACCTTTAAGCCAACCATTTTGTATCCATGCACACATTAAACCAGGTTTTCAGAAAGCTCTATAAGAAGACCTATTACCCCCCTCCTCACTGTTCTAACATTAAATCAGACAAATGTTTCCTATTTTAGATATCTTAGGATTCACACAATCATTGTATTGGCAAAGTGCCATCATAATGAGTGAGAGATCTGACTTTCTCTAATAGTCATCCAACTCTTAAGTTCAGCCATTTCCTTCGCATTTAGAGCTACCTTTTAAACTGTATGATGACTTGGGTCAAACTTTGTGGATATACTTCCACAAGCTTCTCAAAGTTTTTAGCTGAAATTTTAGCCCCGACAGAAATGATGTAACTGAGTCAGGTCTGTAGATTACACACCTTTTTAGCTCGGACCACAGATTTTTTATTTGGGACTGAGAACAGGGTTTTGTGATGGCCACTCCAAAACATTTGCTTTGTTGTCCTTAAATCAATTTGTGAACATTTTGGGCAGAATGCTTGGGGCGATTCACACTTGAACATATTGAAGCAACATGCTTCAATATTTCCAAACGATTTCATCTTCTCATTGTGCCATATTTTGTGAAGTACACCAATCCTTCAGTCAGGTTGGTGTTCTGAGACTTGCAAACCTCATACTTTTATTTTCATATGTAACAATGGTCATTATAGCTAAACACCTACATTTTTATTTCATCAGACCACAGGACATGATGTCAAAAACTAGTCTTTGTTCCTGTGTGTAATCTGACAATTTGTTGCTTTTTCCTGTAGTTACAGAAAGCATCTTCACAAGGTATTTTGCTTTTGTTTTAGGTTGATATGCATCTGAAACACATTAATCTCTGGGACATAGAACTTCTCATTATTCTGAAAGATATCATGGTGGGACATTCCTATGATGTTTATTCTGGTACATAATTGTTTGAAAAGATCATTTTAGCATCCTCAGGCCTCTGAAAACACCTTTCCCAATATGTGGGCTGATTTCTTTGGATTTTCATATCATGTCATAGAATGTAAGAGCCCAAATAAGTTTGTTTATTTGTTATGGTAACAGAGGTGTTTGAATTTGTCATACACCTCAGATAAGTGGAGGTCGCGGGGTCGCACGTTTCTACCCTGATACTGGTATTTCCAACAGACATGGGGTGAGTGAGTTTTTTTGTAAACTTTTCTGTTGACCGTCAATTTTTGAATAAAAGCCTTTTCATTCCAGGTAACCTAATGCATGCACTAATTGTTTTGGCGGAAAGCAGCATTTAATTGTTGTGGTTTTAAAATAAATATATAAAACGCAAGAAGGTCTCAGAATGGCTCTTTGGAGACACGTTACAGCACGAAACGGAACTCAGCCCACAGCTGCTTTTTGGTGTGGATGGAAGTCACAACCAGTGCAAGGTTGAGAGGTTGAGAGGTTTCGACTCGACATCGGACTCGCCTCCGCAGGGCGTCTGGACTCTCCCTTAGAGATAGGGTGAGAAGCTCAGTCAGTCAGGAGGGGCTCAGAGTAGAGCCACCGCTCCTCCACATCGAGGAGTCAGTTAAAGCTACATTGTGTATTTTTTTGAGTTAATTCTTAGCAAAAACCCTTTTGTTCTTTCAAAAATATGTGCTCATTCATGTGTAATTACTTCCACCTACTAATGAAAGTATTCTCTTAAGTGTAGATTCTGCTATTCAGAATATATACGCGCGAGTCGCGCGAATGGCTGAATCCATGTTGAGCCTCCATCTTTGAAATACATTCGCCAACAAGGGACATTCCTGGAAATTGTAGCTACGCCTTTCGCGCTTTGGCTACACTCAGTTGCACCGTGACGAATGCCAGAGGGAGATTGTCTACTCACGACGCGGTAGACGTCTGACTTTATAACTAAATGCAATGTAGTTTTCTAAAGTAACCTCATCACTGGAAGGAACACTGGACGAAGTCGTAGTACTGGAAGCCATGTTAACCTTGGCATGAAACGGCCACCGTAGGAGTTAAAACGCGCTCGGAATGGGGGGGGCTAGAACGTAATATTCAGTTGGTTGTTTCACCGCTAGATGGGTGAAGTTCTTACACAATGTAGCTTTAAGGTGGCTCGGGCACGTGCTCGCTCCAGGACGCCTCCCGGGAGGAGGCCCAGAGGAAGACCCAGGACACGCTGGAGGGACTATGTTTCTCGACTGGCCTGTGAACGCCTTGGGATTCCTCCCGAGGAGTTGGCCCGAGTGGCAGGGGAGAGGAAAGTCTGGGTCTCTTTGCTTAAGCTGCTGCCCCTGTGACCCGGCCCCAGATAAGCGGAAGAGGATGGATGGATGGATGGATGGATGTCACTACAGTACGTCTGAGGGTGCCTCAAATTAACTAAAATGTTGAGAACTTAACAAAACTAGTCAATCAGAATCTTACAAAGCCAGTGCATTATCACAATCTGGGTTTTCCGAAACATTTTAAAGGCAAACTATGAGAAGCTTAGGGAGACCAAAAACATTTGACACAAGCAATATAGTGTAAAAGACAGTCCTAACAATTACTCAGGTAGATATACATACATTTCCTTTGAGGAGACATTGAGTAAGTTTTATGTTACCTATTGTTAAATGGACCTTTTCATTCCTGAAAACAGAGAGGCACCAAAACTGCAACGGTATAAAATGGTAAATTGTCTAAACGACCTGGATCTCATGGGAAGATGCACTTCATAATCTCTAGGACAACTTTAAACTTCTTCATAGTAACACAGGGAACAAATTAAAAAGATCTGCTTAATATTCTCAAACATTTTTTTTTAAAGAATAAAAAAAAGAAAAGAAAAAACAACCTGACTGTTCCTCTGAAAGCTTCAGTTCCTTCATCAGCTGAATGCATCCCTCCTGCAGACGACTTCTCTCCATTTTTGAGTGCTCCGTTTCCTGGTCCCATATCTTTTTGAGGGCTACTGCTTCAGGGACATGGGCTGTCCATGTGTTGTTATGCTCCAGAGTAAGGAAGACATTGCCGTCACAAAACACCCGGTCAGTCCAGTGGAGCCGAGACCCCTCTATAATGCATTCCCGAGAGCGAACAATGGTATGATTTTCTAAAAGGAGAGCGTTAACATATACATGTAACTAAGAAATAAGATCCAAAGTTGGGTTTGCACAAACAGGTGATCATCTTACTCAGAGCTGAAGTCTGGTTATTGCTGAGTCCACCAGGTAGGAGGTCACTGGCGGACATGCGTTTAATTATGCTTTGGACCTCCCAGCTTGGGCTTGATAGAGAAATTCCATTGAGCAAAACTTGCTCTGTGACATGCTGTGCTCCTACAACCCCCCACCGCTGAATCTGAACTATGATGGCATCTAAAAGGACAAGGGAAAGGGGAAGAATGAGAAAATCAGATCCAAGTATTGCAACAAGCTTGGGATTAAAAAAGAACGAACATACATACATACACCCCCCCCACACTCACACACACACACACACACACATACATAGGCAAATGGGAAAAGTACAACTTCCCCAGAAGAAATTAAAATGTTTATCTGATCTAACACATACATTTAATTATAGTTTCAATTGAGTAAAAACAGAAAGAAAAACCGAAAGCAAAAGCCCTGATAAGAATCTGACTAATAGTTCTGAAGCTATAAGATTCTCCTACTGTAGCAGCTTTTGGGTTTGCATTTTGTTATTATAAGGAATGCAACATTTAAAATATACTGCATCTTCATATTATTCCAGTCCAACAGAAGAGATGAGATACTGATCATCTATGTAGCTCGCATGACCTTGGTTGTTGACATTAATCTCGTACCTTTTTGTGGGTTTAAAAGAAATACGACTGAAGGATGTGGTGCAGTTGCGCGACTTAACTTTCAGTTTGATGCAAACAAATGAAACGCAATCACATCTTGTACAAAATAACCCCAGTCACTCCCAGACGAGTTATCATTGACATATAATATCTGCATCATCATTCACCAGATGCATATTCGGGCTTTTGTCGTTGATAACTACTGTAAAACCATTTCCAAGACGACTAAAAGTTTTAGCTCATTTTTCTCGTTTATTCTCTTAACTTTCTGAAAAGCGATGTAAAGTGTCTTACCTATGTGAAGAGGAAGGGCTATGACACTCGATAAATGACTCAGAACGACCAAAACAAAGCTCAAGAAACGCATTTCTGTGGCTGCCCTTTGTCCGTCTCAAATTCAGCTGAGTTTCAACGCTTAGCAACGTCTCCCGGGTTAAAGATAGCCAGGATTGTTTTAAGCCATTTAAGCAGAGCGCACATCAACCACAACCTTTGAAAGACGCTGATAGACCGTGGTAGACAGGCAGCGACTGACAACCTAAAAACCTCCCCGCCCCTTTTCTCAGCCGCTCAGAGATTATGTCAACATTGTTTAAATAGCCCCCCGCGCGGTATCTGATTGGCTCTCAGGCGCGGAATACTGCAGAGCAGAGGTGATAAAACACTGAAGATGGATAATTTACACTCTAGTGTGAAAGGTTAGTACGATGAACAATAACTCCAGTTCCTCTTTGCACAAAACAAAATAGTCTCTTGGAGTGGTCCTCTAACTTTCTCTGCCTTATGAAGTCTGTACAGTCCAGTCAGTGGCGGACTGGCCATCGGGAGCGTCGGTACATTTCCCGGTGGCCTGGCCGCTAAAGTGGCTCGCTCGGCGAATGCCGAAGTCATGTCGGGTTGTAGTTGATTTTTAAATAAACAATCCTTCGTGCGGCTCATTAGGACATCTGCCCCACTGAACACTGGGGTAACAGTGTGGAACATGCCCCCCAAGTTTTTCAGCTGTTTAATCAGTTAATGTAGGGTTTTTTTCCGAGCCGTCTTTAAACGCACCTTAAGCGTACTGATCTTTATATACAGTCTATGGTACAGATTAGCATACAGGTGTGAGTTCTGCTGAGCAGAGCAGCATTCAGCTACCAATCAAGACCCAGCACAAGCCAAAAACTTGTTTTTTTCCAATCAAGCTATGTAAATTGAGTTATGCTGTTGCATTCAGATAATGTTAGCTAAATGATGACTTGTGAATACATGTTAATATATCATGTTAAGTAACAATACTTATGTTGCCTATTTTATATGCCTCACTAGTCAGTTCATGCTAGGAATAAACCCAATCGTCTTTCATTTCTGTGCAGAACTTTACTGCTACCATCACATTGAAAGAAATATTTGTCAAAAAAGACAGGGCAGGGTCAGGGAGCGTCTTCACATGTGAAAAGAGAATATAAGTAACAGAAAAAAAATCAATCGCACAAAAAGGACTTTGAGTCAAATTTCCAGAGCAATTTCACTGCTACTCATTCTAATTCTATTTCAAAATGTTGCTTTGCACATTTTCATATCTTTATTGCCTCAATAGAAAAATTTGAGTCAGGGAGGAGACTTAGGAGCAGAGGCCAGCAGCAAGGAAGATGATGCAGGGTCTTCACAGGTAAGGATAGATAAAAACCAGCTGAGAGCAAGAGATCCATTGGTGGGAGAAATCAGACAGGAATCAGGACCAGGGTTATAACTGATATTTCAGAATTACTCACATTCCTACTCCAAAATATCTTTTATCTGTATTTTAATAGGTTACCCAGGATTGATGTCAATCATTGACTGGATAAATAAGATGTCAATCAGTTAAATGGTGCAGTCTGCACATTTACCAGTGTAGTAGTAGATGAGCTAGAATTTCAGTTTATATGATTTGAGTATTATTGCAGCAGAACATAAATATATATTTTGTAGGGGAAAGAAACAGAAAAAGCTGTGTGTGTGTGTGTGTGTGTGTGTGCAGCCTTTGTTTAATCATTTTACACTCTCACATCAGACCAGTAGGGACCCAGCCTGGGGGTTTTTCCGGTCATGCGTTCCCTTTCTACTGAAAAATTAACAGGAAGAAATTCAAAGTAGGAAAACCAGAAGTTTTCTCCACAACTCTGACCTCAAAGTCAAATATGGCTTCTAGATAAAAGTTTCAAGTCAAGTTTTCTTTATGGTGATAATAAAGTGAGGAAAATAAGTGCAGATAAGTATACACAGCAGATCTGTTTACCACCTCTTAATGCCCACATACAAAGGAGAGACCTCAAATTTTCATCATAAGTTCACTTCGACTGTGAGAGAAATTGGCTGTGTATCAAATACTTATTTCCCCCACTGTATGTCATACATTAAACTTTCAAATGCACTAGGTAAAATAAAAATACATTTCCATAATAAATGGCACATACTCAAATACTTTCAAACATCTGCATTCTGTTCAGGGGCATAAAAACAATAAATAGTTTGAAACTGAAATATACTATACTAATGAGTTTTAATAGCAGAGTTTGGTGTGGTTATAGCCCTAGATTGAAAACTGGTTAACAGTCCTCCTCTGCAATGTGTTTTAGGTTCTTTAATGTCTAACAGCGAACAGAAGTTATATTAGCTGTCAGCAGGGTGAGCTGAGTCTTTCAAAAATATTTATTTCCTGTATGCAGCTAGAGCTAAATTTCCCTGGGCTGGTAGATGTGGGTTGGTTATCTTCTGTGCTTTGTTTAACACTCCCGGCAAAACATTTTTGTTGGCTCCTTAGCTATTTATATAGCAGGTATTTGTTACAACTCACACTTGTGGCAATTACTCTCTCTTAAATCTTTCACACACAGGGCTATGCATCCCCCTTTATTATATATATATATATATATATATATATATATATATATATATATATGAAAGATTTACTAGGATACTGAGATATCAAAAGTACAAAGGTACCATTTAAAAGCATATTGCTTAGGAGGTCACAAATTAACTAAAAGCATATTATGTGGCAGCTATATTAGGTTTTAAGGTTATGGGTGGTGAGAAACTTCAACAGTATTATAATGAAAGTCCTTAGGGTTTTTTGCTTTTTAAATGTCTGTGAAATAGTTGTATGTGAAAATTCTAGTGTTTACTCTGGTGGTACTGGAAAGAGACACTTTGTCCATTTAGCCGTTTAAATATCCTTTAGTATTTTAGTTTTTCAGGACAGTAATATATTCCTTAGCCATTCTAGTTTGTCATATCTTCAGTTTGAAATCCTCTATTAACCTCTCAGGCCTAAGCCATATATAACCATCTATATATTCTGTGTTAAGATGAATCCAGGATACCTTTAGTTTCTTTATAATATTGCAGCCTTAATACGAAAAATGAAAGAGATGCTTTGTGCTTTATAGACAAGAGCATTATTTCTTATTTAAATACTTGGTCTTCTGTTTATGTTTAGTAATTCTGCGTTCTAAGCTTATCTGATGTTTATAACTCATGACTTGCAGCTCCTGTCTTACTGTTGTTGCAGCAGTAGTATGTAAATTCTCCTTCTTCACTCAACAACAGAAGTTTGTTTATTCACAACACAAACATGTTCTCAGGTTTTTCAAAGAAATACTAAGTGAAGCCCTGAGCCAAAGGAGGAGTGAAGAGAAGACTAAAGGTGAAAGGTTAATTGCTTGGAGCCATTCTGCTCTGAGACATTTAAAAGGAACACATCAGTCACATTTTTTTCATAACACATAGATGTTCAGAAGAAAGAGTGGAAAGTTTCTGTTTCCAAAAAACATGTGGAAAAACATTAACTTTACTCATCCCTGGGCTCCATGCAGTTGCTCTCCAACCCTTTTCTTAACTATTGTGACACAGTTAAATTATTACTAAAAATAGGACTGATCTTTTAATTCTTTCATTTTTGCTGTAAGGTGTTTTAGTCTGCACCTCGACAAAACCAGTTATTATTTACAAATGTATAAGTGGAAAAAATGTTTTTTCACTTGTACGTTTCTCTTTTTTTAAGATAACATTTCAGCAGACAGTATACATTCCTATTTTCTAGATCGAGGTGCTGTTCTGTTTGTGTCGAAACTTAAAACACCAAGTATTTCCCGTTAAATGTATAATACATTTGTTCTTTTTCATTTCCGGTGCTCCTGCCAATCCTCAACCAGGGGCCACTGAGGGTTGTGAACCATATCTACTAAATCAAAAGCCATCAAAAGAACTTCAAAATTTATTAAAGGGCTAACAATACCTCCACACAATCTCACTCATTGAGAATTGCCATTTATTCCGGCAAACCTGTCACAGGCTAGTTGAAAAAACGTGTAAAACTGTGAGAAATAAAGGAAACTTCCCGTGCAGAACTCTTTTTTTAATGTGAAAAGACAATGCTGACCACTACAGTGCTGTTCAGCAAAGATTCTGTTATGATTTAGAAGAATTGTTTGGGATACCCATGTCGTCATCAAGTCTTGGACAACTGTAAGATCCCCGATCTTGTGCAGGCATGTTCTAAAAGGGGAAGCTATGCAGATGGGAAGTGCTTGTATAAACAGACTGCAAACAGAGCATGTGTTTTTTAGGCGGTACCTAGTTTATGCTTTATGTAAATCAATAAGGCTTTTGTTTTAGTACTTTGTTAAAGATAACAACAGTTTATCCTCTTCAAACTATTCCTGTGCAACTAATGAAACTTGGACTAAGCCCAAATAAATGTATACACTCACAAAATCAGCATTCCTTAACTTGTTATGATTTAGCCATTACTCTACTTTGCTGTGTTTTACCAGAATGATTAAATCCCCCTTTATGACAAAACCACTGCTTTTAAGAGCTGCTAAAAGGTTCAGTGGAGATCTTTATAACAGGTCTGAGAAAATGGAGCATCTGGACCAACATGTCATGTTCTGTACACAAGATAAATCTTTTGTGTCAAGGATAAATTAAACTATAGGATTTAGTAAAACCAATGTGATAAAATGGAGGCAACACTAAATACTGAGAAGTTATGAAAGTCTGGGTCGAAAATGACAATTTGAGATGATGACTAAAAATGTAAAAAGAACATTGCACAGGAATTTAATGTATCGTGTAGTAATATCTGCTAACTTTTAGGAAAGTATATTTTCGTCCAAGATTTCCAGACCAGCATTCGACTCTGTAAACATCTAGATTAGTAGACATTAAGACTCTAATTAGAAATCTCTCCCAAACCACAAATATCTTGCATTGTGAGACACTGTGCAATGTGCTATTTGATGTCTGAAGTCTAATCTGCACTGTAAATTGGTGTTGCATAGATTAGAGGGGTGGAGGCAGAGAACGTACTTTCTTGGATAATTTTTTCATTGTTTCATTTCTTATTGTTCTTGATTAAAAATAAACAACTACAAAACACACACACATGTGATGTCACCAGAGGGTGTGATCCAATTGAAGTTATCTGAGTAAACAGCATTTCCTTGTTTTTAAATTGCAGTGTTGGGGGAGATGGAGATAAATGGCAAGAAGGGATTTGATATTAAACTTTTTTTTTTTTAAGTCAATTTAACAGCCTACTTATAGGAGGTTGTTGTAACATTCCTTAAATTCTGATCATTATGAAGCAGTTTTTACAGCGGTTTCAAATGAACTGATCCTTTACTGATGTAGAGGTTTAGTTAAAGATTAGTGAACAAAAAGGTTCATGGAGTTCAAGAAAAACTCACAGGTCAGGAGAAAAGTTGTGGAGTAGTTAGTAATGATATTGCCTTATAAAAATGTTTTTCCAAGTTTGGACAGCTGGGAAAGGACACCATTAATCAGAGAAGCAGCCAAGAGACCCATGGTAACTCTAAAAGAGCTGCATAGATCCACAGCTCAGGTGTGTGAACCTGATGACACAACTGTTAATTGTGCATTAAAAATTACCTTTGTTAAAAGGGAAGAAAATTATTGTTGAAAGAACACCAAAAGTCATGTAAGAATAATAAACAGAGTTGCAAAACTCAAAAAGTGATGTTCACTGATGTTTTCTATCCCATCATAAAGAACTTGCTATTTTGCAAAGAGGAAAGAGCAGACATTTGAATATGTTGATGATGTGCAAAGTTGGTGTACACAAAAAGAAATGCAGGGCTATAACAAACGTCAATGTTATGCTTTTTATTTGTTAAAATTTAAAAAAACAACATTTTGAATAAATTATAATTTTTCTCCTGTCTGAGAATTATGAACCACCGTGTTCTGGTCATCTCAAAATATGTCGTGTATAAATCAATTTGGCGGTTCGAAAGTAACAACATGAGAAGAGACCTTTAGATGGCACTTTAATTAATTTTAAATCATCCCCCGGCCTCAGAATGTAATAGAATATAAAAACTAAAGGTAATATAATGAAGGAAAAAGGCTTTGGAATACATATCTGTTGTGATTACACATCAAGCGCAGTATGTTTTTTCTTGGTGGGCAAGTTTGCACTGTTCATCAGCAGCGCCCTCTTCTGTCTGAGACAAGCAACTACTCCCAGCGGATTGGCTAAGCGGTTGTCAGGAGTGTTTACAGAAATCATGGCTTCTCTGTCTGTTGGAGAGTCTCAAGAAATGGAAGGTGAGTGTAAAAATTTTCTAAGAAGTCATCACGATCTGGCTGGTCTGTCCGGGGAGAGTATAAACTATTTAAAATGTATGTTTAATATAGGTGGTTTGGGTGAGCCGTTGTTTTTGGAAGACTCAGACCTTCATCTTGGTTTTCTTAGCTAACACAAGCTGCTAGCTGACGTTATTGCTTTAATGTCTGGTCAGTTTGTGTTTATGCTTGGTTTTTGCAGTATATGCTGATGCTGTATTGTTGAAAGCATAGATATTTGAATTGTTCAGACCGTCTTTGCTTTGAGCATGCTTACATTTTCGCTCATTTGCTCATTAGCTGTTGTCCAGTCAGTTACCGAGCTACCTAGCATGTTTAGGACTCTGTGAGATCTGCTCATTTAAAACGGATAACCTTCGCTAACAAATTGGTAAGACTTGAAATGTTGCCGAGACATTACAACAAGTGAGCTAAAGCCGTTTTTTAAAAAGTCAGTGGTGGGTGAAACGCTAAACTTTGCGTACACTGAGCCTGTGTATGATACAAAGAGAACAACATGTATTGATCAAAAAGGTAACAGTCATGAGTGGCTTGCAAACAGTCCGAATGGCCCTCAAGATATCCTCTGATCTCTCAGTAGGAATGTTGGCAACATTTTCTCCTGAGTTTTATGGTAAAACAAAATGTTTCTTTTGAAATAACCTGTTTCTTTTGAAATCCTTCCTGCCCACAGCCATCATCATCTACACCAACTCCGTAAATAATTAATTATATGAGCTATACTAACACTTAATTTCCCTCTGGGATCAATAAAGTATTTTTTTAATTGAAATTGAGTTAATATTAGCTTTCAAATGATATTATGTTCATGTATGTGGACTAGAAATTAAGACACCTACAGTTTTTAAAAGCTCAAATTAGGACTAATTTAAGTTACAATTTACACCAAAACCTGTTAAAATAATGATATAAATTATTCCAAGCTTTTTTGATGCTCATTGAACAGCTCTGTTGCTAAAAAAAGAAGCAAATAGTGAATGACTTCGCAAAAGCTCAACCCAGATAGCAAATACAAAGCTGGTTTTAGGAGGTCCTTGCAGCCAACTTGAACAAAGACAGCAGTCACAGATTAATTGATAGCAACATGTTTAAGCTCAGTGACCAAAAGGGAGATTGGCATTGAATGGCATGCAAGTTATCCTACTGGTTATTAGATATAGCTAGACAGAAGCTGTGCAGGCATTTAGTAAATTAAAGCTTACTCTTTCTATGTGTCAGTGGACCGAAGGGGTGAGTCTGAGGAGTCTGGTGATGATGAGACCAGAAGAAAGAGTATCAATGGCGATGTGGACCCAAATCAGCCCACAGGCCCAAGTGAGTCATTCTTAGCTCCCACACAGCCAGAACTTTTTATGTTTATCATGTCTTACCCATGTACATCGCCTTTTGAAGGTAAAGAAGAGTCCCCTGTTGACATGGACACTATAACATTGGACCCAGAAGAAGAGGTTAGAGGACCTTTTCATTAAAGCATTTTTTTTTCTTTGCATTTATTTTGTTATCATGTAAAATCAGACTGTTCATGTCTTGTGTAAACATTGTCAACTAAAGTTTTCCCATTCTTTCTAGGATGTTGATCTTGTTCATTGTCGTATTGGAAAAATTGAAGGACTGGAAGTGCTACAGAAGGCTAAAGTAAGCAAGCTGGAGATGTGGGTTTTTGTTGATTGGAAGTAGAGATGCAAGTTTGCTTGTAGTACTTAGAACTGAGTTTATTTTTGTCCCTTTGATCCATAAAAATAGATCAACTCAAGAGTTTCTGTTTTTTTCTGTCATCCTTTCTCTCTGCTTATTCAGACCCTATCCTTAAGACAGAACCTCATCAAAAAGATAGAAAACCTTGAGAGCTTGAGCTCACTGCAAGAACTAGATCTCTATGACAATCAGATCCGCAAACTAGAGAACCTGAGCAACCTCAAAGATTTAGAGTAAGTTTGATTTGAAGAACATTTTATATTTTAGCCAGAAAACACATATTTGATGTTGATTAAAAAAAAATCTTTTTTTGTTACAATGAACTCACAGGCTGCTTGACGTTTCCTTTAACATTTTGAGGAAAGTGGAGAATTTGGAGGAGTTGACCAAGCTGAAAAGACTATTTCTGGTTCACAACAAAGTCACCGCCATCTCCAGCCTAGACCACCTGACATGTCTGGAGATGTTGGAGCTGGGCTCAAATCGTATAAGGGTGAGTCATAGTAACTTTAGATACACTCCCAAACCATGCATAAAATAACATATTGTGAACTAGCTGTGATTTAATATATATATAATATATTATATATTAGGCATGTCTTCATCCTGTTGTCTTGTATTTATAGGTCATTGAAAACCTGGATGGTCTTTCGTCTTTGCAAAGTCTTTTTCTTGGAACCAATAAAATAACAAAGCTTCAGAATCTGGACAGCTTACACAACCTGACTGTTTTAAGCATTCAGGTACCTCCAAACACTGTATTTTTGCCCACCTTAAGAATGTTAAAATAAGAGTGATTAATGCTTTCCTACATATTCCTTTGCAGAGTAACCGGATTACTAAAATCGAAGGACTACAGAACCTGGTCAACCTGACAGAGCTCTATCTGAGCCACAATGGGATTGAGGTTATAGAAGGCCTGGAGAACAACGTGAGTAATGCGAACTTGTGTCTATGAATAGGGGCTAGATGACAGATTGTTTACTTGTACAAATATGTTCCAACAGTTTTAGTAATTTGTAAATGTTCATGTCTATTTTTTTTCCCACAGAAAAAACTCACCACACTTGATGTTGCTGCCAATCGAGTAAAGAAAATTGAGAACATCAGCCACCTGACAGAGCTACAGGAGTTCTGGGTACGAATTTGTTTTGAAGTTAAGCATATTATTTGCAATTTAGCTCGCAGATAACTTTTTTTGGAAAGGGCAGAATGTTTTAGCCCTTAGCCACTGTCCTGCAACTTTTAGACACATTCCTGGTCCAACACCCCTGAATCAAATGAGCGGCTCATTAACAGGCTCCTGTAGAACTGGGTGATATGCTGAGATGATAATTCGACCCTTTGATTCAGTTGCGACAGGGATGCATTTAAAAGCTGCAGGACTTTGGCCCTTGAGGACCTGGAGTTGGAGTCCAGTAACTTGATGTTTTAAAGCCTTTATTTCAGTTCATTGTAATGACTCACAGCTAATTTGAAAACTGACAATTGAGATTAGGATATAACATCAGACCAATAAAAATAAAATTTTAATACAGAAATGTTGACTTGATGAAAAGTACGTGTAACACCTGCTTAAAGGTTATTATTTTCAAAAGGTTCTATTAATCTTGACAAACGAGCCTCATTGGACCGCATTTTCTAATTTATTGAAAATGACTAAATATGTTGTAATACTCTTCAACTAAGACTTCAGTAACATAAAAATATGCCTTAATTAAGCTTTTTTCTTCTATAAAAACAGACTGGTATTAATTACTGCTGTTTATTGAGACATCAAATAAAAAAAAAAAAGCAGCTAAAACATGTTTTTACTTTGGCATAGGATTGCATTTAGCCTTAAGATAATAAATATTACAATGGAAGCTTATTGATGTAAAACATTTTTGGTCATCTTTCTATTTCATTTGGATTATACATTTAGGTGCATTTAGAGCAGTGGAGTCCAGAGTTTATTCTCTAAACATAATTGCTCTCTGATAGTGATTCCACTCATGAAAGATTATTTTGGATTGTTTACTCTTAGACTACCTTACAAGCATTGGATTTGACTAATAAATCACTACGTTTTTGAAAATGAAACCAGCTATTTTCAAATAAGACGAAGGTTATATATAAATTAGGGAATATTCTCAGAAAAAAGGAGGAAAAACCTTGTGTGCATTATCCTGGTGAAAGCAAGGGTCTTAGTGGTACTTTTGGATGGTGTACTTTTACAACATACAGCTGAAACTGCAACAATAAAGAAGGTGTGTGAGGCGTAAATCTCAGGAGCACATGCCTCTGTTGAGTTTTGTGTCTTGAACCTGCGGCCTCCAGTCAAAATGGATTAAGTGCGTCAAATAATAGCCAAATTGAACACCTTCCTCGACACATCAGTTTCTGTTGATCAACACATTTCTCAGATTAGACAGTCACTGGAAGATCTCTGCTTTCACTCAGACGGTGCCGCTGCTGTTGTCCTAGCTTTGTAAATCGTCCTCTGCAATCTCATCTTACATTAACATGTCATGGCTTGTCTCCTCAACCTATCTCCCAGGTCCTGTGTTCATCCAAAGCTCCACCTGAACATTTTTGCTGAAGCCCTCTCTTTTGATTTAAGCTCAATGAATTGATCTAAAATAATGAGTGAACCTCAGTAAGTAGCAAAAGGAGGCTAATGGAAGTATAAAAATAATACAGAGGCCTTTTAGTTGTAGAAAGCTTCAAACTGTTATAATGATAAGGATGATCAAGTAACTAAGAGACAAACTTTCTATCTTTCTTTTTTTCCAAAAAAGTCAATACTTTTGGCCAGAGGATGGGTTGAGTTGACACATATTTGCACTCAAGTAAGAGTAGCAGTACTTATTTTTACTCAAGTAAAAGTAAAAAGTAGCCATGGAAGAAATTACTCAAGTAAGAGTAAAAAAGTATTTCATTAACAGGATACTTGAGTACTGAGTAACTATTTAATCTAACCATTTAAAGTAATATTTAAACATGTCATCAGACTGATAAAATTATGTGCAAATTCTGGTATGCTTAAAACTAAATTAATCTAAATAACATATTTACAAAATAACAAATTCAAACATGGGAAACATGTCCTATAAACCTATAAAACATGTCAAACTAATACCTACACGAGGTAGGCTATATGCCGTATGTTAAAACAGAGAAAAGTACTTCAATTGACGATGTATCTTGTTTACCGTATATTCACTATCTCCAAATGGCACAACAGGCTCAGCAGATTGAAAATAATATTAGAACAAAGCTTGTGTACAAACAAGATGTCTCACTTTAACATAAACTGTTGTGTATCTATGTCTCATGCATTTTTGATTAAAATATGTTTGTTCTTCTTTCACTGAAGTTGCTCGTCTTGGGTAGAGTATCCAGACGTTTTACTCAAGTAAGAGTAGCAATACTTCACAATGATAGTACTGAAGTAAAACTACTCATACAAGTAATTTTTTTTCCACAAATTTACTCAAGTAAATGTAACTAGTTATAATCCGCCTCAGCTTATGGCTATGTCGTTTTTCAATCTCTCCTCAGATGAATGATAATCAGATAGACAACTGGTCGGATCTTGACGACCTGAAGAATGCCAAGTCCTTGGAGACGGTGTATCTGGAGCGGAACCCTCTACAGAAAGATCCTCAGTACCGAAGAAAGATCATGCTGGCGTTACCCACCGTGCGCCAGATCGACGCTACCTTTATTCGCTTCTAAGCTGCAGTGTACGACCCACCTGCCAAACCTTTGTGTTTTACCTCCCTGCCTGCCCTGCCCACGAAAACACCTCCTCAAACATATTGCCCTCACAGAATGTCACTCCAAAAAAGATATACATTCCAGTACAAAACTCACTCAACCTTCATGTATGCATGTATGCACTCATACAATCTTCATGTAGTTATATTGTTTGCAAGCTTTTATTTATTAAGGCGGAACTGTGAAAATGGAAAACTACCCTATACTCATTTCCTCATGTTTCCTCTGCACTTTTGTTGGGTTTTTTTGCCCTATTTTTTTAGATTTATTTGTATTTGGGGTACATTTAGGCACCCCAGACTTGCTGTGGCCATCAGGAAAATAAGGAATCATTATTACCAAACACATCAATGAAGTTGCATTGTTCTCATATTAGTGGAAAGAGAGGCAGATATCACTGCTTTGGGGATTTATTTTTTTTTGTGTGTGTTTTCAAATTGATGCAGTTAACAAATAAGAACCTGAAGAAAAGACCAATTCAAGATCAAATATTTAAAGGGAAATTGTAAAAAAATTAAGTTAGAATTGACGAATCTGTTTTTTTTTATTCTGCTTCAGCTTATTCAAGAAATATCCTGATCTATAAAATAAAAAACAAACATAGAAACTGAACCCTTAAAACATATAATTAAAAGCATCCCAAAAAAATGGCACATGCAATCTTTTTAGGAACGACATCATTTACTTGTGTATCATTTTAAATAAACTGACATCGTTACCAAAGGACATCTTTTGGTGTCCTAAAGCCTTGTCTATTCCTTCAAGTATTTTATAACATAGGTTTAACAGCTGATTAACAGTAAAGACCTCTGCAGTAAAGCAAAACACATGAGAATGTAAGAAGCTATCCATACAAATGGCATCAGTGGTACCGTCACACTTGAAGTGTTTAAACCTGAGGCAGTCACTGATGACAGCCTTTGATCTATTTACTTCAACCAGATGGTTCATTCATTGTGTTTAAACACCTAACAATAAAGTGTAGATTGTATCAGAATTAAATGTATACTCTAATGGCTGGACCGATCTCACAAAGTGTTTACAAATGTAAAATAAACTCAGCGTTGGTACAAAAACATTCAAATACATTTAGATATGAATAGTTACACTATTTAAATCCATAAATATCAACTAGCTATAGTTGCTTTAGGATTGTTTAGATTAAATAGCGACAAGACCACCCGAATCTGTACAAGATTATTTAGCAAGTTACTTGTTTTTAAGTTTTGGGTGCTCATGAATAATCCCCTGGTCCAGCTGACTAGTGATGTATCTTTAATACAAAAAGATGCCACACCTCAGGGATAAAAGATCACAGGATAACTCATCAGAAAACAAAAATTTGCTAAACTAAGTGTACTTTTTTCCTGTCATTTAAAGGCGTTATGTCAGTGGATTTTAATGGACAAATAGGTCCAATTTAATATATCACTTTATAGATCTAAAAATGGCAGGATGAAAGTGTAGTTTAAACCATAGAATAGGTGATTTAAATAACAAATTTTCAAAGGGAACAACTTATTACCTTTTTAAAGCCTAATGTTAAGAAATCCTATTAAATTCGTTTTAGGAGCCAACTAGGAGCCCATATAACAGCTATGGAGCCATATAAAACTATCAACAAGAATGTTATGCGTAACTAATATGAATGTTAATTCTATATTCAGTTTATCTAAATAAACGAAAGAAATAGCCAACTAAATTGGAAGTGCCACGGTGCGTGTTTGTAAATACTGGACATCTAATGATATAGGCGCCTGTGCCATCCTCACCCTCCCTTTGTAAAGTGACGTTTTACTGTGTTGTTTGTGCCAGGCAGCAAAACAGATTCATGTGAGATTCAGAAAAGGAACAGAACAAAACCTCACTGGTAAAGTAGGAGCATGAAAACAAACTGCTTTCAGCTCCATGTCAGAACTGAGTCCTCGGGTTCGAGACTGATTTGTTGCTCGTTCCAAAATGAATGTAATATGCAAATAATAAAGTGACACTACTCCAGAAGACAACGTGTAGTTTCACTCAGTGTACTTGTCATGACCAGTACATTTTTTAAAGCTTGATTTGAAATTATTTAATTGTATTCAGCAATTTGTACCCAACTATAAATTATAGTTCAGACCATAAAACAATAGAATCAATTACCTTCAGTTGTATTAAAGTTAATTAGGTTTAATTAGTTTAGATGAACATTTTCATTAGGGTCACTTATAAGTCTATTCCAGTCTGTATTTTGTGGTCAGTAGAATCTATGTATCTGTCTCAGATTTAAAGACACTTTTTTGATCTTTCACCATTTTTTTAGTGGCTAACTGTTTTTTCTTACTGCATGACACATTAGAAAAAATACATATATCAAACAAACAAAACCACATTTTTGAGAGCATTTTTTTTTATTCCATAAATTCATCTATGATATAATTTATTTAATTACTATTATTTGCATACCATAAATTTAAATATACTGTATCTGCTCCTCCAAGGCTTCAACAAAGCTAAATCTTAAATAGTAGTCATTGCAAATTATCCTGTGATATTAAAAATGTGATGTAAAGCTACAAATCTGCACCCACTGCTGTAAATTCAGTTCAATACAAATTTGAAAATACTTTTGATCCCAGCAGGATATTAAGCTAAAAGTACATGTAAATACAGTGCCTGACCAAAAAAAAAGTCGGCATCTTGATTTAAATAAGCAAATAGGTACAAGCCTCCTATTGGATAATTACTGCATGGGCGATTATCTTTCAGCTGGCAACAACTCAACCCCAGCTGGTGCAATGAGTTGATTCTCATTTCATAAACAACCATGTCGAAGGCACATCTCGTGTTCGTGAAAAAGATGTTCGTGTATTTGAGAAGGGTCAAATCATTGGCATGCATCAAGCAGAGAAAACATCTAAGGACATTGCAGAAACTACAAAAATTGGGTTAAGAACTGTCCAACGCATTATTAAAAAGTGGAAGTGGGGACCCATCATCTTCGAGGAAGAAATGTGGCCGGAAGAAATCCTGAATAATTGTGATCGGCGATCACTTAAACGTTTGGTGAAATCAAATCGAAGAAAAACATCAGTAGAACTCAGGGCTATGTTTAATAGTTAAAACAAGAGCATTTCCACATGGACAATGCAAAGGGAAGTCAAGGGAATGGGACTGAACAGCTCTAGCCGTAAGAAAACCACTAATCAGTGAGGCAAACTGGAAAAAAAGGCTTCATTTTGCTAGGGAGCATAAAGATTGGATTCTGGAGCAATGGAAGAAGGTCATTTGGTCTGATGAGTCCAGATTTTGCCTGTTCCAGAGTGATGGGCACATCAGGGTAAGAAGAAAGGCAGATGAAGTGATTTACCCATCATGCCCAGTGCCTACTGTGCAAGCCTGTGGGGGCAGTACCATGATCTGGGGTTGCTGCAGTTGGTCAGGTCTAGGTTCAGCAACAGTATGTGCTCTAAGAATGAGGTCAGGTGGCAACCTGAATATACTGAATGACCTGGTTATTCCATCAATGGGTTTTTTCTTCCCTGATGGCTCAGACATATTCCAAAATGACAATGCCAGGATTCGTCGGGCTCAAATTGGGAAAAAGTATTTCTGGGAGCATGAGACATCATTTTCACACATAGATTGGCCACCACAGAGTCCAGACCTTAACCCCATTGAGAATCTTTGGGATGTGCCGGAGAAGGCTTTGTGCAGAAGTCAGACTCTACCATCATCAATGCAAGATCTTTGTGAAAAACTAATGCAACACTGGATGGAAATAGATCTTGTGACACTGCAGAAGCTTATCAAAACAATGACTAAGAGAATGTGTGCAGTAATCAAAGCTAAAGGCGGTCCAACGAAATATTAGTTTTTGACCTTATTTTTATTTTTTTGGTGGTGACTTTGGTGGCGCCTTCCTTGTGAGGATTAAAGCTTTTCTTCTGTGGCATTTTAAAACATAGAGAGAACAATCTCTGTCCATTCCTCTTACTAGCTACTGATCTACTTAAAGTGTAACTGAACCCCCTGAAAAATCATAACCCCGCCCCCAGACAACATTTGAAAATTCTACAAAGTGGGCGGTGCCAGGAAGAACGGAGGGGTATGTCTGTGAGACCATGCCTGTGACGTAAAGATGTACCGCTCTCCACCAATCACAAATTTCAAATGCAGTAGCCACCGTTCAACCCTAAGAGGGCAGCACTAAGAGGTTTTTAGACCAACAAGTTTAGAATTAAACAAGTTTACACCAAAATGTAAAAAAAAATCCCAGAAACTGAAAGATTGCATTGGTAAACACCCATTTATACAGTTTAGAAGCAAAAAAAGTTGTTTTGGGGTTTAGTTACTCTTTAAAGACTAAAGCATGAATAAAAAGAAAAATGTTATTGACTTTTTTTAATAGGATTTTTTTTATGTCAATAAATGTGGTGCCAGTTATGTTGTAAAAACTAAAATAGATGTTTGTATTGTACCATGGGTAATTGCCACTATCTATCTATCTATCTATCTATCTATCTATCTATCTATCTATCTATCTATCTATCTATCTATCTATCTATCTATCTATCTATCTATCTATCTATCTATTTGTAAGCCTTAAATACAATTATTAATAGGACTACATCATCCACAATGCAGCAGCAGCTTTTAGCAGGTTCGCGCCGCGCCAGACGTTGAGGGGAAAAAGACCGCAAAGCGCATGCGCCACATTGTATGTTGTTGTTTGTGGCGGTAAGATGGCGGCGCTCGGAGACACCTCAGCTCCGGGGGTGAACGGGTTAATACAACAATTCACAGCAATAACAGGTAAAAATAAGCTTACATGAAGCTTTGTAAATCATATGTAGCTTTGGGTGCTCATAAAGGACTGATTTTCTTTCCACAAAACATATGGAGCGGCGCGCAGATAAGGAAAATGGACGCTTAGTCTCGCTGTGGCTCCTTCGCTGTCAATGCTTTGCAGAGTAGAGAAGCAGAGGCATTTTTTAGCTAAACTCTGGTAAAATTACATGTAAAGGGTTTGCACACCTACTTGCTTTGAAATTTGCATTTCAAGCCCATTCAATACACAATTTCTATCCCTGTTGTAGTCATAACACACAATACATTGTTAGTCTCGACAGTATTTTTTTGCTCTTTGGATGGCTTCTTTTCCGTGAGTGTGGAATGGACGTCGGCTGTACAACATTCCCCTTCTTCATCCGCAGCCTCATGTTGGGTTACTGTCATCTCCACAGTCGGTGTCATTTAAAAGACCCGAACAGATGCCGCGTCTGCCTTACTCGGTCAGCACAAACATACGAAATAGTTTCTAAATGCTTTGAGATGATGTACGGTGTTTCAGCTTAAAGTTATTTATTGGAGAAAAGGAGAGTAGAGTGAGAACAGGGGCCAGCAGACTTGAAAAGTGAAACGGTCATGCGCAGTACGGACGGAAAGCTTCGACTGGCTGTAGGGCTTTCGACTCTTTAAAAATTACTGAAACTTAACCCATTTGTTGTGTTTGTTAACTTACAACATATTTTTTGACGGGAGATTTAAATACATGTCAGGATTTTCAAGTGATTTGCATGATATAGCCAACGAGTTTTAATCTTGTCGTTTTTATTTCTATGATTTCCTTTAGACTTTTCTTTTTTGTTTTAAACTGGGCGCATATTTTACACGAATTGTGAGGCATTCACTGGTTTGTAGATTCGCAGTAAAGTTTGAATGTCCGCTTTCAAAAACCCGTTGTAGCTCTGGTTGTCCTTCCAGAAAGATGGGGTTAAATAACCCCAACTACGACTTAAGCAACCATTAATTGTCACTAACAAGTTCTGTCTGGTGATACTTTAGGCAACGTTGGCCTTTTACAGAAAGACCTGTCAGAATAGTGTTATCTAAATTACATACTGTATAAGTTACAGAATATATAGAAGATATACAAAGATGTCAATTTGATCAATTGTATAAATATTTGTGGGTTTTGTAGTTGTTTTTATATTAGAAGTGCTCGGAGTTGGTAATTTGTATTTCTAAGAGTGTCCTGGAAAATATTGACAACAGTACTGATTAAGAAAGGACGAGGCCCATACATGATAGATGTTTTCATCAAAATTGATCAGGAGAAACAAAACTTTTTGTTAATATAGTTATTTCTTCATATTGGAATGGTTTGTCTTGTTTATTATTTAACATTTAGTTAATTGGGGGGAATCCTTGGACTAGAGCTGCACAATATCAGGAAAACATGTAATTGTGACACAAATGTTAACATTAATGTCTGTTCTGAATAACATAAATTTTTACTTACTGCTCTCCTTCGTTTCCAAACATCATGATGCCTCAGCCACCCTCTTTGGGTTTAGCATTTCGGTCACTAAAATCTGTATCAAGTGTATCAACCTTTCAAATGTATTGTTTGGTTTGCAAATTTGAGAAAATGAGTTTTGTCATCTGAGTTTTAAAACCCCCTTGAAGTCACAAAAACTGGATTGTACAGTTTTAAAAGTCAGCTACAGCAAAGTGAGAACCCAGTTGGCCGTGGGTGCTGAGATATGCATTAGTGTATCATCATTGTAAAGATAAAAATATGAAATGGCAACCTTATTGTCAGCATTGTTGATACAGAGAATGAAAAGAAGTGGTACCATGACCAATGGCTAGAGGAAATCATTGGCTATGGTAATTGAACTGGAAGTATTTATTAGTAGCAAGCTAGCTCCTACGTAAAAAGGACCCAAACAAAATAGAATTGAAAAAAAACTTCTTAAACACACAATAAAACAAATGGCTTGTTACCGGGCCTCTGCAGAGCTGGATGACATGCTGATGAGGGAATTCAGCCACCTGATTCAGGTGGGATGGAGAGGGGAGCCATCTAAAGATTGCAGGGTAGTAGCACTTGAGGACTGGACTTGGGCACCCCTGACTAAAGCATCCCATATTCGCCAAAAATTATTTTATTGATTAACGCTGAAAGGAAAACATGTTATGTGGTCTCTTGTAACATGTTTCGTGTTAAGTGTGCACTGTCTGCTCACTGTCGTGACACAAAAAAAAATAAATAAAAGTCCTATGACTTTACACTCTTTTAAATGCCTTTACAATTCTTTTGTTTTGAGTTGCCAAAAACATCCTAAGCTCATTTTCTGGACAACTGCTATCTTGCCTTTTCCAGGATAACTTGTTTCACTGAATGCTGTCTGTGTTTGGTAAGATAGTGACATCCCACACTCTACAAGCACACTGAAAAATATATATAACCGTCCTGATAATGCATATAGAAAATAGACAAACATGTTAAAGTAGTAAATGTTAGAACAGTAAAGGTGGGAGGTACAGAGTCTTTTCAGCATCTCAGTGTGCTAGATTGGTGTTACCAGTAATATTTTACAAAAATACTTTTTTTCCCATTATATGTTCCATGCCCATCGCTTGTCATCTCTTAATGCTGGGGATCCATTGTTTGTAAAATCTTGACTGGAAAAACAGTTTCTTAAAGCTGGAAGGTTTTAGCTAAGTTTCACGAAAGTTAGAAAATGAGAATTAAACATTTAGGAGCTAAAACTTTGTTTTCTATTGTAATTGTTATTTTTTGCCTGTGCTCATCAATATTAAAATAAAATAAAAATGACATTCAAAAAATTTATTGAAAGCACGAAAGAAAGAAGAACATGTTAAACTAGCTGCTTATTATTTCTCAATAGATTTTCTGAAAGGAAAACATCCCATAGTCTGTACAGTGTTATGATGGTGTTTCATTGGCTGTTCTTGTTGTGCTAGGGGCAACAGAGAGCGTTGGAAAACACATGCTTGAAGCATGCAACAATAACCTGGAGATGGCTGTGACCATGTTCCTGGATGGAGGTGGAATGGCAGAGGAGCCCAGTACCAGCTCCAGTTCAGCAGCATCGAGCAGCAGAGCTCCCCCTACAGAGTGAGCTTATATTTAAAGTAGAACTAAAATATCTAAATTAGAACTGATACTGTTATCTTTAGCATCAGAAGGAAACTACTTTTTGTTGCATCAACATAATCCCGTAGCCCTAAATGAGAATGTATAAATTAACATAAGCTTTTGGCTTTTTTCTAATATTTCAGTGAAGTACGAGCACCCATTCCCCAGAAGCAGGACATTTTGGTGGAACCTGAACCTTTGTTTGGAGGTATTGGAAAGTTTCTTATTTTTCCACCTAAAGGACTGAATGTTGTCCCTAGCTGCTATAAAAATCTTTTCTGTATTCTGTATTCTGTTTTCTGTATTCTTTCTTTTGTTCAGTGCCAAAGCGAAGACGGCCTGCTCGATCAATATTTGACGGTTTCCGAGACTTCCAAACAGAAACGAGTGTGTAATTTATATCCTAAAATATCTGATATTTAAGAATTTGGCACTGTTTATTGCTCCCTGAGAGAAATTGACAATAAAGCCTCTTAAAATTTCAATTGTATTGTGTTGACTTTCTAAAATGACTTTGAATGTTTTTCTCCTAAAGTTCGTCAGGAACAGGAGCTGCGTAACGGTGGAACAGTGGATAAGAAACTGAGCACTCTGGCAGACCTTTTCCGTCCTCCCATTGAGCTCATGCACAAAGGGAGCTTTGAGACGGTGAGAAGTCACTCACAGGACACTCTATACCACACCTTTCTTCAGTTTAACTGGACTTTTTGTGTAATTTTTAACAATGGCTGTTTAGATCACAGGAGCGAAACAAAGTAAAGACTGTCAGACTGTCGTTTCATTCAGTCATTGTTTATTCATGAAATGAGGACTAAAGTTCAACTGTATGTTTATGTAAAATATGAATACAAAATGTTGTCTGGTTTCGAAGGTTCTTGTTAGCAATGTTTAAAAATGTTCTGGAGATTTACACGAACAGGATCAACAGACCAACAATATATAGCTGCCTAAAATGCTAACATATTTGCTTAATATGGAATTTTATTATCTAAAAACATTCAGTTGTTTTGCTCTCAACGGTCGCTTCATGTTGAAATCAGTATGGGGCTCAAGTAATTTGTGCATTTAGTTTTTTTTTAAAGTTTATATTAAATATTTGAGTAATAAATAGCTAAAACCTAATTTATGGTCTTTCATTTGACTGTTTTTATTTGACTGTTCCTTATAGGCTAAAGACTGTGGACAGCTGGAAAATAAGTGGCTAATGATCAACATACAAAATGTTCAGGACTTTGCTTGCCAGTGCCTCAACAGGGATGTGTGGAGCAACGATGCTGTGAAGAACATCATACGAGAACATTTTATATTTTGGCAGGTACGCAGGTTATTGCAACTTCATATAGTGACCAATGCACAGTAAGAGGGTAATGCAATTTAACAATGAAGGGTCAGTTTCATTGGCATTATCATTAGGCTGCAAGATTTATACGTTTGAACAGAAATTTTGAGAAGATGTTTGGATTAGGTTGACTGAACAATCCTATAAATATTGTTTGGTTTTCTTTATTACCATTTTAATAAACATACATTTCTTATCCATGGTTGTTTATATTTAATAAAAAATTATAAAGCTGTAAATTCAGCATCATATAGATTTTTTTAACTTTTTTTGTTGAAAAGCTCCTTCTTTGTCGTAGGAGTTATGAAGAACTCTAACTATACTCGATCTACAAATTATTACATTTATAGTGACTAAAGGCCTTTAATATTAGAGATGGGAACATTTTACTGAACGTTATCCCCCTATCAAATTTTCATGGATTTAAAGGAACATGGGGCAGGATTTGTAAATGAAATAAACATCCATGTCCAGTTTTTTAATGCTGTTGGGTGATGAAGCGTTATAAACCAAAAAGAATGAGCCCACCCACGTATCGCTCCATTTTCTTAAACTGGCTGTGTGCTGCAAAATGCGCTGCAGTTCGGGGCCCGAATTTCCCGCGCTGTCCTACGGATGTGACGTCAATTGACACGGCTTGCGCGTTCTCGACAACTTTAAAAGAGGAAGAAAAATGGTCGCAGACCTCCATTGATTTAATTGTGAGAATGGATTCTTCTCTTCTGCAACTGGGAAACGACCAAGGACGACTCACAGCCCACTAAGAAAAAGAAGTATGTCACTGTGAAGAGGTATGTTTTTTTTGTGAAGCGTTTGTGCGCGCTCCCGTGTGGCTGACGGCAGTTACTTGCAGTGCCGGCCGCGTCGCTCGTGAGCTTCGTATCTTCATTCTACCCCCTGCTCCTTTAAGTAATGAAAAATTAGAGGGTAATTTTTTTAAGAAACTGCAATAATGAACAAAATATCCCACTGTTTTGCCTTCTAAATCTTTGCCAAACAAAACACACGAATAAATCATTTAGTATATTCGTTTTCTGATCTGCCCAACTAAGAATATAAGTTTTCTAAAACGGGTTATAAATGCAGCTTGTCAGCAGCAGGAGAGGAAAACTTGGTTTTCACCTGTTTAACTAAATTAATTTGTTTTTGCTCCTGCATGTCTGCACATTACAGTACAGCTTTTCTCTTGGCAGGTTTATCATGATAGTGAAGAGGGACAACGATACATCCAGTTCTATAAGCTGAACAAGTTTCCCTACATTTCTATTCTTGATCCTCGCACAGGTGAGAAATTTAGATAAATTTTTATTGAACTTTTAAATTATTTAATATGCTGGTGTTCTTGTTTTCAGTTGTGATGATTAATCTTAAACAAAAAAGATATTAAATTGCAATAAGTTTCACTATACTTACAATGATGTGTGACAAAAGCCAAGAATTCTTTTTTTTTTCATGATATGGAATTACTTGCTAGTGAGGTTTGATATTTCATACATTTATGAACACGATGTGGACTGATCTCTGGTGAGTCACTGAAATTTACAAATGTAAGAAATTATGTTTCGTTAATTCAATTTATGTATATAGCCCCAGTTGACAAGAAGTCATCTTAAGGCACTTTACAAGAAAACATGTTTCAATTTAATTGTACATACATTCCAAAATAATCCTTCGGTTCATTATTTTAATCAGTTTAAAAGTTTTCTATAGAAGGAAATCCAGCAGATTGCATCGACTCATTGACTTGCAGTGTTCTCTCCTCCTGAACGAACATATAACAACAGTTTAAAAAAAAAAAACGTTTTTTTCAAAGGTATCTCAATCTGAACACTGATGTTGCATTTTATCTGTCTGCTGAATCATTGCATGTTAGAGACTTGCAATTTTACACTACTGGACGCTCAATCATCAAGATGAAATGTAAACAATGGGAACAATAAGCATAGAAGATGTTGTGACCGCTGCTGTATTTGATAACTGCATGTTCACCTTGTTGTTCAGAGTCGCAGATTTCAGCCCCGTCTCTAAATTCCCCCTTCATGCAGAGCAACACTACTTGCAGGCTGTTCACATTAATGCCCTTGGACCTTTTGCCTGAGTCGGCCTCCTTCAAAATAAACACAACAGTGTTTATGAACATTACAGCTCACGCATTCGCTGACGAAGCCAGCTAAAGGTTTGTTGGCTCCGAATGCAAAACAACTTAAGAGTTGATGCACGCATGCTGGCATGTGCTGCATCCAATTTACATTCAAATTAAAAAATACTTTATTGATCCCAGAGGGAAATTAAGTGTTGGTATAGCTCATATAATTAATTAATATTTGTAAATATGGGAGTAAATAAGCCCATGCAGGTCAATTTAGGAATGTAGAGTGTTCACATTGGAGTCTGATCGATGTCCAGTAGAAAAAAAATCTCACTTGGCCATTAGGACATGCACTATTAATCAAGCAGAAGATCCTGTCCCTTAGAACACGTAAGATGTATTTGTGTGAACACATGTAATTAGGAGTCTTTTCATTTTAAATATAAAACATTTTTATTAATGTACAATTTCAACCTCCTTGAATTCAGGGCAGAAAATGGTGGAGTGGAACCAGCTGGACGTGGCGTCGTTCATGGAGCAGACAACCGGCTTCCTGGCAGAGCATGGGCAACTAGACGGGCCCACCTGCAACGCCCCTCCTGCCAAACGGGCTCGCTCAGTGAGTCCATCATCTCGCCTATCAGCTCTATGTTACCATTCAGCTCAATCGTCTCCCTTTTTGTCCCTCATTGCTTTGAACAGAATCAGCTTGATGTAATGTCAGTCATTTCTAAAACAAAAAACAGAAAAAAGACAACAACATTTTGACTTCCTTTTGATCCGTCTTCTCCAGCTGCTCACTGTGTTTTCTCTTCCAGGAGAGTCTGATTGACGCCAGTGAAGACAGCCAGCTGGAGGCGGCAATCCGAGCCTCCCTACAGGAGACCCACTATGACTCCTCAAATGTCCCTGAAGCACCCGACTCCCCCCGATCGGAGGACGAATCAGATGCAGAGCCTTTCTCGGACAGCGAGGGACCCATCTCTGTCGATGGCTCAGACAGTGAAACACCAGCACCACACGAAGAGAAATGTTCCACAAGCAAGCACACACCGACCGCTTCGGTCACCACCGCCCAGCAGCGTCTACATCCTGATAGTTCTACTTCCTCCCACAGAAAATCTCCGTTCAAAGAGAACAATCACAGTCACAAAAAAGAGGAGAGCAAAAAGAACCACCTGGAGCCTTCAGCTCCAAGTCTGCTTCCTCCTCCGCCTGAAGCTGACTCTGGAGGGAATCACTGCACCTCCCAAGCCAAAGTTGCTGGAACCTCCAACATCAGCACCACAACTTGTGATGTGGACTGTCCTGATGACAATGGTACAAAGAATACTCACTTTAGGGCTTGTTTCAGAATTATTGTGCATTATATGTTTTCTCAGAAGTCCAAATTTAGCTTCAAGTAAAGAAAATAAAAATAGACTGCCCCCTTAAGTCAGAATTTAGTAATAAGTCAAAACACAGGCTGCTGTGCATATAAAACATGATAAACTTTGCATTGAAAAACCAGCTTCATTGTACCTGTGATAGTTTGTACATCCTTAGTGACAATTGAGATAAGCCACAATCTCTATTTGTGAACATCTTGCTTTACATTATGACTGCCTAGAGTAGACAGATATGTCCTTATCGGCTTGCATTACTAAGAGTGAGTAGCTTGACTAGTTGGCACAAGAGTTTGCAAGCCACACGGGTTTTCCGATTTGCAACAGGATCCCACACGTGGCTCTGACTTAATTCCCAGATCCAATTTCAAATTCTGAGAGCAAATGAATGCAGGATTTATGTCAGTTTTTTTTCAGATCTTAAAAAGTATCCTAAAACGAAATAGGAGTATAAAAATTAATATTTTTAGACTTTAGTGTAATTTCTTCTTTCCTCCTTTATGTCCTTCTTTTCTTATATCTTCGTATACCTGTTTATGGTTTCTTCCTTGTGTCCGATCTTCTGTCCTTTTTTTCCTTGTCTTTTTCTTTGTCCTTTCCTACTCCTGTTCTTTTCTTCCTTCCAAATTCATAGTGAACTTTTATGTTTTATATTCTAAAATGAGCATAAAGGAATGAGATTTCTGGAAAGTTGTCTGGAATAATATGACATTCTTACATTTAAAAACATTTAGGAACACTGGATAGGGAAAGAATAGGGGTGTTCTTATCTTTAAACAGTCTGGTGTGTGTTTGTGAGCTTGAGATGGATGTTCAGCCTTTTTTCCATCTTTAATTGTGGATGACGGATGGTAAAATTTATATCTGCTGACATTAGATAACTCGTAGCTTTTAATTTGGGCCAGGTTTTCTAATAAATTAAGTCAAAGGGCCAGATGACTGTTTAAGAACATATAATTAAAGAGTGTATGCAGGGATTTACGTCCATTGACTCAGATGGAAATCGGAATCTGACATTTTGTTACTATCTTAAAACCCCTTTTAAAATGTTATGGCAGCCGGAGAAGGGATGTAAGTAGTTCAGTGTGTTTTAAGTTGCGTTTTTTGTGTTTGACCATTATAATATTCCAGTTAGGAAGTTAATAACAGTGTGATGAAGTTTTACATTAGATTAGTTTAACCTTAAATTAACCCTTCAGCTTAGAGAAATATTTTTAAACCACTAAATTGTTTTTTTTTTTTTTTGGTGTTGGAGCAACAAGTTAGATGTTGTCATTTAGGGTTTTATGTATTCCAAAATGATATATATTAATATAATCTCACCTCTGTGTTTATGCTTGCAGCTGCAGAAGTAATGTTGGGTTGGACAGCAGCCCTCATTTTGAATTAAATCAATTTAATATATATATATTTCTTTTTTTTTTTTACAAAGGCCCCAAAGCCAGGTTGATGCTTCGTTACCCAGATGGGCAGAGAGAGCAGATCTCCTTGTCTTCAAAAGCTAAACTTTTGGTGAGTTTAACCCATAATCACTCTCATTGCTAACTAACATACTGTGCCTTGCAGAAGTATCTATGCCCCTTAAATTATTTGAGATTTTTGTCAAATTACAACCACATGCTTCAATGTATTTACTCAGATTTTAGGATAGACCAACACAGAGAAGCGCTTAAGTTATGCACTCAACAAAGCCTTTATCAGAGAATGAGAAGAAGAAGGGCAGCGATGAAAGAAAGCCATTAAAGGTGGCTGTTTGCCTCAACTCATGCATGGGACACATCAAACATGTTGAAGAGGATGCTCTGGTCAGATGAGACTAAAGCTGAACTTTTTGGTTGTGACGAAAAACAACATGTGTGGTGGAAACCTAACACTGCACATCATTCTGATCAAAAGCCTGATGGAGGCTATTAAGACTTGAGACAACATTTCAGCAGCACAATGGCCCTAAATATAAAGTTAGAACTGTTGCATGGGTTATATAAAAGCTGTGTTAGGATGGTTCAGTCATGATCCCGACCTGAGTCCAATTGAGATTCAGTGGCCAGACTTAAACATTGATATTCTAAGATACTCATCTTCTACACTGACATTGAAGTTTATAGTTTCACAAAATTCAGGGGGTCTGAATACTTGTGCAAAGCACTGTAAGATTGAGCTTCTTAAAACTAGCTTACATTCTTACTCTCTTTCCTTCAAGGCCCTGGTAAGACACGTCCAGTCCAAGGGTTACCCTAACGAACGCTTCGAACTCGTCACCAACTTCCCCAGGAGGAAGCTTGCCCACTTGGACTATGACATCACATTGCAGGAGGCAGGACTTTGTCCACAGGAGACTGTATTTGTTCAGGAGAGGAACTAGCCATCCCAGAAACATCCACTTTCAGCGTCTCTGTCTCTACTAGACTTCACCAATTCACACATGAACAACCTGGGCCAACCTTCAGCTCTGAAGGAGACTCTGCTCATTTTGACAGGGCTGATGTTAAAGGAGGGACTGCTTTGACTGTCTGAATACTGACATCTCCGCTGACAGTCTAATGCCTTTGTAATGCTCAACGTTTGGCCAGTAAGGTGTTTCAGATATCAGCACTCAGTTTTTGTTTTCTTAATGTCTATTCTGAACTAATGCAGCACATTAGAGCAGAATACACATGGTTGTCTCCTGTTCAGAACCTCAGATAACAGATCACTAATTGACTTTGGGCGACCAGAGACTTGTACCAAAATACTTTTACTCTCCAAAATGTAGATTAAATGTCAGAGTTTATTTTTTAGCTCTTTCTTGTTAACTTTTTTTCTGCACATGGACAAGTAAAGGAAGGTTCATTCTTTTCTTTTTTTTCCCCATCATTGTTTCAAATGTTGGAAGTTGGAAGGCACAAGTGCTTAAAGAACAGGTCCAAAAATTGCAAGTAAAAAAGTGTCTTTTAAAGCAAAAGGGAACGAAAATAAAGGTGGTACAGCTCATCAGTCGGACCTACGCCGTACAGAGACAGCTTAGTGAGACTGACATTTAGCTGTAGTCAATGTTTCTTTTTTTTATATGCTGCCAAGAAAATATGCTCATATTGAAATATAACCACCAAAAACCCAAATATTCTGCTTGATCTTTTCTTAAATATTTGTATATTTTAAATGAAAGGTTACAAAGTAACTCCCTGACAGAACAAAAATTTAAAAGTTTTGAATTGTAACTCCAAAGAACAAAGTCAGAAGTTTTAGAGACACTCTATTTTTTTTTTTTTTTTTTTTACAAAATTTTGCAGCTAACACAAATCTGTCTGAACTTTTTGAGCACTGCTGGGTTTTGAGTTAACTCCTTTTAATGCAGAGGTGGTTGTATAAAGAACGTTTTCGTACTTTAACCAAAAACAATTAGATTTTAATTTTTCTTATGAACAGCAGCTGGTGGTAATGTGCCTTTTTAAATACCAACAAGTGTGAAGACCACTAATTAGTGTAAAAATGCAGGTTTTTAAATATTTAAGTAAATATCCTGGGTTTTTTCTGTGATTACAGTTTTTTTTATCCTGTTGAGAGTGCAGGGGGTCTCTGTTAAGTAATATGAAGACTGGGATTAGAGGTTGGGTTGGATTTGCTGACAAAGAAACTTAAAATTTAGTTTCAAAGCTGTAGCAGTTTTATTTTCAGTTCAGATCCTCCTTAGAGATCATTGAGGACTGGAATATGTATGAAATGAGTCCAAATCACTGCAGTAATATCTGCAGCAACACTGTAGGAACAGACTTAAACCTTGAAGGTTCATCTATGTCACTATCTTTTGCTGATACTTTACTGATATAGTTAATTTTATTCTATTTGTTTGAAAATGTGCTAGAAACCTTTCATCTGACAGTTTTTATGTTGTGTAAAATAAGCTCACATACAGTCCGAGTTTCAGCTAAGCCCAGGTTAGACGATAACTTTTCCCTCTTAGATTCTGGTCCACTGTTTTCCACTGGAACTGCCTGCTGTGAAATGCAGCTGGCAGAAAAATCACTGAGTCACTTCAGTTGCCCAAGCTCAAATGTTTGATTGCGGAATCTAGAGTTGGTTGAAAAAAATATTCTCCCCACTTGTGTAGTTTTTTTAATATTTATAGTGTATTTTTATTAGCAATGTGACTGGATATTATGTGGACTAATAGACCAGATTAGTGTGGTAAAAATCAATTAATCAACCTGGTTATAAACAAACTTAAAGGCAGTGTGTAGATATGTGTTCAGGCCTAATGGGAGCTCTGGTTTGCATGTTTCCACCATGTGCGTAGTCTGAGTTTTACAATATTTCAACATAGGTATTTTGTGTTTTAAAAGGGGTCTCTCAATTATGCATTCAGATTTTTATTGAATTCAAGCAAAAGAGGTAAACCTTGTTTTAACCATCAAACCAAAAATGTGATGTGCAGCTGAAGGAAAAAGTCAGACACCCTACCCACCTACTGTTACCCCCTTTAGCCAAAATAACTTCAGTGATATGCTGGATGAAGCTGGTCTCTGGACATTAGTCTGAAGGAAGTTTACACCGCTCACCACTTTCAGCTGTGAGATGTTTGAGGAGATTCTTGTATGTAAAGTCTGTTTTAAGTCAAATTTATAGTGGATTCTATGATGGTCTGTTGTCCAGGTCCTGCTGTAGCAAAGCATTCCCAAACCATGACACTCCCATCTCCATGCTTCAGTTGGTATACGATTTGTTTCTTGGAATGCTCTTATTTCATTTATGTCAAACATGTCTTCTGTTTTGGTGTCCAAATAATTCAGTTTTACACTCATCTGCCCAAATAACATTACTCTTGACATTCCGGTCTTTGTTTATGTTATCTCAGGCAAACATTAGTCTGACCTTTTGTGTTTCTTTTCTTAGAGAGCAAAGGTTTCCTACATGCACACCTCCTGTGAAATTTAAATTTGTGCAAGTTGCATTTTATTATACAGGCAAACACTTTTGCTTCAACGGAAGAGTTGGCTGTTAATACCATGATGACATTTTAGGGTATTTTGAGACTTCTTTTAGCATCTTGCAGTCTTGATTGGATGGCCAGACCTGGGGATGTTGTTGACTGTTGTTTTGAGTGCTTTGAATATCAGATTCTTTTGAGACCTCTTTAAGGCCCTGTCTACACGGAGATTAAATCAGGTGTAGCAGCAACGATATTTCATTGAATAGGATTATCATCCACAAGGAGCCGGCGTTTCAGGATACCATAAACGATCATGTTTGAAACCGGGCACCAGAGTGAAGAAATCTCACAATGCCTACTCGTCTCCATGATTATGAGCTCTCCAGCATTTAGTCTGAGTGGATGACGTCGCCGCCCCATTCCTATATTTAACTGGCATGCACAACTCTGATAAAGTAAACCAACATGGTGCCGTACCGTGTTGCGGTCCTGTTAAAGCAAATACTGACCACATTATGGATCCTAGAATATGACTTACTGTCCCTCCTCTCACCAGCAGCAAAAAAAATGGATCCGGAGAACCACAGACACCATATGCTTTTGAATAAAGCTCTTATTTGAAACTAGATTTGTCGTGTTTGCCACCGGGTTGACTGCGCGTGATCAGTGTTCTTGTTTCTTTGGTAGTGTCACAGCGCCACTACTGGGCATGGCATCTGGACTGCAGCCTTTTAAGCCGTTTTGTGTGAATTCATGTGGACAAACGTTTTAATTACTGTGGTGCTGTTTTTAGAGACTGTTTTTGAAACTATATTGTTTTGTCTCCACGTAGAGCAGGCATAAGCCCCTTACCAGACTCTGAAAGCCATCTAAGAGCTCCTTCAATCTCATCATGGTGTTCACTCTCACTTCAACAGTCAGGAGCACACCAAGCCAAAATTCTGAGGTTTAAACAGGACAGACCATAAAAATGCTGAGAAACGTATTCTAATCAAGTTCTCCTGTGATCTGCCTATGTGTGATTTAAGCAATTTTGCACAACAAATGCAGGAATGTCCTAACACAGTCCTTTATAGGATGCCTTCACATCAAAAGAAACCGAACCAAGAAACAAGTGCAGACCAAAGAGCTGTACGAACAGCTCAGGCACAAGTGTAAACCATGGGTGTCCAGCCATTTAATCTCTGCTCCAACCCAGTTGATTTAAATGGTTCATCTACCTCCTCAGCATGTCGAAGCTTTACAGAAGCCTGCTAATGAACCATCATTTGATTAAGACGTGTTGGACCAGGAAGATAAATAAAACATGCAGGATACCAGGGCCTCGTTGTACAAAACTAAGATAAGAGATTAAGCCGGGATATCTTGGTTATCCTGGCTCAATTTATCAGTGATCTGGTTGCACAAAAACAGGATGGGGGCAGTAGGATATGTTATGGTGTCAGTTACCATGGAGATTTATTCAGTGGAGCAAGCCTGCTCCAGACCAGGCTAATCGCATCCCTTATCTCAGTCAGAAGTCACCACAAACTGAAACCAATTGTTATGTCACTGCCCAAATCAAGCTTTATTTATAAAACGCTTTTCATACACAAATTGCAGTTCAGTGCTTTACAGAATTAAAATGAACCCACATAAACCACATTCCCATCCCACCCCCACAAATTAAAAAGTGTGATCATAGTTATACCCCCCAACCCTCATGCAAGCACACACTTAAAAGTAACAGTAAAAACGACAATGGACTGGGTACAGATAAGCCAGGTAAGGAAGCGCCATCAAGGGAGCCATCTGCACCGCCAGCAGCAGATCAACAGCAGCCGCCAAGGCACTGACCCAGAGGAGGCAAGGGCAAGACCCCCACCTCCACCAAGCGCTACCTGGAGAGCACCCAGGTAGCCAAAGCCAATCACCGCTCCCGAGACAGAGGGCTCCCATGAAGGAAACACTGAAACGAAGATTAAAATAACAGGTTAAAGTTTACAAAAACAGAGAATAAATATAAGATTAAGTAGTAAAAACACAGATAAAAATTGATGAAGTAAAACATGCAGAGCAATTAAACGAACTATAAAAAAATAATCAGTCAAAAGCAAGGCTAAAATGGTGAGTGCTCTTATAAACATGAAGGTTCTCTGAGGTCCTCCGGCAGCCTGTTCCAGAGGTGAAGGCCATAATAATAGAAAGATGCCTCGCTGTGAGTATGTGTGCTGACTTTAGGGATAACAAGGAGACAGCTGCCAGAAGAGTGCAGAGACCACGAAGGTTCATATGGTAAAAGCAGTTATGAACGATAAGAAGGCCCAAGACTATTAAGACACTCAAAAACCATGAAAAGAACCTTCAAATGAGTTTAAGACAGGTGTAATGTGCTCCCTCCTTCTGGTCTTCGTCAGGACACGTGCTGCTGAATTTTGTAGAAGCTGTAAACCTGAGATACTTTGTTTTGGGAAGAGCAGAAAGCCGGGCATTAAAATAATCAATTCTACTAGTGATAAAAGCATGCATCAGTGTCTCCGTATTGGCCCGAGAGAAATTGGGGCGGACTCTGGCAATGTTCTTTAGATGATAAAAACCTATTTTAGTGATGTTTTAATGTGAGGTATAAAAGTCAGCTTAGAGTCAAAAATCACGCCCAGATTTTTCACTTGTAAAGAGGGATTAAAAGACAGTGATTGTAGTTTTGGTAAAAGTTTCTCTCTCTGAGCCTCAGGAGCGATGACTAAAGCTTCAGTTTTATCCTGGTTGAGCTGGAGAAAGAAAGTTTTCTGTCATCCAGGATTTAATGTCTAAAATACAGTTAAAAAGTGCATCCATTAGCCGTGTGTCATCGGGAGACACGGAGATGTACAACTGTGTATCATCAGCATAACTGTGAAAGTTAACTCCCAAGTCTTCTGATGACACTGCCAAAGGGGAGCATATTAAAAAGCACAGGGCCTAAAATTGAACCTGGGGCACAACACATGCAATCTTGTGGAGCCTAGAGGAGAAGGTATGTAAACTTACCATAAAAGTCCTATCTGTGAGATAGTATGTGAACCATTTGTGAACAGCACCAGAGAGGCCAATCTGTTTTAAACAGGTTAAAAGAATAGTGTGGTCTACTGTATCAAAGGCAGCGCTTAGATCCAGTAGAACCAACACTGTTACCTTCTGTGCATCATAGTTTAATCTAAAATCATTTAAAATCTTCAATAGGGCCATCTTGATGCTGTGGTAATGTGCCCACTACACATTATCACATTATTTAAATGTTTGTGATCAATAATTTCCTTATTGATCACAAACATCATTACATCATTATCATTATGGATAAATGATTTTAGATGATATTGAAATCGTTTAAGAATTTGCAGTTTCCCATAGACTATAAGGTCATATATAAAATTACTGAATATTAGGGCCACAAAGAAAAGAAAATCACAGACTTTGAGAATAAAGTCATAAATTTACGAGATTAAAATCCCAATATTGTACCCTGTGGGCTGGTTATGGTCGTACGAGCGCAAAATACCCTGTCAGGGAGCATGTCACATGGCACCGCCACAGAACTGCGAATCACGCTTACCGTTTTTCATCACAAATCTTTTCACGGCGAAAGAAAAGTTCTAGGACAGCCGAAATTGTACAGTGTAATCCTAGCTTTATGATGATGAGGAGGAGAGTTGTTCAAATGAGAGCTGTGTAGCCTTTCGTGGAATTGTACTTTCACAACCAAGGAGTTACTTAATCTTTTGGCACGTCACATTGTATCAGGACTTTAAAAAGAATATGTAAGGAAATACATGAGAACCAGTCTCATAAATCTATGACTTTATCTTTCTACCTCAGTGTGGTTCTAATACTCTGTCGTATAAAATACACATCCTTTATCAATACAGATACACATCAAAGTGTAACATTATGTTCCTTTATTGAATAAGGATAAAACAAATGTCTGCACACTGAAATAAATGCAGGAGAAATCCATACACATTAAATGAATAGACACATGAATGGATGTGGTAGCCTCCCGGCAAGCTTGTATACAGCACAAACATCATAAGAAGAAAAATCAATTTATATAAAATTTAAAGAAAATTATCTGGCACTGCAGGACATGTTAAACTTAAATCTAAAATATGCATATTAACTAAAATAATAAAACACATATTTGACAGGTTCCCTTTGCCAGAATCACTTCTAAAACAGTACAGACAATGTGAGCAGGCACCTGCAGGAATCAGAATGTTCTTGTATTTTACTAAAATGCAACTCATTCAAAATCAGAGTACAGCTGCGTTTTTGGAGATGTGAATTAACAATTTTGATTGTAATTGTGATGTTTTAGCGGAGTGGTGAGTGTTTAATTGTGCACTTTTGTCATGGTGAATCAGTGGCGGGGTCTGGTGAGGGAGCTGTGAGCGTGCAGGATATATGGCCTATCCAGGATAGGGTACACCTGGCTTGATGAATCTGTGTCTGCTCTTCCTGGCTTGGTCTTTGTGCAACCAATTAAGCCTGGATGCTCTTGTTTTAGATTCAGTGAGCTCAGCTCAGTCACTTATTCTGGATGTTTTAATCCTACTTTTGCGCAATGGGCCCCAGCTCTTGAGGACTGACTGACACCACTGCTGTAAACAGCTACATTGGTCTTCCACACCATCAGAGGGCCACCAAGAGCACTAGAATTATGACAACAGGGTTACATTTGTCTATTTCTTCTAAAGAATTTTACATCATTACCTTACAGAAATAGATAATTTTGGCAATAATTCCCATCCACTGTTCAACCAGTATTGGCTTCAGAAGTTCAGACTCTGGTTAAAGTCCAGGTATTTAAAAACATTAAAAGTCCTGTCACTAGGCTATATAAATCATGTGAAGTGACTTTTATAAGTAAAGCAACAGATTTAGTCTGACATGCAGTTAATGTGATACATTTGTGTGTTGATTTTACTTTCAAATTGTAAACAATATTCATGCCTAATGTAAATGAGACATTAGCTGAGCTGTGACGAGCAACAGTAAGGTGGAGTCCCTCAAATCATATCTTGTTTGGTGCTACATAAAGGCCTGCGTCTGCTCTGTCAGAAGGTAGGTATAAAAAAACGAGGAAAACTTGTGCCAGTGAAGGAAGAAGTGGTCTCTAAAACATATAAATAATACATGTAGGGCACCCTAAAAACTGCATGGAGGAGTTTAGAGCATTGTTAAATCAGGGCACATTATAATACTGGTCCCACTGGAGACATAACTTGAGATGTACTAAAAAAAATGTAAAGTAAGAACGGATCTCCTTATAAAACACATTACAAACTTAAACACAATAAAGAAGTTAATGTGTTCAATATGCAGGGGGGAAAAGTTTTTTCACCATCAAATTAAACATCTGTGGTGTAAACCAAAACACTTTAATCACTTCCAGAACATTTGCCCCAAAGTAAACCATCTTGAAAGACACACTGTCCTGCCTACATATTTGTTGTTTCTCTATGTTTTCTATTTGCAGGACCTGAGAAATTCCAAATTAAAAGAGAGATGGATGGATTGGAGCTTAATGCAGGGAAACTATTAATCAAGATCTGCTAGAGGCTTCCAGAGACACAAGACTATGATGGAGGTTAAAACCCTACATATAGTTCAGAAGAAGAAAAATATCTTTGTTTTAACTGGAGTTTGGCAAAAACAGGCCAGGACATGTCGTACTTCACAGGAACTTCTGGGAGGCCCTTATAGCCCTTTTATTGTAACCTCATTTTTCTGTACTTTCACAGTAAAGTAAAAAATAACATTTTACACCTTCAAAGTCTTAATTTTATGTTAGTAGAATTACACATCCCTAAGAAATGCTAATTTGAGTACTAAAAAATAAGTTTTAGGCTTAGCTGCTAAAGACATACCATCAAAAGACTTGAAGCTGTAATTGTGCCTAAATCTGTTGTTGGCTGGATGCCACACTTTTCAGATTTTTATTTAAGGATAAAAATATGGGGTTTTTTTAAGTTACAATTTTTCTCTTAATTATATTAAAGTCAATGGTTGTAGAATGACAGAAAAGTTCAAGAGGTATCAATTCTATTGTAAGGCACTGCTGATAAAGGCCTCACCATTCTCTTTGAGATTTGTCCTTTACAGATAACCTGTAGAAACATGCTGTCATAGACAATGATAAAGGTGATTGCTGAGAGGAGCTATTGATTTGCAGAAACCATTCCTTTAGGGGTCTCCAGTAATCCGTCACCTCCCTGAAGCTGCTCTTTGTTTCTAGCATTTAACTAAATTTGCACAACATAAGCAATATCTTAATACCAAAGTAAGGTTTGTTTATAATATCTGTTTGTTGTTGGTCAGTTCATCTTCACTCATCATTATGCATTTATTTTTTTAATACTTCCCAATTTAATAAGAGACATTAACTATATTAATAACAATCAGTCAGTGTGGGGCAAAGGTCAGAGTTTAGAAAAAAGACCTGCAGCTGCACAAACAGATGAGTGCATTGACTCTGCTTCACTCCCCTCTCTGTGTGGATTTTACAGTTTGAGACATGCCTTCCTTCACCTCCAGCTCTTTGTGGAAAATTAAGAAAAAGGACAAGTTCAAATAGAAACATTTAGATAACAGAAATTAATTTCATCTTTTATCCCATAAAGCATTTTTTTAATGTTCTAGTGCTTCACTAACAGTATAGATGTGTATGTATTTTTTGTATTTGGAATAAAAAAATTGTTTCGTTCAATTTGGGGGGCATATAATTACTATAAAGATACTGCTTTGAGTATCGTTGAAGTTTGTATCAGTTAACTGAAACAGCAGCCCTTAGATCTGGTGAGTAAGTGGGTCGTCTTGTTGCATAACAAGCTGTTGCCCTTGGTCATACTTCAGCCTTTAAGCTGGTTCTGAGAAAGAATCAATGGAAGTTAATGTGTGACCAGCAGGTGATCTCGGATCTGAGTTCAATGTAATGTGTTACCAATTTTATACTTGAAAATCAGTTCAGGGATCATGAGATAACACCAATCATGACAAAAACCAATCATCAAATGCAAAAAAAAAACAAAAAAAAAACTTTCATTGTTATAACATTTTATTACACAAACTGAAATTCAGCTTCAGCTCTTCCAGTGTCCAGCCTGAAGAGATGAAAGTTTACACTCATTTTCCATTCAAAATCTATCTCAACTTTATGATCAGCTCAGATCAGCCACCTCTCTGATTTCTGAGTGAGAAGACAGGAGTATTTTTTCTGGGCTGTTTTGTGTTGGTGTTTGAGTGAACCATCTGTGGCAGTCAGTAGGTGGGACTCTCCCAACTTTAACACACTAGCTTTAGTCCTATTTGCTGCTGTGAATTTTACTAAAGAGATTCATATTTATAGATAATAAAATAGCTCAATGTGTTGTGGCAGCGTGTGGTAAAGAGTTAATGAAAACCATAGTATGAGGATTGCATAAGCGCGAAACATTGAAATCCTAAAATGTAAATGTATGGTTCTGGAAAAGGCTATGAACCAATGTGTGGTAAATGTCAACCTCTCCAGTGAGTACAATGCATTGATACTGATTACTTGTCATAACCAGCCATCATTACACTGCTGAGTCAAGTGTAAGCACAGATTGACCAAGAAAGAGCCATGTGCTTAATTTACTAATTAAAATGAAAGTATATATATATATAGCCAACACCTGAAAATTTGTAATAGCAATTAATTCTTTAATAGGGATTTTTCCACCCCCTACGTTACTTTACTCATGTAGCTTTAGCTAGCTAAATAAATGTTAGCTCAAATCAAAGCTCTCATTTTTAACTTTTTAAAAAGCTAAAAAGTTACAAATTTTCATTACAAAAATAACACCAACATGAAAAATTACTCTGACCGACAGAAATTACAAAATGTATCCTCATCTCACTGTTGTGTGTTCAAACCCTAAAATTAACAGTGCAAAATGACCAGATTAATAAGCCAAATATTTGATATGAAAATCAAACCACAGTGGCTGTAATAAGCAATGTGACAACCAAACCATAGGTTTCTCCTGTCTGTTTTGATTTTGAATTTACCAAGTGGTATACCTCATTCTTTTACAAAAAGTTTATGAGTCCAAAATGCTTATCTTACGATTTTCCATTGGAACTTCAACATATTTTCATGTGTTTTATCTCCTTTTAAGGACTTAACAGTAGGCATAAAGAGCAAAAGGACAGAAAATATGAGCATTGTTTAATTAGATAAGGCCAAAGCAACCAGAGAAAACCTTCTTTGATACAAGAGTAAATGACACAACAATTAAATATGTGGCTTTCAAAACCTAGATTACAAAAAAATACATTCTTCTTTATATTTCTACTTAAGAAACACACAACAGAAAAGAATGGTGGTAGAAAGTAGCCCAGACAAAGCATTAAGGCCACCCCCGATTTCTCAGAATCAAAGGTTAACATCTTAGTCTTTTATGATTGGTTGGTGACTTTAGACTAGATCAGCTGGAAGTCACTTGGCAGTGATTGGTTGCCGCACTTTAGACTGTATCTGACCAAACAAGTCTGAGATAAAAGAAAATCTGAAAATCTGTCAATCCCTCTAAAGTCCAAATGTTTCTTGTGTTTTAAACCTACAACTTACCAAATTTCTGATGGATAAAAATAGAATTTTGGCATCTAAACATGACTTTTGTCTTCAGCCAGGTTTGTAAAGTACAAAAATCAGAGTAGCTTTGTGATTTCTAAAAGTAGGAACTTAATATATCCACATGACTGTCAATAGCCCATGATATATGATCGACTGGATAATGAGACATCATGCATTTCACTGTGAAGTTTATTCCATTAATGTGTACATTAATATTACCAATCATGCCATTAGAAGCGAAATCTGAGTATAAAACAAAAAATAAATAAAAACTGAATCAAAGAAATACTAATGTAGCAAAGGTAGCTATTTTATAAAGCAACCAGCAATATTTGTTATTTGGATTAACTGGATTTTTGTCTCATACCACAGAAATCATTCTTTCCTGATCCAAAAGTTTCTAAAATAATGGTGAAACTGACCAATCCACTAGTGCAAAATAACATCCTTGATCCTAGAATTGCACCTCTCAAGGTGGCAGCATGTAGGAGTAGCTATGTTACGTTAGTTCTGATATTTTCTTTTTTAATACTTTTTGTATTTTTTAAATCTTTATTTTGGTTGAGGTATTGCATGTTTGGACAAATATTCCCTTAATGTTTTGGATGATGTCCATCTGGAAGGATTTTTGCTCTGACTATTTTACTTTTGGACAGTTGTTATGAAGTAAATTCAAGAAGAGTTAAAAAGAAGGCTTCATGGATGCAGTGCAGGAACAAAGAGCAGAGAGAAAAGAAGGAACTTCAAACCATCTCTTCCATCATAATGGGCAAGGATCATAACCCCAACTCTAATGTCTTTCTACCTGACTTTCTAACCATACGACCAGACAGAGATTTAAAAAGTAGCAGCAAAAGCAAATGAGGTGGATTAGCAGTGCTTGACAACAACTTATTGTGTCATCCTGGACATATTATTCCGGAATATTGTCTCTGCTGCTCGGAAATTGAGCTGTTTGCATGTCATGAGGGTCCTGAGTCTGCCATACAGCAACAGTATCTCCAGTCAGATGCCTCCTCAGATTCATTGCAAGACTGACTACTGACAGAGATCATTCCTGCCCACAGCTTAACTGTCCACAATCACTATTTGGAAATACTTGGATAATGTGGATTGCGTCAACATTTATTTCCCTTTAGGATAAATAAAGTATTTTGAATTGAATTAAATCTGGATTTTCCAAACTAGCACCACTGTATGTATGTTAAAACTGGTGTTGCATGTATGTAAACACCGCAAAAGCTATTAAGAGATCTTGCAATATTTTATTTGGCACATGGCAACAAAGCAGTTGTTTTACAAATCAGGATAATCCTGAGGCTCACTCTGTATTAGGTAATACTGACTTTGTAAACATAGACGAACTACAGGTTTAAATTAACAGATAAGTGAGTCTTAAAATGTGTTTTTGCTTTTCTTTGTAAAATGTTTCTTGATTCAACAGATGAAATGCATCTGCAACATGTTCAGATGGGAATATAGCACATGCAAACATGTTTTTTTTATTCCAAAGCAGTGCTGTAATGCTTTATATGATGTAATAAAATATAATTCATGTTAGTAATATGGTTTCAGGGTTTATATTTCAATACATTTTATATATATATAATGCAAAATTCAAACTGGAGTCACACATCTAAAGACCTGGAACTTACACAAACATTAGAATAACAAAACAAGCTCTTGTGCTTGAATTTTTGAAGTCACCATTGTTTTGCATTCAGAAAAAAAATCCTTTTCATATACTAAATCTACGACCACAGAGGGTGGATTTTTGCACAATGATCATTTGCTGCTTGTTTTGCCCCTCACAGATAAACATTGCCTGATGTGCAAAGGTGATGAACAAGTCAATTATCAGTTAATTCATTCTTTTTGACCACAAAGGCAATCTGGGAGGTGGGAAATAATAAAAAACATCAACAGAGCATAAAAATCTAAATCCAGCAAACTAAACTTTGGATAAACAAAACAGCCTATTCACCAAATGTGTGGAAAATGTGGCTGCTTTTGTTATCTACACTGATTTGTAGGGATGTGAAATTCCATTATGTGGAAACTTGGGTCAGGCTTGTGTTTTCTCGTGTATCAGCACACCAAAGTACACAGGCGCCCTCACATTAGGAAACCTGAGCAAACTGTGGCATTTTATCTTTTGGCCAGCTCCAGTCGGCTCTGCTATAAAAGCCACAGCCTCCTGACAGAAAGTCTGCTCTGTCCTTCAGGTCAAGAGACCTCACAGTCCACCAGCATGAAGCCTCTCCTCCTTGTGGTGCTGCTCGGATGCCTCGGTAAAAGACCTTTACAATGAAAAAAAAATACCTCATTTTAATTTTATGTTTACTAATCCTTTCTGATATATTTCTTTATTTATAGCTGCCGTATTCGCGGCCCCGGCTGGGAAGGTGAAATGGTGCGTAAAGTCGGACCTAGAATTAAGGAAGTGCATGGATCTTGCAGCTGCAGCTCCTGCTTTCTCCTGCGTGAAAAAGGAAAGCACCCTTGAGTGCATTATTGCAATCAAGGTGAGGATATAATATACATTTAATACAATGTTGTTACTACTTAACCTGTAATTATAAGCAGTAGGTCAACTCAAAATTACCCAGATCATTTTATTATAAAAGCAACAGTCCCTTTAAAATCAAAACATCACTGCTGTGCTACCCTGTACTACGTATGCCATGTTAATGGGTTAATATTAATGAGATAATGGGTAAAGACAACAAGTAAGCAAATAGCAATGCAATGCTTGGATTTATACATTTAAAATCTACTAAAAATGTTACAATAAAAACTTTAAAAAATTAAAAACTATTTTTTTTAATTATCCGAAGAGCTATAATTAGGAATAAGATTATTAAAATAATTTGTAGAAGATTTCTTTTTTAAGTATAGGTGAACAATTATAGAAAATTAGGAATTAAGAAAATTTAAATAGAGAGGAATCGCCTCAAATAAAACCTACTAAATGTGCTCAAATTTAACATTTTAAGCCACAGACTAAATTCTGAAATACAAAAAAGACAATTATACATAGATTTTTAAAATAATGGTATATGCAATATAATCAAATTAATGAGAACATCATGCAAACAATTCTATGTATTGAGAAAACAGTAAATTAGTCATTTTTAAAATAACAGTTAGTGATAACAATTGTTCAGTGTAGCATGTTGCCTATTTCAATTTTACTCTAAAATCAATGTTAAACAAAGGTCCAGTAGGGCATCCATATTGTACAAATAACAACAGTAAACTGGTTTTACTGTAAAATTGTTCAAAAGTAAATTATAGGCTTCCTCTTAAAAAAATGAATGTCAGGATGACAAAAGTAGGCTGCAAAGCATTTATTTTTAAATTTTAACAAGAACATACACAACGGGATAGCTAAAAAAAAGACGGAAATTAGCACATTAAACAGATGTCTGTAAAAGTACACTCTTCCATGAGAAGCTATTATGAGGGCCTGTATAGACCAATAAGAGGGCTCAAAAAACACTGAAACATACTTGCAGTTTTTTCATTGGTAAATACCGCATCAGTAAATTGTCCTTTGTCAATGTATACCAGTTATATTATTTAAAGAAAGAATAATAAAACAACATTGACTAAAATATGATGAAACCTTACTCTTCCCAGAATGCACTGAAATTATCCAAAAACTCAATGTATCTCCCTTGGAACTGATAAGAATATGGTAGGTTTAAAGTAAAAATACCAACCTTTCAGTGAAACTTTGTACATTGCTTCAACAGCAAAGAACTGTTGCAAGTACACTCAGTTTATTGTTGAAATAAGAACAATTGTTTATTTTGTGCTCAAATGCTGAATTTAATTGATATTCTGATAAAATATTCAAACATACATCCTGTTAGAGACATTGGACACATTTATTCTGGAATGCTCTTTTCTGACAGGCTGGTGAAGCAGATGCAATCACAGTAGACGGGGGAGACGTTTACACAGCAGGACTGAACAATTATGACCTTCACCCCATCATTGCCGAAGACTATGGCGAGAGTATGCAAAATCATTGGCTGTCTTTGAACATAAATTAGGCATAAAGAGTGACAGCTTTAATCACTCCTCGTTTTTAATCCCATACATTCAGCTTCAGACACCTGCTACTATGCTGTGGCAGTGGTGAAGAAGGGAACCGGATTTGGAATCAGAGAACTCGGAGGGAAGAAATCCTGCCACACCGGTTTAGGAAAATCTGCAGGCTGGAACATTCCCATTGGAACTCTGGTTTCAATGAATATCATTCAGTGGGCTGGCATTGAGGACAAACCAGTGGAGGAGGGTAAGTGCTCCATTTTCTTCCCTTTAAATTCAACCCTCAGGAAAAAGTTAAAAGATAACAAACACCATCTTACTATTTCCGTGTGCTTTAGATTAGAATTTGCAACAATTTGGCAGACTTTGAGACCAAAAGTTACAGGTGATAGCTGATGGGAAAAAAGAGTCAGATGAAAATTCCTATACTGAGAAAATAAAACTTATCTTTTAAACCCATGCATAACCCAAAAGGCATGAGTTTGAGTTGTTTTAGGATGGTCTTGGACTGATGGTTAGTTTCAGTCTCATGGACCAGCTAAGCTGAATTTATACAACACCAAGACAGTTATCTGATACAGATGTTGTCTGCTTATAATTTTTAAGTCTAAGAGGGCATGAGTTAGTAGGACAAAATAAAGTTTATGTAAAGTAAAGTTTCTTTGGACATCTAAGAATGAACGGTTGTGTAGGCTAGGTTGTGGACCACTGAAAGAATTGGATCTTATAAAGGCCTTGCATGTGGCTCTTCAATTTTCAAAAATGTTTAAGCAGAACAGAAAAGGGTATGGTATTTTTTTGCATTAATTATGTTATGTATTTTCAGCGGTGAGTACCTTCTTTCAAGCAAGCTGTGCCCCAGGGGCAGCAAGGGGCTCCAAGCTGTGCGAACTGTGCAAGGGAGACTGCTCCAGGTCCCAAAAGGAGCCTTACTACGACTACTCTGGAGCCTTCCAGTTAGTATTTGCTAGTATCTTCACATCTCTCTAATGTCCCTTTAATATTCTCTTACAGGCTCTAAGAACCATATGGCATCAAAACGATGCCAGCTTAAAATGAAACTGAACAGAAATATTGGCACTGAAAATAAAAATTGGCATTGAAAAATATAATTGTAACTGAAAATATTAATTTTGAATCTGAAAGAAATGTAGTGAACATTTCTGTATTGAAAGTGAAACAAAAGTTGAAAGTGAAAAAAGTTTCAATGACACTCAAAAATATCTACATCTAAACAAATAACTCACTTAAAACTAAGTTTTCACACTTTAATCTTTTTTTTTTTTACAATGCCAATCTTTTTTTCATTCCCACCATTTTTTCAATGCTGCTGCTTTTCAGCTTCATTTCTTTGTCACTCTTTTCACGTTGTCCACACGCATGAGGGGCGGGTCTTCGGAGCTGCATGTACTTGTTTTCAATTGTCAGTGAGTCGGGCAGTTTTACAACTCATTTTCTAAATCAGCAAATAAAGATCACTTGTAGTTCTTTTATATATCTTTAATTCTAAAATGTCATCATATTATAGCAAAATCCACTACTATAACTCTCTGTAATGTTTATTTTTGATATAACGTTAAAATTAGTTACCGTTTGCTTCCTTTCTTCAGATGCATCGTTTAAAGATTCAGAAAGAGACACTGTTCTGCCTAATGTACCAGAAGTAATGGTTTCAAATCCACCCTGGAACTTTTTTTTTTAATGTGTATATATTTTTTAATAATTTCGTTATCTTAGCAACCAGCATTTTGCAATTATACAAATTCCACCAGGTGTCCTGATCCCTCAGTCAGCTGATAGTCTCCAGGCTGCACAAACGTTTAGCTTTATGAGCACCATCAGCAGCATCTTAAACCTTGCGCTTAAAAGTGTGCTTCACTTAGTTTAAATACAACCTTCCTTGTCATCAACCTTAATCATCCTCCCATATTTGAAACTATTTCACAGGTACAGATAACATGCTACTTTCACAATATGAACTCTTGATTTCACAAGATGGTGTATTGTTTCACTCCAAATGTTTAAATGTATATTTACATAAATATAAAATGCAACAGTATAATACCATTATCTCAGTATAACAATATAATGAAGAAAACAAAAATGCACTTGTGTAGTAAGGCAAAAAAAAAAAAACCTCAGAAAAGAGTTCCAGAATAGATTTGAACACATGACTTCTAATATATAAGGCAGAGACTTTACCAAGTTTACCTAGGCTTTACCAGCTTTTTTTTTTCACTTTCAATACAGAAAATTTCACAAATTTTTTTCAGATTCAAGATTAATATTTTCAGTTAAAATTATATTGTTCAATGCCAATTTTTATTTTCTGTGCCAATATTTCTGTTCAGTTTCATTTTGCACTGGTATCGTTTTGATGCCATAGAATCCTACCTTAATCATCTGGCTATACTGTTGTACCTGTTTATGTTTCTTTTCTAACTTGTTTATTATTTTAGGTGTCTGGCAGATGATGCAGGCGAAGTGGCATTTGTGAAGCACCTCACTGTACCCGGTCAGTGCTACAAATCTCAATTTACTGTTTAGCTTCAATTAGTTAAATTTTAACTTATGATAAATGTTAGTTTCAGTTAGATTTATCATTTTTTACATTTTTCACAAAAATTATGGAACATTTGTTGGAGGGGGGGTTCATTCTTGTAACACTGCTTCCAAATAATAAATATTATGCCTTTGGAAAGCCTGTTTAGTTCCTTCTAAATCAAAGAAAAATATCTCCCAGTGCCAAACAGTTTTCAGTGGAACCAGTGTAATGTAATAGGGGAGCATTTCCCTCACTGGAAGAACATGACTTGTCGTTATTGGAGGCAATCCTAATGCAGAGCGATATAAAGCTGATATACTAAAACCAGTGGCAACCCTAAATCTCCACTCTGAGCTCTATCCTAGTAGATGTCAATACTCACCACCACAGGGCAATGCTTTTCAGAGACAAACTCCAGAATTTGAAAGATGAGAGGATGGAAAGCCTGCACTCCACAATTTAACCCCACTGAACGCTTGTTAGATCAGTTTGGGCATGCTGTCCATGCCAGAGTGGGCAGTACAGCCATATTTGCTGATTTGCTGGTTGAGCAATGGCATTTCATCCCACAGCAGTGTGTGACCAGGCTGATGACCAGCACGAGAAGGGGCCCGGGTATTCTGGTTATGTCGTTTCTCCTACGTACTAGTGAGGCCCCTGTTTATTTAAAAGAATAAATTGTTAAATTGACAATGTATCTTGTTTATTCAAAGTTCTATCACCCTATCCAATTAATGATACAAAACACAAGTCAATAGCAGCATAAACAGTTCGACATTGGCGGAGGGGATTTAGCAAGTTTGTCATATGCCTAAACTCAACTCTTCTAATCAACATACAAATGAATTTCGCTTAAAAATGTGTCACCCATTAGAAGAGAAATAATATGATAAAAAGCTTTCCAAGGGTAAACTATTTATCACCAAGAGACATGTTTACAACAAAACATGATTAACACAAACTTTTTTAACTTTTTAAGCGCAGATGTGGGATTAAGATTGTAAATATGAAATGTATTTAGATAAACATGCAAAATTTCTTCATTTTTCCTTATTTAGATTCAGAGAAGTCTAAATATGAGCTGCTGTGCAAGGATAATACAAGAGCGCCCATTGATAACTATAAATCCTGCCACCTGGCCAGAGTGCCTGCTCATGCTGTTATCACCCGCAAGGACCCAGAGCTGGCTGAATTAATCTGGACTAGTCTCAATGGAGTACAGGTAAAATCCACACAGTATAAGGAAAACGTAGAGCCTGCCTCATATAGGAGGAAGGAAATGAGGAATATCAGCATGTGTATTACCTGACTCAAACTGTGTTCTGTATTTTTACTGACTTATTTTTCAGAACTTTAACCTTTTCTCCTCTGAGGCGTACGCCCCTGCCAAGAATCTGATGTTCAAGGATTCAACACAGAAATTGGTGCGAGTGCCCCCAAACACAGACTCCTTCCTGTATCTAGGTGCTGACTACATGAGCATCGTTCACTCCCTCAGAAAAGGTCAAACACACTGATAGAAATGATTAGATCCACACTTTTATCAGTCATGATCTATGTCTGACACATGGTCTTTTTTTAACTTCCCTCTCCAGAGCAGTCCACTGGAACTATATCCTCTGCCATCAGATGGTGCGCTGTTGGCCATGCTGAGACTGAGAAGTGCGACATGTGGAGTATTAACAGCTTGACTGGCGACAGCGCCTCTATTGAGTGCCAGAACGCACCAGCTGTTGAGGACTGCTTCAAGAAGATGATGGTAAAACCAGAAAGAAACGAGTCCTATGCTGTTTAAAGGAGAATTTGATTTTTATTTGATTGTATCTAAATGTATTTTGTTTGAACTGTCCTGCAGCGCAAAGAGGCAGATGCAATGGCAGTGGATGGAGGACAGGTGTACACAGCTGGAAAGTGTGGTTTGGTTCCTGCCATGGTGGAGCAGTATCAGCAAGGTATGATGCCTGTGAACCTACATAAAGCCTGAAAGATTGTAAAAACGTGTGTTTCGTGTAAGCCTTGGTAAATGCGTAATGTTTTTACCTTTCTTTGTTTCTCCACAGAACAGTGTGGCTCTTCTCCAGGTACTGAAACGATCATTATTTTGTAGTTTTATTAATACACTATTTTAAAGCAGTGTAGTCTATGTAACTAATTCACAATGTATTTGGCATTAGTAGTTTAGAGTGCTCTTTAAAAGCACAAATAAGTTTTTTTAAAATATATATATATATATATATATATATATATATATATATACATATTTTGTCAAGGTATAACAAAAAATGTATCGTGTTTTATTTGGATTTTATGTGTTAACCAACACAGGATTAATTATTTTTCTTCAAGAATTGCTGTGTTTAGTTCTGTCAATCTCTCAACCAACTCTGACTAGCTTCCCTGTCCCTACTGAAGAACCCCAGAGCATTATGCTGCCACCACCATGTTTCACTTGGAAGTTTATATGTTTTCCTCCAGTAATGGCAGGGTGATGTCCAGAGTTAGTTTTACCCCCTACTTGATTTAGTTGTAGAATAAAAATGTCTATGTTAGTCTCATCTAACCAGAGCATGTTCTTCCTGATGTTTGCTAAGTCTCCTACATGGCTCAAGGCAAACATGAAACTGGACGTTTTATTTACTTCTTTCAACAATGGATTTATTTATGCCACTCTTCCGTTAGCCTAGAGATGTGGAGGACAGGACTAATAGCTGCCCTGTCAATAGATTCTCCCAGCTGAGCTCCAAATCTCTGCAGCTCATCCAAAGCCTCTTGGCTGATTATTGCTCTCCCTGCCTGATCTATCAGTTTAGGTGGACAGACATATGTTGGTAGGTTGGCATTTCCAGCTTGCTCTTTCTTTTTTTGAATTGAACAATGCTCCATGAGAGTTTAAAAACTTGAACATCTTGTGGAGCATGCTTTAAATTTCTCATTAACTTTATCCCTGCCATATAGGCTGCGTTCCTTGGTCTTTGTGATGCTATTTCATCAATAATGTTCTCTAAAAAACCGCTAAGACCTTCCCAGAACAGCTGTATTTACATCTATGGAATATGTTTAGTAAATAGAAGAAGGCAATCGGTTGTACTAAATTCCATTTAGTGGTAATAAAGTGAAGTGGGCTTAATACTTAGGTGAGGCACGGTTTTTAGATTTGTATTTGTAAAAATAAATAAATACAATTTCCTTCTACTTCTTAATCATGCAAATTTGTGCTGATTTGTCACCTGAAATCCTAACAAGATCCATTGAGGTTTTTGGTTGCTACATTACCAAATGTTAAAAAGTTCAAGGGGTGTGAAAACTTTTTTTCACACCTTCACACTTCTCTTTTGAAACAATATTTTCATGTTTTCTTGCTATAACCAATCTCCTTCTGATTTCACAGCCACAGCCTCCTCTTATTATGCTGTTGCTGTGGTAAAGAAGACTTCCGGGGTGACCTGGTCAAACCTGAAGGGAAAGAAATCCTGCCACACAGGCATTGGCAGGACAGCTGGCTGGAACATCCCCATGGGTCAAATCTATTCACAGACTAAGGATTGCAATTTTGGTAAGTGTTAACTTTAAAAAGTAAATATAATATAAAATGGTTAAATAACATTTAAATGCAAAGTACATCTGTTCTTATTACAAGAAAACTCAGTGGAAGGCTCAAATAAAACCACATATTTTGAGTTTCTTTTAGAGCTAAAAGGAACCCTCTCTGAAAAGGTTTTAAATCTAACTGATGGATGATGCTCTCTGTTTCTCCATAGCCAATTTCTTCAGCAGCGGTTGTGCTCCTGGAGCTGAAGCCACCTCCCCATTCTGCCGCGAGTGTAAAGGCAGCGGCAAAGCTGTGGGAGATGAAGCCAAGTGTAAAGCCAGTACTGAAGAGCAGTACTACGGTTATGCTGGAGCTTTCAGGTACCCTAAGATTCAACATTGACTCTGTATAACATTGTATGCCTAAGGGATTTTTTTGACCATGCTAACTCTCTGTCTGGTCTTTGTTGTGCACAGTGTGTAAGAAAATGTGTCTGGATAACGAGGCCGATTAACAGCTACTAACCTGTTGCTAAATTATAGGGCTGTTTCACATATTTTTGAGGGTTCTGGATTGCATTCGATCATGTCTAATTTGAAATCTGAAATAATCTTATTGTTGCATGAGACTATTTTTACCCTGAACAAAAATTATTAATTTTTTTTAACACAATTTGAGATTTATGAAACCTTTGTTCTGTTTGTGAACACACCTAAACAAACATGTTCAATGCTTCTTCAGCAGTAGGACCACCTCAGATCGAAAGAAGCATAACAACTGCAATATATAGGCTGTTTAACTCTGGAGTAATTTATAAACAAATATGCATTCATATTTACAAAGAAAGGGTGGGAAAAGAAGGGCTTGTGCAGGTTGCCATACATGCCAATGAGTATTTCCACTGAACTTTTTTGAAATCTCTTTCAAATATTTCATTCATTGTTGCAGATGTCTGGTTGAGGGTGCTGGAGATGTTGCCTTTATTAAACACTCAATTGTTGGAGAAAACAGCGATGGTAAGAGACATTAACTGAACTGACTATGCACCCTCTCTTTGGTGAATTGCTAGCTGGAAATGTTCTGCATCGCCCTAATCTATGTTTCATTGTTTCTCATCAAAGGTAACGGTCCAGATTGGGCTCGTGGTGTGAATTCTGCCGACTACCAGCTGATCTGCCCTGGAAAGGATCCAATGCCAGTCAGTGATTTTGTTTCTTGTCACTTGGCTGTTGTCCCAGCACACGCTGTGGTGACTCGCCCTGAGATTCGTGACAAAGTGGTCCGCATCCTCCAGGACCAACAGGTCAGTGATGAACTTTAAGTGCAATTTTAGGTTTCGCTTTTATGTACAGGACTTATGTGTTTCTTCACATTATGAGGAAAGAAATTAAATAGAATAGTTCAATAATATTTACAGGATAGCTGAATATTGTCACATAGTCAATTAAAAAAATTTAATTAGCATTTGCTTTTTGTTGTATTTTTTTGTCAATTTATAGTTTTATTGGGTTGGGTACTATAATCTGCATTTGGCTTGTGGAGTAACCATAAAAATGTTTTAATCCAAAGCATAATAAAAACTAGTAATTAGTTTCTAAAATACCTCCCTATTAATTTTCTGTCAGTTTGGGAATTTTTTTTTATTTTAATCTGCTTTGTCATAGTAAATAAAGATCAATTTAGATATTATGAGGTCATGTGTAGTACTATGTTAACTACTTTGCTTTCAGATTTGGTGTGATGTTTAGATAAGTTTATTTTCATAATTTTGAAACTTCAATAAGAGAACAAAAACCTAATGTACAACCTTTCCCAATTATTCACATAATGGTATATTAATACTGTTGGGGAATGGTATCCTTCCTCAGAGGCGGTTTGTTTGTTTGACTTTGTTTAAAGTATTGAAAACCTAATTTACATATCTCTCTTGACAAAAATTTAAATACAAAGGCAGTTATATAGCAAAGTTAATGAGTACATTTTTTACCAAAAATATATATATTTAAAAAAACTAAATTTGTACTATCTTTACAGACCAGGTTTGGAGCTAGTGGCAGTGATTCCACTTTTAGAATGTTCCAGTCCGCCAATGGAAAGAACCTCCTCTTCAAAGACTCTACCAAATGTCTCCAAGAAATTCCAGCTGGACAATCTTATGAGCAGTTTTTGGGACAGGATTACTTGACTGCCATGACCTCACTCAGACAATGCAGTGACACCGCTTCAGGTTTGTGCTACTCTGAGATATATCGAAACTAGCAGAACTACAGTTTATTACCAAAGATGTGTTGTTTGTGGAACCTGTCTCTGCTCAGCATCTAAAAATGCACTGATTTCTTTCCTCTCACCAGATCTGGAGAAATCTTGTACTTTCCATACCTGCCAGCAACCCTAAAGGTGTCACAGACGGTTTTCCACCTAAGTGGATTCAACTACACTTCCTACACTCACCTCCAAAATCACTTTGCTTTGTTCAAATTGATCTGCTGCCTGTTTTTTTCATACACAATCAGCACAGAAATATTATAAGCTTCAAATCAATAATTATGAAACCAAGTCGCTTTAGTTGTCGTAACTCAGCGGGGGGGCGAAAGATCACATTTCCAACTTTATCGGATCATATTTGCTTTGATCAGTGCCTGACTTTTCTCCAAATAAAACTTCTCAAAACTTTTTTTTGTGGACAGTGTGGTCTCTGGTTTTACACTACTGAACTATATATAATTTATAAAACATCTAATTATTGACTCAAATATGCTAATACTTTGAGCAATATTTGGTTGAATTTCCTTCAGTAAGTTTCACCTTGAATTCATCAAAAAGCTTCTGGGATATTTCTGGGTGCACTTTTTTTGGCAGAATTAAAAAGGGACATATTATGCAAATGTAACTTTTTGCATCTTTTTGTGTTTGTCATTTTGGTCTCTGCTGCCTCTATAAACACTCCAAACATTAATAAAACCCATCCATCCAATTTTTTTAAGTGCACATTTTTGCTGTCAGAAATCTTGTGCTTCTACAAGTCGTTTGAAAAAGTGCCTTATTGTGACGTCACAATAAGTGGAATTAGCATAAAGTGGCTTACAAAAGTATTCGGCCCTCTTGAACTTTTCCACATTTTGTCACATTACAGCCACAAACATGAATCAATTTTATTGGAATTCCAGGTGAAAAACCAAAACAAAGTGGTGTACACGTGAGAAGTGGAACAAAAATCATACATGATTTCAAACATTTTTTACAATTAAATAACTGAAAAGTGGTGTGCGTAATTATTCAGCCCCCTTTGGTCTGAGTACAGTCAGTTGCCCATAGACATTGCCTGATGAGTGCTAATGACTAAATAGAGTGCACCTGTATGTAATCTAATGTCAGTACAAATACAGCTGCCCTGTGATGGCCTCAGAGGTTGTCTAAGAGAATGTTGGGAGCAACAACACCATGAAGTCCAAAGAACACACCAGACAGGTCAGGGATAAAGTTATTGAGAAATTTAAAGCAGGCTTAGGCTACAAAAAGATTTCCCAAGCCTTGAACATCCCACGGAGCCCTGTTCAAGCGATCATTCAGAAATGGAAGGAGTATGGCACAACTGTAAACCTACCAAGACAAGGCCGTCCACCTAAACTCACAGGCCGAACAAGGAGAGCGCTGATCAGAAATGCAGCCAAGAGGCCCATGGTGACTCTGGATGAGCTGCAGACATCTACAGCTCAGGTGGGGGATCCTGTCCATAGGACAACTATTAGTCATGCACTGCACAAAGTTGGCCTTTATGGAAGAGTGGCAAGAAGAAAGCCATTGTTAAAAGAAAACCATAAGAAGTCCCGTTTGCAGTTTGCCACAAGCCATGTGGGGGACACAGCAAACATGTGGAAGAAGGTGCTCTGGTCAGATGAGACCAAAATGGAACATTTTGGCCAAAATGCAAAACGCTATGTGTGGCGGAAAACTAACACTGCACATCACTCTGAACACACCATCCCCACTGTCAAATATGGTGGTGGCAGCATCATTCTCTGGGTGTGCTTCTCTTCAGCAGGGACAGGGAAGCTGGTCAGTTGATAGGAAGATGGATGGAGCCAAATACAGGGCAATCTTGGAAGAAAACCTCTTGGAGTCTGCAAAAGACTTGAGACTGGGGCGGAGGTTCACCTTCCAGCAGGACAACGACCTTAAACATAAAGCCAGGGCAACAATGGAATGGTTTAAAACAAAACATATCCATGTGTTAGATTGGCCCAGTCAAAGTCCAGATCTAAATCCAATCGTGAATCTGTGGCAAGATCTGAAAACTGCTGTTCACAAACACTGTCCATCTAATCTGACTGAGCTGGAGCTGTTTTGCAAAGAAGAATGGGAAAGAATTTCAGTCTTTAGATGTGCAAAGCTGGTAGAGACATACCCTAAAAGACTGGCAGCTGTAATTGCAGCAAAAGGTGGTTCTACAAAGTATTGACTCAGGGGGCTGAATAATTATGCACACCCCACTTTTCAGTTATTCATTTGTCAAAAATGTTTGGAATCATGTATGATTTTCGTTCCACTTCTCACGTGTACACCACTTTGTTTTGGTCTTGCACGTGGAATTCCAATAAAACTGATTCATGTTTGTGGCTGTAATGTGACAAAATGTGGAAAAGTTCAATGGGGCCGAATACTTTTGCAAGCCACTGTATATCCGTCCCTCACCTGTAAAAACCCCGCCCCTCACATGTCAAGCCTCGAATGTGACAAACCTACAGCCTAGTAGGGACTGGTGGATGTGGTCAGCAACAGCTAATTTGCATAAAAGTGACAGATCCTTCTAAACAGCTCATTCTGAGAAGGACTGAAATTGTCAAGAATTGAGCTAGTGAGATCGCTTTACATGAGACGGATTTTTTGCATAGAACTTCTTTCACATGTTTTGTATAGACCATTGACCAAATAAAACCTGTTTAAAAAGAGGCATAATATATCACCTTTAATAGAAATGTTACATTAGTATGATCCAAGGTTTTAAACAGAACCATGCTCTTAAAGTTTTCCCGTTGTCAAGCCCAGAGTTTTGGGAAAGCCATGCCAGAGGTTTATTGTTAGACAGCTTTGACCATTCCAATATAAAATGTGTCCATGTGGATGGGATGATTATCCAGATGGAACACCCAACTGTGTCCAAGTTTCAACCTTCTAGCTGTTGTGTTTATGTAAAGTTGAAGAAAAGGATTTAGTCCTCCTTCATTATCTGTGCAATGCAACAGTACCATTGCTCCACGGGAGAATACTACTTCCATCATTCTTTAAAATTGGTATTGTGTTTCTAGATTCGAAAGCCTTTCCATAACGCCTTGAAATTGTAACTTTTTTGTCTTGTAGACATAAACATTTCTCCAGAAGGCATCTGGATTATGCATCTGCAGAGGTGCAAATTTTAATTGAGTTTCAAGGTACTGATTTTGAAGCAAGATCTATGTTTTTGAGCTCCATCCTTTTAGTCTTTGACCAAGGTAAAGGTTCCTTTATTGTGGCCCCTTTGACATTGACATTTAGGTTTTATCAGTTTTATGATCTGCTTAAACCTTGTTCAAGGTTTGTTCCTGAATATTTGAACAAATTCCCTTTCATTTGAGGCTGACATTTTGCATCGTCTTCCAGATCATAAGTGGTGACACATCAGGTATTGAAATTGAAGATCTTCATACATGCAGCTGTTTAGAAATAGCTGCAAAAGACTTTATCATTCCCCTTCTTAGATCTTCTCACCAGCCTAGGCAGGAGGCCTCTGCTTTACCCAGGCTTGGTCCACTGATCTTGGATGGGTGCGGGAATACATTCATCCCGTGTCTGCTGACTCCACTCCTGATATCCTCGGAAAGACACTCCTCCTTCTTTATGTATAATAAAGCAGTGATGCACACTGCAATGTAAGAGACACATAAATAAATATATATATTTAAAATGTGTTATTGGTAGTACTGCTTTATTTTAACTATTAATTAAAGATACAATACAAAACTGAAATGGTAGAAAAACGTCAGAAACATCAGTAAGAGAGGAATGTACAGAGGGAAAATGCAAACATAATGGAATCTGGAAATAGATATAACAATAAAGGAAAAACAAATTGTTTAGTTCAATTCTGAAGAATGTTAGGCTTTTTATTAGTTATTTCATTTATTTTTGCAGTTTCAGTCCTCCACAGTTTAGCTAATTCATTTGCCAAGTGAAAAAAAAAGTAATTTACTGACTCTTTGTGGGATTTTTATTTTAGTTGCTCTATGTATGTCACAGAATATCCTAATAATTTATATCATTGTTAAGATAACTTTACAATCTAGGTGTAGGGTGTGGTGTCTCATCATGTAGGCTACATTTTGCTTTAATCACAAAAAAAAACAAAAAAAACACAATTTGATACAGGCCTACTCATCATCGAAAAACTTGATTATAATTATTATGCAGTACATTTATTATTATTATTAAAATCATTGTTATATTCTAATGTATTGTTGATTTTTGTCTCATAAATTTTGTTTTAAGTTTTTAACCATAAGCTTTTTGTCAATAACGCTGCTGAATTTTGTGCATCACTGTGGTAATTTGTTGCTTGAAAACAAGCTAGGTTTGCAAAAAGAAGGTGGGGAAAGCAAACTCGCCATCCTAAAAATGTCTTGACTTTTTTTCCCGGCCAACACTCATGAAAACTGTAACATTTTTGTTAGGTGCAGAATCCTGAGACTAAAACATGACCATGCGGAGATGTTGTACTCTGTGCTACTTTTATAAATCTATTATCTTTTTTTTTTATCTTATTGTATACCGTTTATGGACGGTTCCTGTACATTTCCTCAAATGATTTACTTTCCAGTATCACATGACCAAGGAACCGGCATCAGATTGTAATTTCCCCGGAACTTACCCATGCGACTTGGAGGCGCACCGGCTCCGTGGAGCAGAAACATCGCACTATGGCCTCTCTCTGAGCCTTGTCGTAGGAGAGAGTACAAATCTAACCGGCAATCCGTCACCATCGTCGCCTTGATCATGGACCTCCAGTCCAGAGGCTTATTTGGGAGTTATCGCAATTATCAATAGGACTCCCGAAGAGAGATATTATTATATATTTTTTAGCCACTGTCACTTTTGAACATCCTGGGATTTAAAGCGAAGTGACATCAGTAGCACTCACCCCATCTGCCGGTTAGCCAACTAGTTCGCTAAAGTCAATAGCCAAGAAGGGCTTCACTCGTCTGTTGGAGCAAGGACAAGCAAACAAAACTTTCATTAACAGAAGACTGACCAGAGGCTGATATCTCAAGTTCCTAATTTACTGCACTGTCACTGTTGGTACCTGGTAAGAATTAGGCCGGTTAGCTTTGTTGACGCTAGCTTTACGTTCACTCGAGCTAGGTATTAATTCTGTCAAAGGCATGCAGGTTGAACAGGCCCTGCCGGCTGTCAGTCCTTACGCTTTGATAGCAGCCGGGTGAATGCTACTTTATCTGACTAAAGTTCCTTATAAACCTTTAATAATCGGGTGCTTATGCTTGATGCTACTGTTAGCGGTGTTAAACTGAAGTTATTAGGTTAGCTGAAATGACAGTTGGTGGCTAATCTTCACCAGTCCCGTTATCAGTTATTTCTTACCTCGTTTTGGTGTGAAACATGTTTAATTATGTGCTTAGACAGTGCGTTTATTGTAAGACTATATTCAACACAAAGTCACCTGTGAAATTAGGATGTATTAAGGACATGATTGAATGACAGATAGGATGGGTTCGTTTGATCGCGGAGCCTGTTGGGCCTGCGTTTAATTTGCTAACATCACTGGCAGCGCTAATCGGCTAGCTTCACGTCCACCAACAATAGCTTCACGGTAACCAGAACGTGTCAACCCTTTGCCAGGGAACACTTTGTTTCCCCGTTCTCGTGTTTTCCGGGTAAACGTGTCGAGTGTTAGCGGTGGATGCCAAATTGAACGCCGTGTACTCCGAGGTTAAGTGCGGACTGAGCCACGTAGCGTAACTGCAGAAAATGTCTGTGGTAGCGGGACACGTAACGTTAGCACGCAGGCTGGTTGGTGGCTACGATTTACGAGCGGCTGCCACGCCAGCGGCTCGGTAAAATTCATGTTAACCCACATCTTTCCTAAGACGTAATAATCTTTTCATTAAACACCTGTCATTTTTAAATCGCGGTGCGCAAGCCGGTTATTAGCCACTGCACGCTTCACAACCATATGGTAGCATTGCGGCTTAAAGCGCTAAAGCATGGCACTAGCTAGCAGCTAACGATGGTTCCTGTGGCAGAATGTCATGTCTGTTCGAGACGTCAGTTTTCCTTCTGCAGTTTCTACATGTAGCTGTTAGACAACCTTTAAAATATTAATTAGCTTTTCTTTTATGTGTAATTGGGAGAAAAAAACACTACCGTTTGCGACCTTAATAGCAACTTTCCGTAACAGCTTATTTGCCCACATGGACCTAGCACAACACTGTTAACACAGTAAATGCCCTTTGACCTCTGAAGTATCCATTTTCTTAAACTTACTGGAAATTAGAACTGTCAGAGCTATTGTCAATAAGCTAATCATGTCTAAACCAGTAGCTCCACCAATTAGTAGTGTTCCTCCATTTGCTATTGTATGGCCTATTTTAACCTAAATTGTGCTTATTTTAAATTTCTTTGTCTTTAACTTGTGTTTATGCTTAATGCTTTGGTTAAGCAATGTGCAAGTATGGGAGGTGGTGGTGGTTTTATCTTGGGCAAAACCCACAGACCACACCCTCCCAGCTTAATGGTGGTGCCATACTAAACTTGTGTCCATACTGTGGTGTTCCTACCCTGCACTGCTGTAAATATAATTGGGCCATAGGTTGTTGCACCCATGCCTTGGATTATTCAACTATAGACAGTTTTATTTTTAATATGTTCAAAAATTAACTGGAAACCTTTTTAAACATTTGATTAAGATGTCTAAATACTTAATGTTTCTTGTTGTGTTTTTTCTCTGAAAGGCTGGCAACACACAGCCACCCTAATGCAGACTTATAAAAGAACGTGAAATGAACAAACCGCCACAACCTATAACGGGACCCACCTCTGTCCCAAATCCCTCCCCATCCCCTGGATTAACACAGGTGAGGCCTATTCTCTGGGTACTATCTGTTGATTGAGTAGATTGGAGTTTTATATCATAGTATTTCCGTTTTGTTCCCTCAAGGCTGCGTACGGCCCCGGACAACCACCTTCTCTTGTTTTTGCCACCCCTCCACCTCCACAAATGAACTCTGCACAGCAGCCGAGACAGGTATTTTTTCATGTTGCTTAGGGTTTTGGATTCAATATGTGCTGCGCTGGAAGTCTGTCCCACTCTTTCACCTGGATTTCTGACGTGGCTTCTTCTGCTGCAACGCTTTGGCTTAGTGTCTGTGTAAAAGCCTTGATTGTCTGTTGTGACCTCTTTACTCTTCTCTGCTGTTCTCCCAGTTTGCTACAGGGCCTCGTACTTTACACCAACAGGTACTAACTCTCCTCACTTTGTCCTCATATCCCTTCTATGGCATTAGTGTATTGCATGTTCTCACAACCACATTTTTAAAGATTAGAGCAAAACTTCCTTTAGTTTTTTTCCTTTGACATTTTATTCTTGAAATAGATTTCTTCACACCACAGGTGATCATTCTTCAGTAGGGTAACAATGTTATAAAAGCAGACTAATGAATTTATTTATTCATCATCCCCCAAAAAAACATTTTTTGTCAACCCCCTCTGTCCAGAAAATGCACTTTAAACGTAAACATTTAAAAAGCAATTAATAAATATAGCTTAAAGTGGGGAAAAAAAAGCTAAACTGTATCATCCTCCGTTTTGTTATCTTAATTAAAATAAGGATAAAAGGTTAATTTATTTCTACATCAAAAATTTTTCCATTTGCAAACAAAAAACTAACGGTATAAAACCTAGCACAGGGGTCTGCAACCTTCACAATACAAGGAGCCATTCTTGATGTCAGTCCAGCTAAATAAGACTCAATTTGAACCGTAAATGTTACATTACCTTTTTAAAAATTGCAACTTGTAATTTTTGATATATACCTGTTTGTTTGCTGTCATTTGTAAAGAACGTCAATTTTATTTTATTTTTTTAGGTTTTGAATCAAAGAAAAAACGAAAAAATATTAGCAAAGAAAAGATGGATACGCTTTCTTTGGGATGTTATTTGTGGGGGGAAAAACACAAAAAAAACATTAATTTTCGGACTGTTGAGCACACCTGAATATAAGCCACACATTTTCATGTTGTAACATATTTTATTACACAGAGAGACTGTACACTGAAGATTTCAAATATATTTTATTACCTCTGCCAGGAGGTAATTTTATCGCCTGTCTGTTTGTATGTATGTGTGTCTATTAGCAACATAACTCAAAAGGTTACAGATCGATTTCAATGAAATTCTCAGGAAATGTCTGCAATAGCACCAGGAACAACTGATTAAATTTTGGGCTGACATGAAGCGCATATCCACCCACAGACCAGCAGTGCTAACCTCCACTCCTCTCTCCTGTCAGAGAGCTCACAAGCGGGTCCCGAATCTCCACTTTCTGCTGGAGTGCATAGCAGCAGCACGAACACAGGCGTGTGTCTCATTAAGAGACATTTATTTGGAAATGTACAGAAAGTTAGAATTGGATAACAAAATGGGGATGGGAGGGGAATGAGCGACCCTGGCAGAGGTCTGCGCTCAGAGTGCTTTTCTAGTTTTTATTTAAGACGTGCATTTAAAAAACATTTTTTTCAAACTCTGCCTGAAAATCGGCAGTAGGGCGCCAACATAGCATCAACACGACAGTAACATGGCTGATTAGAAAATAAAGCGTACTTTGGCCTACCAGAAATCAGAATTAGAAAGGTTTTATTGCCATATTTGTGAACAGGTTTACAACATTAGGAAATTGCTGCAGTTATCTGCAAAAAAGTCATTGGTTGCTATCTTCATGTTTCTCACTAGACACTGAAGTTGTCGTCTTTTTACACTGATACACTGACTCAGTTCTTCCCACTGCCTCCTCCAGTGTCTCAGCATCTATTCATTGTTGCCAAGCTGTCTTTTATGCTACCCCCCTCCCAGGCCATTGGGCAGTAAAAAAAAAGAAGATTTTTTTATATATTTAAAAGAAATGGGGTCCTTTTCATGACATTCTGTCGTTGAAATGCAATTATTCCATGAAAAACTGGTGCGGCTCGGTCCAGTCCGCCTTTTTGTCTGTTTCCATTGTAAAAGCGGCCCATACAGCAGGCCCATACTGGTCCATTAATGGTCCCCTTCAGGTGTAGGTCCACAAGAAAATGGTTTGATACTGTTAGGGCGGGGCTACTGGCGTCACATAACACAATCCTTTGATTGGGTGAACTCTTAAACGTTGCAGTAAGTTTAAACGTCAGCCCCGCGACAACTTTACACACCGGTCCTCTGTGCTGCATGGAGCCTTTTATTCAACACAGCAGTCATATTTGTGTAAAGAAAAAAACCAAAAAGCAAAAAAGACAACCAGGAGCTGCTGGATAGGCTTTCTTCCTCCTCTTCTTTGTTTTGTCGCACGTCACCCACTTCCTCGTCCCTCCAGTATGACGCCATGCAAGCATTCAGGGTAAACCCTGCCTATTCAAGGAGAGTTCAGTAGGCAGTGGAAACGCTCTCATGAAAAGTCAGAATAGCGGACAGGACCGAGCCGTACCGTTCCGCTCAGTGGAAACGAAGCTAAAGTTATTAAGAACCATTGTGGAAGGTTAAAACAGCCACCTATGGCTCTAAAACCAAAGGTTGCAGACCCCTGACTTGGTGCCAAAAAATAGAATATATTTCAGTTAAATATTTTTCTTCTCAACTGCAATTGTGAAGAAACTTAATTATTAATACTAGCCAATTAAAGGATTGTTGTACTGTAATTAGTTTAAATGGAACAACTTTTGTAGAGTGAGCAACGATTTACAGAAACCAGCAACTAAAGGAATAATACTGTGAAGCTTTGATATTTGTAATGACTTGGTTTCAGTGTGTAACATTAAACAGTGTCAGAGGTTTGTGGTTATTCATTCTATTGCAGAAGCTCAAAAGCAGAAGCTCAATCATTGCTTAAAGTCACTGCTTTGCTATCCCAGTCCAGGGTCTTATTTATCATGACTCCTCTGTGCTGTCTTTCCAACATATTTAAGCTGCTCCAATAGCCAAGTTTGATAGGTGTTATGTCAGTCGTTAAAATTAGGCCTGCAAATATAACTCAAAAGATTTGATAAAAAAGAAAATCCTTGAGGCAATATCTCTGGCCTCGATTCTTCGTTCATTTCAAAACCTGTGCAAGACAAATGTGTTGAGCTTGTAAATGAGCTCTGTTTCCACATCGACTACCCCAGTTTTCAGCGCAGCACAAAGTTCAACAAATTTCAACTGTGACCTGAGCTTAGAGCAAGCTGTACCGAGGTAATCGCACCTCTACACCGAGGTGGGAACTGCACGCTAGTTGTGCTTTGCTCAGTGCAGAAAACGCAGTACAGGTAAATGGATTTCAGGGCACAACAGAGCTGGTGGCTCATTTGGTGTAGAAGCCCCTAAACAGCTTTATACATGATCTATAGCTGGAGTCACAGGCAGATGGATCATCCAGAATCACCACAAACAAACCTGAGTCCAGATGTTTTGAGCTGTAATGATGCGCTCAACAGAAGGATTAGTTTGACTCTGAGCGTCTTTACACAAAGATCTTCAACAACCTCAGAGAGGTAAATGAGTTGCATTGTAACGATGTTGAGATATTCTCTTAAAGAAATCACAAGTTGTTGGACTTCCTACATTTCCAGCGTAGAATATCTACCAAGAGCTCGTCTGTCATTGTTTTACTGCCAAGGAAATATTTTATGAAAACATAGGTAACAAATTATCATAGAGCACACTGCTGCACATAAACTACAGTGATTTTGTTATTCTTTATTAATCTAAATAAATACTATATTTTATTTATTCATAATGCTTATTTTTACAGGTGAACCCCATTTAAAATGCAAGGTTTCTTGAAATGCTTCAACCATGATAAAATATAAAATACTATTCAACATTTCTGTTGACGAAAGCACAGATGACTCAGTTAATTGTGGAATTAGTTGGATTACTTAATTATTTAAATATTTCATCGTTTCAGTTTACTTGTTACTTTACTTTTTGTTGACTTGTAATACATTTTCGAGTACATTAAAGTACCAAGCTATAGTGGAGATTTGCAAAGATAAAAAGCTGATAAAACGAAGGGGTTTCTACATTTAGAAACAAATAGTATATTTCTGCAGCATTTTCACATCAGTTTCTGCTTTCACCTGCAGTCCTTTTAAATGATTTATCCACCCAGATTTTGGACCTGGGGGTGATGCTGTTTCCACAGAGTTGCATGTACATCTAAGATTGCTTAAGCTAACTGTTCACGACTTGGGGGATGCACTGCTGTCTGTCACAACCTTCGCTTTTTGTCTTTGCTATGTCAACCTTCCTCGTTGTCTGTAGTCCTCATTTTCTCCTAAATCTCACTCCCTCTCTTGCTCTCTGCTCATGTGTTGTGCGGCTGAAGGGTGGATACAGAGCTTTGCAGGTAACCGCTTTTCTCTTCGTCCCTCCTCCCCTAACTTTGATAACCTCAGTGTGACAGGGAAACAAGACTGAATAAACGGTGTAGATTCGATGCTGAAAAAATCAGCTTGATGTAGAAATCAGCGGGTGCTGTGAGTGCATTGCCTTCCCTATGAGGTCATGTGTGAGGGGACACATGCACCAACCCAAAAAAAAAATACTCCTAATACGTGAATAAATAAGTTAGGCATAGCATAGTTGGGAAGTTTATTAAACACTGAGGAACATTTTTGTTTTTTGCTTTGCTATATTTCCCATGTTCTCCATTCTCCATCTTTACTCCAGAGTTACTATCAAAATCGAGCCACTATGGCCGCCAGCGCTCCTAGGGTGCAGACTAGCAGTGGCCCTCGACCTGTTGCACCGACGCATGTCTACCCTACCAGCTCCCAGATGATGATGATCCCCCAGCAGCAGCTGCCTTTCGGTGGTTCTCCTCAGGGCTATTTTATCCCACAAGGACAGGTTGGTTCATCGACTTCTAACATTTATAATCAAACATTTAAAGGAGCAGGGTTAAGAAACGAAACTCACGAGCGACGCTGCCGGCACTGCAAGTAACTGCAGCCAGCTGCACGGGAGCGCGCACAAACGCTTCACAAAAAAAACAGGCCTCTTCACAGTGACATACTTCTTTTTCTTAGTGCCACTTTTTAGTGGGCTGTGAGTCGTCCTTGGTCGTTTCCTAGTTGCAGAAGAATCCATTCTCACAATTAAATCAATGGAGGTCTGCGACTATTTTTCTCCCTCTTTTAAAGCTGTCGAGAACGCGCAAGTCGTGTCAATTGACGTCACATCTGTAGGACAGCGCGGGAAATTTGGGCCCCGAACTGCAGCACATTTTGCAGCACACAGCCAGTTTAAGAAAACGGAACGATACGTGGGTGGGCTCATTCTTTTTGGTTTATCACCCAACAGCATTAAAAAACTGGACATGGATGTTTATTTTATTTACAAATCCTGCCCCATGTTCCTTTAAAAGTCAACACTTTTGAAAACAGTAAAACAAATTAAAAACAATTTTTACTCTAACATTTAATTAAAACTTAGTAAAAATCACACAGATGTATCAAATCTAGTGCACATAAGTAGCATTATGAATAAGATTCGCCCTCTTTCAACCTCATACATGGTTTGATGTGCTCCTGAGTGTTGAGATGAGAGTGAACAGCATAAGATAAAGCACCATCTAAGAATGTCAGGAAAAATAATGTAGGAGTCAAAGGGATTTAAAGAGCTCTAGCTGAAATGGAAACCAGCCATCATATTGTACAGAAAATATTTTAAGAGTAAAGAACAAGTTTAGTTTGCATGGAGGAGACCTTTGCGCTTGAAGAAAAGCGCAAAAGCCAGACAGAAGATGGCTGCAGAGACCATAAATAAAGACTTCTGGAATAATGTTCTTACAGGTGAGTCTTAAAATGCAAGCATTTGGACACCAAAACAGATGACATGGTTGATGTAAATTAGAGCATTTCAAGAAAAGAACCTCATATAAACTGTCAAACACAGACATAGAAGTGTCATTGTTTAGGAATGCTTTGCAGCAGCAGGACCTGGTCAGCTCATCATAATTGCATCCACCACAAATACAGCTGTGGGTCAGAGGCTTGAGGAAAATGTGAGACCATCTGCTTAAACAAACAAAAAAAACCTAACGGCAAATTGGATGTTGCAAATGGACATTGACCCAAACATTAAGGAAAAGCAAACAGGGATTGGCTGAAAATGTTATGGTCCAAGCACAGGTCCTTATTCTTCTGAGATGCCATGGGAGGTTTGGAACGGTCTGTACATGCAACAAACCCCCCAAACTACATCAACACTGCTGAAAGTGAGAAGTAGGCATCTCACTGAAGTCATTTGAGGAAAAGTGTTAATACCAACTATTAGAGGGTTTTATGTCCTAACCTTTTCCTCAGGCATCAACAAAAAGTTTTTGTGCAATTAAACAACGTTTTCCTGAGCTAAATTGAAATAGGGAAAAAATATGACAATTTCATAATTCTTAATAGGGCCTCTTAATTTGCAACACACGATTGTGTTGATGTAATGTTTTGCAAACAGTAATGTTAAAAACATCATGCTGTCAACCATATTTAGATATAATTTCCACCATGAGACCTTCTGGTGGGTTCTCTTTGGTTTGTCTGTTGCCCATTATAATGTTCTGTTAAAACACGCTGTTAATATGCTGTTGTCACAGCCAGCCAGAAGTCCTTAGGAGTTGCGCCCTATATTGTAATTTTTTTTAAGTTTTTCACTCCTGTTTATAATCACAAGATCAACCACTAAACCAAAGACATGAAGACTATAAAACTTAATGACCAAAGACACTCAAATCGATAATTTCCTATTTTCTGATTAAAATTCAACATGTCGGACTCCAGAGAATATTTTTAAGTTTCTGATGATGAGTGAGCCCATTAAAAAATTAGAATCTGTTAATTTGTCTGATTGGATACTATCGATGACTCGTAATCTTATCCTCAACAGCAAGCTTTCAGTGCATGCTGTATATTTTAGTTCTTTATTTTTGTTACATTTCAGGGACTGCATTAAATCACTTCTTTTTTTCCGTGAGACTTGAACAGTTTTTGACTTTGTATCCCTTAAAACTAAATAACAAATAGATCTGTTTTAACATTGATGTTATTCATTATTAATACCCTCAGTGTACAGTTTGTGTCTGAGGATACGGCTTTTTACTGATTCTTAATGTTGTCTCTGCAGTACCGTACTCCGTACATGCCTCCAACCCAACAGTATCCTGTGACCAGCGGCACAAGTTACTTTCCTGGGACTAGTCCTGCAGAATACTCTGCTTATGGTAAGGATTTTACCCTGACACCAACATCAACAACCAAGCACAGCCTTCACCTTCACCATTAAAGTGGATGTAATCGCTTTTTTTTTAATTCTCCTAAATTATCTGCATTATATAGACTATAATCTGTACCCTTTGTCTATAAATCGTCACTGCTTTTCTTATGGTTTTGCTTGGTTGTTAAATATTTCTAGTGCTTCTCTGCCATAATACTGCTGTAAGTGTTATAGTGCCAGTTGCATGTGGTCTGGCTGGATTCTGCTTTGATCTGTTTTCTCTATCTGCAGTCACCTGACACTTCCTTGTAGGTCCCATGAAATGGTTTTCAAGCTCATGTTTCAGATGAGTCTACATACCCACAGATGGTTAAGTGGCATCTGATATTGTCAGGAACCAAATTTAGATCAATCTTAATTATGGTTGGAAATTAAACTCAGCCGTAGTTTTTGGTTGATACATTTTTCAAACAATCATCCAAACATATCACGACTTTTATATAATTGTTTGTTGTGTTTTCTGAATTTTTTTTACAGGGATGTTAAATACGTAATGGTACAAGTATGCTTGAGGCTAGAATTAGATTTGTGACCTTGGGTAAAAATACCCCACTTTCACTGTATTATGCTTTTAACACAAAGCATTTAAACTAAAATATATACCTTGATCCAGTTCAAAATGGCAAAAAGCAATAAACCAACATTTTAAGGGTTTTCTGAAACACTAGCTCTTTTTATGAGCTTCCCATTGGTTGAAAGGAAATTAAACTTATAACACTGCTGAATTTCATAGCATTTTCTAAAATAAATGTGTGTATTGCGAGCAGTATTAGGGCGTTTTTTGTTTTTTTTCGCGGTCGGTAGTCAACACATTCCCGTGGTTTTCCTATGTATGTATGTATGTGTATACACGTATACATATATATGTGTGTGTATATATATATATTTGTGTATATATATGTGTGTGTATATATATATATATATATTTGTGTATATATATATATTTGTGTATATATGTGTGTGTGTGTATATATGTGTGTGTGTGTGTATATGTGTGTGTGTGTGTATATATGTGTGTGTGTGTATATATGTGTGTGTGTGTGTATGTGTGTGTGTGTGTGTATGTGTGTGTGTGTGTATATATGTGTGTGTGTATATGTGTGTGTGTATGTATATGTGTGTGTGTATGTATATATGTGTGTGTGTTTATGTATATATGTGTGTGTGTATATATATATGTGTGTGTGTATATATATATATGTGTGTATATATACACTACCGTTCAAAAGTCTGGGGTCACTTTGAAATGTCCTTATTTTTGAAGGAAAAGCACTGTACTTTTCAATGAAGATAACTTTAAACTAGTCTTAACTTTAAAGAAATACACTCTATACATTGCTAATGTGGTAAATGACTATTCTTGGTGCAATATCTACATAGGTGTATAGAGGCCCATTTCCAGCAACTATCACTCCAGTGTTCTAATGGTACAATGTGTTTGCTCATTGGGTCAGAAGGCTAATTGATGATTAGAAAACCCTTGTGCAATCATGTTCACACATCTGAAAACGGTTTAGCTCGGTACAGAAGCTACAAAACTGACCTTCCTTTGAGCAGATTGAGTTTCTGGAGCATCACATTTGTGGGGTCAATTAAACGCTCAAAATGGCCAGAAAAAGAGAACTTTCATCTGAAACTCGACAGTCTATTCTTGTTCTTAGAAATGAAGGCTATTCCATGCGAGAAATTGCTAAGAAATTGAAGATTTCCTACAACGGTGTGTACTACTCCCTTCAGAGGACAGCATAAACAGGCTCTAACCAGAGTAGAAAAAGAAGTGGGAGGCCGCGTTGCACAACTGAGCAAGAAGATAAGTACATTAGAGTCTCTAGTTTGAGAAACAGACGCCTCACAGGTCCCCAACTGGCATCTTCATTAAATAGTACCCGCAAAACACCAGTGTCAACATCTACAGTGAAGAGGCGGCTGCGGGATTCTGGGCTTCAGGGCAGAGTGGCAAAGAAAAAGCCATATCTGAGACTGGCCAATAAAAGAAAAAGATTAAGATGGGCAAAAGAACACAGACATTGGACAGAGGAAGACTGGAAAAAAGTGTTGTGGACGGATGAATCCAAGTTTGAGGTGTTTGTATCACAAAGAAGAACGTTTGTGAGACGCAGAACAACTGAAAAGATGCTGGAAGAATGCCTGACGCCATCTGTTAAGCATGGTGGAGGTAATGTGATTGCTGGGGTTGCTTTGGTGCTGGTAAGGTGGGAGATTTGTACAGGGTAAAAGGGATTCTGAATAAGGAAGGCTATCACTCCATTTTGCAACGCCATGCCATACCCAGTGGACAGCGCTTGATTGGAGCCAATTTCATCCTACAACAGGACAATGACCCAAAACACACCTCCAAATTGTGCAAGAACTATTTAGAGAAGAAGCAGGCAGCTGGTATTATATCGGTAATGGAGTGGCCAGCGCAGTCACCAGATTTGAACCCCATTAAGCTGTTGTGGGAGCAGCTTGACCGTATGGTACGCAAGAAGTGCCCATCCAACCAATCCAAATTGTGGGAGCTGCTTCTAGAAGCGTGGGGTGCAATTTCTCCAGATTACCTCAACAAATTAACAGCTAGAATGCCAAAGGTCTGCAATGCTGTAATTGCTGCAAATGGAGGATTCTTTGACGAAAGCAAAGTTTGATGTAAAAAAAAATCTTATTTCAACTACAAATCATTATTTCTAACCTTGTCAATGTCTTGACTCTATTTTCTATTCATTTCACAACGTATGGTGGTGAATAAGTGTGACTTTTCATGGAAAACACAAAATTGTTTGGGTGACCCCAAACTTTTGAACGGTAGTGTATATGTATGTATATGTATGTATGTATGTATGTATGTATATGTATGTATATATATATATATGTATATATGTGTGTGTGTGTATGTGTGTATGTGTGTGTGTGTGTGTATATGTGTGTGTGTGTGTATATATGTGTGTGTGTGTGTATATATGTGTGTGTGTGTCAAAGACGGCTCTGTCTGTGTAGAAGGCAGAGCGCCTCGCGCAGCAACTTATCCAGGAGAGGAGGGCAGCGTAGCTCCTGCTTCGGCACTTTTACGCACAGAGAAGGCTTCGGCCCCCATATATAAATTTCGTCTTCCCATTCTTCTCCACTGGGCGACTGACTTTATTTGTGCATGCATCCACGGCTTGACGGTCCCAATTCTCCGGTTGGAACATTTCCTCTGCGCCTCTGCTGTGACCAGGTCCGGGAATCACGGCTCAAAGATGCCTGCACCTCGCCTGCGCAGGGCGGTTGCTTTTTCATTTTATTTTCACCTGTGGCTCCGCTTTCGGGAGTTCTGACAGATATAGATATCTGATATAGATATCTGATATAGATATCTGATAGATAGATAGAGAAATTTTCCTCTGACCAGGGCCATTGTAAGACAATGATGAAGCTATTGTTCATTTCATGGGACCTTCTTAGCACCCTGCTTCCTCTGGATCCTCTCATTAACTCATACTGCATCTGTCTCTTCCTGCCCTCTCTTCTCCTTCCCCCCCTCCTCCTCCCATCCCTCACTCCCCCTTCCCTCTTCCTTGCTGCGTTGGTTCAGAGCCCTCTCTCGCTGCGAGGGAGAGGCGGGGTGGTGGGGGGAGAGGAGGCGGGCGAGAGAACGGCCGTCTCTCTCTCCATGGTGCTCCTCTCACCTCCCAGCGCTACCCCGGTGAGTAGTGTGTGTGTGCGCGCGCTTGTAGCCAGCGAGCTTCAGTGGCAACAATCTGTGGCACTCCCTGTCTCTAATCACTTCCTACGTGTTTTCTTTTGGCAACGGTCGTATAATTTTTTTGTCAGTAGACTTAAGTGTTTGATTTCCATACACAACATGAGAGTTGGTTGTGATAGGCAGGAAATAGAAAAGCAGGTTGAGGGTATACTTGGATTGCTAGAACAAGGTGGTGATATCTGAACTTACTATCTTTAGACTCGGTACTGTTATAAAAATACTAGGTGTTAAAAGGGCCCTAAGGATATAATGCATGCATATTAATATTTGTTTGACCTGATTCCTAATTTTTCTTTCCTGTTCATTTTTTTTAACACACAATTTTACTAAATGAGGTCTATGTGCAAACATACTGAGAATTGGCACTTTGAAATCTTCTTGACAACCGTGCATGTACCCGTCTCTCCGAGCAGCTGGAGCATACTATCCTGCTCAGCCGCAGTACTCTCCATCAGTCCAGCCAGCGCAGGTGATCATTAACCCACAGCAACAAGCTGCACCTCCCCAGCAAGCACCCACACAGCCGCAAGGCCCGCCAAAGAGGGAACGCAAACAGGTAGTGTCTCCCAACAAAAGGCCGCCCGCATAAAAAAGTGATTGCAGAGAAAGTGGATTGTTTTGTCCATGTGGAACCTTCTCTTTTAACCTGAAAATGACAATGTCTTGGGTGGAAACAGTTGCTCAAAAGAGACTGGATGTTGCACACTGCTTATTTTTTAAAGGGTGACTGTATATTAAGAAGTAAAATTACAGATTTTTCATCCCTGCCAGATCACAATACGAGACCCCAACCAAGGTGGACGTGATATTACAAAAGAGATCATGTCAGGTGGAAGATCTACTACAGCAGCAACTCCCCCACAGGTGAGACTTTCATTCAGAAAGTCAACTCTGTATTAGTAAAGCATTGCTTATAAAGCTCTTTACAGCCCACAGGGAATGTAGTTGATTCCAATTTCTCTTTATGAACTATAAAAAATAAAATCTTTCTACATCAGTTGAAAATTTCACAATTAAATCATTTTTGGTCAACTAAAACAATGATTATCTAAAACAGCCCAGAGTTGAAATGTCTCCCTCTGAATCACTAATAATCTGCAAATACATATCCTCCTGGTTATTGGACAGTGGTATCAGTACTAATATAATTCACCTAAGATACTTACAGCATATCTTCTTTTCAAAGAGATATGCTGTAATCACCCCCCCCCAACCAACATCCTGGTCACGTTGGCTGTCTGCTTTTTACTACAGACATATGTTGCTTAGTTAATTTTCATATTCATGTCACATTTCACATTAACTTTGATATTAACTTTTAGTGTAACTTTGGAGCTCCAAGTGTAACACCCGTTAGTGCCCATCTGGAGCTCATACATGCCTCCTCTTTACTTACCTCGCCTGCTGAGTAAACAAACACCTAATTAGATGAGTAGAGTTAAATGCATCAAATATGAGCTCAGCTCATCTTTTTAATCGTCAAGTTTGACAAATTTTCTAATTTCCTAAACAGTAATTATTAGTCCTTATTGTAGTAGCCAGAAATGGCTTGTGAAGCTATAGCTTAAAGCTGAAGTTTAAGTTTGAACTGAATAAAGTGTTCTTTGTTCTCCTGCCATGTTTATGCCATTGACTATTCAAGGTGTATTGGCATTGCAAATGGATTTATTGTTTATTCCCTGATATTGAAAATCTGTTATGTTTTGATTTCTCCACTAATGATGGGGACTGCAGAAAGAACTCTCCTACCAAAGAGTGGTATAACCAATCATGGCCTGTTAACTGTAGTAGTGGCCAATTCTGGTACCAATTTCTCAGTTTATTTCCACTCTGCATTGTAAGATATTGGTTAACTATGTGGCTGATTACGACAAATGTCATTTATTTGCCTTTTATTATGCTTCTTTTTTGATCTTTGAGTCTGTTGGACTTGTTTTGGTTAAGCTCTTCTGCATATGATACTGGATGTATGGAAAATAAAGTACATTAAAAGTACATTAGCAGGACTGAAAGTTCGCATTACTGTAGGAAATGGAGACAAAAAATATGTATTCATAACATAAATCAACTGTATGGACCACTCACACTAAAGCATTCCTACACCACAACGCAGCTTGGCAGGCATCTTGAGGTTAAGTTTCATGTTCAGTGGCACATTGGTTAAAATAAATGAAAGCTGGACTGGAACCCACAACCTTCCTATTGCAAGTCAACTGCTCATCCCATTGGCCTGGTACTATTCAATGCAAGGGTTTCATACAGTCAGACTAACCAAGTATTATCAGTTTTTATCTGATACAATCCCAGAAAAAACTAGAAGAATTAGTGATGTTCTTTCTTTTATACAGTGCTTTGAAAACACATCTGTATCTCTCAAATCTTAGGCATCTGTAGCAGAAGTAAGCATTGCCCAGACCAATGGCGAAGTTGTACAGCCTGTTGCTGCAGTGACAAGAAGAGGTGAGGAAATAGTCCTGAGTTTGAATAGGAAAATTAATTATATATTAAATTTTTTTTCTTTGTTTCACACTCACCAGATGAACATGTGGAGCCTTGTGCCTCCACGGAAAGTCCTCCACCTGCTGCTCCAGCAGACACAGATTCTGTGGTGGAGGCCAAACAGGAGGTAAACAGACAGCTTACTCCGCCTGTTGAATTAGCTCCTCAATCTGTGACCACTGCAGCAGATCGACTTTCCCCGTCGATAAAGGAGCGGCAGTCTCCGCCTTGCCTCCCATCAGCAGAAGCAGCAGCAGGTACCAGTAGTGTTGCTGAAGCGGTAAATAAAGTCTGCACTGATGCTGGTGACACAGTCGATGCTCCGGTCAGACCTTCTGCAACATCGGTAGCACAAGAGACGCCTGAGAAAACAGAGGAGCCACAGGCTGCTCCATCTGAAAAGGAAGCTGAACAGAAAGAGGTGAAACCAGAAGGTGTTCAACTGGAAGAAGAGGGACAGACGCCTAGCGCCAAGTTGGAACCTCCGGTTGAAGTCGCAGCGACCCCTGTGGAGAGTGTGAAAGAGGACATCGGTGCAAAACCATCAAGTGATGTCTCCCTGCCTCTCACTGTACCAGAACCTGCTGCTTTACAAACAGAGGACATGGACCAGAGCTCTGAACCAGAATCTGCTCCAGTTAATCTAGCAGAGCCTCCTCTTTCCAACGGCCTTCCTCAGGAGACTGAAAAACTCTCTGAAGACGTACCAGTGTCTGACACTACACCCCAGGACAAACCCGACCTTTCCCAATCTCAGGAATCCACACCTGTGGCTAAAACCGCAACACCAGCACAGAAGGAAGAGGAGGAGACAAAGGAGGAAGAGCAACCACAGAAGAAGAAAACCGAAGATGCTCCTCTCACCTCTGCCAGCTGCCCAGAGGAAACTACTATGCAAGGTGAGGTCGATATGATTCTCTCTTGTATTTCGTCTTCATTGTTGGTAGTAAAACGGAAGATGTTTCAACATCTGCATCTGCTAAAGCAAGTATGTTAACTACTCCCCCTGTTCGCATCCCTTCAGTTTTAATAGTTACAGAATTAAAATGACTTGCATTCATCAACAACTTTAATTATCTCCCAGGAGAAAGTTGGTTTGCTACAGCAACATGAGGGAATGCCATACTGAGTCATATGGTTGTACATTGGTGCATGCCAGTTTAGATCCCACACAGAGCAATGAATGAAGGGTGTTGCTGTGTGTGTGCATGGGAGTCGGGTTGGGGGAGGGGGGTATAACTGTGATCATGCTTTTAAATCTGTGGGGGAGGGATGGGAATGTGGTTTTATGTGGGCTCATTTTAATCTGTAAAGCACTTTGTGATGCAATTGTATGAAAAGTGCTTTATAAATAAAGTTTGATTTGATTAATCAGTGCATAGAGGCGATAATTGCATTCCCTTCAACACTTATTACTGTTATTACACCCATAGAAACCACACTGCTCTATTTCCCCCTCAGTTGTGGAGCACACCACAAATACAGTCAAATGGATAGATATACAGAATTGAAGGGAATGACCCACTTTTTATGTTCAACAACTTGTCCTCTGTCTGTAGCTGCTACATCTGTGCCAAAGAAGAAGAAGAGCATGAAAGAGCTCAACAAAAAAGCCATTGGGGACGTCCTGGATGCCTTCAAAGAGGTGAGTCTCACTTCAGCTGATATATTACACACAGTTGTGTTTATAGGCATATTCACCTTTATGGTGATCATTATTGTAAGCCAACTTAAACATGATTATGTTTTAGGTGGAGCTGGATGTCAAGTCTGTTCCTGAACCCTCAGTGGTTCAGGTCAGCCTTCCAGCGCCAGCGGAGCCTCCCGCTGAAGCAGTAGATGAGACCTGGGAAGAAAAAGAGGACAAGCAGAATGCAGAGCCGGACAAATCTAAATCTACCCTTGAGCCAACTGAGCAGAAATACCAGTACAAAGAAGGTGAGCTATGACTTTGAGCACTAAATGAAACATTCTGGAAAAAGTGAGTTGGTGCACCAATTTTTTACAATGTTGAGACTGTAAGGAGACTTGGATTATAGTTCCAAAAAGCTTCAAACTATTTATAGAAAAAAAATGTTCAAATATCTGTGGTGAAGTTATGCTTTAATTAGGGAAAACTATGTAGTTAGTTTATTTTAAAGCAGACTCAAAGTATTAATCATTGTATTATCCCTGGCCTTTAAAACCCAGCAGCAGATTTGTTGCAGTTTAAAAAATGTATTTTGGGCTCTTCTGCAAAAGGAAAAAAGCTAATGATAATGAGATGAACATAAGATGATTATTTCGTTATATTTATTCAGTTTAGACTGTAGTAGACTGTCTGAGCATTTTAAAGCAATTTAAAAGAGCTGTGCTTAACGTTTAAGTCAAAGGGCACATGCACTACTCATGTCAATGGTTTGAGACTGAACAAAAGCCTTTTGACAAAGATATGCAGAACCCCCCTGAATAGTTGTCTGTCAAAGAAATACCAATTAGATTGCCATGAACAAGTTACTACACTGTAAAATGTTGGAAAGGTACACAGCTGAAAGCAGACCTATAGCACATTAAGTGTCCGTTCTAAAAGTAGGAATTTCTGGGTCTTTTGTCATTGCCGACAAACGCATTGTGATTATAGCTCAGAATAAACAAATCCCTTACTCCCTAATTACCATGTTGTTTTCTACTCCTGTTCTGCGTGTTGTCTTTCTGAAAACGTCTGATTTTTAATAGCATTAAAGCTGCCTCAAATACTCCGGACTGCAGCTTTAAAACATGGACAACTCGAGTGTAAAAGAAATGTAATTTTGTAGTGACCTTTTCTAACTTAAATTATTATAACATTGTATCCAGTTTGGAAGTGTAGGCATGCATGTGATGCAAGTGCACTGACACATCTCAAATGTGTGTTACTCAGACCAATGGGAGCCAATAAACCCAGAAGCAAAGAAGCAGTATGACAGAGAGTTTCTTCTGCGCTGCCAGTTTAGCAGCGCCAGTATGCACAAACCTGAAGGTCTGCCTGTCATCAGTGATGTGGTCCTAGACGAGGTATGTAGTATGTATTTTTTTCCCTTCATGGCAGAACATGCATATTTCACAAAAAGCTTTGACAACAAGGTGGTATTTTGGTGCATTTTTGCCCTCTCCATGTGTTTTGTGAGAGAAAAGCTGTGGTAAGGTTGTAGAAATCAATCTGCCTCTTTTACGCCCCTTACTCGCCAAGTGATGCTACCTCAGCCACATATTCAGTCTGCTTTATACTTGGAGAAGGCTTTTATTGTGAAGGTTTTCCCTACTGACCCTATAAAAAGATGCATACTACGTGTTCTTGTTTTGACATTGGTTCAGCTGTGATTTTATTTTCAGGTGACTATAACTGTGGTAGTTATTAAAACTAATCACAATTTTCTTGATGACTAGGGGTAAAGAACTGCAATTCATAGAATGTGTCTTCTAGACCATTTGTCATTTGGTATCAGGCTGCACAGAAAGCAAGAATAACTTACAATATTTTCGCTTTATTTATTATCCAAGTCTAAACAATGTTTTATTTTGAAAAATGTCCGGATTCATCTGGCTTTAACTCCCTCTCGACGTATGTCAGGACGGTTGCATCGGTCACATGATAAATCACAGCTAAAAACAAACCCACAAGCTAGCAGAACGATTAAAAACGGAGATCTCTGAAAAGTGTCTTTGCGAAAAGGAAAAAGGTCCATTGAAGAGTCTGAAGAAGAGCTTACAACTTACAAGAAACAAACAGCTAAATTTACATTTACAGTCCACACCATTCTGAAAATATAGATTTATTGAGAATTTACTGGCAATTTCCATGCACAGAGCCCCTGGTCTGCTTAATATGTGGCAACCAGCTTTTTAGTGAGGCAATGAAACCTTTAAAACTGCCACAGACGGAACTGTCGTTACAGAGAAACAGCCACTGATTCAGCTGCGTAGTGATTTGCCTTTTTCATGCAGTTAATCATTTTTTGTGGCAAATTTTATTTTAAGGGTATGTTTAAACGTTAACATAGTAACCAGAGAGCATTAGTGGGCAGAGAGGATGTTACTCATGTTATGTTGTTGGCGCAATGATACGGGGACGCTGCTAATAAAGTTACGAGCACACCTTGGATTTACATTTATTATATTTAAAATTAACCCTGGTTTTTATGCCCTTCGATTCTTTTAATTTTGTTGCATTTTCCGCCGTTCCGTGTGAATATGGCAAAAATAAATGTTGGGGACCACTGGTCTAGACAATCCCTCTGCTTTGGGATTTTGCCATCTCCACTTGGGTTTTAGGAATGGCCAGAGATGACTTGTCTTGACGGGTTTGACCAATATGTTATGTGGAAGAGGTTATAGCTTCATTTACTTTTCCAGGTAAACAAGACTCCGCTGCGGCCTGTTGATCCAAGCCGAATGATGAATGTGGGTTCTGATTTTACCCCTCCGTTTTTGGGGGGTCTTGGAAGCAAATCAGTTGGACGACCCCAGGTTATTTAAATTCATAGCTTCTTCTTTCATAATTATGTTGTCAAAAAAAAAAACTTACTTTCTAAATCTGTTTTGTACTTTCAGCCCTCTGGGTCACATCGCTCCCAGCAGAGCTTGCGAAAAGAGCCCAAGAAAATCATCATCATCAACAGCAGGTCTCTTACAGACAATGTGCAGCTCAACAAAGCTGCGAATGCCTGGAAGCCCTCTACCACAAAGCCTGAAGACAGCAACCCTGAAGAGGCTGGTGATGAGCAGACAAGGACTCAAGAGGTGTTCAAGCGTCTGCGCAGCATCCTGAACAAGCTCACCCCCCAGAAGTTCCAGGAGCTGATGAAGCAAGTGATGGAACTGAAAATAGACACGGAAGAGAGGCTGAAGGGAACCATCGATCTCATCTTTGAGAAGGCCATCTCAGAGCCCAACTTTTCTGTAGCCTACGCCAACATGTGCCGCTGCCTTATAGGGGTGAGTCATGTTGTATTGTGCACATTATGACTGCTCTAATGATGACTCAAGCTTTGTGCCACGTGTCTGGGCCACTGAATGCTAATGATGGTATTGAGGAACTGAAAGAGCAAAATTATCCAAGTTTATTCTCAAATATCTAATTATTTTAAGAGTTGAGTCAAACTCTGGTTTATTGTTGCCCCTCTCCAGCTCAAAGTGCCCATCCCAGATAAGCCTGGAAACTTTGTGAACTTCCGCAAACTTCTGCTCAACCGCTGCCAGAAAGAGTTTGAAAAGGACCAGGATGATGATGAGATTTTTGAGAAAAAGCAGAAAGAAATGGAAGCTTCAAAGAACGTATGTTTTTTTTTTTTTTGTTCCTCCCCCTTTATTTTAATTGTTTAATTTGGTCAAAGTTAATCTTCTGGCTGCAAAAACACAAATTAATCTTGTCTAATTACTTCTCTGTAGGATGAGGAACGTGAGCGTTTAAGGGTGGAACTCGAAGAGGCCAGAGACAAAGCTCGACGGCGCTCGCTGGGTAACATAAAGTTCATCGGTGAGCTCTTCAAGCTAAAGATGCTGACAGAGGCCATCATGCACGACTGTGTGGTCAAACTACTGAAGAACCATGATGAAGAATCTCTTGAGTGTCTCTGCAGACTGCTTTCCACCATTGGCAAAGACCTGGACTTTGAGAAGGCCAAGGTGAGTAGGTTATTAGCAGATACAGCAGTAAGGGGGCGACATTAAATGGTCTTCTGTGATGACTTTTTTTTTTGTGCCACGTGTCTGGGCCACTGACTATTTATGATGGATCGAGGAACTGAGAAGACATAAAGTTCATTCCAAAAGTATTTTTACCCCTTGGTCTTGCACTTTTACAAATGTTCGCTACATCACTAGATACAATCCAGTGCAACTAATGGCCTTCACAACAATTCAGATGGGAGAATCTATCAGCAGGAAAACTATTAGTTTTGCCCTTACCAAACTTGGCATTTTATGGAAAAGTGGTAGGAAAGTACCGTAATTTTCTGACTATTGAGCACACCTGAATAAAAGCCGCACCACCTAAATTTTAAAAGAAAATAAATTTTTTACATATATGGACCGCACCTGGATAAAAATCGCATGTAATCATGTTGTAACCATAGACTGTATATAAAGATGGATGAAGCCTCTCTGATGTCACCCATAAGTTTCTGGAGAGCTGAATTAAAGCCAACTGGGCGGTTCCAACCACCACCATCTTGGCTCAGTCACTCATCTCGTCACGCCCGGAAAGTACAAAAATGGGCAAAGAGGTGTAGCTGAGAGTGGGGCTGTGAGGGTGGGGGCGTATGATTGACACTCGATGTAGCTACCAGCTAACTAAGCTAACCCGAAGGTTAGCAGGAGGAAAGAATGGAGCAGAGACTTCTTGGACAGTCTGTTAGTGCAATCAATTCAATTCAATTCAAAAATACTTTATTGATCCCAGAGGGAAATTAAGTGTTGGTATAGCTCATATAATTAATTCTTTAAGGAGTTGTTGTAGATGATGATGGCTGTGGGCAGGAAGGATTTCCTGTAGCGGTCTGTATTGCAGCGAAACTGAAGAAGCCTCCGACTGAAGACGCTCTGTTGTTTTATGACTGTCTCATGAAGAGGATGCTCAGGGTTGTCCATAATTTTTTTGATTTTATGAAGAATCCTTCTTTGCATCATCATCTCCAGATTTTCCACAGTCGTCCCAAGAACAGAACCCGCCTTCTTTATCAGGTTGTTTAGCCTTTTTAAATCCCTGGCTCTGATGCTGCTACCCCAACAGATGACGGCTGAAGAGATTACACTCTCCACAACAGACTTGTAGAAGATCTGCAGCATCTTGCTGCAAACCTTGAAGGACTTAAGCTTCCTCAAGAAGTACAGTCTGCTCTGTCCCTTCTTGTAGATGGCTTCACTGTTGGGCCTCCAGTCCAGTCTGTTGTCAAGGTGAACTCCGAGGTATTTATATTCCTCAACCACCTCCACTTCTCCCATGATGGAAACAGTTTTTGACTTATCCCTGTTTCTTCTGAAATCTACAATCATCTCCTTTGTTTTGTTCACATTCAAGGTGAGACGATTGTTTCCACACCATGTCACAAAGCGGTCCACCAGCTCTCTGTATTCAGCTTCTTGTCCATCTCTGATACACCCGACAATTGCAGAGTCATCTGAGTATTTCTGCAGATGACAGGTCTCTGATTTGTACTGGAAGTCTGAGGTGTACAGAGTAAAAAGGAATGGTGAGAGTACGGTCCCCTGTGGCGCTCCTGTGCTGCTGACCACCTGGTTTGACACACAATTCTTCAGTCTCACAAATTGTGGTCTGTTGGTCAGGTAGTCATTGATCCAGGCGATTGTTGAGGGCTCCACCTGTGTCTTCAGGAGTTTCTGACAAAGCAAATCAGGCTGAATTGTGTTAAATGCACTAGAGAAATCAAAGAACATGATCCTCACAGTGCTGCCTGCTTTGTCCAGATGACAGTGGGTTGGTTGAAGTAGGTGGATGATGGCATCTTCAACTCCAACTCCACAGCGATAAGCAAACTGCAGTGGGTCCTGATACGTTCTTGTTTGCTTACTCAGGGGTGCCAACAGGAGTCTCTCTAGGACCTTCATGATGTGGGATGTCAGGGCAACGGGTCTATAGTCATTGATGACTGATGGGTGAGTTCTTTTGGGTACTGGAACAAGGCAGGATGTCTTCCACAACACTGGAACCTTCTCCTGAGTTAAGCTAAGGTTGAAGAGGTGCTGCAGAATCCCACAGAGCTGCTCTGCACAGGCCTTCAGGACTCTGGGGCTGACACCATCTGGACCTGCAGCCTTGTTCCGGTTCAGTTTCTCCAGCTGCCTCTTCACCTGACTTTTGGAGACAGACAAGTGGGAGGGGGAGGCCAAGGGGGTAGCAGCATTTCCTGACGTGGTTGAAGTCAAACTTGTGGAATTAGAAGAGTCCATGGCTGAGGTGAAGGATAAAACATCCGAGGTGTAACAGGAAAGCCGTTGATCAGAGGATAGTGGGATGTCTGTTTGGCTGGGAACAGGAGAGGGGGATGCTGAGCTAGTTCCTGAACTGAACCTGTTGAAGAATGTGTTCAGTTCATTGGCTCTGTCCAGACTTCCATCTATCCAATCCTTCCTGTCCTTAAAACCTGTGATCTTTCTCATTCCTGACCAGACATCTCGGATATTGTTCCTCTGTAGTTTGTTCTCCAGCTTCTTCCTGTATACCTCCTTGCTGTCTCTGATCTTGACCTTCAGTTGCTTCTGTATACTCCTCAGTAATTCCCTGTCTCCCTCCCTGAAGGCTCTTTTTTTCTTGTTTAGCAGTTCCTTCAGGTCACTGGTGATCCAGGGTTTGTTATTAGGGAAGCATCTCACTGTTCTGGTGGGGATGATGTTGTCTACACAGAAGTTTATATAGTCAGTCACACACTCAGTCATGGCATTGATGTCCTCTCCATGTGCTTGGCAAAGAGTCATCCAGTCTGTGGTTGCAAAACAACCCTGCAGGGCTTCTTCAGCTTCCTGTGACCATTTTCTCACAGTTCGTTTTGTCACAGGTTGCCTCTGAACAAGTGGTTTATATTCTGAACAGAGAAAAACAAGATTGTGATCTGATTGTCCCAGAGGAGGTCTTGGTTTGGACGTGTATGAATCCTTTACATTTGCATAAAACAAATCCAAGGTCCTGTTTTCTCTTGTAGAGCAGCTGACAAACTGTTGAAATGTTGGAAGTGTAGTAGAGAGCGAGGCATGATTAAAATCACCAGATATTGCCACAAATGCATTGGGGTGCTGTGTCTGTAGCTTAGCAACAATGGAACTGATGACATCACATGCATTGTCGGCAACGGCTGAAGGTGGAATGTAAACAACTGCCAAAATTACACTGGTGAACTCTCTTGGCAAATTATATGGACGAAAACCTACTGCCAAAATTTCGACATCTGGGCTGCAGAGACGACACTTCACAGTAACATGTCCTGGATGACACCATCTGTTGTTTACAAGCACTGCTACTCCACCACCTTTCCTTTTTCTACTCGTCTTCAGATCTCTGTCTGCTCGTACAGTCAGGAAGCCTGGCAGAGAGACGTTGGAGTCGGGGATATGATCCAGCAGCCACGTCTCCGTAAAACACATAACACTGCATTCACGGTACTCTGGCTGAGTCCTTGTAAGGGCTTGAAGTTCATCCATCTTGTTAGCCAGTGATCTTACGTTGCCCATCATGATCGATGGAAGAGATGGCTTGAACTTCCTCTTTCTCTGTCTCCTTTTCGCTCCTGCTCTGCATCCACGTCTCCTTATCAACTCATCAGGGATTTGTGGTTTCAGTTGAGGTATTATTTCAGCTTTTGCGATGTTAATCAGCTGCTCCCGGCTGTAAACCACATTGTTGCCATGGTTACGCATCATAACAAATTGTCAAAAAGGGAAAAACTTACAGCAAAAATCCTTCCAGCTTCACAGCACCAAAAACTAGAAAGTATACAGGTCAAAAAAATGCAATCTTTAAGAAAAAAGAGGAACCAATGTACAAAAAAACAAAACTTAATATGTAGCCAACAGAGCCACTCCAACATGCAGCCACCCAGAGCAGCGCAATTCTAGAATCAATACCACAACAAGCCATGTTTTTTCAATAAGTGCACGTTTAACATCCAAACACGAATAAATATAGCAGACGCAACTGATGGTCAAGTTCAGAGAAACAAAATAACGCAAGTCCAAGGCTGAAGGCCTTCCTTGTAGCATGTGGTGGAGCAAGTCACTAGCCACCAGCGCTAGCGCTGACAGCTCATCTGACCCCTGTCAATCAAAAGGACAAGCCCCTTATTATTCATAATTCAATCTTAAATTACATCTAAATTTTTAAAATATCACCACCACCCCCCTTCCGAGAGTTGTCCTGGCAGCAAACTTGACCTATTAAACCTACACTGGTTTTTTGAACCAGACTGTAAACATGTTTATTTCTGCTGTGAAGTTGGCTTTTTGAATATGGGAGTAGGCCTAAAATTTTGCAACATAACTCAAGAAGGTATGGACGGATTTCGATAGAATTTTCAGGAAATGTCCGTAATGGCACCAGGAATAACTGATTAAATGTTGGGGTTGATTTGAGATGAAGCGTGTATCCACCCAACTACCATCTGCGCTAACTTCCACTCCTCTCCCTTGTGAGAGTGGCTCCCCTCTTGCAGCAGCCTCAAATCTCCGCTTTCGGCTGGAATAGCGCAGGAAAAGTACAGAAAGTTAGAATTGGATAACAGCATGGGAATTGGGGATTGAGCAGCCCGGGTGGAGGTCTGCGCTCTGTGTGCTTTGTTTTTATTATTTTATTTTTTTTTAATTCAGCCTGAAAATTGGCAGGGTGCCAACATGGCATTCACAAAACATGACAGTAACATGCCTGGTTAGAAAATAAAACATACTTTAGCCTACCATGAAAGTAATTGGTTTCTCTCTAAATCTTTCTCGCTGAAGCCACTGAAGTAATTTTTTTTTCAGTCTTAATGTCCTCTGAAAGCCTTTGTCGTCTTTTTATGTTGACTCAGTTCTTCCTAATGCCTCCTCTGTCTCACCATCGATTCATTGTTGCCAAGCTTATGTGCCGTAGCTCTTATTCCTTCTTTGACACCCAGCTCAATTGCATCATATGCATTTCTTCATGTGTTTTCCATGATGAGGGTGCATGAAAACTACCGGTAGCATCTTCTTCAGCCCATAATCTTACCCCACTTCTCTCTCACTTTTACGCTTCCTGCTATAGTGCAACCAAACCCCCCCCAGGCTTATATCCAGTAAAACAATCTATAAATTAGCTGCAAGGTTGTATAGAACGCAGGGTCCAAAGTATGTGAAAAAAGTAGCGGCTTACAGTCAGACAATTATGGTAGTTGTTGGAAAAAATGCCATAGGAGGGCCTATTTAAAGTTTTATCACAAACCATGTAAGGCATTGTATTAAATCCCTTTCATTGTTTTTCCAATTCTGTTTTATTTTTTCCAAAATTCCACTTTTTCCAATAAGACCATATTCATTGGGGATGTGTATTGGCAAGAATCTGGTGATATATGTATCACAATACAGGGGGGTCGATACGATATATTGCGATACTATTAGTAAGACAGTATATTGTGATTTTTAAAGCTTAATTTAACTGTAGAAAAACTGTCATCATTCTAAACACTCCAACCTGATTCATACTTTAACACATGACTGAGAACGGGTACTAGCACCTGGGTACGTACATGTTGGATTTATCATCAGATGAACATGCGTACGAGTGGCCATCGCACATTTTATAAATCAGACTTTTGACTGTTCATACGAACATTCTAAATTTCAATCGTAGGATAGAATATAGGACAGTTTATACGAATGTTTTATAAATGAGGGCCCAGGACCTTTGTTCATGTTTATTTCCTAACTCTGTCCCAGAAGCCACTGGAAAAACATGACAGGTCAGTGTTTTCGTGTTTAGCTCTCATTTTCCTGCAGGTTGAGCTGACAGAACTTATAGAAGGGTTGTTATCCCGATTCATAAACATCACTAGCCCTGAGCCTTGCATTAAGCTTCGAGTTTTATTTTTTTATTTTATTTTATTTGGAAGAAGTCTGTGTTTGAGTGAGTTTTTCGCCATGACTGGCTGGTTTATTCTGTGTGGAAAGGACGGCCGATCCAACCCCCGCCAAATCAGGTAGCAACATGTACAGGAGCTGCAGCTGCCAAAACACTACAGGAACAGCGTTTTATTGTGTATTACATTTTGTTTGTTAAAATCCGCAATTCCGTCTGCCTTTCCCACATTGCAAACTTCATAGAGCCAACTACTCTGTCAGTCTATACACCAGTCTACTTCTGCTGCTCCTCCCCCCGGCCCAACTATTTTGAGAAGCACTGATGCAAGGTACACGACAAACATGTGAAAGAGGGTGTTCTGGTCAAGTGAGATCAAACCAAATTTACTGATCTACATGCAACTTTACAGTAAAGATGTAATAGAAAACTAAGTCTGTATGTCTCTCTGAAAACATTATTGAGAAACACAATGGTGGCAGTGTCAGGCTGCAGAAATGCTTTTCTCCAGCAGGGCCAGAGCATGGCTGGTCAAAGTTGATCAGAAGATGGCTGGAGCAAAGTCCAGGTCTAAATCTTAAATGAGAATCTGTGCGAAGGCATGAAATTGTTGTTCGACTGTTTTTCTTCCAATTTATATGTGGTCGAGCTGTTTAAAAAGAATAAGTGGCAAAGATTGTGAAAAAGCTCAAGGGGTATAAATACTTTAAGGCACTGTACATGACATATTTTACTTTGTTTCCTAACCAGGGCATATAAAAGTCATAAATGTTTTGTCTTTATCAGCCTCGCATGGATCAGTATTTCAACCAGATGGACAAGATCATCAAAGAGAAGAAGACCTCATCCAGAATCCGCTTCATGCTGCAAGATGTTTTGGACCTTAGAAAAGTAGCTAATAATTCATGTAGCAGTAAAGGAGCTTATAAGTGAATTTGGTGGTGATTATTTATTTTTTCCTTCTGGTTTTTGTTGTCGTGTTTTTTGTTTTTGTTTTTTTTCTTTAGAACAATTGGGTTCCTCGAAGAGGAGACCAGGGTCCTAAAACAATTGATCAGATCCACAAGGAGGCAGAGATGGAAGAGCACAGGGAACAGATCAAAGTCCAGCAGCAACTCTTGTCAAAGAAAGACAGCCGCGGCCCGCACACCCCAGCAAGGGGCCGGACTACTCAGCCTCAAGATGAGGGCTGGAACACTGTGCCCATCTCGAAGAATCGACCCATTGACATCACCCGCCTTAGCAAGATCACAAAGGTCAAACCTCCAAAGCTCCAAACTTTACTCTCTGATGTGTTGCACATTTGAATGTTGCAGTATTTTATCAATTCTGATATCATTTTTGTACTTGGAGCTTCTTTTTATAAATGCCACTTGGTTGTCTCTCTGCAGCCTGGGGCCCTGGACTTCAACAATCAGCGGCTGGCTCCGGATGGGAAAGGCATGTGGGGAAGCTGGGGAAAAGGCAGCAGTGGAGGAAGTGGAGCTAAACCAGCAAGTGGAGATCAAGGTACATTCCTTGTCTTTATAAAAACTTTGAATTTGAGGTGATTTTTCTGGTTTTGCCTCTAATTTTTTTTTCTTCTTCTCCTTTTTGTATAGACTCTGGACGTCCAGCAACCAGCACTCTCAACCGATTCTCAGCACTGCAGCAGTCTGGTGCAATGTCATCATCAACAGACTCTGATCGCAGAGTTCCTCAGAGGTAATGAGAAGCAGCGAGTTTCTCCCTAAAATTCCCTCTTCTTGGCCACTTTTCTGCTTAGAGCAATTACTCTTCTAAATAAATGCACAGTAGTATTATTCAATCATATTAACCTACTGGAAATGTCTAAAGTATATAAATCCATAACTTTTAGGTCAAGCGGCAGTCGGGAACGTGGTGGTGACAGAGACCGGAATGACCACGACAGGGATCGCTATGACAGATTTGCTCGCAGCGAGAGACAAGATAGGAACCAATATTCCAAGAGAAGTTTCAGCAGAGAATCACAGGAGCGTGGTGGAAGAGGCGGAGACAGCCGGTCCTCTGCAGAATCTGTTCGCCGCGTTGCCAGCATGACCGACAATCGGGACAGAGGAAGCAGAGATCGAGGTAGTCAAGACAGGGGAAGCAGGGACCGAAAAAGCAGAGATCAAGGTAGTCGGGACCGTGGAAACAGAGATCAAGGGGGTCGGGACCGAGGAAGCAGGGACCAATCTAGCCAGGACAGGGGAAGCAGAGGCCCAAGTGGTCGGGACACAGGTCCAAGCAAAGACCTCCCAGGTACCAAATTTTAGGAGCTAGGACAAGATTGAAAATTAACAATAGTCCATTTGACAAAAAAAGGTGAGCTTTAACTTTTCACTTTTTTTCTCTACAGTTAAGCGTGAAATTCCTCCTGCTTCTCTTCCCAAACCTGCCATGACTGAAGAGGAGGTGGAGAAAAAGTCCAACGCCATTATTGAAGAATACCTCCACATCAATGACCTAAAGGTACACACCTGTTTTGTCAGTCATGCTTCTTTTTGACATTAGCAGAAGCAGTACTTCCATCTCGGATTGTTCTTTTCTTCTCCCCTGTAGGAGGCGCTGCAGTGTGTTGCAGAGCTTAATAGTGCCTCACTACTCTATGTATTCGTGCGCAGCGGCCTCGAGTCCACACTTGAACGCAGCACCATTGCTAGGGAGCGCATGGGTTTGTTGTTGCACCAGCTTGTAGAGGCAGGCACATTGCCCATACAGCAGTACTATAAAGGGTAAGCAGAGGTCATCAAGGTCCTGTGTCTCAACAAGAACTTGAGAGTTAAAATAGAAATTGAGGATGTGAAGGTAAAGATTTTTTTGTCTTTTCTTTTTTAGGCTACTAGAGATCCTGGAAGTGGCAGAGGACATGGCCATAGATATACCTCACATGTGGCTCTACTTGGCAGAACTAATTACGCCCATGCTCCATGAGGGGGGCATCCCTATGGAACAGCTCTTTAGGTGAGTGCCTGAGTAGGATTGATGTAAGCAATTTTAATGTATACAGCAGAGCAAATAATACATTAACCCAATTTCCCTTCTTTCTTATCAGAGGTTATTTTTTGGCTCGTTTCTGAACATATCTAATCTCATTTTATCGCTGACACGTTTCAGTTGATGACTGAATTAATATGTAGGAAAAACGAGGATTACGATGATGTACCTCAATTTCTGTGCATGCAACTCCATGATGCTTGCGATGCACTGTCATGCAGGGTGCTGCAGCACTTACTCATACAGCCACGAGAAACAGAATATCTATCAGACTTCTTCAGCGTTGGCAGAAAGCAGCCAGGCGGAGTGGAAACTGAGCTCCTTGACAAGCTCCACACTGCTCTCTAGATTAAATGGTGTCATCATTTTCTCCCTGTTTTTTTCTCTTTTCACCATACCAAGTTTAGTTGTAATGATGGATTTTAGCACTAGAATGATCACATTTGTTCACATAAAGCGTCACAGTTATGCGCATATTCATAAAACTCTGCTTCTTTTGCACTGTACTCTGTTGACGAACAGAGCACAGCGCCCTCGGGCTGTTTTTAGGTGTGTTTCACAGGTTTTTACTGCAGACTCTAGTGACAAGCTCAGCGAAATGCTTTTTGCATGTGCAGGCTCCCCGCCACTGGCAAAACGCACTAGGGAGAGGGAGTTTTATGTTCCTCACACATTCACTTGTATTAGGATATAATACATTTACTTAAACTTATAGGACATTATAGTCTTCTATAATTAAATAATCAAAATTAACATGTTTAAGTCCAAGCTATAATATATACAGAATGTTCTAAAATCTTGGTTTCCAGAACCTTTTATTTGGCTTGATCACAGAAATAAGTGCAGAACTTTTCTTACTTTATTGATCCCAGAGGGAAATTATTTTTGAATTGAGATGTTAGTACAATCTAAATAGATTTATAAATGCTCCCTATTGTCGGGTTACTTTTCATGTTTAACATAAATTACAGGTTTCTAACAATAGCTAGAAGACAATTAGATTTTAAGAATAATTTTCCATTGGGAACAAAAGAGGAGTAATCAGGTGTAAATCTAGGTCAAATCTTTTCCAGCCAGAGGCATCAACATATATCCTAAATCAAAATATAATATATTAACCTTTAACACCCCCCCTCCCCCACCACCCCTCGAGTTCCCTTCTGTTGCATTATTAACAAATGTACACAACGGCTAAATATTATTGCAATCTTCAAGCTTATTAAAGCTAAAGGATTGATACCTTGCAATTGTGTCTTCAGGGAGATCTCGATGCCTCTCATACCTCTGGGGAAGGCTGGCTTGCTGCTGGCACAGATTCTCAAGTTGCTTTGCAAAGGAATGGTACGTACATGAGTCCTAAAAGTGGAGACTGTCATTTAAATACATTTCAAAACCCAACTAAAATATTTTTCACTTTGTAATCCTTGTCAGACTCATGAGAAGGTTGGGTCTTTGTGGAGAGAAGCTGGCCTAAATTGGAATGATTTCTTGTCCAAGGATGAAGACGTCAACAAGTTTGTCACCAATCAGGTACCAATGAGATTTTCAACCATATATATATATATATACCTGAAGTTGTGTAAAGGGGGTATGTTCCCTTGTGTGACAAATCATGCCTCTCTGGCAATCGTGTGTGCGTGTGCTGCATCTCTGGTACTGGTGATATCTTCTGTCAAAGTACTTGCTGTTAACAGATTTAAAGGTACAAAATCTATTTGTACTTTGAAATATGTAAAAAAAAAACAACAAAAAAAACTACCAGCACCAAGTTGCTGAACATTTTTTTCAGGCTTGTTTACATATTGTCTATTTCAGAAGGTGGAGTTTACCATAGGAGAAGAGACAGAGTCGAAGGAAGTTGGTAAGAAGAAGATCCTCAGTGGAGATGAAATCAGCAAAGAGCTGGACCGACTCCTTCAGGAGAAAGCAAACAACCAGCGCATCAGAGACTGGATTGAGGTGTGTGGTATTAGAAGTTAGAGGCACTACATGGTAGTGCTTTTTCAGGCACTTTTATTCAGGTTCTTGGTGGGAACCCGATTTTAAATTAATATCCATTTAGTTATTAGTAAAATGAAAAGTACTTATGCTTCTTTTCATGATTTCTCTCAGATGTGAATAGTTTCGATCATAGACATTTCAAATTTGCAGCAAAATGTTGGTCATTTAAAGTTAGAATCTGGTAGAAGGTTAACACAGTTAGTTGTATGGAAACTTCTTATTGCTTTGTTCCAACCATGTTAGTCCACAATATTGATTTACTGCTGTTGTTAAAATGCTACTTATATAATGCATACAAGTAGATAGAATAAGGTTTCATCAGCTGCTTTTGCCACGTCATGTTGTACCAACTTGACAGTGTGGGGGGAAACTCCATCTCAATATAGTAAAAGCCTCCAGCTTGTAGGTTAGACATCTTGAATCTTTTTGTAATGTATTATATTAATATTAATCATCCAACAATTGTGGTGACTGCTTTATTACTGTAGTTGTGATTTATTTCACAATGTCTTTTTTCTTTTAAGGCTAATCTGGATGAGGAGCAGTGTGCTTCCAGCCAGTTTCTACGAGCATTGATGACATCAGTGTGCCAGTCCGCCATCATATGTAAGTGGATCTAATCCAGCATGCAAAAACCAGAGATGCCCTCTTTTCTTTCTCTTTTTACTTGAAATGTAGCATGCTTACTCGCTGTCCTCTTGACTATGTACACCTTACTAGTAACAGGTTGCTCCCTCCCATTTGTTTCAGTGTTGTTTCAAGTCTTCACAGCGTTGAGTCAACAAGGTGTTACAGATATTGTTCAGAGAGTTTGGTCCAGATTAAGATGATAACATCAGTCAGTTGCTGCAGATTTGTTGGCTGCACATCCATGATTTGGATCTCCCATTCAACAACGTCCTTAAACGTCTGTTTGATTGAAATGTGGTAACTCCACAGGCCATTGGAGTAAAGGGAACCCACCGTCGAGCTCAAGCAACCAGCTCGAGATGAGAGCTTTATGAGATGGTGCTTCTTCCTGCTGGAAGGAGCCTTCAGAAGATGGATACATGTGGTCAAAGGGATGGACACGGTCAGCAGCAGTTCTCAGATGGGCTGTGGTGTTAAAAATGCAGATTTGGGATAAATCAATAAAATACCCCCTACACAGTTACATGACAACCTGCAGCCTCGATACAAGGTGTTGTGGATAGATGCCTTCCCTTTGCTTGTTACAAATTCTGATCCTACCAACTCAATATTGCAGCTGTAATCAAGGCTAATCACACCAGTAAAACTTTTCCCAGTTTTGGTTAGTCTGTGAATTGTAGCCTCAGTTTCCTACTCTTAACTGACAGGAGTGTCGCCCAGTGCAGTCTCCTGCTGCTGTAGCTTATCTGTTTCATGGTATGATGTGTTATGCACAGAGAGGCTATTGTGCATACTTTTGTTGTAACTAGAGGTTATTTGTTCTGCTGTTGCCTTTCTGGATAGATCCTTTTTGGGAGGGGGCGTTCTTTGTAAAGCTGAAATGTGGCAGTGTGTGAAAATCTCACAGCAGCCCATCTGGCATCATCAGCAACATAACCTTCAAAGTCACTACAATCCCCTTTCATCCTCATTCTGATGCTTTGTTTGAACTTCAGCAAATCATCTTCATCACGTTTAGATTCCTAAATGCACTGACTTGCTGCCTTGTGATTGGCAGATTTGCACATGTATGTAAAAGTGGCCGTTTTGAATGTATTTATATCAGTCCCCACTGTTGGCCTAATCAGTGCAGACGCTCTGTAACGGCAGTGATTGTGATAAGAAACTTTTTTTCCCTTTTTTTTTTACATCACAATTTAGGTGACAACCCATACAAGGTGGATGAGCAGCAGATCAAACAGAGAGCCAGTCTGCTGCAGAGATATCTCTGTGACGAGCAGAAAGCTCTTCAAGCCCTTTATGCCCTCCAGGCCCTCATGGTGCACATGGAGCAGCCTGCAAGTAAGTTTTTATTTCTCCTCTTTGCATTTGCAGTGAAGAACCTTTTAAGGAAGGGTACCGGCAAGAGTTTAGTTCATTTAGGTTATTTTGACTACTTAAGTTGGCACTTTGTTGAAGGAAAATGTATTTGGTCTATTTTTTGTTCTTTTAACATTTAATGACCTCATATTAGAGTCTCTAACAATCATATTACAAAAGGTGAGGAAGTTATTTTATTAGCTTTTCTACCCACCTGCTGCAATATGGTGAGAACGCCCTCATTTTCCGCCCTCTGAACGTCAGTACTGACCTCTGTGCTCCGTTTCTTTAGGCCTGCTGCTAATGTTCTTCAACACTCTTTATGACGAAGATGTGATCGAAGAGGAGGTCTTCTACAAGTGGGAGTCCTGCAAAGATCCAGCAGAGCAAACGGGCAAAGGTGTGGCCTTGAAATCCGTCACCGGCTTCTTCACCTTCCTCCGCAATGCCGAAGAGGAGTCCGACAAGGACTGAGGAATATCCTGCTTTCATCAAGACCGGGGTGGGGGGGATCTGCAGGCAACTGCGAACAGTAGTAGACAATATATTTAGCCCAGAGTGGCAGACTCAAATCAATCCTCAATGAGGATAAATCTTTATTTTATTTTTGTTTTGTTTTTGTTTTTCTTTGAGAGATGAACTCTGAAAGCAATCATTTCTCCCTTCCCTCTTCTCCTGCTTTACACAGCAAGTGTCCTCATGAAATAAACTTGAAAACACACTCAGCAGGACTGCTTGTTAATGACGTGTGAGAAATCCACACATCACTACGAAACGTTTTTTTTTTTTTCACAGTAACACAAACCAACTGGCTGCTTTTTCATTGTTCTAGACGATTATGCCTAATATCCTCTGACCTGCAGGAAGCAGCAGCAGGTGTGTGGGTGCGGTGGGTTCCCTGACTCATGGACCTCTTGGAACGATCTATTTCACAGGTCCTCTCTCTGTCTTTTACTGGAGTGTGCAGCATGACTGAAGTGTGCTTCGATTAAAAATTCAGTGGACAAAATGTTTGACATTAAGGACTTGAACTTAATTAGACAGATGGAGTTTTTAATGCAAAGGTTGTCTATTTTCTCTCTTCCTGTTTCCTATCATGAGCTTACAGAGAACCGATGTTGACTTTGACTACAGGGGGGTGGTCTTAATGCTTCCTCTAAGCCATCCTTTCCCATCCCCGGTAGTGAACCACACTGACTTTACCTCTTCTGTACTTTCACCTGACATTTATCAACCCAATCACCGTTAGAAACTTGAAATCTGCTGGGGGGGAAAAAATGACTTGATGAAATTAAATATATACAGTTGGGGGAAAAAAAACAAACAAACACAGAAGTGATCCGAAAGCCTTTTCTACTTTAAGTGGAAACTAATTTCAGGACCTTTCTGTAAATATATGATGAATTTTTCTTTCAGTTTTTCAGAAACGATGAATTTCTGATGTAATTGCAGTGTCTCCTTTCTCAACAGAAACCACACTTGTCCAGATGCAGAGAGGTGCTTTAGATAATTCAATGATTATTAGTTTTATTTGAATTTGTAAATATTTTTTGGGCTTTCTTTATTTAAGAAATGATTGCTTCTTTTGCATCGGAAACTGGAAAGATGAGGTGACATAAACATTACAATAAATGACTTAAGTTGCTGTGCAGAGTTCGAGTCTTGAAATGTGTTGAATGCTTCTAAACGTTTACGGATTGACTGGGAGTGTTGTCTCGTACCAACCGTGAAGCTGATCGAGGTGTTTTCCTTATCAGGCAACATTAAAAGCTCCAAGTAGGAGAGCAGAGGATCAGGTCTGTGGCCCAAACCTGATGGGGCAGTAAAGCAGCTGCTACTAACCTTGACTGCTTCTCCTGAGGTCTGGTCAACGGCTTCTTTTATCTCCTTCAGTAACGTCTTTAGATCTTTATTTTTAGCTAAATCTTCATGATGGAGTTGTATTTTTAATTACCACTGTTAGGATTTATAGAATCTTATGGACAATTGAACACATTGGAAGTACTTCTGTGGGAATTGCTTCATGTGTGCATCAGCTTGACCAGCTTTTGGCAACTCTGAACAAGTTGTCCACCCATAACATGACTGGAGTACAATCTGCAATTCCTCCACATTTCCTGTTTTTTCCTCAAACGGCACGTTTGACGACACCCTACTAGTTTCCCATTGGAATAAGGTCCAGGAATCTGTACATTAATCTTGTTGGTCTTGAACCTAAGTGCTGCTCTGTTACTGGTGTTTGGGGTCATTGTCTTTTATATATATATATATATATATATATATATATATATATATATATATCTTCAAATCATAGTATGGTTGCTGAGCCATGCTTCTGAGTTTTCAGTGTATCGTGGTTTAAATTCAACATTTTGGGGGTTCGAATTGCTTTCATTGGGCCACAGAAGGTTTTTTAATTTGTCTGTAAACCCGGGAATAGGTCGAGACACATTGTAACCTCTTGAATCCATCTGTTTTTCTAAAATTAGACCTTTTGGGGGCTTATTGCCGATAACTTGGCTTTAAATAGGTTGCCTACAATTTCCACTAGTAAATGTAAAACCTTCCATCCCTCTGGAGCGGATCAGTTGTCACGTCGACCGTTTAAGCTTTTCTTTGATCCATCTTCTTTCTGGTTTTCTTTCTATTTTTAAGCAATTGAGCACATTTTAGATGAGCAGCCTATTGTCTCTTGCACTTATTTTCCTCTTCAAACGATGTCTTATTACGAGCCCTGCGATGGACTGTTAACCTGTCCAAGGTGTAACCTGCCTCTTGCCCAATGAGTGCTAAGGACTAATATTACACACATTTTCAGAAGAGTTTTCTACATGGTTGTTTTAAGCAACCATAAAGCATCCTTTACATCTTCCTATCTACAATCCCCACAACCCACTCCATACTCAGAAAAAACCTCAATTAAACTATGCCTAATGTTAATAGGACCAAACTCAGTAGATCCTCCGGGAATCTATGTACAGCTGCTGCGTTAGATGTGTGAAGCACATTACAAACATATGAAAAACTCTCATATCTGCCATTTACTCTGCTTCTCCACCACTGAGAATGTGATCAGAGAATTTGTAGCCCTAGAATGTTAACAACCAAAACAGTAAAATGCTTAATGCGTTGAACATATCTAATCAAATCTAGCAGGCCATTTGAGGAGGGGGGGGGCTAAATGGATCTAGAGTGTATCTTTTTTCCCAAAACTATTTCTTTTTGGACTTCAGTGTTCGGTTTATTCCACATAATACAGTTAAACTGATAAATTGAATTAAGAAAAAGTATGATCAAAGTGATAAGGGGGCTTTGATGTTAATTGGACTAATGAATAGGCTACAGCACTTCTTTTAAATTATTGCAATTAAAAAAACACTTATCTAAGTAACGTTTTGTTTCATTATACCAGACATTTCTATATTTTTGGAATATAGTTGGCTGATGTCAAATTAAGTTAAACTATAAACGAAAAGGCCAGAGATTTCTACCTGTTTTTGTATATTAGCCCACATGGTTCTCAATTGACCCTTTCAAGGATTCCACCTTTCAGCCTGAATCCTCACGTTTATTTTAAGCTTATGAGGCATTATAAGATATTAAAAGCTCCCCTGAACATGAAAGATTGAATGTTTCTATATGCCTTGTTAAATTTTTCTTTTTTTTCTTTTGGAAGTCCTTGCGCAAAATGCTCAGTCAAGAAGAGGAAAGCTTTATAACTTATTGACCTAATTGAACGTATTTACCTGATCTTTCAAAGAAAGGCGACATCCTGCATGTGTGTGTGTGTGTGTGTTTTGTTTTTTTTAAGAGTCGTTTACTGAGCGACTGCATATGTCTGAACCTCTCTGATGAAGCGAAGTGTGTTGCAGTGATTCTTGGATAGAATCTGCAGGTTGCTGGATCTTCTTGGCAGCACAGAGACGAGAAGAAGAGGTGGGGGGCGGTGAAGAGATGACACCGCCTTGCTTTGATGACGCTCGCCATCGGGAGACATTTGGACAGCCTTCAGCCTATATGTAACCCATATACAGACCAACAAATGGTGCGCCCGAGTAGATGTAGTGCAGCCCATGAAGCTGGAGTTGCGGAGATGTCTCGGCCGTCACTGTAGCGTCGCTGCTCAGCCGCAGAGCCCGCAGCTTGAAGGACAAACCCCGCGGTATCATCTGTTGATCGGATCGGGAGACGATTAAGCGCCAAACAATGAGCCGCCGCGGTCCGACTTCCAGGTAGGTGGCCGAGAAAGACGAAGAGGGGGAGAGCAGCTATGATGGGGATCAGAAGCAGCGTTGTTAGGAGGCTCATGAAGGAGGGCTGTTTATCTGGTGCAGGTACAGAGCTATTGGTATGCAGATTGAGACTTCAGAGGCTTCAGCACGTCGGCTGCTGTTTCCATCTGCGCCTCTCTTTTTTTCTTTTTTTTTATTCCCACTTTGTCATAATTGCAGGCTGCAGACTTGCTCTCATCAATGGCGGATTGGTGCGTAATTCAGATGTAAGCGTTTCGCTTCTGCTGCTTGAATGCACCATTTAAAAAACCCCAACAAGTGTGGTTTCTGCACTGCAGCCTCGCTCCATTCACAGAGCTGCGGGCAGAGTGGCTTCACCCTCCCACTTGTTGGTCATATAAGTCGAAATCGGTGTCCAAAAGGTGCCAGACGAGACAGCAGTTATCTTAGAGGGATGTTGTACGCTTGTTTAAGCTTGGTGGGGAGCAATAATCCAAACAGCCTAAGCGTTTTAGCTGCAGTCACAGCCACAAATCGTATTCGTTTGGCTTAATTAGCTCCTTTATCTGATGCAGAGAGTTGGCAACACGCAGTTTGGGGATTTAAGAGGGACTCTACAGCATGAACATATTATGCAGGTGTTGTATTTATTTTCAAAAAAATAACATTTGATCACCTCATAATTTCTTCATCAGTCAAAAACCTTTCATTACAGTCAGGCGCAGGGCCTGGTTTCGGAGGATGTGGGCCCTAGAGCCATTTTTGGTGCCTTGGACCCAAACACACAGTACAATTGGATGGTAGCAGTAGTAGGTCAACTAACTTCCTGCCTGTCATTCTGGAGGACTTAAGAATGTGTTGCCCACACACCACTGCAGAAGTAACCCTGCATTCGTTTTCTGCTCATATCACTTCATATCAGCTTAGTCTCCGTTACTGTTACTGGTTTATTGCTTCTGCAAACCTCTAGGTCTCACCAGCTTAAGGTCTTTTGATAGCTGTTTAAGGACATGATGTGGAGTTGCACTTTTTCATATTAAGATTTGTGACTGTTACCACTTAATAGTTTAAAAAACATAAAAATGTTCTCACCTTACCAATGATTAAAACCCTGTTTATACTGGGTAAGACATTGATGCATTTATTACCCAACTAGACTTCCTCTATACGCTTCATTGACAACATGAAGGAGTTCACATCAGAATATGACCTTAAGGAGTCAGAACCTGGTCTATATGTGCTCTTTGGCATCTGCGATGGGTCTAACTTTTCAATAAATCTAATTTTCTTCAGCAAAATTATCTGACCTTCACTCAGTAATTTATTTTACGGTTGAACGTTGTGTTGCTATAGTTATTCTGATTGGTACAGTATATATAGCAATCTAATCTGTCGCCCTGCTTTTCACCTTAACACTGCTTGGATTTAAAAAAAAAAAGTTTCCCACAACACCGTTAAAACAAGGAGCTTCATTCAGCAATCACAACCAAACCCTATGCTACTTGAATAAAAATAATTTTTAGATGCCTAGAATGAAGTTTTATATTAAACTTAAATCCGTTCGAAATGGAGAAATAATTTAAGATAAATCATAAGTACATTTCGTTTGTGATACAATCTAAAATGCTAATAAAAACATTTAAAAACTTGAACACTATTAAAGACTAATTAAAAATTTTATAGAAACAAATAAAGATAGAACTTAATTAAAATTTTATAAACATTATTTATAAAAAATATAGTAAAACGATAAGGGGATTACTAAAGTTCAAGCCAAAAGAGTTCAGTTTTTCATTTGCTTTTTGAAAAAAAATCAACAGTCTGCTCGGAGGTCTTTAGGAAGGTTGTCCAAAGGTGAAAATAATATGAAGGCAAAGCAAGGCAATTTATTTGTACAGCACACTTTCAACAACAGGGTAATTCAAGGTGCTTTACATGATTTGGTGATAAAGAAAAAAATAAAATATAACATCGGAAATAAAAGCAGCAATTTAGCATGAAACACACAACAGATGAGACACAAAGCATGAAAAATAGCAATAAAGCATGGATACATATGATACATATGACATTAATCGTTTACTCAAACGCAATTCTAAACAGATGAGTTTTTAGTTTTGATTTAAAGCAGCTCTGTCAACTTGTCAGGAAGTCTGTTCCAGATTAGAGGAGCATAGAAACTGAAAGCTGCTTCTCCATGTTTGGTTCTGAGTCTAGGGATGTTTAGTAGGCTTGAGTTGGAGGACCTGAGTGGTCTGGGTGGTTGGTACAGTGACAACAGGTCAACAATATACTTTGGTCCTAAGCCATTCAATGATTTATAAACTAGTAAAAGTATTTTGAAGTCTATTCTCTGAGCTACAGGGAGCCAGTGTAAGGACTTTAGAACTGGGGTGATGTGCTCTACTTTCCTGGTTCTAGTGAGGACACGAGCAGCAGCGTTCTGGATCCGCTGCAGCTGTCCGATTGACTTTTTAGGCAGACTTGTGACGACGCTGTTGCAGTAATCAATCTGACTAAAGATAAACGCATGGATGAGTTTTCTAAGGTCCCATTGCGACATCAGTCCTTTAATCCTAGAAATGTTGAAAGGTGATAAAACTCTGACCTTGTTATTGACTTTATGTGACCTTGGAGGTTCAGGTCTGAGTCCATTACTACACCTAGGTTTCAGGCATGATCAGAAGTTTCTAGCTGTATTAACTGAAGCTGTGTGCTGACTCTTGATCGTTCCTCTTTAGGTTGGAAAAAATGATTACTTCAGTTTTGTTTCTGTTAAGCTGGAGAAAGTTATGGCACATCTATCGATTGATTTGCTCGATGCATTTCTTTAGGGTTTGGATGGGTTCAGAAGCCTATATTAGTTTTAGCATTATCTTACCAACAGCTACCAACAGAAAACGTTTCTCTGGAAACCTAACGGATCTGCTTGACCTGTAGGATTAAAGCAAATCACATTTGCAGGTTGCTCTAATACAAACAAGCAAAAGGACTTTGTATTCAAATCTCAAGTGCACAAGGAGCTGTTCAATCAATTTTTCTTCTGATAGTTATTTAGGTTTTTAAGGTAATGGTTAAAAATAATGAAATTAGGTTTTAGAATTAGAACATGGGTCCTGATGGTTCCTTTATTTAAAATGTTTAATGATAAAATACTTTAATAGCAGAGTTGCAAAAATGTCCTTAACTTGTGAGAACATGAAATAAATTTACACCACCCTGTAAACAAAATAAAACACAATCTTCAATCAAATATGACAAAAATACACAAAACAAACAAAAACACTTAACTGGTAGAAAACAACTGAATTAATTAATGATCACTGTAAAATGATTATTTCAGGCTGACTCAGATTGTTTGATTTTCTTTAAATAGTTTTTACAAAAACCTACCTTTCTGGCACACTTAACATGGGGGGGGGGGAAGGGAATATGTTTGAATTTTTTGACATTAATGACTAAGACTTTGTCCAAAAGGAGTTCCAAATCAGGCAAAATGAGAATTTAAAAAAGCCCAAATCTGAACTATGTGTAAAATAGATCTATTACTTAAAGGGGTTCATTTGTGTTATTCTTTTGAGGAATTTTAATTAGATAAATTAAAAAAAGATTCTTTAAACAAGTTTTTTTGTTGTTTTTGGGGGTTGTTTTACTGTTGTACTAATCAATCAGCCAGAGACTGGCAATTGGTTCTGAGTGGTGGTCTGCAGACCAAAAAATGAGAAATCTGAATAGGATTTTTTTCCCCCATATTTATGCATCAATTGCAATTATGCAAAAATAGGAACTCAACTTTCTTGGTCAATAAACACAACAAACAGAACACATACTTTGATGCAACCAAGAAAACCCCGATCAGTAGTTTTTAATCATTAGATCTGTTGTTTGTCATTATTTTAACAAATGTGTTAAAAGTAGACGGTAGAAATTGAAAACTGGCAAAAGTACTTTTCTTTATTCTGTCGATATGTAGGAAACAGTATATGTTTAACAAAAGAAAACGCAAAGATAAAATTACCTGTAGTGCAGCTTGTCTATAATTTTCAATTTGTTTGAATTGTTCTTTTTCTTTTTTTGGCAAATAACTAAAAATAAGTAAAAAATGAAATGAAATTAATAAAAAGCATACAAATGCAGCTTAATTGCACGTGACTTACAACAATCCCCATTAAAATGTTGAGCTGTCCGCTGTGCTTAAATCTGTTCGCCTGGATCTCAGGAGGGGGCCTTTCAGAGCTCCACGCCCCCCTGTGTTTGTCAGCGTTCAGCATGAGTGTCATCTCACGGGTGTGTTTTTCAGACTGAAGCTCTTCTCTGGGGAGCGTTGACTGTCACCTGAGCTCTAGAAACTGTTTCCACCATCATATCGCTTCTTCCTGGAGTTCCCTGCCTGCCTGCTTGCTCACATTTCCTGTCATGCTTGACTGCAGTGTAAGCCTTTTACCACCGCCAGAAAGATTTTCTTTCTTAGCTGCTTTAGGAGCCAATCTGCTTAACAATATCTGTTAAGTCATGCATGTTTGCTGGGGTAAGTGTCTCCTACTTGTTAAAACTCCCAGAAACGGGGCATATTTTGAATCTTTCTTGTCCAACAGATCTAGTTGGTCATGTGAGTTTGCCTTTGGAGGGCACGGAGTTCATTAGGTAGCAGTATCTGTTTCAATCAGCGGCTTTGCGGTAAGGGCACCCGGCTAGAGCTGCTTTACCCACACGCCATATGTCTCCTCAGTCAAATAGAGACTGCTGCCCCAGCCCTCTGCTCCCTCCACCTCTGACCACTCGAACCGGTTTCAACGGCTTACTGTGGCTTTAGCAGCATCTGTGTGGCAAATTTAGGGCATTGCTGTCTGCTTGTCTGACTGGATGTTTAAACCAGCAAAGCAGAGCTGTGATGTTTAGTTGTGTAGGTTTACCGCTCCCTGAAACCATCACTGCGTGTCCGCAATGACGTTCAGCACCAATAGTAGTGAACAAATGGAGAGGCAAAGAGTGGAAGAGGTAGGAAAAATTTACACTGAAGTTTTTATCTGGTGGTGTATTTTCATCATAAAATTTGCAACAGTGGGTATGTTTAGAAATGTAAGCTGGTTGTTGGGAGATTAAATAGCTGCTGGATTTCATGTGCAAATGCAAAAAACAATCTATGCCAAATTTGATGAAATGTCATGTTTATTGCAGGTGAAATTTGAAGAGAGTGAAATGATTCCAAAGTCGGGAAAATCTCCAGCAGACTCAAGGAAAACTGTCGGCATCCATGAATTTGCAGCGCTCGCCAGATCGTCATTGAATGGTAAAGAAAGTCTTTAAAATGAAATTTTTAATCTGTGAATTTAAAAATCTGTGTCTGACCTCTACATCTCTACTTGATCCAGGTATCTCTCAGGCAGTGAAGGATCATGTGACTAAGCCCACCTCCCTGGCTCAGGGCCGGGTCGCCCACCTCATAGAGTGGAAAGGCTGGCCTAAGCCTACCGGTCCTCCACCAGGCACTCAGTCCCAGTTCAACTCTTACTGTCGTCTGACTGAAGGGGAGAAGGAGGCTCGGTTTGCTGCAGGTATTCACCTCTTTTCTCCTTTCTGACCCTCAGCCTGCAGAAAGTTTTACAATTTAAATCCAGTTTTCACAGGACTAATTCTAGTTAAAAGCAGTTACAGTCACATGTCTTTTTTTGTAAACATGTGCATATACTCAGCATGGTTTAACTACAGCATTGTCTCGTGATCGACACCCACCTTCTGCCATGAGCCTAATCCCTTCAAAACTCCTCTGTCTCCACTCGAAAGGCCCCGCGCAGCCACAGGATGCCTCGGCCACCGGTTTGTCTTGGCAGCAGATGGTGGCCTATTAGACACACTCTAAGAACACTTCGCTGCCCACCGACGGTACAGCAGCGCTTGTTGTTTTTGCTGTGACTCATCCTTTCTGGCGCTGGTGACATCGCTGCAGCTTGATGAGGAGATAATGTGAGGGGGAGGAAAGCAGGGAGTAGACGAAGCTAGAGTACATGGCACGCATTATAAAGTCTTTTAGTCTTGATAGCCTAATTAACGCAGCAAAATGCTAAAAGGTTGCCTCACCATGAGCATTTAAAACAGAAAGTTAGGACAGGGTTATTGGTTTTCCTTTTACAGGCAGCTGATTATGTCTGAGACACATTCAAGGCAACCAAAGAAAATTTTTAATGGATTATTTGGATATTTTGGATAAAGAGACTGTCTTGAAGCCATAAACGTGAACTCCTTTGATTTAACGTATGAGAAGTAGCCTATATTGAGTAAACAGACCTTATGAGATTGTATCTCTAAGTATGACTAAAAACAGAGATGACCCGAACAAAATCACGCAAAACAAATGTTCTGTAAACATAAAACGGGCATTGTAGTGCATTCTTGTTCAAGTCATTCATACTGACCACATACGGCCTAACATGGCTGACTAGTTGTTTTGTACAGCCATCTAGCTTGTTGTCCTATGAAGTTAAACGTAAAGCTGCATGGCATGTGAATGAATGAATGAATGAATGAATCATCTGACTTAAACTAGTTAGCTTTACCCAATCACACAACTGCAGAAGCATTACTAAATCAAAATCCTACTATAGCATATTTTTATCTAAAGTATTATATTGACTGATGAGACAAAACTAGAACATTTTGGAAAGTTTGTGGTTCATTACATCTGGTTGGAAACTAAGTGTATTTCAGAACAAGAATATTATACTCCCTGTCAAACACGATGGTGGTAGTGTGATGGCCTGGGGCTGCTTTGTTGTTCAGGACCTGGATGATTTGCAAGGTGATGAAACCATGATATGTACTCTTTAGCATAAAATCCTGAAAGTAAATGTCCAGCCATAGGTTTGTGGCATTAAGACTAAATGCATTTGGTTTACAGTGCAAGACAAGTCCCACCGGCAAGTTCCCCTCTGAATGGCTCAAAGAATTAAAGAAAGGACTGCTTTGTGGGGCCCTAGAGAAAGACTGGAGTTAAATCTGATTGGCATGCTCTGGGAGGACTTTAAGCAGGTTGTTTGTAATGGAAAATACTCAATTTTGGCCGAATTAAAACAATTCTGCGAAGCAGAGTGGGTCAAAATTCCCCCACACTGATGTAAAATTGTCAGTAATTAAAAATATTAAATATTTGAAGTATTGGCTCTGCACTCCACAAATCTGATCTTTATGGAAGAGTGGAAACAAGAAAATCATAAGAGTAAACATGTGCTAGAAAGCACTTTGGTCAGATTAGAGCAGAAATTTACTTCTTGGCCTACATGCAAAACGCATACATAAAAAACTAACACTGTACATCATCAACACCCTGTCATCACAGTGAAACATGGAGGTGGCAGTGTCATGCCTTTTCTCAGCTGGACCAGGGAACCTGATCAGAGTTAATAGGAAGATAGATGAAGCTAAATACAGAGAGATCCTGGAGGATAACTTGTTGGAGGCTGAACAAGTCTTGAAACTGGGATGGAGGATCACCTTCCAGCAGGACTACCTTGCTGATGCAGCCAGAGCTAAATAAAAGTGTATTGGTGTGTTAGAATGGCCCAGTCAAAATCTGGACCCAAATCTAATTGAGAATCTGTGGCAAGACTGGAAATGTTATGTTCACGGATGGGTCCATCCAATTATTTTTATTTGTATGAAATTCTGAAAAGCATGTGTTAGAAATAATCATCTTTGCATCCGGGAATAATTTAGAAAAGATTGAGGACTTTTTAGTTACCCCTAGGTCTCCCTGATAAGCACTTTGTTAAAAACCTTAGAATAATGTTTGTCTCTGCTTTCATGTTCCATAACCATGTTAAATTGTTAACGAGAAATTGTTTTTTTCATCAAAGAAATCTTGCTAAACTAAGCCATGTAGCGTCGCGTCCAGAGATGGGAGTTCTTATTCATGCCTTTGTATCATCTCGGTTGGACTGTTTTAATGCGCTGTATAATTGTTTATCCGAAACCTCTATTGCTCGTCTGCAGACTGTTCAAAACGCTGCTGTGATGCTTTTAACAAGGTCCTCGACATTTTGCCATATCACTCCATGGATCTACACTGGTTACCGATTTCATATCGCGTCAAATTTAAAATCCTGATTTTGACATGGAGAGCTACCCATGGACAAACCTCTGCATACATTTCGGATCTACTTCATCAATACATTCCCTCCAGAGCGCTAAGGTCCTGTGAGCAACATCTATTGACTGTTCTCTATACCAGACTTAAAACTAAAGGTGACCGAGCTTTTTCGGCTGTAGCTCTGGAACTCACTGCCCCTGTCGCTGAGAACTGGGGACTCTTTTAAAGGCCAGCTTAAGACCTTTCTTTTTAAATCTGCTTTTATGTGATTCTGCACTGTTTATTTTTATCCCCCCTTTGTCGTGAAACACTTTGTGATTTCTACCTTGAAAGGTGCTATATAAATAAAGTTTTACTTACTTTCTTTTGATTTTACAAATATGACATTATGTATATCTTTGTGTTAGTCCATTACATAAAAACCCAATAAAATATGTTAAAATTACTGTTTTTAATGTGACAAGATGTGAAAAACTTCACATATCAAAAGAAATCATAATACTACTGGAAATGTACTAACCTTTAATTAGATTGGTATCCAGAAGAGTCATGACCTTGTGAGCCTTAGTGTTGTGCTCACATTGTCTTAACTAAACATGTTTCCCTACTAGGAGTGGCTGAGCAGTTTGCCATTGCTGAGGCCAAGCTGCGTGCCTGGGCATCTCTAGATGATGATGATGAGGAGGAGGAAGACTTCAATGATGAAGAATCCAACACCAATGGCCAGACTTCCACCTTGTCCACTGAGAACCCAGGTATCCAATGTCATCGTCATCCTCTTATTCTGTAACACACACTGTTATCATGCATCGCCGCTGAAAAAAGCGCTCATCTTCACATTTTCTTCCCATAATTCATCTCAGCCATTTCCAGATGTTCTGACTGTCTGCTCCTCCCTCAGACACCATGTCCGAACCTATCAGCGAAGAACCTTGCCTCCCTGAGACTCAAGATGTCGAGGTGCCACAATCTCTTCGTCTCGTAGGTTCCATTAGCAGCAATGGTCCTTTCCGGGATAGGCCTCCAACTAATAATGACCTACAGAGCGACTCGCTCACTCCACGCAGCGACTACATGTGTCCATTCCTGGAGGAAGAGAGGCTGAACGGTCTGGAGCAGCTGGCTCCCTTGCAGGACCAGGGTGGCGAGGTCTGCGTCCACAGCAAGCCAGAGTGGAAGCCCCGAAACAGGAGCAGTAGATTTGACTCCTGTTACTCCACCTCTCACTCAGAGTCTCCTGGAGAAGAGGAGGAGGAAGATGATGATGAGGAGGAAGGCAGCGTGTTTCATGAGGTGCGGGTGTGGCACTGCAGCCCCAGAGGCTTCTTCTCTGACCGGGGGTCTTCCGGGGTGGCGTCCTTTGAGGAGGAGGAGGAGAGGGAGGAGGTAGAGCAAGAAAAGGAGGAGAAGGAGTACTAGATGTGATGTTATCGTCCATGTTTATGTCTTTCTGAGTCGATGTTGATTCTGATATGACATAGATCTAGTCTGATTACATTGTGAACCTCCTCATTTCTCCGTCTCTCCTCCACTGGAAGCCTTTCATCCCTCACCCCTTCAGGCCTTTCACTGATCTCCTTCAACAGGTTATCGCTGCCGTAAACAGTATATATGTTGGAGAGTTTAATGAGGATGTAAAGCTGTTGTTAAAACTGAGTTTTGTACATTTTTGTGAAGAGTCATGTGCTGTTCATTTGTTGTTGTTTTTCTATGGATATTTTGTAGTGTGGTTTATTTTCCAGGCCATCCTGTGTCACATGGGTTTGATATGGAAAGAATGAGTGACCTGCATATATAAATATGATTTTTGAAACAAGATTCACTGGTGGTTCTTTTCTTTCAGCCACAGCAAAAACAAATCATGCAAATAAGGAAACAAATTCTCAGTTTTGTTTTGCACATTGTTTTTCTTTAAATTTATTCAATCATGTACAAAAACAATTTCATGTTCTCTGAAAAATAACAATGCTAGTTGAGTTCAAAATGCACAATCCTATGTACATCAGCATGTAGATGGTCCTCATCCTTATATTTCTGTATGTACAAAGCATATACAGGCCAGTGTCTTAAAGGGAGATACTACAGACTTATTGCTTAACTAGATACGCTGCAAATTAGCTCAGGTGCTGTCTAATATTAATTCCTTATATATTAACTTATAATGCAAGCATTACTGAATGTTCCATTTACAGCTGAAAAGTGAGGACATTTATTGCACAAACCAAGAAAGAAAACCCCCAGCCAGGTTTACTGTAGCTTAGGCATGGGCCAGTAACAAGTGTCAAGGTAAACCAAGGTTTCAAAAATGTACAAAATGACAATTTTACATTTTGTCGTTCTCAAGATGTTGGTGAAAGTGCAGGAATATTTTTTTTTTTCATCCAGCTAGTATAGAGTATTACAGCCCTGGCCCCACCTTTTCCACTACATTGGTATTCAGCTGCCAAAAAAAAAGCTACTAAACATTTCCCTCACTTACAGGTGTGTCAAAATAAATAAAACACCATTTAAAAAGTCAATTTATTTTCCCAGTTCTGTTCAAAAAGTAATATTTCATTTAGATCTAGGAAATATAAAATTGTGTGAATTTTAATGGCTATGAATACAGCTAATGAAATTATTTAAATATTAAATATGACCAATTAGAAATGTATTTCTTTTACAGAAATGTTATGTTTTGGCCTACACAATTATGAGAAACACTGCTGGTAAGAGTAAGCCACTAAAGGCCATTTCTGTAGAAGATGGACGTTTAAAGACTGTGGTATCCAAGGATATTAATGGAAACTTGTGTAAGGAAAAAAGTGTCCTGGCATGCAGTGCACACGTCTATCAGGATATTTTAGAGCGCTTCATGCTTTATGGAGGTGCTGATTTATATTTTCCAGCAGAACTTGGCACCTGCACAGAATGCCAAAACTACCAATAGCTGCCTTACTGTGATTGATTGGGCAGCAAGCTTGTCTGCCCCTAAACCCCATAGGGAATCTATGAAGTATTCCCAGGAGAAAGATGAGAGGCTGGTAATATGGATGACCTAAAGGTCGCTGTTAAAGCAACATGATCGACTCCATTGACTGACCATGCAGGTTTTCATGTAAAAGGAGAAAACAGAAATATTGAGTGCATACATTGTATGTACTTACTTGTCAGTAGGATGACAAAGATTGTATCCCTTTTTCCTGGTGATATATAACTCTCATCTTCTGAGACTGAATTTGAAGTTTTTATTAACTGTAAGTCAAAATCATCCAAAAATAAATGACCATATCCACATTCTAATGTGTTGAGATATACCAGTAAAATAAAAAAAATTCAGCTGAAAATCTGTGAAAACATGGACAGTCATCGGGTTGTAATTTGACATCTGTTACGTTCATTAAGGTAACGCTGTTTTGAAGCTACAGCTGACAAGCAAAGAAATGTGTTTTTGCAAAACAGCAGTTAACCAGAACGACTACCTGAGCAGACAGTCTGACTAATTAATCAGCTTTTAGCCTTCCTGTGTTTATTAAGAGTAGCATGGTAAAAAAAAAGACAAGAATTATTTTCTGCAAAAACTCTTGAAAACTACTGTTAAATTCAGCAGGGATGTGTTCTACAATATTACTTCAATCTATGCACAAAATAATGTAGACTCTCTAGGTATCTTAGCAGCAGCATGATTAATTCATGTAAATACAATTAGACAATGGTATGAATTATTGTTCAGAATTTTTTGGAGTTCACATTGTTAAAAGCAATGTACTTTTATTCAGGGTAAAATGAAAATGTAATTCTGGCCCATGCCTCTTGCAGCCATATCACAAATGTTTAAAAAAACGGATCAAAATGAATTCAAGCTAAAATAAATCCATCAGCAGTATTCACACAGTTTGCCGTAAAACAGCTTTTCAGGCTTTGTACAGCAGTTAAACTGCTCCTTTAGAGCTCAGGCTGGATTGAATGTACTCTATTATAAAGAGACGTTAAATACCCACGGACCACACACAGAAGAGCCTTTATAAGTGTTTGTGTGTGTGTGTGCTCTGTGCAACAGCCTGTAAATCTTGTAACTAGGCCCCTCATTAGTCATGCACTTTAAACACACATACAGCAGCAGAAGATGTTCGGATGATGAAACAGACTCTCTACGCCGTCCTCATGGAGACAGCCGCTGTAAAGCCAAACATGGCTCCAGCAGCGATGGTGTGAGATGGTAATTACAATGTGCTTTGTTGTTAGTTAGAGCCCTGTGTCCAGCTGTAGGGATCTTTGAAAGCTGCCGTTGTCATTGTTTTAACAGATCCCAGAAATAATTTTCGGGGGTTGATCCACTGACCAGTATCTGATATCAAAATAAAGGTAAATGCTGATGACAAGATACATTAAATAATGCAGTCTGGAATTTTGCTTTATTATGAACATATATGTATTGCATTTTGTTTGACACATAAACCAACAACACATACTATTAGTCATTGACAATGACTCCTCTTAGATATATTTGTGCATTGCTCATAAATAGGTAGTTTGGATCAACACCATCATGTGCTTATTTGAATAATTTCCTTTGTTATTCTTTGCTTTTAGTATTATTTGCTCTTTTCAGTTTTCAGCCCACGTTATTCGCTCAGGAGCCAATGATTTCTTGTACTTTGTGTTGGCTTCAAGTTTACAGGATCTTATTTTGAATTAAATGTAGGCGTCTGGACCAGATTTAATTATGGAAAGTCTTTCTTCACACATGCAGACATCTCCTCACACATACTGTACACGCACACACGCACACACACATAAAAACAAATATAAAACTGTAAAGCTGGTGTTGTTATATCTTAATATCAACATATCCTATTTGAAAGACTTAGACTACAAAGTATACTAAAATTAGATAATAGGGTTTCATGTGCTCTTGGAACAGACACAATTACAGTATATTATAGTTTTTTAAATCTAAATGTTCACATTTTCGTCAACAAATTTACCACATATTGTCAGTTTAGTGAAATACCCTGAAAATGTTGTGCGATTTCTTATGTCAGGACATAATAAACCTTCACTTGGTCTTTAACAGGTCTGAGAATTTGGTAAAAAAAAAACCTCAGCTCAAAATTAACGGCTCATTACATATTATAGGGCTTCATAAATTAATATAAACTAATCTTAAGTGCAGAAACACTATGTGAGAAACCATGAACAAAATCCCTTCTTTATAAAAATGAAAAAGATTAGTAACAGCACGGCACTGCTTATCAAAAATCCCAGATTACCTGAAAAACAGTGGAGGTGACCGCCTGATTAAAACAGAAGTACAGAGAATTTACAGGTTGGGAGTATGTCGTAAAATTTTAACCCAATGCCAAGAGGGAAAGACATCAGCAAAGGTCAAATAAATAAATAAATCTCTCAAACAAATAAATCTTGTAAAATAAATAAATAAATTAAAAAATTGATAATTGTATAAACAGTTTACCTTGAAAAGACCTTTTCTCACTCTTATCTGCTGTCTGTTGACTATATTTTTGTATCCAAGTTTTATAAATCTTTAAAATGTTTTTTGTCGGCTGTCAATCATCGCCATCACCTCACTGCAACTTTGAGGCACAGTCTTGGAGGAGCGATGATTGGGCTTGTTTAGCACAGAACCTAGCCACCCTGTGCAGAGAACTATATCACAGACAAACAGACCCTAAAATAAAGTTAACAAATATGATATATATAATAAACAAATATGATGCTTTCTGTCTAAGAACTAAAACTTCAGCTTGCAGGACACTGGTCCTTGAAAATTAAAATCAGAAAGCTGAACAATGAGTTAACCCAAATCTTACCACACTGGATGATTGAACAACAGTACTTAGCAATTCCAGACCTCAGCCTGAATAAAATGGTCTGGTAGCTGAGCATGGACTACTGCCTGTAATAAATGAGGGTCACGGAAAAGACAATTACTGTAAGGTACTGCTGTGAAATTTAGCCTCACTGAATAATGGGGTCTGTATTATTCACACAATGGTTCTTTATTTTTTTTAATGAATAATGGCAATGTGTAATATGCGATGAGCTGTTTTTGATCTGATGTTATATCTACCAGTTTTTAGAAAAGAACCAAAGTAACCAAAAGTAATTTGTGTTTATGTCTTCAAATATAGGATATATGCACTCTGATCAGTCAAAACATTAAAACCATAAACCATTTTGCTTGTTACAACCACAAACTACAGATTTTAATGGGATTTTAAGAGATAGACCAATACAAAGTAGCATGTAATTCCTGATTGCCCTGGCGACCTGTCCAGGGTGTACCCCGCCTCTCGCCCAATGACTGCTTTTGTACCCCCCCCCCCCCCCCAATTTCAGCCATGGAAGGGAAGAAGGGGCTCTGGTCAGATCAGAGCAAAAGTGATCTTTCTGATCTAAATGCAGAACTCCATGTGTAACTGAATGAAATGAAACTAACATTGCATTGCCTTAAAATGGGGCAGAAGGCATATGCACGTCACACTTTTCCACATTTTACTTATAAATTCATATTTAAAAGTATTCTTCTCTTTTCTCCCAAAATCCCACTAAAATAAATTGAAGTGTGTAATTGTGATGTGACAAATTGTGAATAGGTTTAAGGGGTAACATTAGTGCAAGCAACTGTCCATTGATAATATTTTGACTTTTGGCCACCAGCCACTCAACTGCATTAGCAGCATCCCTCTGCTTACTCTCAATCAACGGGGATTGTTTTAACCAGTCACATCATCCAAGCCAACTACGTAGATGAAGATTACACCTGAAACCCCCAAACAGCTATCCGTTTTATCCACAACTATAAATTGGATGATTTTTTTGTGATCAGGGTTTTGTGAATCTCACAAGTATCTAGCTGCTTCAGAATGAACTTTGATTAACATCAAGAGCCAAATTAGTCATTAACTAGTCATTTCTGAGCCTCTCTATCAACTCAACACTGCACCTCTGCAACAATACTAATACTCTAGATAGACACTTAACACTTATTTTTAGTTAGAGCAGTCTTCTTTCCTGTTGAAGGCAAGGTGCTGTTTTTTTCCTACAATGTGACTTAGTCAGCAAAATTTAGCTTAGCTATTCAGGTATGATTTGTGAGAAGAAGCTATTGCAGCCTTGTGCTTTAAGCTTTCTGACTTCACACCTTCTGATTTCATGTTTCTCATTTACCCATTTTATCAGCAGCATACAAGAGGAAAGGAGGCTTTGTGTAACTTATTTAACCTCCCCATAAACATGGGACTAACCATGTTTTCTAATGATAAACAAACCTTGATGTGAACATTTTTGGAAATACAGAAATATTTGGTCTTTCTTAAATGATCTGTTGACGGTTATAAAGATTCAAAATAAAACCAACTTTGTCCTTTCAACAGACATTCACTCACACCCCTAGGTTAGACAAATTTAAGAAACAGATACATTTATGAGGTGACAGTATTGATAAGCATTAGATTAGCATTCTGATAGGTCCTTCTTGTGGACAGTGCTACCCTCTCCCCCAGGTTCTGATTGGTCCATGTTTAGAGTCGGACTCCTGTGCTCTTGCTCCACCTCGTCCGGCTCTGGCGTCGGGTCGGTGGGGTCGTGGTCACAGCCCAGCTCTGATTCCTCAGTGTGAGAGGGGCTACAGTCAAAAGTAAACTCTGATTGGTCCTCGGTAAATGAGGGGCTTTCCTGAAGGACGAGGTCTGACAACTGGTTTTCGGTGTTTTCAAATTGCAAATTAGTCTTGTCTGAGAAGATGATGGGGACGTCTTTGTACGAAAGGTCCAGCTTTTTTGCAGCGTTCGGAGGCTTATGTTCCCGTGGCAAGGACAGCCCTCTGTGACGCATGCACAGCTTGTGTAGTTCTGTTACCTCAGATACGCTCGTGGTGTTCCCACTGTCACGGAAGCTGGCCAGAGGAGGGCGTACTTTCACTCCAGTCACTGTTACGGAACCTTCGATGGCCTTACGCAGCTGTAAATACAGAGAAGCAGACAGCAGGAAAATAAAAAGCAAAGCCAGTGGGAGTTTAGAAAGAATAGAAGGTTGTTGTTTAAATATCTTTTAAAAAAATGCATAAGGCTTCAAGAATGCAAGAAATCACATGCGAACCTCTTTGAGAGACACCACTCCAACCAGCCGTCCCATGCTGGTCACGTAAGCGTGATCCAGGCCCAGCAGAGAGAAGATAGTGTGAGTCTGTGGGTGAGGAAGAGAGGTGGGTCATGACCTGAATACAGACTTGAAAGGGTCTCATTTGCATTTTGCATCTGGGCTGTGTGAACTGTCATGCAGGGATGGGACTGTATTGTATTTTTGGCTCTCAAGATGGTCACTGAGTCAGGATGTCGACTTCCACTGCGCAACCACAGCTTAACAAATTAGATGAGTGCTGTGTAACAGAGATTTTTCACAGACAGTATGGTTTAGAATAATTCATCAAATGACTGTTAACTGTTTTTACTTCAATTTATACTTGTACAGATTTAATCTCACAACAGAGCAAAAACAGTGATCAAACAGATATTTAGAAGCAAGTTAAGGATTTCTCCCAGAATACAGAGACATGGACAGGTTATGCAGGTTCAGTGAAATAAAAATAAAAAAATTTCCACAGGTATTACATCAAATGCAAACATTTTTCTAGATATTAATACTAGAGTTCTGTAGGTTAAATGTAAATCACATGGTATTAAAGGTTTTTAGCTAATTCTGGACCTTATGAAGAGATGTTTGCTCCACCAGCTGGAAGGGGGCAGGATCAATCTTGCAGTTCTTGAAATCCACCAGCTGATCGAGCTGCTGATCCTCCCACTCTGCTATCTGCAGGGGGATAGAAGCCGGAGATTAAAAAAACAAAACAATTTTTAATATTTGAAATGCTTATGAATCCCTTCTGACTGTGCAAGTCTGACCTCTGAGGGAGTCATGCAGTCTTCCACTTCAGAAGACTCCTGAAAATACAAAAAAGTGAGAAAATCAGTTGGGGTTTTTTACTTTTAAAACTATGAATTGTAAGGCAAGGCAAGACAATTTTATTTGTATAGCACACTTTCAACAACAAGGTGATTCAAGGTGCTTTACATGATTAGAGGTAAAATAAAAACAGCATTAATTAAAACACAAAGCATATAAAGTAAAAACAGAAATAAAGGAAGAAGCACACACAGATACTTCAAGGCATTAAACAGCAAGAAACATAAACAAAACATGATACAACAAAGCATTACTCAAATGCAGCTCTAAACAGATACGTTTTTAGTTTTTAGATTTAGATTTTTAGATTTAAAAGAGCTCAGTGTTACAAAAGCTTTGCAGTTTTCTGGAAGTTTGTTCCAGATTAGAGGAGCATAGAAGCTGAAAGCTGCTTCTCCATGTTTGGTTCTAATTCTAGGGATGTTGAGTAGACTGGAATTAGAGGACCTGAGTGGTCTGGGGGGTTGGTGTAGTAACAGCAGATCTTTAATATACTTTGGTGCTAAGCCATTCACTGATTTATAAACTAGTAAAAGTATTTTGAAGTCTTTTGTCTGAGCTACAGGGAGCCAATGTAAAGACTTTAGAACTGGGGTGATGTGCTCTACTTTCCTGTTCTAGTGAGGACACGAGCAGCAGCTTTCTGGATCAGCTGCAGCTGTCTGATTGACTTTTTAGGCAGACCTGCGAAGACGGTGTTGCAGTAGTCAATCCGACTAAAGATAAACGCATGGATTAGTTTTTCGAGGTCCTGTTGCAACATCAGTCCTTTAATCCTAGAAATGTTCTTCAGGTGATAGAAAGCGGACCTTGTTATTGCCTTTATGTGACCCTGGAGGTTCAGGTCTGAGTCCATTACTACACCTAAATGCCGTGTTCCTGTAGTTTCTAGCTGTATTAACTGAAGCTGTGTGCTGACTCTTGATCGTTCCTGTTTAGGTCCAAAAGTAATTACTTCTGTTTTGTTTCTATTCAGCTGGAGAAAGTTATGGCACATCCATTCATTGATTTGCTCGATGCATTTACTTAGGGTTTGAATTGGTTCAAAGTCACCTGGCGACATCGTAATGTAAAGCTGAGTATCATCTGCATAGTTATAGTAGCTAATCGTGTTGGTTGTTATAATCTGGGCTAGTGGGAGCATGTAGATATTAAATAGGAGGGGCCCTAAGATGGAGCCCTGGGGCACCCCACATGTGATTTCTGTTTGTTCTGATGAAAAGTTTCCTATTGAAACAAAGAAGTCCCTGTTCTTTAGGTAGGACTTAAACCAGCCAAATACTGTACCGGAGAGTCCAACCCAGCTCTCCAGTTGTTCTAATAGTATATGATGATCAACAGTGTCAAATGCTGCGCTGAGGTCCAACAGAACCAGCACTGTGGTTCTAAAACCACAATTTGTATAAAAAGTTTTCACTAGTATGTATGAGATGTTTTCACTAGGTTGTATGAAAGGTTTTCACTACTATGTATGAAAGGTTTTCACTAGTTTGTATAAAAGATATATATTCTCAGTAGTTTATATGCAAGCTTTTCAGTAGTCTTTGTGCAAGGTTTTCAGTTTAGTATGTGAAAGAGTTTAATTTCATGTGTATATGTAAGGTAATTCTGAATAATGTCCCAGGGGGCACCCTATAGCCTCTGCTCCAGTCTCAAGTCTTTTGCAGTCTCTAACAGGTGTTCTTCAAGGACCGAGGCCATGTATTTACCTCCATTCATAGTTTCATCAACTTTGATGAGGTTCCCTGTCTCTAATGAAGAAAAACCTACCCACAGCCTGATGATGCTGCCACCACCATTTTGGACAATAAGGACAGTGTGGTCAGGGTGATGTTCTGTGTCAGTCTTCTGCTACACAATGTGTTAAAACCAAAAAGGTCAGTTTTGTTCAGTTGACAGGACAATTTTCTTCCCCATGTTTGCCATATCCTCAACAAAGCAAGGTGAACAAATGAGTGGACTTGTTTCACCATAATCAACTTCTAAATGCAATCAGTTGCATTGGATAATATTCAGGTGCATCTGAGTAAAACAGGATTTATATTTCTTTCATATATTTATCTGGGAAAACATATACACAACATTGTGTTATTCCATTACATCAAATTCCAATTAACCATGTTGGGGTTTTTGGTTGTAAAATGACAAAGTGTAAAAGGTCAGGGGGTATAAAAACCACTGCACAGTTTTATAAATCCAGGTGAAGAAATATGTTGCAAAAATGCACAGTCACACTAAACAAGTATTATTAGCAGTTTAGAGTGAAAACATCAGAATGCACGAACATCTTTACCATTCTCTCATACACACCCTCTCTCTGCAAAAAGCCACTCTAAAGCTTTTGGTTCGAGCACCACAAATATTTTGCTCCAGCACTTACTATGCACACGTTGCAAGGCAACAGTTACTAAGCAACAGTCTCTAGGCGGCAGACAGTCTTACCGCCATGGAGATCCTCACTCGTTTGGGCTTGAGCTTTGTTTTGTCAGGAGAGGCCGGCCCAGCCGGACTCTTCCAGCCGGGGGAGAGAAGGTATCACAGTACAAGATTAACACAAGGTTCATATAAAGCGGACAGTTTCTAACCCATTGAACATGGCTGCCAGACTTCTGCAGGGAAGAAGTCTCTGTGATGTAAGCACAGTTTTACTGAAAGGGTATAATTACTGCACCACAGATGAAGATGGGGGCACAAAATCTTTATGAGACACCTAATTTTAATGCAACACCGAATGCTCTGTATCTAGCCAGGATAAATGCACTGATCATTCTGCATTTTAATGTTTTTAATCTCACTTGAGAATCTATTATTGAGAAAAATATATAAACTATATTTACTTCTTTCAGAAGGAAGAACTCCCAACTCACCTAACAGAAGGCCAAAAACCTAACTAAACTTGCAATGTTTATTGGTCAAACTACTAACAACCCTTTCTTTCAGCACCACTTTGGAAAATCACACAAAACAATTATTTTAGTTCCTAATTAAGCTCATAAAATGTGGAAAACATGGCCCGCATGTTACATCTCCTATCTCTGTTTCACTGAATTCTTCACATTAATCATCACATTATGTTAAAGCATGATAAAATGTTTTAAACCTAATAATAACCAGGTAATAATTATTTGGATTTGCTTGTTGGTTTGATTGATGTAATTAAATAATAATAATAATAATAATAATAATAATAATAATAATAATAATAATAATAAGAAGAAGAAGAAGAAGAAGAAGAAGAAGAAGAAGAAGAAGAAGAAGAAGAAGAAGAAGAAGAAGAAGAAGAAGAAGAAGAAAGAAAATGAAAATGTATCATTAATGGTAGTAAACATTAATAAAAATTAGTCTTTTGATAATAAAAGTTAATTAAAAGTTATTTACTGATGCATTAAGTTTCCTTCACAGTTATTTGCCATATTAAGAGATATGTTTTTGCAACAGTATTTGTGGTAAAACTACTGTCATCCCCAACAGTTCATCTAAAATTATTATCAAAGAGGGCATTTTGCCATTTGTACTTCAGTTTTATAAATTCATTGAAGTTTCTACAAACTTCTAGTAAGTAATTTTTGACTTTTGGTGTCTCAGGGATGAGATTCACGTGAAACTCAGGCCCATTTTTCTTAGCTATTGGACACTAGGGTGAATGGGAAATCAAGGTTATCTTGCCTCCACAGAATGAGGAGGCTGGTAAGTAAAACCAGATAAAAAAGCCCTTACTGTTAGAAAGTCATGACCAAGAGATTCATGTTGGTATCAAAACAGCCGTTAGATTATATCTACGTAGCAATCGGTTGTTTGGAAGGCATGGCAAGAAAAAGTAGGACAATACTATAATAATAATACTTTTTCAGTCCAAAAAAAAGTATTGTCTGTCCTACCATCACAAATGTAAAAATGTGGAGATTACAGTACTTAGTGCTACAGGAAGTTAAACTGGACCCATGTGCATTGGTCAGATACATCCAAGATTGACGTTTTTCTGTAACAAACACTTCAAGTCTGGTGTTAAAGAATATACTGTTAAATAAAAGATGCATATGAAGTCCCTAAAACATACAAGTCACTATACAAAGCTAGTTTTATAAAGATTTTAGATAAGGTTGAATTTTGGAAATCATTCCCAATTTCTTTACTAGGCAGGGTAAATGCTGTTAAGATAGTCTGTCTCCCCCAACTTCTATATCTGTTTCAAAACATCCCTGTGTATCCTAAAGCGATATTTTTTCAAAAATTTGATTCTATTTTTCTCCCCTTTTTTGGGAATTACAAGTCTCACAGGATAAAAAAACCCCCACCTTTACAAGCAAAAAAAAATTCATGGTTGCCTGGCTTTGCCAGAGTTATTATTTTGCTGTAAATATGCAAAACATTGCCTATTGGCTAGATGATACAGCTATAATGAGGAGTTGATTGGAGATGGAACGGGAAGATTCTATGCCTTATTCTCTTGGTGCAATTGCTATGTCTCCTGTTCGTCTCACAGAAACATACTATGGCTGCAATCCAGTCATTCACAATGCAGTCCAAATTTGGAGACAAATAGGGAAAGAGTATAAACTTAGGGTATTGTCCTTTAAGACACCTATTGCGGCTACCCCATCATTTGCACCCTCACTTATAGATGGGACATTTGATCGTTGGATGGAAATGGGTTTACGAAATGTGGGACATCTGTATCTTCAGGGTGTTTTTGCTTCATTTCAGCAGCTTAGGGAGAAATACAGTTTATTAGCCTGTGACTTCTTTAGATATCTTCAAGAAGCTATTTAAGGTCCCATCTCCCATGATTTGAGTCTGTAACTCCAGATAAGCTTGATCAATGCCTTGTGGATTGTATGACAGAAAAGCATGCCGTCACCTTTAGATATGAGGCATTACAGTTACTCCGACAGAATGATATGAATAAAATAAAATCAGCTTGGGAAAAGGAATTAGGGTTAGAAATTCACAATGATATCTGCGGTAAAGGGCTACGTTATGTTAATTCATGTTCTATCAATGCCCGACATTATTTAATTCAGTCTAAAATATTCCACAGATTGCACTATTCAAAGGCGAAACTACGTCGGATATTCCCTGAAACTTCACTTATTTGTGATATATGTCAATGTGCTGAAGCTGATTTGCTTCATAGCTTTGTAATGTGTACTTAAATACAAGGTTTTTGGGCCTCTGTGTTTTTATTTTTTTCAAAACATTTCAATGTGAAGTTGGACCTGAGCCTGTTTTGATTCTGATTGGACTGTCAATAGGAGCAATCTCAAAAACTCAAGAGTGTACAGGCGTGTCCCCTGTCCTATGGACTAATGTGTGCAAAGAGACTAGATCTTTTTCTATGGAAAGGAAAGGAAGTGCCCTCCTTGAAGGCATGGATATCAGTAATGACAAATACTCTTTGAACTTTGAACATATATGGAGGCCACTCACTTTGTTTTTGGAGAATTTGGACAAATGGGAGGTACAACATATGTTGACGTGACCTTGGCTTACACCAACAAGATAGCACCCTTGGGGATGAGGGAAGGATATGGGGAGGAAGGTTGTATTAGTTTTTTTTTGTTTGTTTTTTCTGTCAGTCGTTTTTGTGCTTATTGTTTTTTTTTGGTATAAAAGTCTACAAATGAAGCAATGGCAGCCTATGAGGCAATTTGTGCTTAACTTGTGCTTCACAAAAAAATATCTGGAAGAAATAAAAGATGCATATTTGGAAAAGCACCTAATGACCACTGTTAAGTACAGTGGAGACTTGGGATGCTTTGGTTTTGTTTCTCTTCTAAAGGCCTTTGGACTAAGAATGCATTTTTTACCCTGCTGAGTGAATGTAGTCAAAATAAAGGTTGGGTTTTTCTAAAGTGTTCAATGTCAAATTAGGAATGCCAAAACATATGGAGAGCAGTGTATTTAGTATTAAGTTTTCAACTTTATCTTTTTGTCCTGATGATCTACTTCATTAGAGCTGAAGAAGTTAAAGACAGGGCACTAGTTTCTTCGATGTGTGGCTCCATCTTTGTCTGAAGTGTAACTAAACTGAACTGAAATGTAGGATGTTGGAAGACTGGCAGTGAGTGCACTGTGCAGTTTTAGGGTGCAGTCGGTAACTGAGGACAGAGCTGTGCAGAACGAGAACAGAATGACGTCACATTGCAAAGCTCTGCTGCCTTCGGGTGAGTCCTATCCGACATCAACAAGCCATGGACTGAGAGAGAGCACACACATCCTCCCACACAGCGCATGTCACACTCGTCCTTCCACAGAAAGCTCACACCTAAGTAAACTCTGTTTTTCTCACCTCCAGCAGCTCCTTATCTGGATCAGCACAGGAGAGGGTCTGTGAGCCTGACAGAAAAAAATAAAACAGATTTTATCAAATCTGCTTTTGATACTTATCAATATTAAACACTGTGCTAGAAAAGTGTGCTTAACACTTAAACCTTTTCATATTTTGTCACATTACAACCACAAAATGAAAGTATTATATAATTATTATATATTATTATTAAATATTATATTGGAATTATGTGATGGAATAACACAAAGTACGTTTGAAGGAAATGGATTTATGGTTTTCAAGATTTTTAATAAATAAAAACCTGAAAAGTAGGGTGTGCATTTGTTTTGAGCCCCATAAGTCAAGCAACTACCTTTTGCTCCATTTACAGCCGCCACTTTGTTAGGCCATGTCTGTACCAGCTTTTCACATTTAGAGAATGAGTTTGTTGGCCATTCTTCTTTGCAGAACAGCTCAAGTTGAAATAGCAATGTTCAAGTCTTTCCTCTGATTCTCAAATGGATTTAGAATTGAACCTTGACGGGACGATTCAAACGAATTAAAATGTTAAGAACTAAACCATTCCATTGTAGCTCTGGCTATATGTTTAGGGTTGATGTAATGCTGGAAGGTGAACCTTCGCCCCTAGTCTCAAGTCTTTTGTAGCCTCTCATGGGTTTTCCTCCAGCAGACTGCCTTGTTTTTAGCTCCATCCACCTTTTCATTCGCCCTGAACAACTTTCCTGGAAAGGATTCCCACATCATGATGCTGCCACCATCATGTTTTTCAATGGAGACAATGTATTCATCATGATATGCTTTATAGATGGCTTCTTGCCACTGTTCCATAAAAGCCAGATTTGTTGCATGCACAACTAGTTTTCCTGTCAGCTACCCTGGATAACCAGAGCTATTCCCAGAATTAACATGGGCCTTTTGGTTGCTTATCTGATTGTAGCTCTCCTTGTCTGACTTGGAGGTTGAGCTGTTATCATGCTTTTGTTGGTTTGCAGGAGAGCCACATTCTTTACATTTTGAGATGACTGACTGAACAGTGGTCTGTAGGAAGTTTAAAGCTTGAGATGTTCCTTTAAATGTGTTCATACCTTTATCTCTGATCTGCTGTTTGTATTTCTTGGCCTTCATGAGCCTGTTTGTTCACTAATGTTCTCTAACAAACATTCGAGACCTTCATGGAACAGCTGGATGTGATGAGATTAAATTACGAAAGGCAATTGATTGCACTGGATTGTATTTGAGCACATCAGAGTAAAGGAGGCTGAGTACTTATGCATGCCTACTTCACATTATTTACTATTTTGGGGCAGTCTACACACAAAGTCCCAATAAAATACACTAAACATTTGTTGGTTTGAAAACATGTGAAAAGTCTGAAAAGTATAAATTCTTCTGCAAATGACATAAAAATGACATGTTCCCATTCTTGGTTTTTCTGTGTGTTCTTGATTAAGACATACTATTTGGCGTCTCTGCGTCACTGATGGCCGACACGGTTTTCAAGGCAGATTTCAGAGGAAGCTGAGCGTTGGAAACCACTGGGCTGAAGGAGGAAGACTCCTCTGTGGAGATCTGCATGGACAATACATTAACAGGAGAGGCCAGGCACAGATACATGCATACAAATAGACAAAAGCACATAGATAGGCCAAGCACATGCACGGGAACAAACAGGACAGCACAGGTAAAGGCACAGACAACAGAGACACAAAAGAGAGATGTTAATGGAAAAGTATTAATATTTCACATTTGTAAATGTTTAAAAACACTTACCACCACAAAAACCCAAAAGCTCCATCTGTGCCTTTACCTGCTGCTACATGCTTCCCTCATGCTGTTTCTGATCTAATTCTAGTCTACTGCTACAACCCAAGGCCGAGTTTATCCCCACCCCGCCCTGGTGCCCCCGGCCGCCTCACACCTGCTGGGTGCTCACCAGGAAGCGGACAACTTGGCGAGCACTGGTGTTGGTGGGAGTGTTGAGGTGAATGTGGGCACAAGGGGAGCTGGGGGTGCTGTCAGATGTCAGACTGGCCAGGGGATCGTGAGCACCGTTGTCCTGCGCCAGCTGACGAAGGTACTCGAGCCTCCGCTGGCGGCTCAGTTGTAGAGACAGGAGAGACTGGAGCTGTAGTCGCTCTATGGAGCCTAGCAGGATCATGGAGTCTGAAGGAGATGAAGAACAGATAATTCCATCGTGCTTTAAATCACCAGAAAAAATTAAATCCTGCATATTAGTTCATAAAATGCAATCCTGCCTCTGTTTTTCTGCCTTTCACACAAGCAGCATTTACTTCCTATTACCTGGTATTACAGATATTTTTGCAGGGACAGAAGGAATGAGCAAGACAATGACCACACACAGAGCTAATTATTGTTGGCACCAAGTGGTCGCTCAGTGGGGTGGTAAATCTTAAAAGGGAATTAGGTTCAGGTCAGGCTGGAGGACAGAAAGTTGTCTGCTGTTGATGCAGGAGGAGGAGAGTCTGGTTGCTTTATCTACAAATTCAGCTTTGGCAAACATGAGGAATCATCATCCTTTTAGTTTGGCTCTCAGGACTTGACATAATTCTTTGCAAGGTAACAAGCTTTTAAAGCATATATTTACAAATGAACTGGGCTATTTAAGATGGGGTTTACTTAAGGTACAACACATATGATCCAATTTTCCCTCTAAACTGGAAAACAACTCAAAATTTCTAACAAAATCTAACGATCCTGGCCTTGGCTGAGCCCCCCACTGTTCCAAACAAGAAAAATGTTAAAAACAGACCTCTACATTCAACTAGGGCGAGGGTTTTAAGATGTCCGGTCACCAGCATCTCCTGCAGGTCTCTGTATGAAGAATTCAAGGTGATGAAGCGCACATCTCTGACCATGATATCCTCCACACGGATATTATATTTTCTAAGACATGGAAGAAAAGTTACTAGTTTGGTGATGGAAATAGAAAGGTGTAAAATATGAATAAAAACTTAACAAGTGGGGGCTCATATTCACTTTAGAAGAAAGCAAAAAAAGACCAAACTCACTCGTGATGCCCCATCCCCAGCTCTGGCAAATATGGAAGTTTCTTGATGCGAATGATGGAGTCGTACAGGGATGGTTGGAGCGCCTGTGCCACAGCATTGGCCAGGATTACTGCGATCATCACAGGCAGGATATGGGAGATCTGACCGGTCAGCTCAAACACAATAACCGCTGTGGAAACAGTGTGAGTGACTGCACCAGAAAGTGCTGCAGCCCCTGCACGGAGAAAAAGAGAAGCAGATAAATATTTGTCTTCTTAAATCTGTACAGTTACATATACAATCTGGAAATTTAATTAAAACCAGGATTTCTGCAAGATATTGCTCTTACTCTAAACAATTCTCATTTAATTTTTTACATGGTGTACTCACAAATCTTTTGTTTTACTGTTGTTCAAAATGTTAATGAAAATATGGGATTGTAATAGTAGTCTTTGCTCTAATCCTGATTTGATGTTTTTCTATACCAGCTGTAGGATTTGGTGCCTGCAAAGTGATCAAATTTGCTGAAGCCTCAAGGTTACAGCAAATAAAGTCACATAAAACACAGAAAATGGGAGTAAAAAATACAAAGTTGAAGGAACTACAGAGTATAAAACCTGATTTATAGCAACTCACCAACTACAGCATAACCACCGGGGACTATAGGATACACACTGCCATCTGCGTGGATGCCATCAGGAAACATGGTTGCCATGATTTCTCCAACTAATCTGCCAAATGCTGCACCTGCCAGTCAACAACAGACACAGAATAATGCTTACTCTTAAAGAAGAAAATTGGTAGTTCTTTGGAAATCTGGAAAAATGCTGACTGTTTATTCACCAATTAGAAAGACGGGCATGAAGGCTCCACATGGGACAGGCATGGTGGTGGCCACAGCTGACATCCAGAACTGAAATACAAAGAAATGTTTGGCTGAAAAATAAAATTCCTAAATTTTACACCTAAAGTGTAAAGTACTAGTTAAAGTCCTAATTTAGCCTACTATGAATACCTTGTCACCAGTTGATGAGTAAATTATTAGCAGTCATGGTCAGAAGTTATACAGTAAGACAAATATTGTGTTTTACAAACTTTATGGGTACAGATTTGAATAATTAACTGCGATAAACTTAATGAGTTTAAAATATGTACTTAACATCAAACCCCAATATCATTGTATTTTTTCACCCTGGCAAAATGATTTACTGGCTACATCTTAATAGTTTCATGCTAGAATATGGTGGTACATGGTTTCAGAACAAGTAAAGATGTCAGGGAGGTAAGTTGAAATCCCTATAACAATCTAAGAAGCCAAGTAGACTGGTTATTATAAAAAATGGTCAAATTTGCTTAAAGTTGTCTTCTTGTGTTAGCATTTTTTACCTCCAAAGACAAGCCTGCAGGCATAATTGTTTTACATTGACATATCCCTACATGCAGGCTTCTGCATTTGAGGTTGTGCCTTTTGCAGCAGAAAGAATGGTTTTTCAGATGATCAAGAACTTAAAACCTCAGTTGCAGTGAGGAAGACTTCAGAAAATCCAAGACTGTCTAGCAACTCCATGACCATCCCATGGGGAGGAGTGCACAATTACAGTATGTTGGCACCAGTGCAGAGCTTGTGAAGGGAGTAAAGAGGCCATTATTGTTAAAGAAAACCATTAAGAATAGACTTGTATTTTGCAGGACGTATACTGCGGAACTACACTAAATTGTGACAAATAAGGATGCAAGAAAATATTGAAACGCCGATGTATCGCAATATTGTCACAATATTGTATCGATATTCAAAAGCAATATATCGATTTTTATTTTATTTTTTTTAGAATTTGAATGGAACCATTAATGATGACAGTAATTTCTGTAGTAAAATTAAAAGTATAACTGGTAGTTGGTGGTTGTTTTCACCTTCTTCGTTCCAGTGGATCAAATAGGTCTAGTAAAACTGGATGTGTTAATGTATGAAAAAGGTTGGAGTGTTTAGAATGCTGTTACAGTTTTTGTACAGTTAAATTAAGTTTTAAAAATCGCAATATATAGTCTTACTCATAGTATCGCAATATATAGTATCGTCCCCCCTGTATTGTGATACATATACGTATATACGTATTCTTGCCAATACAGATACCTAGTGACAAAGTTTTTTTGTTTTTTTTTGTAAAGAAAGCACCCTGATATAATCCATGTGTTGGTAGCTTCTAATCCAACAGAGCAGGCTGAGGCTTTCTCACAGTTCTACCCAAAAAGACTGCCATGAATAAAGAGTGGCATCAAAATATTCTCCATGAGAAACCTCTTCAGCAATCGACACAGAATTTTGTGAAGATCTGTATATTTTACAGCATAGTGGAGAAAAGTGTCGCAAGCTAAACAAGTGATCACGAAGCAGTTGAAAGTTCATACCAAGATGACTTTTGACCCACTATTGGAAAGCTTGTCAAATATGAGCCTTGCTGGGAAGCTGAAGGCAGGTCATAAAAGGCAGGTGGATAAACAAAAGCCAAAACACTGTAATCAACTCTGAGCACTAAAGGACAATCAGGATTACCATCAGGATTTGTTCCAGAATTGATGATAATCCTGATTCTTTGCGTAAATTTGACAAATTCATTAATAAAAGCTAATTGCATTTCTGAAACATTTCTAATTCGTTCCTCATTAAACCTAAGAAAAATGTGAGGAATATCTTCAAATGTTAAAACCACAAATTCCAAGACGTGTGTAGCCGCCACAACCTTTGGCCACAAGTGAACACATAGGGCGCTAAAATGACCTGAATCCACTGAGGGATGTGAGTGCGACTGCAATGTTGAAGGCCCGTTTTTGTACGATTTAAGCGGGTAAAACATTCCCCAAAGTATTCAGTGTTCAAGTCTCACCTTCATGACGATGAAGAGGATGAGCGTGATGAAGACGTTGACCTGGGGGTGTTTCCAGGCATGATGGTGGCTGGTATAGTCAAACTCCTCAGCCACACCCTGGCGACACCAGGTGCGGTTGTCAAACAGAGCAACCAGAGACTCGTGCTGCGTCAACTGACAAACAGGAAAACTGTCAGAATAAACTATAACTCAGACATGAATGACAGAAACAAACTCTCGTTATAATATATAGATGAACATTTTAGAAACAAACAGTGGTCCAGACCTTCCTTCCTTCCATTTTCTTTCTTTCTTTCTTTCTTTCTTTCTTTCTTTCTTTCTTTCTTTCTTTCTTTCTTTCTTTCTTTCTTTCTTTCTTTCTTTCTTTCTTTCTTTCTTTCTTTCTTTCTTTCTTTCTTTCTTTTACATCAGATAGGTTTGACAAAATAATTTATATCTGTAAAATGCCCACATAATTAAAGAGAAGTTTTAAAATATCTTTAAAACAATTTCTTCAAAATTGAACACACTGTTTTCTTGTGTGACATCATGGGATTATCAAAACAAATAATGCAAGATAGCAACAGAATTGTTGACCTCTACAAGTTCATCCTAGTGTACAATTTCCAGATCCTTGAGGGTGCCATGCTCATTTATTCAAAGAGTTATACACAAATATATACAGCATGGGGATGTCCAACCATCATAATGTCCAGGAACAAGACAGGTTCTGTATACCAGAGAGATTGAAATAAACATGTGTTGGTGCAAAATGTGTGTATCGACCCCAGAACGAAAACAAATGACCTTATGAAGATGCTGGCTGTCATTATCCACTGTGAAACTAGTCATGTACCGACAAGAGGCTGTCAGGCCAGTCAGTGGGAAGAAGCAATTACTTCTAAATCAAAACACATGTCTTGTGGTCTGTTGAAACTAAAGTTGAAGTGTTTGGTCATAATGAACATTGTTATGTTTGGAGGAAAAAGAGGGAAGATGGAAACCTTCAGAACACCATCTTAATTGTGAAGTGCGGGTGTGGCAGAATCATGTGGTGGGGATGTTTTTTGGTGGGAGTGAATTGTGCACATCAGAAAATAGATATAAATATTAAAAGAACATGAAAACAAGAAATCAGTAACAAAGTTAAATTTTGGATTTTCCAAGTAGACAATGACCCTAAGCATACAGCTAAATCAGTCACCAAATGTCTGATGGATAACAAAGTCAATGTTTGGGAGAGACCAGCAAAGCCCTGATCTCAGTTCAATACAAAATTTGGGGCTGCAGCCTAAAATGTATGTGTGAGACCAACGTGACCTAAAAAACCATACTCAGTTACAACAGTTTGATCCCGAGGAATGTGCCAGTAGAAGGCTTGTGAAAGGATACCCAAAAGGCAAATATAAGGAAAATTTGTTAAAACGTCTGAATTTGAGGAAAACAATATCAAATTCTCAAATACAAATATTTTGATAGTCCAACTGAACTAAAAAAGAAAAAGTTTTGACTTATTTGATATCAGACAATGAGGGAAAATAGTTTATTTCGTTTTATGTAGTGTATGTAAATATTTGCTTTCAAGAGTAAATGCAAAAAACAGGGCATTACATCTTGGCTTTACTGAACAAAGATACGATTTATAGCCACCGCTATATCAAGAGCTCAGGCACAGGGTCTAAATGTCAGTAAAAAGGTTTTAAAACCATCTACCATCTGGGCAAATATAACAGCTGTTAAACAGCCTATTAAGTAAGGGAACTCAGCTTGACACCAGCTCTCACTTCATTTAAAACATCTATCAATTATCTCACAACAACCAAGACATGCTTTCCTCCTGTCAGAAAGGTGCAAACATGTTTTCTCACCTGTCCAGCCATGAACTGCCCGAAGCCAGGAGGAAACGTGAGCGTGGACACCAGCAGGGTGACGAGGGCGGGGTACACCAGCCGCCTGACAGGAAGAGACGGACTGTGGGGTCATTAATGGGGGTGCTCATCACGCCGTATGTATGCAGTCGATTCATTGTTCTATGAATAACTTCTGACGATGATGTGTGTCAAACTGACCTAATTCACACACCTACATTTCTCCAGAACAACACTATCACTGTGATATACCGTATGAGGAGGAGGAGGATGGTAAACATAAGTGAAAAGGAGCGGGATCAGGGAGCTTACGGTCAGAGGGTGAAAAGGTACAAAGCACAACAAAGGCAATGTGACATTTCAAAAACACAACACATTGTGTTTCAGGTGATTCATTCTTTTACTTTTCAGCCTTGGCTCCTAAACTTTTTTTTGTTAATTTTGTTCTGTTTCTTAAAATATTTGTTGTTACTTTCCTTGTTGTTTGATTGTGATTATTCTAAATGTTGGGTTTTATAAATGCAAGTTGTTTTTTGTCTGCTGTTCATTTTGTCATAGTGTTTTCTTTAGATAGGGTCATTATCATCTGTGTATCATTGTCTCTTTGTTGTGTTTATGCTATATCTTGTTGATGTGTTTTCTAAGAACTGTGATTGTCAAGAAAATAACTGTTATTTTCTTTCAATTGGGTTTCCAATATGGCCTGAATGTAGGCATATTTTACTTTATTTTACATTAAGCTATGGTTAAATATGCCAGTTTCATTAATTTCATTCTTCATTTTCTAGCCTTCACCTATTTGTACTTCCAGTTTTGTTCAAATCGCACCCTACTCTTTGTAATATGAAAAAGATGTATCTCATTAGATGTTTGATATCAATTACTTAATAAAAAAAACATATTGTTAAATCATATTTGCAAAATAATTTTTTTCTGATGCCATCATATAGGACACAATTTTTTAATGTGGTTCTAAGCCCCATTTGGGTTAATTACTCTCATGAAATGCGACAAATTAGGACCCCTGAGCAACCCCCTGCTGGTTTATATTATACATTAGTCATATAACCCAGTTTCCTTACATTAAGTCATAAGTACATTATATATTTGTGATTTTCTTGCCATCTTGACTAAAGGTCATCCTTTTGGGTCTCTTTTTCAAAGGCAATTTGTGTGAGTGTGTGTGTGCGTGTGTGTGTCTTCCTATTGTGTTTAGGATGCAATTGCTGTTTGTCTTGTATTTTTATTTTATCCACCTCCTAATGTTGCCCTTTAAGGATTTGACAGAGAAGTACTGTATGTAGTCCCTTCAGGAGCATCATATTGTGCCTAATCAGTGTATATTAGGTATTTCAGATACCAGAATCAGATACTGTATATCAGATACTCACTTCCTCAACAAGAACTTGTTGATGGTCTTTTGCTTCCTCATGCACTCCACAATCAGTCGATTCAGATACACAAACAGAGCCCCACCAAACCCACAAGCAATCCTGCAAACAGAGGGACATGACTTGTTTAGTCAAGGATTAAACAACTAGGAATCTCAACTAAGCCAAACATTGTTGGATGCTGTTTCACAGGAGAACATTATGAAAGTTTCCTGAGTTAAACTACATTTTAATTTCAAACTAATTTAATACAGGCTGATCGACATCCATTATTTCCAAAGATCCTTGTATGGCACATTCCCTGAATAGAAATCAGGTTTCAAACTCCAAACAGCAAAATGGTTACTGCAGGAGAGAAGACTTTAAGGACGGCTCAATAAAACTCAAATGTCCTCTGAAGCTAAATACTGTTTAATGCGGAGTCACTCCCGAGAAACACACCCACCCGAGGATGGCAAATGCTGGCAGCTCCTGAAGGTCAAAAGGGAAATCCAGACGGAAACGTGTCTTAAAGAGAGCAGTGATGGTCTCTGGGGAAAAGAAGATTGTTCTCACTCTGCTGCAGACAACCATGAACTGCAGTCTGTCATCTTGACTTTTGTAATAAAATGGCAGAATAACAAAATACAACAAATACAAAAAATGTTGTGCAACAGATCTGGTCCACAGCACAGAAGTCACACAAATATACAGAGACATGTAAGCAAAGTCTTAGTCTTTTGTACCTTCCTCCTGGTTCCAGACAGCTAGCACTCTGAATATGAAAGCGCTGAAGGTGGCAGCAAAGAAGCCCCTCCAGTAGTTCCTGACTGCAAAAAATGTTGACGTGACTTCGATACTGAACAGGACACCTGCAACGCACAAATGTACACTGACAGAATCACACATTTTAGCATAGGGAATTGACTACAGGACCTTGCAAAAGTATTAATATCTGTCATGTTACAACCACAAACCTTTATTGATTTTATTGGGATTTTATGTGATAAAACAACACAAAGTAGAAAATAGTTTTGAAGTCGGAGTAAAATGAGACATGGTATTTAAAAAGAAAAATCTGGAAAGAATGGCATGCATTTGAACTTAAGGTAAAGGTCAAATTTATTTATATAGCACATTTTCAACAGTGACACTGCCCAAAGTGCTTCACAAAAATGACACATCGTAACAGAAATCAACAATGAAGGTAATGTAAATAAAAGAACAACATAATGTAAATAAAAGAACAACAATAAGAAAAGCAATAAAATCAAAGGGATATAAAAAAAAAGGTTTCCAAAGTCATATCTGATTAAAAGCCAAATCATAAAAATGGGTTTTCAATAAAGTTTTAAAAGAAGCCAAGGACTTAGGAGACCTAATATTAAAAGGAAGATTGTTCCAGACTTTAGGAGCAAGCACTGAAAAAGCTCTGTCACCATGGGTCTTGCATTTCGTTTTCGGCACCACTAAAAACCCTGCGAGCTGGACCTCAGGGTTCTGGCTGGTGTGTGATACAAGAGAAGGTCTGATAGATAGGAGGGGGCTAAGCCGTTAAAACACTTAAAAGCAAACATAGTCCCCTTTTCTCTAATACCTCTAACCCAGAAGTCATGTAGTTAGTAACAGACTTCACCTGTGGATATGTCATCTCAGAATAAATATTGCTGTTCTGTAAAGGTCTCAGAGGTTTGTCACAGAATATTAGTCTGCAGAGAGCATCATAGAGACCAGTGAACACAGATACAGGTCAGGGATAAAGTTTGTGGAGCGGTTTGAAGCAGGGTTAGGCTCTGAAACAGTATTCCAAACTCTGTTCAATCCATCATCCAGAAATGAAGAAAGTATGGTAGATCTGAAAACATGCAATGGCATGGCCGACTAAACAGACTGATACCCATGGTAATTTCGTGGTAGCTCCAGAGATTTGCATCTCAGGGGGGACAGACAAAAAGAAAAAGACAAAAAGTCATTTTGGACAAAGCCATAAAACATCCTGCTTGTAGTTTTCCCACAAGTCATATAGGGATTTAGCAAACATGTTAAAGAGGGTTTTCTGATCAGGTGAGACCGAAATATAACATCTTTGGCCCACATGCAAAACTGACACTGCTTATCACCCTAAACACAATACCCATCGTGATGACAAATGGTGGCAGCATTATGCAGTGGGGATGCTTTTCTTTAGAAGGGACAGGGAAGCTGGTCAGAATTAATGGGAAGATGGATGGAGCTAAGTACAGGGCAATTCTGGAAGCAAAATTTGTTAGAGTATGCAAAATACTTGAGACTGGAGGTCTAGTTACAGCAGGAAAACAACTCTAAACTTATAGCCAGAGCGTCAATGGAATGGTTTAGATCAAAGGATATCCACGTTTTAGAATGGCCTAGTTAAAGTCCAGACCTGAATGCAACTGAGAATCCCCAGCACGACTTGAAAACTGATGTTCACCACTGATGCTCTTCATTGCATCTGACATAGCTATTGCGAATGGGCAAAAAAAATAAGTCTGATGCTGTAAAAAGTTGGTAAAGACATAACCAAAAACATTTTAGCTATATTTGTTGCAAAAGAAGGTTCTGCAAAGGGTTGATTTGGGTAGGCGGAATATAAATGCACATTTTTCATTTTGAAAACTGTCCTTTTCTTACTACTTCTCAAATCAACATGCTGTGCTGAATTTAAAAATAAAATCCCGATAAAATAGGTGGAAGTTTTTAAAGGTAATGTAATTAAAAGTGAGAAGGTAAAATGGTTATAAATACTTTAGTAAGACATTTACATGAATCCAAAAACCTTCGATCCTAGGGGTGCAAGTATTCATATTCCTAGTCAATTATTTCCTTAGCTGTTCATTCAGCCAAGAAAATCAAATAATTATTCCATCCAATCGGTTAATAATCAACAAATAATAATTTACAGATTATTTAAGTTCTAACTGTTATTTGTTAAATGCTGCAAATTTCTCAGCAGCTACATGGTACAAACTGTTCTGATGTCAATCTGAGTTTCTTTCAGAGCTTTAAATTAATGAGACATGTCAGTCAGTCCTAAAAAAACTCAACAAGCCTCATCTGTCTTTGTCTGTCTAGAAGCATCAGCTCAAACAAAACAAGAAGTTCTGACAATTTTCTTTTGCTTTGTGACAATAAATAATGGGAATTGCTGACAAAAAACTCTATTTCCATTGAATGAGCTGGATAAAAATATGAAGGTTTGCAAGTGTTTTACATACTTCAGGGTAAAAAAGAATATATCTAATTTGAATAAAAATAAATCAAAAGAGACCTTTAATGCAAAAAGTAATTTACAAGATGTAAAATAAATGTTATGTGTTGGAGGACAGGTCCTGAACTTCATCTTCCATTGCTTAGAAAAAAATAGAAGTTCGAACATTTCCCTGAGTGGGTGAGTCCATCTGCTTATGAAAAGACGCAGTCGAAAGAGGAGCAGCTGCTGAAGCCAAACATGATTCATCCCTTTAACATTTTATCCATCAGATTCTCCAAGTTTAGAAAGTCTTGACATTAATCATAGATTGGGCAAAGTGTGCATTTTGACCTAGAAGTAAGAAGAAATTTCAAAGACTGTCAACAAATAAATATATAACCCAGACCCATGACCCAGATAAACAAATATCTAAATAACCTTTTATTTTGCTCTGATATTTTTACTAATCATCTGTCTGTTTCTGATAGAAATGTTGATCGCTAACCTTTCACTTTCACTCACACTAAAGTGCTAACTATAGTAGGCATTTAATTTAAAAATAGATGCCTTTCTATTCTTTTATTAAACCAGAGCACCCAGTAACTTGAACATGGCTGAAATGTGAAACTCCTTGCTGTGAGGGCCCTGATATACAATTTCTACCCAAATCAGTTATCCCGCTTACAAGAGTAAGGGTACTCCTTAATGGGTAATCCCATTACAAGCTGAAGTTTGTCTGAAAGAAGCCTTTGAAAGAATGTGAAAAAGTGAGAAATACTAACAGCCTTTCATAATATTTCTGACTTTCTGAAGTAAAAATGAAAAAACAGCTTTAGATGTTCCATCTTTAGCTTTTTAATTACTTGATTTTCCTTTATACAAATTTGCTATACATATTCAGTATATATTAAGGTAAAGGGAATCTGCTGACGTATCTAATGACTAAATAAACACATTTCTATTGTTACTATTTACCTTATAACAATTGCTGTGCTAAAACCTTATGAAAACATTTTATGTAGGTAGTGCATGATATTTGTTTCTATTTCTTTAAAAAAAAACATTTTTAAGCATCATTTATGTGTTCTTGTATAAAGTGCTACGTAAACATACATATTGTCAACACACACATACATAAAAAAGTAATTAAAAAACCTGAAACTGCAATGTATGTATGTATGTATGTATGTATGTATGTATGTATGTATGTATGTATGTATGTATGTATGTATGTATGTATGTATGTATGTATGTATGTATGTATGTATGTATGTATGTATGTATGTATGTTTGTATGTATGTATGTATGTATGTATGTATGTACAAATCCGTGGCTGAGTCACATTTATCCGTGGCTGAGTCACATTTGTGTGCAGATAAGGCCGTTCTTTTGTGTTCTTCATAGGAGGATCCAAATTGCCCAGCTTTCAGCTGTACATTGTGGCCGGGAGGAGCGTAAGCACCTGCAAATCTTCTGAGTGCACTCTTCAGTTTGGAGAGGAGAGCATCAGCAAGCCAGAGGGTTTAGGTGCCCTGCATCTGTGGGTTGGTACAGAGCCTAAAAAGTTTACAGGTGTTGTGGTCCACTGTGGAGAAGACTTAGCTGGGAGCTAAAGGTCGAAACATGACAGGTCTGTCTGTGATATTGAGTTTTTAAATTTTTTATGTGACCCATAAAATGAGATTAAAAGTACAAGAAGCTAAATTGAATTCTCTCATAGAGTGGGCAAATACCAGGCATTCTAGACTAATACAAGATGATCAGATACCCTAGGAGGAGCCACATGAGTTGGTTCAGTATCTAAATAATATGTTTCCGTTGCAGCTTTTCTCGGCAAGTTCAGCAGAATGATAGCTTGCAGGGTAGACTCAGACATCGCTGGACTTGTAACATATCTCATCGGAGCTTGGAACGTCAGGAGGAGCTGGAAAGCATCTCGGAGGGAAGGACGTCGGGAACACCCTGCTTAGCCTGTTGCCACCAAGACCAAACCTCGGATGAGTGGAGGAAAATGGATGGACGGATGTATGGATGGACAGATGGAACTCCTGGTTGAGTTGACATGGAATGTCCCACAAGGAACAATGGGAAACATAAATATACATGTAAGCTTGCATGGCAGTTAGGCTGATAGTTGTGGAAATACAGGATTCTGCACTGACTCTAAGAATTAAAAAAATATGCTGACCTAAGTTGCAACCCCTACAACTAAAAGGGCAAACATTCTCTTCATCCAGTTAGCTTTTGTAATTATCTACCATTGTTAGATCAAGTTCAATCAGGGGCCACAGAAGTCTTACCTCCAATAGGAGCAGCAAAGCAGCAGCCAACGCCCACAGCACAGGCAGCCGACAGCATCTCCGTGTTCCTCAGCTCATTCTGATTAAAGAAAGGGAGATATGCACATATACAAAAAACACAGAACAATGCATTCAATACATTCAAATCACACCCACAGATTCAGGTCAGGGCATGCATGCATGCAAATGCCTCAAAAACACAGTGATTCTAAAAGTAATAAAATCTCAAGAAACACAAAACATATTAAAAAGTATTCATAGTGTTCCACTGTTTCTAGAAGTGGAGGTCTACAGGAGATAAATGAAAACAATGAATTGAACTTTAAAGTGATATAATGAGATGTTTGAATCACAGTAAAGGCAACAGAGATTGATGCCATTCTGCAACAGATCACTGAACAGAATCAAACACAGCAAAAATGAATGAGAGGACATCAATTTGCCTCAGTTTCTGAAACAGACAACATGGATTATTAATGCTGATGGAACTGGAAACGAAGACACTGTTTGACTTGTGCATTCATACCTTGCTTCCCTCAAAGGGCTCTTCCTTCAGCAGTACGAATAAAACAAAAGTGCAGAAGTGACTTTCTTATTCACTAAATCAAACAAGGAGTGAATGTATTTCAGCAGACTTTGTCTTCATTCAACATTTCCCTGACTGATGAAGTATACTGTCCATGTAGCTGCATCAATCTGAATCTTTTATAAATGTGCTGTTTTATTTTCTTTTTGGGGATCTCAGCAGTGTTTCTTCCTCCATACTGTCAAGGCTGTGTGCAGAAAGGAGAATCCCAGCCCAGGATCCAGTGCAGGAAAAAGACTGAGGCCCAGGTTGAGCTTTCATGTGCTTGGGGGTGAGAGTGTGTCCTGGGGAATGGCAGAAGGTCGAAGAAAAATCCAAAACTTTATCAAATAATAATAGTTTCTGTTTCTCTGTTCTGTTGTGAGTAAAATATTTTTTGTTAAAAATAGCTCAACTTGCATTTTTTTCTTCTGCTGAGAAAAATCCGAATTGCCCTTTTTTCTATGTTGCCAGAAAGGTTCTGTGCTTCTGATTTAAAATCCAAAAATAAAAGTTTTATGGATCAAATCAGGTCAATTTTTCACTTTGGGTGATGATTTCTCCTCCTTTGCTATTTCATAATTTAAGGTTTGGGTTGTTTCACACCTAACTTTTTGTGATGTCATCATGCCAACACATATAATACAAACCACACGTCAAATCAAACATGACTTCAGGATGTTTTATAATCTCTATGACAATCATTGATTTAAAGTCAGTTTCTATACTGTATTCTAATAATAGTTTCCTGTACATGTATATAGTCTACAGATACCTGTTGAAATGACATGTTTTGGTGACTTAAATAATGAGTTTGCTATAAATCATTAAAACATGTTTTTTCACCTTTAATGTGAAATCTATGTTCTGTACAATTCAACAAAAAAAATTTAATACATCTCAAAGGAGTAAACAAACAATTTTAAAAAAGCTGCAACAATCTGTTTTCACAAGTGTGCTCACACTTAAGATAATATCTTCTTGAAGTAGCTTTGTATTTAATTTCAGCCTTTAGTCTTATTTGGTAGGAACCTGTCAGGATACCACACCATGACTTGCAGGTCATATTCAAAAACTAAGAATGTTATTGAAAAGTTCATTAATTTCAATAACACAATTCACTAACTGAATCACAATTATATATATATTTACTGCACACAGACTGATTTTAATTTTGATAATTTTCCGCTAACAACTAATGAAAACAGGACATTTAAGATTCGAATATTACATCAGACCAATAATTTAAAAAAGTTGTTAAAGCTTCGTAAAAGATACTTTTAATCTGACAAACCGGTCTCATTGGAACATGTATCAGATATTGAGGGAAACTCTTTAGATGACCCCAAAGTTTCTGTCAGATGTAGTTCTGGACTCTGCCTTGGCCTTTCCAGAACTCTATTTCCGACTGGTGAAGCAATTCTCTGTTCATTTTGACTTGAATGTTGACCTACAGTCTTACAAAAAAATAAAACTGATCTTTATCTTCAGCAGAGTCCTGAAGGTTTTGGGTCAAAACTGTCTGGTATTTAGAACAGCATTTGATTTCATCCACCTTCACAAAGAATCAAATTCCATCAGAAGAAAAGTAACCCCACAGCATGATCATGAGCGGTTCTAGACTGGGGCCAACAGGGGCCATTGACCCTGCGGATCTGGTCCTGGCCAGTGTTATGGCCTTTGTATTAAAGAAATAATGCTAAATCCTTTTTTTTTATTACGATAGCCTATTCATTGGCACAGAAACCTGAACTAATTTGTCCCTTGAACGAATTAAAATATTGTACTTTCAGTTTTGCTTTAACAATGAATACAAAATTTTACTTTTGCTTCAATTCTAAATTATAGCCCTGTCTCATATCACCCCCCGCCCATCCCCCCACCCCACAATGGTTTGGCCCCCCCTGGTAAATTTGGTCCACCACCATAGAGTCTTATTCAATAAATTAGACTATTACTTCTGATTAGGCTTGTTTGTTAGACTGAAAGCACCTTCTAAAGATGACAACCTTTAGGCAGATATTAAATATACTTTTGATTATTTTCACATTTCTATCCATGATGAAATGTGCTCAAACAAGTTTCTGTGGGAATCTGTAAAATAAAAACGGCCCATAGCATGATTGCTTCTCCACCATAGTAAGGATATAAGGCTTTCAACTCTAGTTGAGCAGGACATTTGTGTTTGTTGTGCTACATTTATTGATTATTTGATAGTTTTTGTTGTTTAGTTGTTAAACTTTTATTATATAAAGCACTGTGGTCAACTGTGGTTGTTTTTAGGATATGCTATATAAATACATTTGACTTGGCTTTACTAAAACTTCCATACACCCTGATTAACTTTAGAAAGTACCACAACAATGACAATATTACTTTTATCTTAAAGGGATTAGAATGGGTGACAATAAGTTTGGCACCTATGAGAGCATCTCTAATTATGTTATATTTAGTTTTCTCTCTAAGAAGATAAACAGAAAAGGAATAAATATTTTTGTTCTGACGATAAATCCACAATGTAAAATGTCTGTTGTGCTCACCATGTAAATCCCACCGAAAACAGCCGCCATAAATTTGCTCAGGAGAGCAGCACACAGACTGGCGACGTGAACAAAGGGTCCCTGTGAGGGAGGGTGTAGAGATATGTCACCAAAAAGGATACTAATGAAATCATTACAACTGTAAGATGAGAATGCTGCATTTACCACCTGCAGGAATATCATTAAAAACCCTTTAGACAAACAAATCCTTCTCAGATTTACATTCAGCTATGTGCCGTGATGAAGAAAAGAGTCCTCTACCTCTTTCCCCAGAGGCATCCCGCTTCCCAGAGCGCAGGTCAGACCAATGACTTTAGCCACAAAGGTCTTAAAAGTCAGATACTCTTTGAGAACAACTCCCCTTAGTATCGTTTTCATCTCAGGAATACCTGAACCTGAGGTGGGAAACAAAAGAGAAAGAAAGAAATTTCAGGTGGGATGATGGAGCGCAGAGAAAAGATTAGTTGAAAGAAAGCAATTACAGAGAGAGGGATAAGATGACGAAATGAAGAGCACAGGGATGGGAGGGAGGGGGCTGATTGATATTCATACATTTTTGTGTATGCACATCTCGTCAGTGGTACATTGTATGACTGTCCTGCCTGTAGTGACTCGCAGAACATGTCCTTGGAGCCCTTACTGTGCACTTCAGAGCCAATTACATTAGTCAAGCACAAAAAAATGACTGTGAATTAGAGAGATGAATACTTGTTTGTGCATAAATGGGATCTATGTCTTACCAACAGCCTGAGGCGCCAGTATCTGAGTGAATCCTGCAGAGAAAGTGATGAGCACCACTGGGTAGGAGACCCAGGCAATGTACTGCAGAAGCATGTTACTGTCCAGGCCACCGTACATCCATTTCTGTGCTGCACAGACACACACGTAAGTCACATCATCTTGGTATGAAACAGCAGAAAACTACACAACCAAAATCTCTGCTTCGTACTGTTTACTTTTCTCTCCATCTGATTTTCAAATTCTGCATTAATCAGATGTTTTCTTCACCTTTTGCAGCTTGTTATCCTCTGCATATATGCATTCTCTTGAAAATTAGCAAAAAACAACAACCAAAAAACATGGAAGTTAAAGCCACATTAGGTTGAAACTAAACCAAAAAATAATCTCATTATAGTTCTAAAAATATGCTCATGTAATTTGAATTTCAATAACAATCCCCTTTTCAGAGTAAAACCTTTAGTCTATTTGTTTAAGGAGTTTGACTTAGACAATTCAATTTTATGAGAATTCTACTATTATTTACTGCCAAAAATAGAAACCATGTATTGTTTGGAAGCAGTCTTGAAATATACTTTGCTGGAGATCCACACATGTAAAAACACGAAGACATATATATATATATTAACGTATATTAACAAAAAACAAGTAAAAAGGAAGAAAATACATTGTAACATTTTCTGTAAAATGCACCAACAGACATTCATCCAAATAAAAGTGAGGTGTATGCAGTTATTTAAACATGTATATACAGTTTTGATCCTGTGTAAATTAGATGAAAGGCACAATGAAGTTAAACTTGTTTACCCAACCAAAGTTAAATGTTATATAATTCTACCACACTGAAAATACAACAATTCAGAAGCATCATTTAAAAGCCCCAGATTTACATCCATGATGAGTGTATTTAAACTGATTACTGCCACTATGACTCTCTCCAAGCAATTAATTATTAGGTCTGACAATTAAGAATTTAATGCTTAATACATGATGGCTGCCTCTAGGAGAAAAACCCATTTTTCAGACATTAAACTCATGTCATCTTCTGGCTCCTTGTCTTTTTCCTACCTTCTTGGCAGAAGGCAATGGCATAGTCCATGACCCAGCTGACCAGAGCCATGAGCAGCCCCAGCAAAATAAGGAAGATCCAGTCCTCTCCCACCCGTGAGATCAGGAACTTCTGACAGCGAGATGCACACACTGAAGACACGAAATGAAAAAGAGAGCGTGGAAAGTAAAATTAAATCACTGAACAAATTACCTCAAAGGTGGGAAGGAACATTAGTGAGACATTCGCGATTATATAAGATTTAGGAAAAAAGGAATTATTGGCTGTAAATAATAATGGGGGAACCCAGGATTGCTCATTACAGTGGCAAAAATAAGTATTGGAGAAACCCGTGCTCTGCACAGACCTTCAGAACTCTGGGGCTGATACCATCTGGACCTGCAGCCATGTTCCAGTTCAGTTTTTCCAGCTGCCTCTTCACCTGACTTTTAGAGACAGACAAGTGGGAAAGGGAGGCAAAGGGGGTAGCAGCATCTCCTGACTGGGTTGAAGACAAACTTGTGGAAGCAGAAGAGCCCATGACTGAGGTGAAAAATAAAAAAACACTTTGATGTTTTTCAGTCTGGTTAAAGTACTCACCACAGCACTGAGACTACCCTCGTCAAAGTTTTCAATGACATTCGCATAAGTACAGACTGTGGTAGAACCACAGTGCTGGTACTTTTGAACCTCAGTGCAGCATTTGACACTGTTGACCATGATATACTATTGGAACGACTGGAGAGCTGGGTCGGACTCTCTGGTACAGTACTTGGCTGGTTCGAGTCTTATCTAAAAAACAAGGACATCTTTGTTTCAATAGGAAACTTTTCATCAGAACAAACAGAAATCACATGTGGGGTGCCCCAGGGCTCCATTCTGGGGCCCGTCTTATTTAATATCTACATGCTCCCACTAGCCCAGATTACAAAAACCAATAAGATTAGCTACCATAACTATGCAGATGATTCTCAGCTTTACATTACAACATCACCAGGTGACTTAGAACCCATCCAAACCCTAAGTAAATGCATCGAGCAAATCAATGGATGGATGTGCCATAACTTTCTCCAGCTGAACAGAAACAAAACAGAAGTAATTACTTTTGGACCTAAAGAGGAACGATTAAGAGTCAGCACACAGCTTCAGTTAATACAGCTAGAAACTACTGATCAGGCCCAAAATGTATGTGTAGTAATGGACTCAGACCTGAACCTCCAGGGTCACATAAAGGCAATAACAAGGTCAGCGTTCTATCACCTGAAGAACATTTCTAGGATTAAAGGACTGATGTTGCAACAGGACTAAGAAAAACTCATCCATGCGTTTATCTTTAGTCGGATTGATTACTGCATCAGCATCTTCACAGGTCTGCCTAAAAACTCAATCAGACATCTGCAGCTGATCCAGAATGCTGATGCTCGTGTCCTCACTAGAACCAGGAAAGTAGAGCACATCACCCCAGTTCTAAAGTCCTTACACTGGCTCCCTGTAGCTCAGAGAATAGACTTCAAAATACTTTTACTAGTTTATAAATCATTAAATAGCTTAGCACCAAATTATGTTGAAGATCTACTGTTACTATACCAACCCACCAGAACACTCAGGTCCTCTAATTCCAGTCTACTCAACATCCCTAGAATTAGAACCAAACATGGAGAAGCACCTCTCAGTTTCCATGCTCCTCTAATCTGGAAGAAACTTCCAGACAACTGCAAAACTGCTGAAACACTGAGTTCTTTCAAATCACAGCTAAAAATGTATTGGTTTAGAACTGCCTTTGAGTAATGCTTTAACGTATCATTTTTTTTGTTTATGCTTCTTGCTTTATTGCTGTTTTTACTTTATATGCTTTATCTGTGTTTTACTGCTGTTTTTTTACCTCTTAATCATGTAAAGCACCTTAAATTACCTTGCTGTTGAAAGTGTGCTATACAAATAAAATTGCCTTGCCTTCAGTTGAGGTGTTATTTTAGCTCTTGCAATATTAATCAGCTGCTCCTGGCTGTAAACCACCTTATTGTCATGGTTAAACATCACAATAAGTTATCAAAAAATGAAAAATTAACAACTAACATCCTTCTAGCATCACAGCACCAAGAACTAGAAAGTATACAGGTCCAAAAAATACAATCTTTCCTCAAGAAAACAGAGGGACCAACTTTTGAAAAAACTAATCTCAATATGTAGCCAACAGAGCCACTCCAACATTCAGCCACCCAGAGGAGGGCAATTCTAGAAAATGATATAGATATAGAACAAGAGATATTTTAAAGTTTTCGTTACACAAAAAAGGCTTTTCACACAGTATTTAATATATTTCTGTTTACTTATTCCTTGTTCACATCCACATAAGTTTATTTGTGAACTAATTTGTTTTGATTTATTTGTTTGTGTGAATTACTTTTTTTGACAATTGGTGTGAATTTAAAGTGAACAGAACTATTTAAACTCAGAAAAACATTGGCATGTTTCATACCTTTTCTACCCATTGTTAGATGTTGTAAAAAAGGCAAACAAACCAAGCAAATACATTCACAAGACACTGTGAAACCTAACACATCTACTTTTGTATTTATTTTATTTTTTTCAGTTTCATGTTGTGAAATCCTGAATACTCTTATTACGGCTTTCTGTGAATAAGCTGGTGGGCTTTGAGCCTGAAAGTGTGAATGCAGATTTAGTTTCTCTTAATAACAGCACATTAACAAATATTTAGCTAATGCAACAACGGGTCCACAAACTCCAAGAAACAAAACAACTAAAGATGATAACAGATGCTTAAATTTGCTTCCAGGTCTCTCAATGGAAGTGAAGAAATTTAATACAGATTTGACATTTCTGTAAAATAATGTGAAACTGTGTTCACATTCTGAAAAAATAAATAGCAACGTTTAATTTAAAATAAACTCTCGTAGATGAGTTTATCATTCGGCAAATATTAAAGATTACTAGACAAAGAACTTAATGTAAAAAAAAGCATCACTTAATCTATACTCTTATAAATTAAAGCTAGGTCATAGTTATAAGCTTTATTACAAAGCAATCTATAAATCTTAGCTAGGCCAAATAAAAGAAGCATCACTGGACCCAATTACTCATTCTGTTCTGTTAAACACAGCCAAAGCCTGGAATTCACTTCAGTATCCAGAGCATTTATAGATGTGGTCATCCCTAGAGAAGACAAAACTGTGCCACTAACTCACAGAAAGATCCATATTTCCTAAAACTGCTTCAGTCGAGCTATCTTAAACTTCTTTATTTTGTTTAAATGTCGGGCTTAACTTGGCTAAGAAGAAAGCTGAGGACATAAAACACAGAACATGGTAGGAACAACTTAGTGTGGACAAAAATAAGACAGATAAAAGGCTTATCAAAAAGATGGATTAGATTATCAAACTGAATTCTTTGACTTCCCAGGGAATTATCCTATTAAACTTTCTTTTTTTTAAGCTACAGACAAAATACGCAACAGCTAGAGATTATGAGAACATTACCATGAGTTATTGATGAAATAAAAGTATGCATTTATAGTTAATCAAACTAATATACTGGTTCATATTTTACCCCCAAATTAACTATACCTCTGGCAGACAAAGATTTTATTATTTTTATTCTAACAAGAAATGTATTTTCTGACAGGAAATGAGATGTGTATCTCTTAAAAGATAATGCAATAATGTAAACAGAGTTTCAATTTTGAAAAATCATGTATTTTAATAAATCTCAATTAGAAAATTCTTTATACCCTTCTCAATAATCAATGCACAAATCTTTCCAAGCATTGCAGGGATCAAACCCTTCTTATTATTGTTGACCAGCTATTCACATGTTTCTATCGGCTCAAAATTGTTGAGGTTGGAAGGCCTCCTTGCCATTGCCCTAATCTTTAGTTCCCCCCACATATTGTCTATCAGATTCAAGTCAGGACAGAAGCAGTGAATGAATATTGTGTCTTATTTTTCAAATGACAAACCCACTTGCCAAAGATTAAACTAGCACCTAATTGAGAAGTAAAGGTAACACAAAAGAATCTTTAAAATTTTTTACATATTAAAATTTGAAAAGTATGACATACATTTATATTTACCCCTTCACTGTGATACCTCTAACTAAATTCCAGTTCGAACAACTGCCTCAAGAAGTCACCAAATCAGTGTATAGAATCTACCAGTGATCATTGTAATTGAAGTTTTAAGTATTCTGTGAATAAAGTATCATTAAAAATGACAAGAGGTCCACGCTAAAGCTGGAGGAGCTGCAGAGAACAACAGTTCTATCAGGATTACTTTTTAGCTGTGTACTCCACAAATTTGTCCTTCAAAGAAGAAAGTAAAGACACTTTACAGTACCCTGAAAAGACAATTCTCATTGTAAAACATGGCTGTGAAAGCATTATGCTGTGGGGATGCTTTTCTTCACTAGGTCGAAAAAAGTTGCAAAAAGTTGATCCAAGTCCAGCAGGACAACAACTCTGAATGTAAGTTCAGAGCTACAGTGGAATGGTTGAGAACCAATAGTTCGGATTATATGTTAAAATGCCCCAGTCAAAGTGAATCTGCGGCAAAACTTAAAGTTGATGTTTATGAGGCTCTGCCTCTAACCTGAACTTGTCCTATACACAACCTGCTATCAACCTTGGGTAAACAGTCAGTCTTAAAATTGTTTGAATCTAATCATATTGATGTGCTAAAATGGCTAACTCAAAACCCAGACATCAATATAATTTTTAATTTGTTGCAAGATGTGAAAACTTTTCTTCCCAGTTGCTCTTCATCAAACTGAACCAAGCTGGAGCTGCTTTGAAAAGAACAATGTATAGCACACTTTTCAAATATTTAGTTGTACAAAAAATATGGAAAGCCATGTATCCTTTCTTTTTCCACTCCACAGTTGTGCACTAGTTTGTGTTGATCTGCCAAAATCCCCCAAAGGTTTGGGGACGTACCTAACAGAACGTGCAACAAATGTTTACCTCTGCTTTTCAGCAGCAAACATTTTAAAACAGGCTTTCAGAAAACGAAAAGTGTCTGAAGGACACGAACCCACCCCCCACCACCCCCCAAAAAACCCATTGCCCTGAGGTTATTAAAGAGGTTATTAAATATCTCAGGGGAAAAAGACCGCTGTGTGTTTGACAAGCCAAGTTGCCCAGCACTCAGGCCACCTGCTGAATGGACAGCTGCCAGCAGAGAATCTACATGCACACAGAGTAAACATGTAAACATTCATAATCAGCTAGACCAGCAGAAATAGACAGACCAGGCACTAACCTAATGGGTAACAAAATAAAGCATTTTGACTATAATCTACTGTCATGATTTTATAGTTAATCATTCTTTTTCAGAAGAGCTGGAGAAAATTCCAAAAGGTATTTTTCCTTTCACACATACTCACATTTATATGGTATTGACACAATGCCTTAAATCTAAACCATCAAAGAAAATAAACACCTTACGCCACCTTAAACATAATTTATTAGTCCTCAAGCTGAATCTTAATGTATATAAGGGGATTGAAATTATAAGAAAACAAAAGAAATTGACAACAATGTTCCCACTTTATTAAAAAAAATCCTCCCTCCGGTCCTCATAAAAATAGTTGTTCACATAAACACAGCGTCTGGCACCTGCAAAGCCTCATGCTTCCGTGTTCATGTTGGCTCGCTCTCACATCCGCAGACTCATGGCATTCGCAGATGTCTTCTACCCCTAATAAAGATCAACCGCAAAATTGTAATCTCTCCTGGCCCTGCACCGCCTCAACAGATAACCAACATTGGAATAATAAAGAATAAAGCTGAAAACACAGGTTTTGTTTTGGATTCTTACATTCTTTTTACACATAAAGGCGCTGCATGTACTCTGAAGCATAATATACCTGTGCACATGGTACCAAAAGTTAAGGTTTGAGTTACATCAGCCATAAATAACTCTAAAAGTTCCCTTTGTGAGTCAAAATAAATTCAATGGTTTTAGCTCTCTACTCTGACAGCCACCTGAGCCTTTAGCTGTGTTTGTGGGCCGCCTTGTTCAGAAGCTACAGCCACTGATCTGAAACGAGGCTCTCACACTTGAAGTCCATCACCCACAGAGATGCCGTTCCCACACAGATGCATGAGAGGAGAACACTGAAACGCCCACTTCAACTAAACCTGAAGGAAGCCTCTCTGTGTGCATTACCTAAGAAGACAGTGGCTGGGCAGTGTCTCTGAAGAAGGATCTAAAAATACAAACACCACTTAATCTATGGGCACACACTGCAGACAGAGAACGCACACAAATCAGTGGCTGCTGATCCGGGAGTGGATATTTTAAGAGGTATGCTTCACAGAGAAAGCAAAAGGTTGGGCTGATATAGTGTAGTTTTCACTCATGGTGCAATCAATCACACTTTAATCAGACCACTAAAGTCACAGGGGATAGAAGGAGAAATTGAACCTAGAGATCAGTGAAGGTGGCTTAGTCATAAACACATTTTTACTGAACCTCACTAAGTTCAAATATAATTTTTTTAACTCCATGTAACTTCCCTCGTGCTGAGGGATGGAAAGGAAGACAGCCACATTTCCTAAAGCTGCAGTTCATTAAATAAATTGCTTTAGCATGAGCAGTTCCCCACATCTCCTATGGCTTAAAATATGCAAAGATTCAGCAGAGAAGAAGAAGAAATAGCAGAAACACCAGTTTCCCATTTCATGACAAGAGTACAGCCTGGGAACTTTCACAGAATATAATCTGTAATAAACTCAGCAAAAAAAGAAACATCCTCTGACTTTCCACTGTTTTTACTTTCAGTAAACTTAATGTGTGTAAATATTTGTATGAACACTAAAAGAGTCAACACCATAAGAGTCACTAAAAATAAAAATGTTTCACAGACATGTGACTAACAGAAATAGAATAATGTGTTCTTGAATGAAGGGAGGCTCAAAATCAAAAGTACCAGTCAGTATCTGGTGTGGCCACCAGCTGCTCGAAGTACTGCAGTGCATCTCCTCCTCATGGACTGGACCAGATTTGTCAGTTCTTGCTGTGAGATGTTACTCCACTCTTCCACCAAGGCACTTGCAAGTTCCTGGACATTTCTGGGGGGAATGGCCCTAGCCCTCACCCTGCGAAGCAACAGGTCCCAGACCTGCTCAATGGGATTGAGATCCGGGCTCTTCGCTGGCCATGGCAGAACACTGACATTGCTGTCATGCAGAAACTCACGCACAGAACGAGCAGTATGGCTGGTGGCATTGTCCTGCTGGAGGATCATGTCCGGATGAGCATGCATAAAGGGTACCACATGAGGGAGGAGGATGTCTTCCCTGTACCGCAAGGCATTGAGATTGCCTGCAATGACAACAAGCTCAGTCCGATGGTGATGTGATATACCGCCCCAGACCATGACGGACCCCCCACCTCCAAATCGATCCAGCTCCAGGGTACAGGCCTCGATGTAACGCTTATTCCTTCGACAATAAACACGAATCCGTCCATCACCCCTGATGAGACAAAACCGTGACTCATCAGTGAAGAGCACTTTTTGCCACTCCTGTCTGGTCCAGCGAAGGTGGGTTTGTGCCCATAGGCGGCGTTGTTGCTGGTGATGTCTGGTAAGGACCTGCCTTACAACAGGCCTACAAGCCCTCAGTTCAGCCTCTCTCAGCCTATTGCGGACAGTCTGAGCACTGATGGAGGGATTGTGTGTTCCTGGTGTGACTCGGGCAGTTGTTGTGGCCATCCTGTACCTGTCACGCAGGTGCGATATTTGGATGTACCGATCCTGTGTAGGTGTTACACGTGGTCTTCCACTGCGAGGATGATCAGGTGTCCTTCCTGTTTCCCTGTAGCACTGTCTTAGGGGTCTCACAGTGCAGACATGGCAATTTATTGCCCTAGCCACATCAGGAGTCCTCATGCCTCCCTGCAGCATGCCTAATGCACGTTTACCCAGATGAGCAGGGACCCTGGGCATTTTTCTTTGGGTGTTTTTCATAGTCTGTAGACAAGTCTCTTTAGTGTCCTGCGTCTTAACGACCATTCCACAGGTGCATGTTAATTAATTGATTATGGTTAATTGAAAATGCATGGAAAACATTGTTTAAACCCTTTACAATGAAGATCTGTAAAGATATTTGGATTTTTACAATATTATTGTTGAAATGCACAGTCCTGAAAAAGGGACGTTTCTTTTTTTGCTGAGTTTATATCAAAACTAATAGCATTGTGTAATTTAAAGCACCACCGGAGTAACAGTACTTCTATTGCCATCATTAAGCATTACAAAACAATCAAATTGCAACCTTTTTTGATTTAAAAGGGAAAAATTATGTAAAATGCTGCAATGGACTGGTGACCTGTCCAGGGTGTACCCCACCTCTCGCCCCTCGACTGCTGGAGATAGGAAACCAGCCCCCCCACAGCCCTGCATAGGATGGACGGGTACAGATAATGGATGGATGGAATTGTGTTAAATGTTTGGCAGTAATTTAGACTGTTTTGTCAACCACGTTTAAATCTTCTAAGGTGTTGGCAGGTGGACACATACTTAAGGTTTCTTGAAGGAATATATAGTGATGGGATAGCAGAAAAGAGGCCGTATCAAAAATGATCTGCATGTTTCAATCAGCCAGTGACCAAAATCTGTAGGCGAAAGGCAAGAGGTGACCAGTCCATCACAGGTTAACACAGTTACACGCACACACACACACAACGAATATGCCAGAGAAGGTCCTAAATAGGATAACTAAACAAGTACACGCACACACGCCTACACACACACACACGCACGCACCTGAAGGGTAAATGTTTGTAAAAAAACCTGCCATGCATGTTTTGGACTGTGGGTGTAAAACTGTAATATTTAGAGAAAAATGTAATTGCAGAATATGAAGTCAGAGAACCCTCACATGCACAAGGAAAACATGCATTCTCAATACAGCAAGGCCCAAGACCGGTAATTGAACCCAAGACCTTCTTGCTGCAAGGCAACAGTGCAAACAACAGCGCAACTGTGCATCTTAAACAAATCCAGACATATGAAGTGTTAAATAATAAAATCGAGTTAAGCAACGGTCGTAAAGTTTTGGTTAAACTAACAAACAATAAAGTTTAACAATATGTCAATAGATTAGTTGGTCGGTAGACTTGTAATACAAATTATTGTTTACATCATTTTAATAAATTTTGACATCAATGTAATATTAAAATGAAGAACAGTCATTTGTCAAATTTTTAAAGTGCTGTAGAAAGCACCTTTTTCATTGCTGTCTGTCTTGTTCTCTGCTGCATAAATGTGAGAATAGATCCAAAGACTTTTCCAAACAGACAGAAATACTGCAGAAAAAGTCAATGCACATTTTCTTTTAGTATGCAATGGCTGTAACCTGGTAAGTCCCCCAGGACTCTGATAGCTGAGATTCTTCTCTCATAAAGAATATTTTTCTATAGTCAAGAAGAAAGTGTAGAGGCGCAGTACTGCATCAAATAAAAAGCATCTTTTGCACTTCACAATCAGTTTTGTGCGTTCTGATGAGAATTAATAATGATTTCAGCAAAGTACACTGTTGGCATATAAGTAATCCATAAACTGCCCATTTTAACCCATCTGAGGTTTTTCATGTTTATAAGACATTAACTTTAATCCTTTGACACATGTTATCTACAAATGCATTCTCTCAGATGGTAACCTGGGTTTTTTTGTGGTCAAGCTTAAGATATGTAGCCTAATATGAAGTGGATAAGGAGAGTTCCTATTTTGGAGCTGACAGCATTAAGAACTAAAACATACAGGGAGTTTAAAAACAAACAAAAAAAACAACCCAACATCTTTGTTACAGATTCTCCTGCTGCCTGCCACTCCATTACTGTTGAATCCATCAGTCTGAAGTGGAACTCTCTGGCAGTGCCACTCCCTTATCTGCCTTCAGCTGGGAACACGAGACAAAAAAATAATCTGACAGTTCAGATCAGAGTTCAACTCACACAAGTGAAAATACACACATGCACACAAAATAAAGCAAACATCTACCCCCACACACAAACACACTGGGGGCCACTGGCAGCCAGCAGAGGGTGCACACATTGAGTCAACCCTTGTTAGCTGCAGGTTGTTGCTCAGATCAGTCACTTTTAATCTTGCTCACATCCTCCCCTGCTCCCAGGTGTCAGGTAGCTGCTCCACTGTAACTTCAAGGAGCCAGTGTTTTCACACTGCTTGCATGTCTACTGGAGCGCTGCAGTCTGCCACAAAAGGCTGTTTCACACACACTGCACAGCCAGCACTGTGCTAGTCTGACCTTCAGGAGGGGCTTCCACATTGGTACCGTTTTATGAGGTCTGGGGCCTGATGAACGATCATCACTTACACTGGCACTTTGCACAGGGATCTTTCTGGTACTCCAGCAGGTCTGCGGTGCGGCTTCGAACGCTGGTGTTCCTCCTCAGTCCACCGCCATCCCGCACCCCTCCATCCCGTAGACGGGCCGCCTCCTCCTTGGCATACACACCCAGCTCCTGGGTGTACCGCCCATACATCTGTGTATACATAACACAGAAAAAAAGAACACCTTAGTGCAGGTAATAGAGGTGGGAGGTAGAATGACTCAGCAGAGCTTGTATTTAAAAACTGACATCTCACAGTAGGCTTGTATAAACACTGAGATATTTAAACAGTAGAGATAGACTAAATAGTAGAGAGAGAGAAAACTTACACAATGGAGAAGTTGTTAAATTATTAATTCGGTCATTTTGTTCAAAATATTACAAGCAAGCTTAAAAAAGTGAGTAAAACTCACATTTTTTTGATGTTTGTTTTTATTCCAATACACACAAATCCATTGGGAACACCGCACATTCTATTATGATTAAAAACCAGATGAAATATGTGTCAAGATGTGTTATCCTTCTGCAGATAGTGACGAAATGAGCAATGATGGGCTGTTAAAAAATCGCAGTGTCTGAATTTCTCTCTACAAACTTAAACATTCACTTTATAACTGGAAAAATACTTGAATATTCAGCATTCCTGTGATTCAGTGGACCTCAGTGCACTGTTTCAGACAACTGCTTCACATCTGTGTTGCATAAAGTCAACCTGGTAGCTGTGAGCAGGTATTCCAGCCCAGGATGATTGGATCTGGATAGTGAAAAACTGGAAATGAATATTGAACTAAAATTTGAAATACATACATTTGTTATAATAATAATAATAATAATAATAATAATAATAATGACACTGATGAAAATTATGTGTATTTAGTGACATATTGACATATTTAAATAATGATAAAAATGTGTTTGCCATTATTATTCAAATTTTCTTCATATGCTCACCAATATCTATCTATCTATCTATCTATCTATCTATCTATCTATCTATCTAGATAGATAGATAGATAGATAGATAGATAGATAGATAGATAGATAGATAGATAGATAGATAGATAGATAGATAGATAGATAGATAGATAGATAGATAGATAGATAGATAGATAGATAGATAGATAGATAGATAGTATTTTATATATACATATTATATTTATTGCATTGCAGCCCTTTTAATACAGAAGCATAAAGATTCCCCCAACACAAAGTCTAATTGCTACACTCATCTCCAAAAAAAGAAAAGAAAGTCCACAGAGCTTTACTCCGTCAGTCATGAAATGAGTTCTCTGACAATAAGCTCCACCTGTCACATCCCAGCTCATTATCTCTACAGGCCTGTCACAAAATTAACTCATGATGAGAGGTGGAGCTGTTCCACAATCAGCTGTGTATAAAAGCTGTGACAGAACAATGTGTCCTACATCTGCAGTTTTCTTTAAAGTGTAGTTCTTAACACCATGATGGAGCTTTTCAAGTGTCTGTTTTGTGTTTTGATTTATGGTGTTTCTGCCCAGAAGTACTGGATGCCACTGCCACAGAAACACCAACTCTCTCCTCCTTTCCAGAAGCCTCAGCAGCAGTCAAAGGTCCTGGCACCTGCAGCTCCATTTGACAAATGTGTCCTGGAAGAGGCTGAGAAGATCCAGTGTGGGACTCCAGATATCACTGTTGATCAGTGTCAAGAAATTAACTGCTGTTTTGATGGGCGCCTGTGCTACTATGGAAAAGCAGGTATGTATGTGTCAACAATCTTGTATGCTTGTGTCTGTTTTTTGTATAATGTTCTGTGCTTTTACCCAGTTACTGTACAGTGTACCAAGGATGGGCAGTTTGTGGTGGTTGTGGCCAGAGAGGCCACTCTGCCACCCCTGGATGTCAACTCAGTCAGCTTGCTTGAGCCAAACGACGCAATCTGTGGCCCAGTGGACGGCACTTCCACTTTTGCCATCTTTCAGTTTCCTGTGACGGCATGTGGAACTACACTTAAGGTAGTCTTAATAATTTAGGGTCCACTATTTTCAAATGCATGCATTTTTAAAATTGATCAAAACTAATATGCAGGTTTTTTCAAATGCTTAGTGGAATTTTGTTGCCACCTGCAGTGAAATGCTGAACTTGGACTAATGTGAGCACTCGTATCTTGGCTTGTGTTTTAAACCCTGTCTTGCCATTTGCAGCAGCAGGATGAGGGTTATGTGGTCTATGAGAACCATATGGCGTCTTCATATGAGGTGGGACTTGGACCCAAAGGATCAATCACCCGTGACAGCCATTTTGAGTGAGTTCAAAGCACTCAAGTGCAATAATGTACTTGAGGTAAGAAGGTAGCAATACATGAATCAATTATATGAGCTAAAGCTATCTTCATATTTGCTCAGCTACTTGAGATGTTAAGACATATTGTCATTTTTTTTTTCCCCTCATAGGGGTTACTCAAACTGATCGCATGTGCAGTTATGATCTTGCAGACTTCAATTGAGGCTTTAACTAAACCCAGCTCAAACTAAAGGCTTTATTAGCAGGGGTTACTTGACCTCAATGGAAATCCTCCACTGGGTAATGGCTTGGTAAAGGGAGTTTTGTAAGGACTTCTAGTTGCACTTTTAAGTAACGCAGATGTTGCGTAAGCTTTGTCTATCTGCAGTCTTATCATCTAACGAGGTATGACAGAGTTGTCACAGGCCAGTCTTAACTGATTGAAATTAATCCTAGTCCAACTGGCTCAAGAATAAACCTGTTCTTTAAAACAAGTTTCTGCTTGTGCCATGTTTAAGTATCAAAGTATTGGCAAATGTAAAGGACAGAAACATGTAACAGTTTTGACACATTCAAAGACTAGTTTATTCAAACTAGAAAATGGCAGAATATACAGCAGCTTTACTAGCTGGTAACGGCTTATGAAATTGGCCTACAGTAAACCCTTGGAATGAAACTGACAAACCTAAGCCTTGGAGTTATTCTGCTGAGCGACTGTCAAGTTGGCCTCGACAAATCTCCCAAGGTGCTAATGCTTTGCAGGAACCTCAAGTCTTCACTCCTTGCAGATTACTGTTCCAGTGTCGGTACTCTGGCACAACTGTGGAGGCTCTCGTCATGGAGGTGAACTCTGTTCCTCCACCAGTGTCTGTCGCTGCTGCAGGACCCCTGAGGGTGGAGCTCAGACTAGGCAATGGCCAGTGCCTTTCCAAAGGCTGTATTGAGGGTATGTCATTAACTTTACCATGTAAGCAACTTTCTTAAACCTAATCAAACTGATATAATTACAGAGGTGGCAGCATACAGTTCCTTCTACGACTCTTCTGACTACCCAATTGCTAAGGTTCTGAGAGAACCAGTTTATGTTGAGGTTCGTCTCCTGGGGCGATCTGACCCGAACATTGTCCTGAACCTGGAACATTGCTGGGCCACACCAACCCCAAACCCTCAAAGTGTGCCACAATGGGACCTTCTGGTGGATGGGTATTAAAGTGTTTTTTTTGTTTTTTTTTTCTTTAAAAGTTTGGCTCACTTGCTTGCATTCACATTATGCTTTCCTTGTGTGCAGGTGTCCCTACCATGATGACAGATACCAGACCACAGTGATTCCTCTGGATAGCTCCTCTGGCCTTGAGTATCCAACTCACTACAAGCGTTTCATTAGCAGGATGTTCACTTTTGTGGCTCCTGATTCCTACACTCCTCAGAAGGATACGGTATACACTATTTAAATGTCAAAAAGAAATATTGTAGCTGCTTGACAAAGGTTAACTTTTTTGCAACCTACTTTCAGGTGTTCATTCACTGCGCGACAGCTGTGTGCTATCCAAGCAGTACAAACTCTTGTGAGCAACAATGCCGAAGGCAACGTGAGTATCCTTGAACTCTAACTGCTAGTTAATGATGCCAGAGTTGGCGGGTGACGTGAAATGGTAAGTTGGGTTAAAATACTGCTTTTATATAAAGCAGTGGGCATAAAAACATGTTAACACTTCATCCAGAAGTGAAGGGGCTAATTTGTCGCTTATGGCCTCAAATATCATTGCTTGCCAGTTAGGCTGCTGACTTTGTCAGAAACTGTCCCATTTGGTCACAGATAGAAGTGCTAAGAAAAGGTTTACTTTTTTTGGGGGGGGGGGCTTGACAACTAGCCTAACTGTCAATTAGGCTTTACTCTTTAACATGTAAACATGGCTTAATCTCAGTTTTGTTAAACGGTAAGCTAACTGGAAGCTGAAACCACCATGGGTTTAAAAACATGCTGCAGAAATCTCTACTTTATCTTGCAGGAAGAGCAGCAGTGGAAAAGGTCTCCTCAAGCCAGCGAGCCCTGGTTTCAAGTGGTGAAGTAATTCTGTCTGAGAAGGCCTCTTCATCTCATCAAAAGAGATGATCCACTCTGCCATGTGAACTCTTTTAATAAAGCTGGCTGGTCATTGCTTGAATCAACTTTTTTATTCTTGACGTAATAAGTTGGAAGAGGCAGGTGGCTAGTAACATTTACTAAAACTCTTAGGAAAATTTGAGTAGTTTAAATACACTTTAGTAATATCGCTACACAGAAATGTAGTTCCTCTACCCACTTAACTTCACAGAAATGAGAAGTTTAAATAAATCAAATCACTTGAGACAACCTGTTTCTACAATTTTGTTAAATGTAACTTTCTATCTGAGCTTGTTGCCTTGGTCTCGAATATACAGTAAACAATGATTGAAAGTACTTTAAAATGTAAATTGCCTACTGTAGAATAACTTGGTGCTTTTTTTTTTTTTTTTTATTTGTCTTGACTCATTTTAAAACTTGTATAACTTTCTGGATGGTGCCTTTTATACCTGAGAAAACTTTACTACATGTAAATTTGGCTTTCCCTAAAAATCCAGAGATTCCACTTGGCAATAATCTTGTAGGGATTAAAATTCATGAAGCATTGACATTTCAATGCAGTGAAATGGCAAAACTTGCTGCCTGTAGTTACAAATGCACAAGTTGTCATGAAGACCAAAATGGAACTTGAGGTTTAAACATTTTGAGTTAACTATGCTATAGGCCAGGGATATCCAACCCCTGGTCTTGGGCAAACCTAAGGACTGCTCTATCGGGGGGGGGAAAAAACGGATATAGTTTTAACAAAGTACTGTATGTCCACATGACTTGACACAAACCGGCTTAAAATGCTGTAGTACATCCTGGTGCTACGCATACACGTTTATAAAATGGGGCAGACTTCCACTCAGAATAAATGCTGGAGAACTTGTCAAGGAGACAATTGACCAGCCTTGAGATTTCTCCACTCTGGGACCTGGTTTCAAACGTTAATGGTGTCGTGAAAAGCCAGCTCCTTGTGGATGAGACGTCTTTGCTGCTACACCTGGTTTCATCTGTGTAGACGGGACCTTAGATGAATGGGATTGATGGGCTTCTGCAGCGAATGGTGCCATGCTAAAGAGGTTATGCAATCTGTGCTGGGGGGAACAAAAACATGCAGAATAGTGGCCCCTGGGGACATTGCTGTATGCACCTTAATCTAGAGACTTTCAGATCTCTCTGCACCCACAGGAGTGGGGGGGATGGCTACTTTGACTCTTATGTTTCAACGCTCTTGCTGTGCTCCACCTCCCCTTTGTTTTCCCTGGCCTTCTCATTGAGATGGGCATCACGATTCTTCCAGCCCAACTCTCTGCTTGCATGAACATAGAGTTGCAGGAGGAGAAAGCAGAGCAGCCATATAGGCTCAGTCTGAGTAAAGAGGACTGTGCAGTCGGGATGCTGATCTCCTTCCCCTTTAAACCCCTGCCTTGTAGGAAGTTGACACGAGGCAGCAGTGCATTTCGGAGAGCACCAGTGCCTCTAAAGTTCACAGCAATCTAGGAAATCTGCCACTAGATGTGAAAATGACAACCAGCACCTCCTCAATGGACAAGTATCAGGAGTGAAAGTGTAAAGGTTTGACTGCTGGTTTAAAGCTATTTAAACTGACAAATGCACATCTACATTTAAATGTGCAGGCTGCACATTTAAGTGTGGTAGAAGAAATAAAATAGGTTACATCATCCACCTAAACTTGAGACTTAACCTATTTATAAACTAACAAAGTACCAGACTATTTAGGAGCTCTTGCAGCACTTGTGCTGCTGACAGTGCTAACACTGCTCCTTTCTCCATCTTCGTAAGAAAAAATCCAAAAGCCACCCATAATATCCCAGCTTGTCAGATTCCGTAATTGACCATTTTTTAATGCATTGGCTATGGTCATATAACAAATGTTCTTAATCTCAATGGGATTTTACCTTTTTAACTAACGTTTAAAGGAAATATAACAAGGATTTCAATATTCATATGTATTTTCTTGTCTGTGTAGTTGACTATATTTGCAAATTTGCAGATTTGCAATATTATATATAAACGACTTACATTTTTTGTTTTAAGTTGGTTTTAGCCCATCAGCTAACCAACCCCCTCATAAGATAGTTGTGCTAGATGGTTGTGAGTCGGTTGTCACCAATGGTATTTAATGTCTCACCTGATAAACATTGCATTATATGTTGAGACTGGGTGAGAATAAGGTTTAGCCGTTTTTATTTCTTGAATTTCTTAATGAAGCAGAATAGAAAAAAAATCCATCATGTACAAGTTACAGGTCTGATCATTTGAGAATATTTTCCGAATTTTAGAGAAAACTGGCAATTTTTAATGAATTAATCAATTTTGGAAAACCGCAACATACATTGAATTTGAAGAAAGTTTTTTTTTCTCACACAATCTTTGTTTAGTAAACATCCTAAATCTCAAGCTTGTAGCAGATGCACAGTTGGTCATCTGAAAACACGCGAGTTTGTCAAAATGGTCTTGAATGGCGGTAAAAAAAAATTTTTTTAGGCTTTCAATCTAGGGACATGGAAATAAAATTAGATAATTGCAGATATTGACAAGACCATCTGAGAATATTTTGATAATTTTTTGATAAAACATGGATTTTATATTTATTTTTGATCTGTATAGCACAAAATGCGTTGTTATAATTTTTCATTGAATATTTGTTTGATCTATGGACATGGAAATTAAAGGATATGATTACTCATGTAGATATGACCATCTAAGAATATTTTAGTTATTGATGGATTATGTTTTTTATTGTAAGTTTATTAATTTAAATCATTGTTGTATAAAATGCCTGTTATTAATTTATTATTAAAAAGGACTTGACATAGCGACATGGCAATAAGAGAATAGGATTCCATATGTAGACATGATCAACTGAGAAATATTTAGTAATTTTTCTATTGAAATATAGATTTTTTTAAATTCATTTATTAATTTGGGTCATTTTGTTATAACATTTTAATTAACATTTATTAATTGAAAAAGCATTCGATTTATGAATATGATAAAATATTGATGCCACTCCAATCTATACCTGGCAATATAGTAATAATTTAGTAATGTTTTGATGAAGTATTAACATTTATTTACTTTTTTACAATTTTTTGACATTCTTACAACTGGTGATAAACATTTTTCCTAGAAAAAACTGTTAAATATATGTACATAAGAAATGATTCAAGTTGTTTCTGTTGTAGACACATATCTGGGAATTTCTTTGTGATTTCTGCATAGAATATGGATTTTTTAAACATGTATATTTATGCACTGCTCAGAAAATAAAGGGAACACTAAAACAACACATCCTAGATCTGAATGAATAACATACTCTTATTAAATACTTTGTTCACGACATAGTTGAATGTGCTGACAACTAAATCACACAAAAATGATAAATGGAAATCAAATTTCCAACTTTGATTTAATGTCCTTAAAACAAATCAGGCTCAGTAGCGTGTGTGGACTCCATGTGCCTGTAAGACCTCCCTATAACACCTGGGCATGCTCCTGATGAGGTGGCGGATAGTCTCCTGAGGGATCTCCTCCCTGACCTGGACTAAAGCATCTGCCAAATCCTGGACAGTCTGTGATGCAACGTGGCGTTGGTGGATCCAGGTCTGGGGAACAGGCAGGTCAGTCTATTGCATCGATGCCTTTCTCTTGGCGAGCACATGGAGGGCTGTGCGGCCCCCCAAGGAAATGCCACCCCACACCATTACTGACCCAATGCCAAACCGGTGATGCTGGAGGATGTTGCAGGCAGCAGAACGTTTTCCACGGCATCTCCAGACTCTGTCACATCTGTCACATGTGCTCAGTGTGAACCAGCTTTCATCTGTGAAGAGCACAGGGCGCCAGTGGCGAATTTGCCAATCTTGGTTTTCTCTGGCAAATGCCAAACGTCCTGCACGGTGTTGGGCTGTAAGCACAACCCCCACCTGTGGACGTCGGCCCCTCATGCCACCCTCATGGAGTCTGTTTCTGAGCGTTTGAGCAGACACACACACATTTGTGGCCTGCTGGAGGTCATTTTGCAGGGCTCTGGCAGTGCCCTCCCTGTTCTTCTTTTTACAAAGGCGGAAGTAGCGGTCCTTCTGCTGGGTTGTTGCCCTCCTATGGCCTCCTCCACATCTCCTGATGAACTGGCCTGTCTCCTGGTAGCGCCTCTATGCTCTGGACAGTACGCTGACAGACAGCAAACCTTCTTGCCACAGCTCACATTGATGTGCCATCCTGGATGTGCTGCACTACCTGAGTCACTTGTGTGGGTTGTAAACTCATGCTACACCACTAGAGTGAAAGCACCCCCAGGATTCAAAAGTGACCAAAACATCAGTCAGAAAGCATGGGAACTGAGAAGTGGTCTGTGGTCACCACCTGCAGAACCACTTCTTTATTGGGGTCGTCTTGCTAATTACCTATCATTTCCACCTGTTGTCTATTCCATTTGCACAACAGCACGTGAAATTGATTGTCAATCAGGGTTACTTCCTAAGTGGACAGTTTGATTTCATAGAAGTGTGATTGACTTGGAGTTACATTGTGTTGTTTAAGTGTTCCCCATTATTGTTTACAAACTATTTTTCATCAAGAAACAATGTAATGCAAGGACATGGACATAATATATATAATATTCCAGATAGTCTGCAGAAGCATATCTGGGTTGGTGACTAAAATACAATTAATCATCCCAACCTTAAAAAAAGCATCTGGATTTTATTTTCTTTAGTTTTTTTCTCATGAGCAAACACACGTTTTCACTTTTCTAAATGCTATTGTACAGACACACAAGCAAGCACCAGCAAACTCCCACTAGAAGTACAACCAGAGCCTGTTTCTTACATGGGCCTGTGTGAAAGCAGTTACAGGCCATCTGGAACACGCCCTTCGGGAAAGCAGCAGGTGGGATCCTGTGGGTTAAATTAGCTGTTACGTGTAACAAGTTTACCTCCCATATGATCAACTTCTGTAGCTACAGCTGTCAGTTTGCCTCTCACAACACAACACTTCACATACATGCAGTTCTTACTTTTGGAAATGTTTCCTTTTTACTCAGGGAAAGCACAGGCCCAAAGATACAATGTAAAGAAGTAAGAAAACAGTTTTTTTGCTGAGCTCATGTACAGTTTTAGTGAAGATAGTGCACAAAGTTTTATAAATGAGGCCCCAGAACTTGAGCTTTTAACTGCACTGTCAAAAAGTGAGTGGTAAGAGCAAGTTTTTGATTATTACAAATCAACCTAATTGAATTTGTTATGACAATGTCTGAGAATAATATACATATTTTGATATTTTGTCACATCACATTCACAAACCTTTTTTGTGATAGAGCAAAACAAAGGAGAACTTACATGTGAAGTTTTCACTTTTTTTACAAATAAAGGTAACAACAAACTGTGAAATATATTTGTATGCAGTCCCCTTTACGCTGATCTGCCTAAATAAAATCAAATAGAGCCATTGCTTTTAGAAGTCAGCTAATTACTGACTTAATCAATCAATCAAAATGTATTTATAAAGCAGTTTTCATACAAACATTGCAACTCAAAGTGCTCTACAGATTAAATTGACCCAACATAAACCACATTCTAATCCCTCCCCCTGTCACGGGGTGTGTGGAGAATGGACCCAAACGCACTCGCTGAAGGAAGGTGCAGGATGTTTATTAAAGTGAGGAGATCGTGATGATGGTGGTGAACGGAGACACTGGACATCGGGCTGGAACGAAGAGGCAGGAAGACGACACACCATGGGGATGAAGACAACAGAGGACTAGGAGGAAGGAGGACTAGGAGGAAGGATGAAGGATGGATGATCCGGCTGGGAGTGAAAGGAAGTGAGGAGTCTTAAAGGCAGGAGGTGAGTAGGATCAGGTGTGGATGATGAGACAGACAGGTGAAGACAATGAGGCAGGAATAGGGCAGCGTGACAGGACCCCCCCCTTTAAAGGTGGATTCCAGACACCGTGGAAAGAGTGAAAACGAAAGGGAAGAGAAAAAAAAAACAAGCACCCTTGCCAGGGTGGGTGGAGGGGGCCCACGGAAGGAGGGCCCCGAGTCTCTTTGGGTACGCCCCTGGAAGTCTGGCGGACGGCCCCGGTGGCGGCCCCTGAGGACCTGGAGGTCGGGCGGACGGCCTCGGCGGCGTCCTCTGGCTGGACGGAGGTCGGGCGGACGGCCTCGGCGGCGTCCTCTGGCTGGACGGAGGTCGGGCGGACGGCCTCGGCGGCGGCCCCTGAGGACCTGGAGGTCGGGCGGACGGCCCCGGCGGCGTCCTCTGGCTGGACGGAGGTCGGGCGGACGGCCCTTAGGTCCTTTTCTGAGGTTCAGGTAGTGCCATAGAGAGTCTGGAGGCTCGGACGCCTCCCCAGACGGAGAGTCTGGAGGCTCGGACGCCTCCCCAGACGGAGAGTCTGGAGGATCGGACGCCTCCCCAGACGGAGAGTCTGGAGGATCGGACGCCTCCCCAGACGGAGGTTCTGGAGGCTCGGACGCCTCCTCAGACGGAGAGTCTGGAGGCTCGGACGCCTCCTCAGACGGAGAGTCTGGAGGCTCGGACGCCTCCTCAGACGGAGAGTCTGGAGGCTCGGACGCCTCCTCAGACGGAGAGTCTGGAGGCTCGGACGCCTCCTCAGACGGAGAGTCTGGAGGCTCGGACGCCTCCTCAGACGGAGAGTCTGGAGGCTCGGACGCCTCCCCAGACGGAGTTTCTGGAGGCTCGGACGCCTCCCCAGACGGAGGTTCTGGAGGCTCGGACGCCTCCCCAGACGGAGGTTCTGGAGGCTCGGGTGACGGGGACGGGTCCTCCCTGACCCTCCCTGGGAGCTTCAGCGACGGGGACGGGTCCTCCCTGACCCTCCCCGGGAGCTCCAGCGACGCATGGGGAAATGTCGCTTGCTGGAGAGCAGCCAAAGTGATGGCCAGGAAGACCGCAGGAATGTTGGAAGCCGAGACTGGCTCTGGAGCTGGAACGGGCTCATGGACTGGGACTGGGACTGGCTCATGCACTGGGACTGGCTCATGGACTGGGACGGGCTCATGGACTGGGACTGGCTCATGGACTGGAACGGGCTCATGGACTGGAACGGGCTCATGGACTGGAACGGGCTCATGGACTGGAACGGGCTCAGGATCTGGAGCTGGAACGAGCTAACGGACCGGAGCCGGAACGGGCTCACGGACCGGAGCCGGAACGGGCTCACGGACCGGAGCCGGAACTACCCCGGGAGCGGCCCCACCTCGGCGGCGTCGCTGTCTGCGGCGAGGCGCTCCCCTGGAGCAGAGGTAGGCCGTCTTGTCCCCATAGAAAAACTCGAAGAGGTCCTCCTCCCTGATGTGAGGAGCCCCCGAAGAGCCAGCTGGAGGAGGGACAAAGACGGCGGGGGAGAGAACCGGCGGTGGGTGCCACGCGGAGATGGAGCCGACATTGGTGGTCCGTGTGGCCGCGCCGCCCTGCTCCTCGCTCGCTGAAACACCGGTTCGGCGGGTCCGTCGCCTACGGCCAGATGGTGGAGGCGGAGAGGGCGGACCGATCGTCTGGTCCAACGCCTCCTGGCGAATCCTCTCCGCCTCGCGCCGCAGATCGGCGAGCTCCCGGGCCGAGAAGACACTCTGGAAGTGAGGGAGCACTCCGAGGATCTCCCCGGCTCCGGAGACCCGCACAGGGAGGTGAGGAGAGGCAGCGAGTCTGGCCAGGTTAGCCCAGACGTCCTGGCGCAGGGCGGCGATCTCCTGGGCGAGTGCTGGGTCCATGTTTAAGGCCGGATCATTCTGTCACGGGGTGTGTGGAGAATGGACCCAAACGCACTCGCTGAAGGAAGGTGCAGGATGTTTATTAAAGTGAGGAGATCGTGATGATGGTGGTGAACGGAGACACTGGACATCGGGCTGGAACGAAGAGGCAGGAAGACGACACACCATGGGGATGAAGACAACAGAGGACTAGGAGGAAGGAGGACTAGGAGGAAGGATGAAGGATGGATGATCCGGCTGGGAGTGAAAGGAAGTGAGGAGTCTTAAAGGCAGGAGGTGAGTAGGATCAGGTGTGGATGATGAGACAGACAGGTGAAGACAATGAGGCAGGAATAGGGCAGCGTGACACCCCCACAGATTTAAAAGCATGATCACAATTAAACCCCCCCCCCCCCCCCCGGAGCAACAAGGGAGCCACAGCTGACCACTGCTCCTGAGGCAGAGGGCTCCCATAGAGGAAACACTGGAATGAAGATTAAATTAAAAGGTTAAAATATAAAAATAAACAGGGGATAAATATGATAAGACTAAGTGGTGAAACACTGATAAAATATAAGCAAGTAAAACATGCAGCAAGTACGATAAGATAAAAGATAAGATAAAAGATAAGATAAGATAAGATATTCTTTAATAATCCCAGCACAGAGTTTTTATTTCCGTAGTTTTAGCTAAGTTTAACCCAAGAAAAATAGATTCAAAGACATCATCTTCATTTGTCATGTACCCTGCCACTGTTGTTCCATCTTACTATGTTGTACCGGGTAGTAGCCATGCATGTGTGTGTGTTTATGGAAGCAGGTGACTTTAGGGACCGCTGCGTCATGTCCTTGCGCCTTGCAGCAGCGGCTTACAGTGGTGCTTTGTCGTAATGTAGTTCCAAGTGTAAATGGGCTCCTGTAATTCCTTGGTGCTACTTACTTTTCATTTGCAGTCGATACTATTATTGAGTTCACTAGTAAAAATTATGATCATTATTGATTAATTTGAATCACTTGTGTACATTCACTTACACTTAAGCTAAAGCAAACGAACTGCTGCCAGATCGGTAGCATTACGGGGCTGGTTATAAAATGCTTTTTTCTCACTTATCTAACTCTGGGGAATATGGCAAAAGATACATTTTGTCTTGGAGGTGGAATAACCCCTTAAAACTGGTTAAAGGAATATAGTGGTACACTCTACCAAAGGCAGCGCTCAGATCCAGTAGAACCAATTCTGTCACCCTGTGTGCATCATAGTTTAATCTGAAATCATTTAAAATCTTCAAAAGGGCTGTCTTGGTGCTGTGGTTCAACTTAAAACCAGACTGAAATTTATCTAGGACATTATGAACGTTAATAAAATCATTACGTTTAATTAAAACAAGCTTTTACTAAAATGTTGCTTGAAAACGGTAAGTTAGATACAGGTCGAACGTTGTTAAATCATTAACACCACCGCCCCTTTAAAGGCAGCAGGAAAGACCCCTGTCTGAAGGGAGCAATTCATCAAGGTTAAAATCTCATCTCTAGAAGAGCCGTAAAATGCAAAAAAAAAATGAAGTGGGAATCGGGTCCAAAAGACATGTGGTGGGCCTCACTGAGAAGAAAACGTTATCAAGAATTTCATCTTTTACCAGGACAAAACTGTCCAACATTTCCTCTGGTAAAAGCACATACTCAGATTTGTCTAAAACTGTGTTACTTTGAGAAGATAAAATATTACATTTGATGGTGTCCACTTTCCCTCTGAAGTGCTCTGCGAACTCCTCAAGGGGTTTTTCTAAAATGCTTTACAAGCACGGTTAATTTTTTTGTCAATGGTGGAAAAAATAATTTTTTGGATTATTTTTATGATATAAAATGATTTTGGAAAAGAATGCATTTCTTCAGTTTCTTACTGCGTTATTGTATACTTTGAGAAGTTCTGTGTATATTTGATGGTTTCTCGTGATTTTATTTTTTTCTCTCTGCCACTCTGCAATTTCACTTTTGTTTTTTGAAGTCTTCATTTCTCTATGGCGATGCAAATTCTGAGTGTGCACTTAAATTTCGGCTGAGGACTCAGGTCGAGAGCAGACTGAAGCCTACTGTTAAAACTATTGCCGATAAAATCACAGGGGGTAGGTAAAGCAATAGGATGTATCTTTCCAAAGACTTCAAGAAATCCTGCAGCCACTTCAGGGGTTAGATGACGTTTCCTGACATTTTATCAGCGGTCTCCCGCTGAATAAAAGTGGTGATGTTAAAAAACACACAGTAATGGTCAGATACAGCCAAGTCAACAACAGAGTACACACTGGTGGACAGGCCATACATGATGACCAAGTCCAGGTAGTGTCCTTTGTTGTGACTCGGCTGCATGACATGTTGACTAAAATCCATATAATTCAGGACATTTAAGAAATCTGTTGATAAAGGATCTAAACGCTTATCCATTTGTAGATTAAAATCACCACCTAAAATGATATTTTCAAAGGAGTTGTGCAGGACTGATAAAAACATGAATAATAGGTGTGCTCTTTTTAGGAGGCCTATAAACTGTGAAGAATACAATCTGAGGAGTGCTAAAAACAGTTGCAGTGTATTCAAAAGTGCTATAATTATTAAATAAAACAGATTTGGCAGAAAGCATTGATGAACTTATTCAAGCAGTGCTGTCTCCCCTTTTGCTACTCCTTGTGGAATAAGTGAAGTTACAATTTGGTGGGGAGGCCTCTTTAAGAACAACTGGGGCTTCTGCACTCAGCCATGTTTCCGTGAAAAATAAACAGTCAAGATTATGGTCTAAAATCAGATCATGGTAATTAAAATGTTCGTTCAGCAGAGAGCGAACATTTAAAAGTGCCACATTAATAGTGACTGGGGATGTAGTGACAGTATGATTTAGGGAAAGTGTTTGTAACTGTTTGAGATTATTGGGGTTACATTTGCTGGGTTTATTGTTAGTCCGCTCTCTGCTGATAATGACAGGTATGAATGAGCAAGTCCAATATGTGAGTTACTGTTAAAATCAGAGCTGAGTTCATAGAAACGGGGACCAGCTGGAGATCAAGATGTGACGGTGGGGGCAGAGAGGGCAGGGTCAGCTGGGACCGGTGTGGAAGACAAGGGGTGGGCATGCCAAACTCATTACCAGGGTACCCTGTCTGTTTAGGTGAAGCCCATCCGCCCCAAATAGGTACCTCCTGCCCCAGAAAATGTTACAGTTGTCTATAAAACCAATGTTTTATTAGAGTTCTGTATCGAATATTAGTAATCAAACATCTCAACAAGTACTGTTCAGTGCATGATCTGATCTGAAAACATGTAGCACAGCTGCAGTTCTGGCAATACATAGCTGTCCACCTAAACAGACAGAACAAGTAATGAAAACAATCAGAGAAGCCACATAATTACTTTAAAGGAGCTACAAAGATCCACAGCTCAGGTGGAGGAATCTGTTGAAAGGACAACAATTACATAGACAAGCAACTGATGTGGCCTTTATGGCAAAGTGGTAGGATAAGAATGTCATAAGAGACTATTTATCTACTCTCCATTAATCTATTGCTGCTACAATTGAGGCTAACAGCCACTTTCCATTAAAAATGACAGAGTCTGAACTATTTTGTAAGAAAGAATGTACAAACAATTAGTTCTCAAGTTGGTAGGAACATGCTCAGACTTGCAGATGTAAATGCAAAAAAAATATGGCTCACAAAGTATTGACTCAGGGAAGCTAAATACAGATATATATCACACTTTTCAGATTTTTATTTGTCAAAAATATTTTAAAAGCCATGTATCATCTTCCTTCCACTTAACTAATATGTCTTATTTTCTTTGCTCATCTTTCATGTGAAATCGCAATAAAATGCATTGAAGTTTATAGCTGTTATGTGACAAAATATGAAGGTGAATACATACTTATACAACATACTAATTTAATAATTATCTAACACCCAAAAAATCTAAATGTATATCTAAATCTATCTAAAAATGTATAATGCTTGTGTGAGGAAAATCAGAAGGTTTATAAAATACTGAAAATAAGTTTAAAAAGTATGGAAGTGTTTTTATTATTTCCAATTAACAATGTAAGATATCATTGAGAAAAATGAAATTTATTCTGGAGAAGTTAGTCAAGGGTACAAGCCTGTACTGGCAACAATAGTTGATATAATACAATGAATAAGGAAATATTTGGAGAATACTGAACTACCTGAGACTACTTTCTACACTGGTCTATCACACAGTTGTGATACTGACTTTTGGTCAGACAAAGGATTTTTGGCAATGACATGATGCAATGTGCTACAGACCAAAGATGAAAAGAGAGCCAACTGTCCTGCAACGGGTCTTTAGACCCAGGCTCTTTGATGAAAGCCCGTCCCTTTGGTTGATTTACACTGCTTTGATGGCAGAGGTAAGGAAGAAAAGTCTACAGAGAGATTTCAAGTTGATAACTTTTTCAAGGTTGTCTATGTATTATTCAGCAGGGCATGGCAAACAACTCGCTGTAGAAGATCATGAAAATATGACAGAGGAAAGCAAGAGGTATTTAAATTGTTTGAGTGTATGTCTTAAAATAGAGAAATGGAATGTGTTTTTATAGTTAATATAATGCTACAAAAACTATATATATATATATATATCTGTATTTTGAGTTGGGGCTATGTGGTATCACAGTTGTAATACGTTAATAATACACAACAAGAGTTTCCAAGGTTTAAATCCTGGGCCAAGGTCTTTCTGCGTGGAGTTTGCATGTTCTCCCTATGCATCTCCAGGATCTCTGTGGGTAGTCCAGCTTCCACCACAGCCTCATAACATGACTGTAAGGTTGAATGGTCTGTTTTGATTGTCCTTGCCTGTGCGTGTATTTTAATTGTCCTGTGTGTCTCTACTGCTCCGTTTTCACTGAGTGGTCCGGTCCAGCTCTCTCGGTCCGGTCCAATCCGCCATTTTGTCTGTTTCCATTGTAAAAGCTGCCCATACAGCAGGCCCGGACCGGTTCATTAATGGTCTCCCTTCAGGTGTAGGTCCACAGGACAATGGTCCGATACGGTTAGGGCAGACCTACTGGCGTCACATAACACAGTCCTTTGGGTGAACTCATAAAAACTGCAGTAAGTTTAAATGTCAGCCCTGCGACAACTTTACACACTTTACACGGTCCTGTGTTCCGCACGGAGCCTTTTATTCAACACAGCGGTCGTATTTGTGTAAAGAAAAAAACCAAAAAGCAAGAAGGGCAACCATGTGCTTCTGGATGGACTCCATTGTTGTGGTTTCTTCCTTCTCTTCTTCTGAGTTTTTCACGCGTAACCCACTTCCTCATCCCTCCAGTGTGACGCCATGCAAGCATTCAGGGAAACCCTGCCTGCTCAAGGAGAGTTCAGAAGACAGTGGAAACACTCCAATGAAAAGTAAGTATTACGCAATAGCGGACCGGACCACGTCGCACCGTTCCGCCCAAGTCGCACCGTTCGGCCCAAGTCGCACCGTTCCGCTCAATGGAAACAAGGCTTATGGGACAGTGTTATAGACTGGCGACCTGCCCAGGGTAAACCCAACTTTGATCCTTTGATGCGGACTGTTTGTCCTATTTCTAACTGCTGTGATACGGGACCCTCAAGAGTATAACAATCGGAAAGAGGATTCTTCCTCTAACAAGATGTAAATCATTATATTACATCTGCCTCACCCACACAATTCATGTGACTTTTGTATAACGATATGGAAATATTTATCTTGTGTCAGCTTTTAAAGCACGGTGTTATAAATATACCTACCACTGTTACAAGCAGTCAAGCAGAACAGGTATTATGATTCATTTAGATTGATGTTCTTCCTTCTAAATGTGAATCCAATATTGACTCTAATTTAACTCTGCCTTTGTTTTGGCCTCTCCTGCACAGAGAGCTATGCAACTCTTTAGCTCCCCAGTGTCTGAAGACTCTTTGACATAAGTGAGGAGGCGAGAAGTGAGCAGCTAACCTTTCAGTTGGCAGAAAACTGGTGTTCGTCCTGAGCTGAAGGAAACTGTTGATTCTTAGCAAAAGCCAAATGCAGCCACTCTCTCATCTGGTACTTTTATAAGTATACTGTAAGACATTCAGAACATCTGAAAGGTACACAGGCTGACCTTGAGATGCTGACTTGGCTCTCCATAGTAGGAGAGCTAAAACAATTTTGGCTCTGGTTTCTGTGTTGGATGACTGTTGACCAAGACTTTGGAAGAAAAGCTGGAAAGTTGTTGTTTTGGCTCTGAGCTAAACAAAACAACACTCATGGGGAGCATGACTGTTCTTTTGTGTCCTTTAGTGCATTTTATCAAAGCAATTGCCCGGAAACTAGACTACTGTAGCTCATTGAAGGTATGTTACTGTCTCTCTATGATGTATCTTGATTCAGCTTTCATTTTCTGACCTTGGGTATTTGTTATTTTTTTAAGCCTTGAGCAATTTTTTAACAATTAACTGAGTAAAAGTTTGAAACAATCCCTTCTTTCCTGAAGCAGAAAAAAATTCTGGTAGTGTTTTAAAGCTTTCTTGATCAACCGTTCTTTAGCTTTCTCAAGATCCTTCTTGGACTTATGCTGCTCTTTCACACACTTTCAAAAAAGTATCAGACTATCTTCAAAGCAGGATTTTCTGTTTGCTTGTTAAGGTACTTAACCTATGAGTCATTCAGCAATACAGTGCAGGAAAAATATTTGCCCCTTTACAGATTTGACCTGTTTTTGTTTTTTCCTCCATTAAAGACCCACTCCGATGATCTTTGATCTATTTTAAATTGTTCTCAGTGGTTTTTAATTTATGATTATCCCGTATTTTGCCAAAATCACAAAACCTGTGCCGTTTTCTAGGACATTGTTTCAGAAGACTAGTAGTAGCTCATTAGCAATTCACCTCTGTGTTGTGGATGGAATTGTTGGGCGGAGGATCCCTCCCCTCCCCGTTGTTGAGAGCTCTCCGTTTACGCTAGCTCTCTAGCACTAGTTTACAGCCGATCACAAACCAGCGGATGTTTGAATTAGCTCCCGACAAAACAAAATAAACTTACAGGTAAAGATCCAGGGTGTCCACTTGATGGAAGGCACTGCACCTGGCTTCAAAAGCAATTCACTAGCGAACCCCATTTTTTCCCCTGCCAGTGTGTGAAACAGTCTTCTCTGAAATGTTGACTGCAAACCGATGTGCGGATTTTAATCTTACTGTGACCAAGAAACTTAATCCATTTCTCTCTCACTGCAGATGGTTTTGGTAAAAGCTAATAATATCATTCTTCTTAGGAGTGCAACCCGCTACAGCACACAGGTGTTGATCCGCCATCGTCTCCTCTATTCAATTCAATTCAATTCAGTTTATTTATATAGCGCCAATTCACAACAGATGTCATCTCAAGGCACTTAACAAGAAGTAATTTCAATACATTTATACAAACATTCCAATCAGTTAAAAAGTTTCCTATTTAAAGAGTAACTAAACCCCAAAACAACTTTTTTCTGCTTCTAAAATGTATGAACTGTATAAATGGGTATTTACCAATGCAATCTTTCAGTTTCTGGGATTTTTTTACATTTTGGTGTAAACTTGTTTAATTCTACAGTTTTTGGTCTAAAAACGTCTTAGTGCTGCCCCCTTAGGGTTGAAGGGTGGCTACTGCATTTGAATTTTGTGATTGGTGGAGAGCAGTACATCTTTACGTCACAGGCATTGACTGTGTCACAGGCATGGTCTCACACACATACCCCTGTTCTTCCTGGCACCGCCCACTTTGTAGAATTTTCAAATGTTGTCTGGGGGCGGGGTTATGATTTTTCAGGGGGTTCAGTTACACTTTAAGGAATCCCAGCAGATTGCGTCAGTCATTGGCGTGAGGTTGGGCAGACTTTCCAACCACAGCAATCCTTCAGCAATTCAATTCAATTCAATTCAGTTTATTTATATAGCGCCAATTCACAACAGATGTCATCTCAAGGCACTTAACAAGAAGTCATTTCAATACAATTATACAAACATTCCAATCAGTTAAAAAGTTTCCTATTTAAGGAATCCCAGCAGATTGCGTCAGTCATTGGCGTGAGGTTGGGCAGATTTCCAACCACAGCAATCCTTCAGCAATCCCTCATACTGAGCAAGCATGTAGCGACAGTGGAGAGGAAAAACTCCCCTTTAACAGGAAGAAACCTCCAACAGAACCAGGCTCAGTAGGAACGGCCATCTGCCACGACCGTCTGGGGGTTTGAGAAGACAGAGCAGAACACAGAAGGAACAAAAGATCCGATATAAGAGAACTTTCTATGTTACAGAAAGTAAAAAGTTGATAACAGGACACAGTGGATGTTCAGTTACTGAGAGGATCATCCCAGTCGATGCCCCCCGTCCAACAGGGCATTGCAGCCAAGCAGGATACCAGACCAGGTATATCTTCGATGGGGAGAAAAACACTGAGAGAAAACAAAGTTAACAGTCGAAATAACAGAATGTACTGTAATACAACTGGAGAGTCGTAGGAGAAAAGGAAGTAGCAGAGTGAAGAAAATTGGTAAGTCTGTCCTCCAGCAGTCTAAGCCTATAGCAGCATAACTACAGAGATAGCTCAGGATGACCTAAGCCACTCTAACTATAAGCTTTATCAAAAAGGAAAGTTTTAAGCCTGGCCTTAAAAGTAAACAGAGTGTCTGCCTCACGGACTAAAACTGGGAGCTGGTTCCACAGGAGAGGAGCCTGATAACTAAAAGATCTGCCTCCCATTCTACTTTTAGAGATCCTAGGAACTACAAGTAAACCTGCAGTCTGAGAGCGAAGTGCTCTTTTAGGAACATATGGAACAATTAGATCTCGGATGTATGATGGAGCTTGATTATTAAGGGCTTTGTATGTAAGAAGAAGGATCTTAAATTCTATTCTGGATTTAACAGGGAGCCAATGAAGGGAAGCTAAAACAGGAGAAATGTGATCTCTCTTTTTAATATTCATCAGAACTCTTGCTGCCGCATTTTGGATCAACTGAAGGCTTTTAATGGCATTTTGTGGACTTCCTGATAGTAAAGAATTACAGTAGTCCAGCCTTGAGGTAACAAATGCATGGACTAGTTTCTCAGCATCACTCCTGGACAGGATGTTTCTAATTTTAGCAATATTCCGGAGGTGAAAGAAAGAAATCCTAGAAACCTGTTTAATATGGGATTTAAATGTCAAGTCTTGGTCAAAAATAACGCCGAGGTTCTTTACGTTATTACTGGGGGCCAATTTAATGCCATCCAGATGAAGTGATTGACTAATCAGTTTCTGTTTAAGAACTTCTGGTCCAAAGACAGCAACTTCTGTCTTGTCAGAATTTAAAAGCAAAAAGTTTAGGGTCATCCATGCTTTTATGTCTTCCAGACATGCCTGTAATCTACCTAACTGACTGGGTTCATCAGGATTTATGGATAAATATAGTTGTGTATCATCGGCATAGCTGTGGAAATTTATCCCATGCTGTCTAATGATTCTACCAATTGGAAGCATATATATGGTGAAAAGAATTGGTCCAAGGACAGAACCCTGTGGAACTCCACAAGTAACCCTTGAGAGTGAAGATGATTTATCATTTAGATGAACAAACTGGAATCTATCAGACAAATATGATTTAAACCAGCCTAGTGCTGTTCCTTTGATCCCTGCAACATGTTCAAGCCTTTCTAAGAGAATATTATGATCGACTGTGTCAAAAGCAGCACTGAGATCTAACAAATCCAGAACAGACACCAGTCCATTATCTGAGGCCATGAGAATATCATTAGTAACCTTCACCAGTGCTGTTTCAGTGCTATGATGAGCTCTAAAACCTGACTGAAACTCTTCAAACAGCTCGTTACTGTTTAGATGTTCACAGACTTGATTAGCAACTATTTTCTCAAGGACTTTGGATAAGAAAGGAAGGTTAGATATAGGTCTGTAATTCACTAAGTCATCTTGATCAAGGGAAGGTTTCTTGAGTAAAGGTTTAATTACAGCTATTTTAAATTCCTGTGGTACGTATCCGTTTACTAAGGATAGATTCATCATATCCAAAATGGGGCCAGGAACCAAATGGAACACTTCTTTAAATAATTTGGTTGAGATTGGGTCCAAAATACAAGTTGAAGGTTTAGATGAGGCTAATATTTTTGATAATTCTGAAAGCTCGACTGAATCAAAACAGCCTAAGCAATACTGAGGTTCTACAGTTCTTTCCGATACTGACTCATTTACTGAGGAAGAAGTAATCATGTTTGGGAGGGTGCCAATGATTTTATTTTTAATAAAATTTATTTTATTTATGAAGAATCTCATAAAATCATCACTGCTAAGAGCTGGGGGAATAGTTTGCTCAACAGAGCTATGACTCTGTGTAAGTTTGGCAACTGTACTAAAAAGAAACCTAGGATTGTTTTTATTCGCCTCTATTAATGATGAAAAATATGCTGTTCTAGCTTGTCGAAGGGTCTTTTTATACAGCAGTAGACTGTTATTCCAGGTTAAATAGGAATCCTCTAGATGTGTAGAGCGCCATTTTCTCTCCAACTTCCTAGTATTCTGCTTTAAAATACGCAACTCTGCGTTAAACCAAGGAGTCAGCCTCCTATGGCTAGCCACTTTCTTTTTTAATGGGGCTACACTATCTAATGCCAAACGCAATGAGGACGTAACGCTGTGAACCAAACCATCAATTTCTGAAGGGTTAGAGATAGAATTGCTGCCATCCACTGTGTTACTCTGAGACACTGAGGAAAGTAAGAATGGTACAGATTCTTTAAAAATTGTTACAGCATTGTCTGATAAAGTTCTACTATAATGAAATTTTCTTTCAGATTTAAGATGGTCAGTTAAAGTAAATTCAAAAGTTTTCAAGAAGTGGTCAGACAGGACCGGGTTATGTGGGTGGACTGTTATTTCCTCACACTCAATACCGTATGTCAGTACAAGGTCCAAAGTGTGTTTACCTGAGTGGGTCGATCCCTGTACTTTTTGAGTAAAGCCAATTGAGTCTAAAATAGCATTAAAGGCTGCATTTAGGCTATCACTTTCAGTATCCACATGAATATTGAAGTCCCCCACTATAATAACCCTATCAGTATTTAATACTATATCAGATAAAAAATGTGAGATCTGATCCAAGAATTGAGAGTAAGGGCCTGGTGGACGATACAAAACCACAAACAAAAAAGGTCTTAATGTTTTGCAACTTGGATGAGGAAAATTAAGGGTTAGATGCTCAAAAGAACTGTAGCTATCAATTGGTCTGGGACTAATTAGTAAATCAGAACGAAAAATGGCTGCAACTCCTCCTCCTCGCCCAGTATTTCTAGGAATGTGAAAATTTAAATGACTGGAAGGAGTTGACTCATTTATACTGACATAATCCTCCTGCTGCAACCAGGTTTCTGTGAGACAAAGGAAATCAATGTGATTATCACAAATCAAGTCATTTACTAACAAAGTCTTTGAGGAGAGAGATCTTATGTTTAATAAACCACATTTAATAGATTTATTTTTCTGTTCAGTCAAAGTTGTTTTTATTTTTATGAGATTTCCATAATTTGCTTTTGTTGGCTTAACTTTTAATCCATTTAATTTTGGCCGTGGGCAAGACACTGTTTCTATAGGGTAATGGGTGGGTAACTGAGCAATCCCTCCTACTGAGCAAGCATGTAGCGATTGTGGAGAGGAAAAACTCCCCTTTAACAGGAAGAAACCTCCAACAGAACCAGGCTCAGTAGGAGCGGCCATCTGCCACGACCGTCTGGGGGTTTGAGAAGACAACGCAGAGACACAGAAGGAACAGAAGATCCAATATAAGAGTACTCTCTATGTTACAGAAAGTAAAAAGTTGATAACAGGACACAGTGGATGTTCAGCCACTGGGAGCACCATCCCAGTCGATGCCCCCCGTCCAACAGGGCATTGCAGCCAAGCAGGAAACTAGACCAAGTATATCTTCTATGGAGAGAAAAACACTCAGAGAACACAAAGTTAACAGTCGAAATAGCAGAATGTACTGTAATACAACTGGAGAGTCGTAGGAGAAAAGGAAGTAGCAGAGTGAAGAAAATTGGTAAGTCTGTCCTCCAGCAGTCTAAGCCTATAGCAGCATAACTACAGAGCTAGCTCAGGATGACCTAAGCCACTCTAACTATAAGCTTTATCAAAAAGGAAAGTTTAAGCCTGGCCTTAAAAGTAAACAGAGTGTCTGCCTCACGGACTAAAACTGGGAGCTGGTTCCACAGGAGAGGAGCCTGATAACTAAAAGATCTGCCTCCCATTCTACTTTTAGAAATCCTAGGAACTACAAGTAAACCTGTAGTCTGAGAGCGAAGTGCTCTGTTGGGAACATATGAAACAATTAGATCTCTGATGTATGATGGAGCTTGATTATTAAGGGCTTTGTATGTAAGAAGAAGGATCTTAAATTCTATTCTGGATTTAACACGGAGCCAATGAAGGGAAGCTAAAACAGGAGGAATGTGATCTCTCTACTCCTCAGAACCTGAGCGGGCGGGGCAGAGCGAAGCAGGAGCAGGATATGTAGCCTATCCAGTGCGGTTTCTACGTCACAAACTCAATCAATCAATCAATCAATTAATCAATCAATCAAACTTTATTTATAAAGCGCTTTTCATACAAAATTGCATCACAAAGTGCTTTACAGATTAAAATGACCCCACATAAAACTACATTCCCATCCCTCCCCCACAGATTTAAAAGCATGGTCACAGTTATACCCCCCTCAACAGTGAAAAAGGACATTGGGCTGAGTGCAGATGAACCATGCAAGGAAACGCCTTCAGAGGAGCCATCTGCACCGGCAGCAGTACATAAACAGCAGCAACCGAGGCACAGACACAGGGCGCCCAGTGGAGGCAAGGCCAAGACCCCCACCTCCACCCAAGCTCCACCTGGAGAGCACCCAGGCAGCCACAACCGACCACCGCTCCCGGGGCAGAGGGCTCCCACAGAGGAAACACTGGAACAGGAATTTAGATAAATTAAAATATAAAAATAAACTGTAAATAAATGTGATAAGATTATATAGTAAAACACTGAGAAAATATACTCATATTCATCACATCATTTAAAAATATTAAAATAAAGAGTTAATAAGTATGGGATTAAATAGTAAAACACTGATAAAATTTTAACACGGATAAAATTTAGAATTATTTAGTGTAAAACATTGATAAAGTTTAATTAGGTAAAACATGCAGGGCAATTAAGCAGATACTAATAAATAATAATCAATTAAAAGGTAGGCTAAAAAGGTGAGTGTGGAGCCTGGTCTTAAAAACATGAATGTTTTCTGCGGCCCTGAGGTTCTCAGGCAGCCTGTTCCAGAGGTGAGGGCCATAAAACTGGAAAGACGCCTCGCCGTGAGTGTGTGTCCTGCCTTTTGGGATGACAAGGAGACAGCTGCCAGAGGAGCGCAGAGACCGCAAAGGTTTATATAGTAAAAACTGTTCTGAAAGATAAGAAGGCCCATGACCATTAAGACACTTAAAAACCATTAAAATAACCTTAAAATCGATCCTAAGACACACGGGGAACCAATGCAGTGATTTTATTACCGGTGTAATGTGTACCCGCCTTCTGGTCTTCGTCAAGACACGTGCTGCTGAATTTTGAAGAAGTTGTAAACCTGAGATACTCTTTTTGGGAAGACCAGAAAGCAGGGCATTACAGTAATCAATTCTACTGGAGATAAAAGCATGCATCAGTGTCTCCGTGTTGGCCAGAGAGCGAATGGGGCTCAGTCTGTTTTAGACTGCCTTTTAACGTCTGCTACTGATTCACAGCGATTTGAAAGCAGAAATAATCAGAAATGCAATTCTGAGCTTAATTTTCTTAAGATATGTCCTCTGGCATCAGAAAAAATGCCACATAAACATGTTAACAACACAAAAAACAGATTTTCATTGGATTGGGTCTTTACACCATTGAACTGGTTGTGCTACACTTGGTTGAAAACAACTGTGATCAAAATTTTGCACCGCTAGTCTTTTACATCACCCAGGAATAAATCCTTCATTTTTTTTGCCAATCACAGGTGAACCTGCAGTGGTACTTTGGATCACTGTCCTGCTGTATAATCCAAGTACGCTTGAGCTTTATGTTATAAAATAATTAAAAGCTGTTCTTCTTCAGTATTTTTTTGTTTTCTGTGACTTGCTGGATGAATTGTTTATAGTTGAAGAACTTTTGGTTCTTGCCACTTTTTGAAAGGTTTGCCACTCCTTTATGTTTCCACTATTTGTGGATGATAGTTTACTGAAGTCCCAAAGCCAAAGAAATGACTTTGTAACCCTCCAAACAGATACATGTTCAGGACTTTGTTTTTCATCTGTCAAACAACCTTACATTGGGACATCATGTCTTGATTTTCAAGATCTTTTATCCTACTTCATGTCATCAGAAAGGTTTCATATACATGATTTCTTTTTTCTACAGGTCTGTTAGTAATCCTGGTTATAACGTCGACATATTGTCCATCCCATCACAAAGACACGATTTATTCCCATTTCATCAGTCTAATCTCTCTAATAAACTATAACAGTCTGACAGACAGAAACACTGTTTGAGCACAAAAAAGGATGGTTCCCAAACAGCAGTTGCCTGGAAACATGATCTACATCCAATGATCTGATACATTTCTAAGAACTTGTGTCTTGACAGCTTTAGTTGTTTTTTCCCACATTTTTAAAGACAACTATTACTACCTTCTTGTGAATTACTGCTTTAGTGTATTTTTTCTTGTCAAACTCTTTTCTTTGCCAGTTTTGTAAATGCAGCTAATAAAATGTGAACACATACTGTGTTTTAGCCGAAGGCAACTTAGTGCCTAAACATAGCTGCACGAAGCACTTCTCATCAAACATTCTCACTGTTGACATTACATAAGATAACTTTTATTCCCATAAACTGTGTTCATGCTTTCATGAGCTTTGTTTAAACTCTGAACAGTTAATAGCCATAGAAATCATGAGATTGGCTTATGAAGTTGAAACCAGAAGTTTAGATATTCTACTTAAAAGTACACTTTTTACCTTTTTTTCTGCCTATCTAACATTAAATCTTTATTTTATGTTGGAGCAGATTAATGTGCCAAACTTGTGGAGGTTCACAGTTCTCTTAACACTATCTTGACTGATTTATTTTATTTTCCCAAAATATCACACACATATTTATGGTTCTTTAGGTTCTTTCTTAAAACACATTTACCCGCATTTAACTCAAATGTTGTTAATTAACCTGTAAGAAGCTTACAAAGCCATGACATCGTCATCTGGGCTTTCCACAATTGTTCAAAGGTAAAGTAACCTAAAAGCACATAAACTTTTGACCTTGAAAGATCAATTGACAGCACTCTAAAAAATATTAATACTTTTTTTGTAATCCTAACAGACATAAAACAGTAAAAATTTATTCTAAATTAATGTCAGACAGTAAGTGTATATAAAAATCGGGTTTCAACTGTAACATTCAAACTCAAGACAACAAATCTAAGGATGAAATTAATGTCTTTATGAACAGTAGGCTTTCTTAAAGCAGTAACAATAAAATATAGAAAAAATACAGCAAATATCTGACTTTCAAATAGTATTCATCATGGCAGATACTCTTCTTTCAATCCTTCACTTGTCCACTGTCCTTATTCTTTAAATCACACACTGGACAATATGCTGCCATGGTCAGGAACAAAAGGTGATTTAATAATAAGTGCAAAAACATCAAACGTTCAAAGAAAAACTGTCTGAAAGTCTAAAAATGTTCCATCCATCCATCCATCCATTTTCTTCCGCTTATCCGGGGTCGGGTCGCGGGGGCAGCAGCCTAAGCAAAGAGACCCAGACTTCCCTCTCCCCAGCCACTTGTTCCAGCTCCTCGGGAGGAACCCCAAGGCGCTCCCAGGCCAGCCGAGAAACATAGTCCCTCCAGCGTTTCCTGGACCTTCCCCTGGGCCTCCTCCCGGTGAGACGTGCCTGAAACACCTCACCAGGGAGGCGTCCAGGAGGCATCCTGACCAGATGCCCGAGCCACCTCAACTGACTCCTCTCGATGTGGAGAAGCAGCGGCTCTACTCTGAGCCCCCTCCGGATGACTGAGCTTCTCACCCTATCTCTAAGGGAGAGCCCAGACACTCTGCGGAGGAAACTCATTTCAGCCGCTTGTATCCGTGATCTCGTTCTTTCGGTCACCACCCAGAGTTCGTGACCATAGATGAGGGTAGGAACGTAGATCGACCGGTAAATCGAGAGCTTCGCCTTTTGGCTCAGATGAAGCCAACAGGACCACATCATCTGCAAAAAGCAGAGACCCGATCCTGAGGCCACCAAAACGGATCCCCTCAACGCCTTGGCTGCGCCTAGAGATCCTGTCCATAAAAGTTAGGAACAGGATCGGTGACAAAGGGCAACCTTGGCGGAGTCCAACTTTCACTGGAAACAAGCCCGACTTACTGCCGGCAATGCGAACCAAACTCTGGCACCGGTCGTACAGGGACCTAACAGCCCGTATCAAGGGGCCCGGTACCCCATACTCCCGGAGCACCCCCCACAGGGCCCCCCGAGGGACACGGTCGAACGCCTTCTCCAAGTCCACAAAACACATGTAGACCGGTTGGGCGAACTCCCACGCACCCTCCTGGACCCTGCTGAGGGTGTAGAGCTGGTCCAGTGTTCCACGGCCAGGACGAAAACCGCATTGTTCCTCCTGGATCCGAGGTTCGACTATCCGTCGGACCCTCCTCTCCAGAACCCCTGAATAGACCTTACCAGGGAGGCTCAGAAGTGTGATCCCCCTGTAGTTGGAACACACCCTGTGGTCCCCCTTTTTAAACAGGGGGACCACCACCCCGGTCTGCCAATCCAAGGGAACTGCCCCCGATGTCCACGCAATATTGCAGAGCCGCGTTAGCCAACACAGCCCCACAACATCCAGAGCCTTGAGGAACTCCGGTCGAATCTCATCCACCCCCGGAGCTTTGCCACCGAGGAGCTTTTTAACGACCTCGGTGACCTCAGCACCAGAGATTGGAGAGCCCGACCCCAAGTCCCCAAACCCTGCTTCCAGATTGGAAGGCGTGCTGGTGGGATTGAGGAGGTCTTCGAAGTATTCCATCCACCGACCCAAAACGTCCCGCGTCGAGGTCAGCAGCACACCATCCCCACTGTAAACAGTGTTGGTGACAGACCGCTTTCCCCCCCTGAGACGCCGGATGGTGGACCAGAATCGATTCGAAGCCGTACGGAAGTCGTTTTCCATGGTCTCTCCAAACTCCTCCCACGCCCGAGTTTTTGCCTCAGCAACCATCCGAGCCACATCCCGCTTGGCCTGTCGGTACCTAACAGCTGCTTCAGGGGTCCCACAAGCCAAAAAGACCCGGTAGGACTCCTTCTTCAGCCTGACAGCATCCCTTACCGCCGGTGTCCACCAGCGGGTTCGGGGGTTGCCGCCGCGACAGGCACCGACCACCTTGCGGCCACAGGTTCGGTCAGCCGCCTCGGCAATGGAGGCGCGGAACATGGTCCACTCGGACTCGATGTCCCCCGCCTCCCCCGGGACGTGTTCAAAGTTCTGCCGGAGGTGTGAGTTAAAGCTCCTTCTGGCAGGAGACTCTGCCAGACGTTCCCAGCAGATCCTCACAACACGTTTGGGCCTTCCAGGTCTGTCCGGCGTCCTCCCCCACCATCGGAGCCGATTCACCACCAGGTAGTGGTCAGTGGACAGCTCTGCCCCTCTCTTCACCCGAGTGTCCAAAACATGCGGCCGCAGATCAGATGAGACGACAACCAAGTCGATCATTGAGCTGCGGCCTAAGGTGTCCTGGTGCCAAGTGCACATATGGACACCTTTATGCTTGAACATGGTGTTTGTTATGGACAATCCATGACGAGCACAGAAGTCCAATAACAAGACACCACTCGGGTTTAGATCGGGGGGGCCATTCCGCCCAACCACACCCCTCCAGGTCTCACTGTCATTGCCCACGTGAGCGTTAAAGTCCCCCAGCAGAACAAGGGAGTCCCCAGGAGGAGCACTCTCCAGCACCCCCTCCAAAGACTCCAAGAAGGGTGGGTAATCTAATCTGCTGTTTGGCGCGTAAGCACAAACAACAGTCAGGACCCGTCCCCCCACCCGAAGGCGGAGGGAGGCTACCCTCTCGTTCACCGGGGTAAACCCCAACGTACAGGCGCCGAGATGGGGGGCAACAAGTATGCCCACCCCAGCTCGGCGCCTCTCAGCGGGGGCAACTCCAGAGTGGAAGAGAGTCCAACCCCTCTCGAGGAGACGGGTTCCAGAGCCAGAGCCATGCGCCGAGGTGAGTCCGACGATGTCCAGTCGGAACCTCTTAACCTCGCACACCAGCTCCGGCTCCTTCCCCACCAGAGAGGTGACGTTCCACGTTCCGAGAGCCAGCTTCTGCAGCCGAGGATCGGACCGCCAAGGTCCCCGCCTTTGGCCGCCGCCCATCCTGCACAGCACCCGACCCCTATGGCCCCTCCCACAGGTGGTGAGCTCATGGGAAGGGGGCCCCATGTTACCTCTTCGGGCTAAGCCCGACCGGGCCCCATGGGTAAAGGCCCGGCCACCAGGCGCTCGCCAACGTGCCCCACCTCCAGGCCTGGCTCCAGAGGGGGGCCCCGGTGACCCGCGTCCGGGCGAGGGAACACTGAGTCCATCTGTCGTTTCCATCATAGGGGTCTTTTGGGCTGCACTTTGTCTGATCCCTCACCTAGAACCAAATTGCCATGGGTGACCCTACCAGGAGCAAAAGCCCCCGACAACATAGCTCCTAGGATCTCCTAGGATCATTGGGACACTCATTGCACAGAGAAATTATGATGCAGCCTAAAACTTATGTAGATAACTATTTTTATGTTATCTATCTTCAGAATTTTTCTGTTCTCTCCTCTCTGCTGCTTCTGTATTGTTATCCACCCATTACCCTATAGAAACAGTGTCTTGCCCACGGCCAAAATTAAATGGATTTAAGGTTAAGCCAACTAAAGCAAATTATGGAAATCTCATTAAGATAAATACGACTTTGACTGAACAGAAAAATAAATCTATTAAATGTGGTTTATTAAACATAAGATCTCTCTCCTCAAAGACTTTGTTAGTAAATGACTTGATTTGTGATAATCACATTGATTTCCTTTGTCTCACAGAAACCTGGTTGCAGCAGGAAGATTATGTCAGTATAAATGAGTCAACTCCTTCCAGTTATTAAAATTTCACTGGGCGAGGAGGAGGAGTTGCAACCATTTATCGTTCTGATTTACTAATTAGTCCAAGACCAATTTATAGCTACAGTTCCTTTGAACATCTAACCCTTAATTTTCCTCATCCAAGTTGCAAAACATTAAGACCATTATTGTTTGTGGTTTTGTATCGTCCACCAGGCCCTTACTCTCAATTCTTGGATCAGATCTCACATTTTTTATCTGATTTAGTATTAAATACTGATAGGGTCATTATAGTGGGGGACTTCAATATTCATGTGGATACTGAAAGTGATAGCCTAAATAGCCTAGATAGCAGCCTTTAATGCTATTTTAGACTCAATTGGCTTTACTCAAAAAGTAAAGGGATCGACCCACTCGGGTAAACACACTTTGGACCTTGTACTGACATATGGTATTGAGTGTGAGGAAATAACAGTCCACCCACATAACCCGGTCCTGTCTGACTACTTCTTGATAACTTCTGAATTTACTTTAACTGACCATCTTAAATCTGAAAGAAATTTTAATTATAGTATAGCTTTATCAGACAATGCTGTAACACTTTTTAAAGAATCTGTTCCATTCTTACTTTCCTCAGTGTCTCAGGGTAACACAGTGGAGGGCAGCAATTCTATCTCTAACCCTTCAGAAATTGATGGTCTGGTTCACAGCGTTACTGCCTCATTGCGTTTGGCATTAGATAGTGTAGCCCCCTTAAAAAAGAAAGTGGCTAGCCATAGGAGGCTGACTACTTGGTTTAACGCAGAGTTGCGTATTTTAAAGCAGAATAGTAGAAGGTTGGAGAGAAAATGGCGCTCTACACGCCTAGAAGATTCCCATTTAACCTGGAATAACAGTCTTCTGCTGGAAAAAAAAGACCCTTTGACAAGCTAGAACAGCATATTTTTCATCATTAATAGAGGGGAATAAAAACAATCCTAGGTTTCTTTTTAGTACAGTTGCCAAACTTACACAGAGTCATAGCTCTGTTGAGCCAACTATTCCCCCTGTTCTTAGCAGTGATAATTTTATGGGATTCTTCATAAATAAAATTAATTCTATTAAAAATAAAATCATTGGCATCCTCCCAAACATGATTGCTTCTTACTCAGTAAATGACGCAGCATCGCAAAGAACTGTAGAACCTCATTTGTGCTTAGGCTGTTTTGATTCAGTCGAGCTTTCGGAATTATCAAAAATATTAGCCTCATCTAAACCTTCAACTTGTATGTTGGACCCAATCCCAACCAAATTATTTAAGGAAGTGTTCCATTTGGTTCCTGGCCCCATTTTGGATATGATGAATCTATCCTTAGTAAACAAATACGTACCACAGGAATTTTAAATAGCTGTAATTAAACCTTTACTCAAGAAACCTTCCCTTGATCAAGATGACTTGGTGAATTACAGACCTATATCTAACCTTCCTTTCTCATCCAAAGTCCTTGAGAAAATTGTTGCTAATCAAGTCTGTGAGCATCTAAACAGTAACGAGCTGTTTGAAGAGTTTCAGTCAGGTTTTAGAGCTCATCATAGAACTGAAACAGCACTGGTGAAGTTTACTACATTCCACAGCTATGCCGATGATACACAACTATATTTATCCATAAATCCTGATTAACCCAGTCAGTTAGGTAGATTACAGGCATGTCTGGAAGACATAAAAACATGGATGACCCTAAACTTTTTGCTTTTAAATTCTGACAAGACAGAAGTTGCTGTCTTTGGACCAGAAGTTCAAAACAGAAACTGATTAGTCAATCACTTCATCTGGATGACATTAAATTGGCCCCCAGTAAAAACGTAAAGAACCTCGGCATTATTTTTGACCAAGACTTGACATTTAAATCCCATATTAAACAGGTTTTTAGGATATCTTTCTTTCACCTCCAGAATATTGCTAAAATTAGAAACATCCTGTCCAGGAGTGATGCTGAGAAACTAGTCCATGCATTTGTTACCTCAAGGCTGGACTACTGTAATTCTTTACTATCAGGAAGTCCACAAAATGCCATTAAAAGCCTTCAGTTGATCCAAAATGCGGCAGCAAGAGTTCTGATGAATATTAAAAAGAGAGATCACATTTCTCCTGTTTTAGCTTCCCTTCATTGGCTCCCTGTTAAATCCAGAATAGAATTTAAGATCCTTCTTCTTACATACAAAGCCCTTAATAATCAAGCTCCATCATACATCAGAGATCTAATTGTTTCATATGTTCCTAACAGAGCACTTCGCTCTCAGACTACAGGTTTACTTGTAGTTCCTAGGATTTCTAAAAGTAGAATGGGAGGTAGATCTTTTAGTTATCAGGCTCCTCTCCTGTGGAACCAGCTCCCAGTTTTAGTCCGTGAGGCAGACACTCTGTTTACTTTGAAGGCCAGGCTTAAAACTTTCCTTTTTGATAAAGCTTATAGTTAGAGTGGCTAAGGTCATCCTGAGCTATCTCTGTAGTTATGCTGCTATAGGCTTAGACTGCTGGAGGACAGACTTACCAATTTTCTTCACTCTGCTACTTCCTTTTCTCCTACGACTCTCCAGTTGTATTACAGTTCATTCTGTTATTTTGACTGATAACTTTGTGTTTTCTCAGTGTTTTTCTCTCCATAGAAGCTACACCTGGTCTGGTATCCTGCTTGGCTGCAATGCCCTGTTGGACGGGGGGCATCGACTGGGATGATGCTCCCAGTAACTGAACATCCACTGTGTCCTGTTATCAACTTTTTACTTTCTGTACCATAGAAAGTACTCTTATATCAGATCTTCTGTTCCTACTGTGTCTCTGCTCTGTCTTCTCAAACCCCCAGACGGTCGTGGCAGATGGTCGCTCCTACTGAGCCAGGTTCTGTTGGAGGTTTCTTCCTGTTAAAGGGGAGTTTTTCCTCTCCACCGTCGCTACATGCTTGCTCAGTATGAGGGATTGCTGAAGGATTGCTGAAGGATTGCTGTGGTTGGAAAGTCTTCCCAACCTCACGCCAATGACTGATGCAAACTGCTGGGATTCCTTAAATAGGAAACTTTTTAACTGACTGGAATGTTTGTATAAATGTATTGAAATGACTTCTTGTTAAGTGCCTTGAGATGACATCTGTTGTGAATTGGCGCTATATAAATAAACTGAACTGAACTGAATTGAAATTCAGTCACTAGGCTATACTTAACACTATTTGGTCTTTTCTGTATTTTAGCTCGAGTGTGTGCATATATGGTTCTGTGTGTGTATCCTGTGCATCACAGGGGTGCCCTGTGATGCCCTGTAGAGATTTACAGTGTGTAACCTGCCTCTTGCCCAATGAGCGCTGGAGATAGGTAGCAGCCCCCGGCAACCCTGCATGGACAGGTGGGGGTGGATGGATGGATGGATGGATTGACTTTAGGGCCTGTTGCCCTAAAACACAACTAATATTTTATCAGCCAAGATAATACACAATGTGAACTATATAGTTAACATACATTATGTTGTTACCATTGAGCCTGTAATGCATTAAAAATGTTTAATAGAGACCAAATGTGTTTAGCAGGCATTTTAATTTAAGCCGTATATAAAAGAGGATTTAGATTAACAATACAGCATTCTGTTCAGTGAAAAGTTGTTTCAAAATCTTATCTTGTGCAGGGAGTACGATTCCACATTTCAGATAAAGCAAATGGGCCACAGAGGCCCAAATGAATTTAAAACCTTGGCTGTTGTGGCTTTATTACATCTAATGGGTCAGTGTGTAATATATGAAAAGACTTCTTCATGAGCAGGAAATATCTTCACATTATTAATTGATCTATTTGTCATGGACAAATTTCCAAGAAGCCTTGTTCTGCAGCAGTACTGTACTGGATCGCCTGCTGGTTTTTGACAGGAAGATGGTACTGCATGTCCACCGAGTTCGCAGAAAGCAATACCCACCCCACACTTCACTTCCACATCTCTCGCTCATATTTGCCAAGTCAGACAAGTCAGACAATCTGCTTTCTCAGGCTATAGGGTTTGTAATACTTTTGGACTAATTAGTGTGGTCGACTTGTTGCTTTAATCTCCTTGTTTCGCTCTGCTGTCTTTTTTCAATGTTATCTTCTATTTTGAGATTTCCAATATTCAGTGTCACATATTGCTCTCTTTGTTTCAAAATTTATTTTCTTTCCATGAACAATATCCCCTCAAACAAATAAAGTGAAGTAAGCAACATTTAAACTCTGTCAGAGTTAATATTTTAATTTTTTAAAAACTAATACATTCCTTTAGTTACGTTACAATCACATTGTTCAGTATGTTTATTAGAATTTTTCTCTGATAGACCAACACAAATACAAAGTTGTTTAGGGGAAGGAAAATTATACCTAGTTTTTTAAAAAATATTACAAATAAAAATCTGATGCGTTGTCTGCACATCAGATTTGCATATCAGTATTTGTAACACTTCTTCTTCAGTATTACAAATAAAAATCTGATGTGTTGTCTGCACATTTCTTATTAGTCCTTTTCTGCTGTAACCCATAAATAAAATCCAGTGCAACCAATTGTCTTTAGAAGTCACTTGTTCATTAACAGAGTCTGAGTAATTTAATCTCAGTATTAATCCAGCTGTTCTGTGGCTCAGATGTTTGTTTGAAAAGTGAACAAACAGCTTCACAAAGACCAGGAACACAGCAAATATGTCAAAAGTAAAGTTGTAGAGACATTTAAAGCGTGGTTAGGTTATTAAGCAATATCTTAATCCATCATGCGAAAATGGAAAGAGTATTGTGCATTCTAGCCAGACATGGTCCAAACTGCTACCTAAATTGACAGGTCCAACGAATTCAGCATTAGATTAGAACATGCATAGGAAGGTGCCTTAGGTGAGACTAGGCCAATTTTTTGTGATGCATAATAACATTTCATGTGTGTTTCTAGCCTTATCCTACGATCTGTGTAATGTTTTGTACTTTTGGATTTAACATGCACACATGAAAGCATAACATGTGTGACGCACAGCGTGTCAGAACTCCCGAAAGTGGAGCCACAGGTGAAAATAAAATGAATAAGCAACCGCCCCTAGCAGGCGAGGTGCAGGCATTGTTGAGCCGTGGTTCCCGGTGTTACGTCAATCTGTGTTTCCCCGTCAGGATGTGTTCCCCCTACAGCTCTATGGCGCACGCGGCAAAAAACGCGCGTACTCAATCCAAGCTCGTTCCTGAACTGTACACGCCATGCTCTGCTCGTACACAGGGGAGCGACGGCAACGTTGAAAGCTCAAACTTCATATTTTTGCGGAGCCAGTCCCTCCCTTCCTTCCTTCCTTCCTTCCTTCCTTCCTTCCTTCCTTCCTTCCTTCCTTCCTTCCTTCCTTCCTTCCTTCCTTCCTTCCTATCTATCTATCTATCTATCTATCTATCTATCTATCTATCTATCTATCTATCTATCTATCTATCTATCTATCTATCTATCTATCTATCTATCTATCTATCTATCTATCTATTTGTTGACAGAACACTATAATTGAGGACAGCAGCGGAGGGACTGGCTCCGCCAAAATATGAAGTTTGAGCTTTCAACGTTGCCGTCGTTCCCCTGTGTACGAGCAGAGCACGGCGTGTACAGTTCAGGAGCAAGCTTGGATTGAGTACGCGCGTTTTTGCCGCGTGCGCGGCGCCATAGAGCTGTCGGGGGAACACATCCTGACGGGGAAACACAGATTGACGTAACACCTGTTACGGGACCTGGCCACAGGGGAGGCACAGAGGAAATGTTCCAACCGGAGAATTGGGACCGCCAAGCCGTGGACGTATGCACAAATAAAGTCAGTCGCCCAGTAGAGAAGAATGGGAAGACGAAAATTATTTATGGGGGCCGAAGCCTTCTCTGTGCGTAAAAGTGCCGAAGTAGGAGCTACGGTGCGCTCCTCTCCTGGATAAGTTGTTGCGGGACGCGCTCTGCCTTCACCACAAGGTACAGGTCGTTATGCACACAAGCAGGGTACAGAGGTGACGCAGCGGCGGGTAGATTATTTATATATATATTAGGGATGGGCATTCGATTAAACTGTCTTCATCGATCATCTGGAGAATTAACGATCGATTTTCGATTAATCATTGATATTTTTATATCAACCCATAAGGACCCACAGTGACACTGGTGTCTCGTGCCCTATTAATGTTCTGGATGGTTCCATGTTAACCTAGATTCTTGATTTTCTCTCATGAAGTCCCAGAGTAACACCTACAGCACATTTATAACAGGTCATGTGACCACTAGGGTGATCATGTGTTACGATGCAACCAACCGAACTTGACCGAAAGTTGCATGTGGAAAAACTCGCTAGCCAGCTAATTTGGAGCAAGCTTTTTCTGAGGCTAAAAGGTAAGATTGATTCAATTCAATGGTTGCAATGTTTACACATAATGCTGTTTGTCAAAAAGAAACTATTGTTTTCGAATTTCTTGAAGAACTTGGCATAAAACCATCAAGTAAATATTGGTGTGACGCATATGTCACATCGGGCAGTCAGTCTAAAAATGGTTGGAAAAAAACGTGGTGACGTATATGTCACAATAAGAAAACTAATCATGATCTGATCAGTATACTTGGCTGATTCAATTAAGTTTAGTCATATATTGTATAAAATAGCTTAATTGAACCAATATCAGTTATATAATTTCATTCATGGGTTGCAGTAAGACCTGTTGGGCACCAAGTAGCTAGCTACTCACAACATGTCAGGTCTAGGACTACATAATGACAACAGCTGCAAAGCATGAATAGTTATATTTTTTTCTCTCTAGATGAACAGAAAACAAACTTGGGATTGGAATAAGCACAGCCAGTTGATTCTGGAAATGATTCAAAATGGAGATGAAAGTGAGATTGAGGAATTTGGTGGTTCCAGCTGAGATGAAGACGTTTCTGTCAAAGATCCAGATTACACGCCCTTAAATCAGGAGTCAAGTGAATCTGAATGTTGTTCAGAAGGGGATGTGTCTCAACCAGATGGGGAGGTGTCTCAACCAAGAGAAATACCTCAACCAAGTATCTTAACCAACACGCATCGTACTGGTTAAAGAAAACAAGTTTTCATGGAGAAAGAAACCTTTTGAAGCCCCTGACTGTACCTTCAAAGGAGAGAGTGTCACTCCTCCAGATGAGCTTCCCACTCCCCTGCAGTACTTCAGGAGGTTCATTACAGAAGAGATGATGGAGTCAGTGATGGAGCAAACCAATCTGTACAGTGTCCAAACATCTGCCTTGTTCAAGAATGTGAACACCACATTCAAGGAGCTTGAAATTCCAATTGGCATGTACCTACGCATGGGTCTTTGCCAGCTTCCAGGAAACCGTGCCTACTGGGAAAACAACACAAGGTGTGCCATGGTAGCTGATAACATGTCACGCAACCATTTTCAGACCCTCCTCGCATCTCTTCACTTCGCTGACAATACAGATTCATCAAACAGGCAAGAAGGGGACAAGTGCTGGAAGATCCGTCCATGGCTTGATATGTTCCGCAAACAATGTCTTGAGATCCCTCCAGAAGAGTACAACTCTATCGATGAGCAAATGGTGTCTTTTAGAGGAATGCGCATCCCAATAAGGCAGTATGTCAAGAGCAAGCCCCATCCCTGGGGATTCAAGATCTGGGCCCGCTGCACTTCCTCTGGAATACTCTGTAATTTTCAGGTGTATGAAGGTGGCACTGGGAAAAGAACCAAACTTGGCATGGGAGGAGACGTTGTGCTCAAGCTATGTGAAACTCTTCCGCCAGGCCAGAACTACAACGTTTTTGCAGACAACCTGTTCTCTTCTGCCCCATTGGTGCTTGAGCTTCTTCAACGACAGATCTTCTACACAGGTAACAAACAGAAACACACACACACACGCACACGCACACACGCACGTACACACACACAAAACATAAACAAGTATAATCTTTTACTATTGTCCTATTCTCACTTCTGTTTTATTCTGGTGTATCCTCATTTGTTTTTGTTGTTTGTGTATTACAGGGACAGTCCGCAGCAATCGCTTATCTGGATGTCAGCTTGAGGATGACAAGAGTCTTGCCAAGAGAGGCAGAGGATCTTTTGATGCCAGGATGGAGAAAGAGGGGTCCATGGGCATTGTAAAGTGGGATGACAACAGATTGGTCACCTTGATCTCTTCTCACACAGCAGTGGAACCACAAGACAAAGCTCGCCGCTGGAGCAAACAAGAGAAGACATTCATTGACGTCAACCGGCCACACATTGTCAAAGAGTACAACACCTTAATGCGGGGGGTTGACCTACTTGATGGATGTATTGCCAGGTACAAGTACAACATGAGGTCACAAAGGTGGTACATCTACTTGTTCTGGCATAGCATCATGCTAGCCCTGGTCAATGCGTGGCTGACCTACCGCCGTGACTGCAAGCTGCTTGGTCAGAGGTCACTGAATCAAAGAAGATTCCAGGCAGAGGTGGCAACAAGCCTCATCCTCATCCAAGCAAAGAGGGGGCGCCCATCACTTGACAGCAACACCCCACCTCCACCACCACCTCCCAAGAGAGTCCGTGTCGGAGTTCCTGATGATGTGCTTCTGGACCAGGTTGCACACTGGCCTGTGAAATGCGCCAAGCGTGGCTGCTGCAAAATCTGCAAAACCAATGCAACCAACACCATCTGTGAGAAATGTGACGTGCGTCTCTGCTTCACTGAAGAGAGAAACTGTTTCCAAACATTCCATTTTGCCTAGTCACAGCCACAAACCCCTCTGATAAACAGGAAATCCACCAGTAGTTCAAGTTCTCATCCCTTTATTTCCACTTTGTTCAGAAACAAATCTGTTACAGATTTTACAAAAGTTGTTGAACTTTTAGTTTAGTAGTTGTGAAATTATAAATGTTATGATTCTGGTGAGCTCTGATAACCTGTCAGAGAATAGAAAAGGATCAATAGTGACCAGTGGTGTGAAGACAAAGGCAGTTAGTGTTATTGATATAATTTTCTTCCATAATTATTAAGATAAGCAGCAAAACCTACTCTATGTGGCAACATGTTTTTTTCTTTTACTGTTCATTTGCTATATCAAATAATTAGCAAGTTATGAATGAAGTAACATTTTCTATGTAAATCCATATGCTTTATGAGCTACTGGTGTGAATTCCAGCTCAATAGGAATATTTTGGGGTTCAAAAAAGGGGGGATGCATTTCTCGGCAACCTCATAATATGCCCTGCCGAGAAATGCATCCCCTGCTATATCAAATAATTAGCAAGTTATAATAATAATAAGACTGCTATGAATGATGTAAGATTTTCTATAAAATTCAACTTTCTTTATGAGTTACTGGTGTGAATTCCAGCTCTATAGGACAATTGTTGGGTTAAAAAGAGAGGAGGTGCATACAGGGGCAACCTTCAAATCTCCATTTCCAAAAGAAGCCCTGCTATTTTCGAGATTTATGTGTGGCATAAATATATTTTTATAGAACAAAGCATGATCTTTGGGCTGCTGGTGTGATTTTCAAACCTGTCCCATGTATTTTAGGGTTAAAGGATGGTACACTATAGGGAAAGTTGAATATTTGGGTTCTATTTGTAGGTTTTGAAGACAGGTATACACAAACTATGGGACTATGTTTCTCGGCTGGCCTGGGAGCGCCTTGGGGTTCCTCCCGAGGAGCTGGAACAAGTGGCTGGGGAAAGGGAAGTCTGGGTCTCTTTGCTTAGGCTGCTGCCCCCGCGACCCGACCCCGGATAAGCCGAAGAAAATGGATGGATGGATGGGTATACACAAACAAACAACCAGGGAGGAGTTTTTTTTAATACTTTATTGATAATTAAAAACTGAACTTCATAACAACAAAATGTCCAGGTACTGACTCCCCCCCAAAGAACAAAACTGGCTTTTCTTGTATTACATAACGGACATTTAGGGGCATAAGGTGTATTTTACATAATTTATGTGGGCTATTAATTAGGAGTTTTTAGACCAACCGATAACATAATTGCGTACTCTGCCATTAACAGCAGATAAAACGTTTTCTTATGTAGGCTACATTGTGTCCTGTTTGCACCCATATCAGCCTTTAATCGCTGATTTAAAAAGTTTAGATGTTATACAATGCTTTAACTATCACGCTGTTGGTAGAAAAAATGCAGAATGTGACCCATAAACACCGAAGCACCGAAAGATACTCCTGAGACACTGTGACGTTAAAACAGTAAAGTTAAACGTATTCAGATAAAATGTGTCAAAGTCGTCCTTTTTTACATTTATCTGCCATAAAACAGTAAATTTTCAGGAAGTACATGCATAGGAAACATGGTAATATTACACATATATTTAAAAGTTGTCGCGTCGCTATATTTTAATCAGTATTCGTCATCATCATCAGAGAGTTTTGAACGATGCGCGTTCCTCCGACAGGGGATGCAATTCTCGGCAGGCATGCATTTCTCGCCATAACACCGGCACAGCCCAAGGTGAGACCCATATTTTCGTCTGCATAGCGGAAAGATTATATCCAATACCATGCAGACCATGGGGTGACACATGCATACCATATAATTTACATTTTTTATTTGTAAAAAATCTGAAAAGCATGTATCGAAGACTTTGTGTTGTAATACATAACTCCAGACAAAATACATTTTCTAGAGTGAATACAGTTGTGGATGTTATGAGCAAAATCTGAACAGGTTCAAGGGCTATGAATACTTCTGAAATATTGAACAGATTAATCCATCCATCCATCCATCCATCCATCCATCCATCCATCCATCCATCCATCCATCCATCCATCCATCCATCCATCCATTCATCCATCCATCCATCCATCCATCCATCCATCCATCCATCCATCCATCCATGTTGTAAAAAGTAAATAAAAAGGTTTCCATTGTTCAGCCATTTCCAAGTCACTACAAAATAATGTATTCCAAAGGACAAATAGTGGCATAAACATCTACAAAGAACATCTAAAGCTTTCATTCTTGGTAATTTTAATAATAAATATTCATCAGTTGATTTTAATCTTCTTCTTTTCTGCCCCAACACTGCAGGTAGTGATGGATGCTTCAGATCCGATATGATTGTGGTTCTCTGATTACTTAAACTCGTGCTGTGAATGCATTGATGAGACTAGCGGAGTTACAAAAAATGCTAAAAACACTCCGTTTAATCTGAACCACACAGCCTCCAGGGACAAGACAGAAAATTGAATTAAGAGGAGGAAGTGACAATTTGAGTCATCCTGCCTTCCACATTTGAATTAATGTAGGTAGTGGAGGCCACTTTCAGAATGGTTCCCCATGAGTCAAAGCTTTCTCTCTCACACATGCAGTGAAACAAACATCCCAAGTCGCGACACATTCAGGCAGAGATGTGCATGCATGTGGAACCAAGACAAGAGAAAATCCACAGCAGCACACGATAATAACATTAGAGAGGCACAGAGGTTTAGGAAGAGGGAGGGATCCAATGTAAGGAAGAGAGAAGCATAAAGCAGAGATAGTGACACCCTGTCGAAAAATACTCAAGTACAGAACTAGATTTTTAGCACATATCAACTCAGAGATTATGCTTGCATCAGGCTTAAAATGCCAAAGCAGGAGCAAGTTGGTAAAACAAACTAACATGTCAGTTTCTAAATAAGAGATCTAAAACACAATCAGTCTAAAAGTGGTGCAGTCTTAACAACTGAAATCTGAGGCACAGGCACTGTGCTCTGCCATACTGTTCAATATTTCCACACTTCACTGAATTTCATTCATCCTGTGCACACATAGGATATCATCACCTCCCATCAAAAGCATATGAGGTCAGCAGTCTGTTTCTCTAGGACATTCTGACATTGAACTGCCAGTCCTTGTGATTACTGCACAGTCTGAGACATACAGTATTCACCATAAGATACCTTATTTGTTCCATAAATTGAAACATATTGACTTAAAAAATTATTTTCAGAGAAACAATCAAATTTACAATTGTGTAAACATAGCTTAAAATAATCTCTAAGGTTATGGGGAAAAACACGTTTGATTAATGTCAGTTAAATGTAAGTAACAAAGAATGTATGGAGTAATTTGGTTATAAATCTTTGTCTCTTTGTCTTTTTAAAATTGTGAGTTAATGTACGACACATCAGATAAAATAAATAATGAAACTGTCAGTGTTCATCTTTAAATATATTACAATTATTGACATGAAATTTACACCAGATATCAGTAGCAAACCAATTAAGCCCCACATACAAAAAGTCAACCAAAATGTGTCTTAATACTATTTGAAATTTAAATGGATGGACTCCTTAACTTTAAACATAATGAAATTTATGCACCACTTAATAGAAAAGGCTTTATTAATGATTACAGCTTTAAGATGATTTCTGCCAGAAATTAGTTGCATGCATTACTCAGGTGGTATTTTGGCCCATTATGTCACACAAGCTATTTTAAAATCTTAAGGACAATCCAAATATCTGTGGACTCTGATCTTCAATTTTTCGTCGATTTTAGGTTACATTTAAGATTGATAGAACCCTATAGCAGCTTTACCTACTTTATAAAAACCAATTTGAGAGTTGCCTTGCCTGTGTGTTTGGGATCACTGTCATCTCAAAAGATCCTCTATTATTTAATTTGTAGCATCATGGAGAATGACAGCAGATATCTGAGCACATTTCCGTGTTGATCTATCCTAGAATTAAATGGAATCTGTCATTACTATATGCTTTAAGTCTATCCCACAACATTATGTTGTATTGTTTTCGGGATCCTGTGCAGTAATATTATTCCTTGACTATGGTGTGTGCAATTATATCCCAAGGAGTTCAATCCTGTTCTCATCTGACTGGACTACATTCTTCCAGCATTTTATTCCAACACTCCCTGAGTGTTCAATGGCTTTTGGACAAGACTTTGGAATATTTTAGTTAAATTTCTCTGTCAGAAATCTTATGATGAGCTCCAGGTCATGGAAAGTTAATGGTGAAATTATTTTCTTTCCACTTCAAGATTATGCCTCAATGGAGTTCACTGGAATATTCTAATGTTTGTAAATGTGTCTGCAACCAATGCAATGAGTATGTTTTGCAAATATAAGTTTTGTGATATTTTGAGAAGACTCTTTTCTTTTACTCATCAAGAAATGCCTTCTTATGGGTTATCAATTAGTACTAAACCAAATTATATTAATTTGCCCAAACAGGGAGCAGGAATGTTGTCTAAATAGTGACTGATATTTAATGCCTTTTTACAGCTTCTTTTTTAATGTGTTTAAAACTTATTTAGTCTCATTCCCCTTTATTACACATAACTATGGAGTTACAGACTTAGTTGTGTTGATTTCTTGTATGTGTGGATTACGTAGGTTATAATCAACATCTGGTAATAACTTTATGCCAATGGGCTATTATTGTTCATGCTCTACACAAATGATTGTAAGAGTACATTTGAATCAAGTTTCATCATTAAATTTGCAGATGATTCAGTGCTTGTGAGCCTTTTGCAGGAACATGAAGATGGGCATGGTTCTATTCTTGACTATTTTGTTGGATGGTGTAGTGATTCTTACCTACAACTTAACGTGGCCAAAACAAAAGACTTGATAATTGACTTTCGTAAGAATCCACCCATCCCAACTCAAACCATTGTCAGTGGTAAAGTCATAGAGACAGTTAGTCAATACAAGTATTTAGGCACCATCATTGACAATAAACTGACTTTTGATTCAAACACAGGAGACATTTGTAGAAAGGCAAATCAGAGGCTGTTTTATCTTAGGAAACTCCGATCTTTTAATGTTGACAAGAAATTTCTAAAAATTGTTTACACTTCTTTTATTGAATCAATTTTAACATTTGCTATGGTGTGTTGGTTTGGTAACCTCAGTGTTTAAAATAAGAATAAACTAAAGAGCATCGTTAAACTCTGCCAAAAGACTATCGGCATAAGTCTTAATGACCTAGACTCTGTTTTTAAAATTAGAGTCACCCATAGGGCGAAGGTCATTTTGGCTAGCCCTCTCCATCCCCTCTATGCAGAGTTTCAGCTTCTCCCCTCTAAGAGAAGGTATACTTTTACATGTAAGGCAAAATCAAACAGGTACCTAAAATCCTTTGTTCCAACTGCTGTCAGATTTTTAAACAAAATGTAAATGATCTTGTGGGAAAGGAGGTTCAGTAAATTCATGTTGACTATTGCAGTGATGTTGTACTAATCTCAACCTGTATGACTTAAACTATGGTGGTTGTATGCTCTTATACTGTGTTGTAAGTTGTGTTGTAAGTTTTATGCTTTTATTGCATTAGCATGTTTTGTGTTAAATTTTGTTTGACTCCTCCTGCAAACCAAATTGCCCTTCGGGGACATTAAAGATTTTCAAATCAAATCAAATCAAATCATTAGAAATATATTTATAGAGACTTTTAATGTGTGTGTTTTGTACATGTAACATTTATTTGATATTGACCCTTATCTGCTGCTGCTTTCTACATATTGTAAATGTTTTGTCTTGACTTGTTTGTAAAAAGCATTTATTATATTCTACAATGAGCCTGCTTGTTAGGTAATCCACCTACTTAATTCTTGCAAGGTTGCTGGGGGCTCTGGTGCTTGTCTCAAGTTCCTCCAGTTGAACTCTAAGAGGGCAGGCAGGGTTAAACTCCTAATGTGGCCTTATACTAGCGCGACAGAAATTGTGACACACTAATATGTCTTATGCTTGTGGCAACCAGTGACGTTTTTCTGTCCCCCAATCAATGGACTGTGTTATGTGATGCCGGTAGATCACTCTAACCATACCATTGTCCTATGGACCTACAACTGAAGGGGGCCAAGGAATGGTGCTGTGCGGATCGGTTGCATGGGCTTCTTTTACAATGGAAACAGACAAAATGGAAACAAGGCCTTTGTGACCTGTCCAAACTGCACTCTACCTCTCGCTCACTGACCACTAGAGAAAAGCACCAGAGCCCCCAGCAACCCTGCAAGAATGAAGCGAACGGACGGACAAATGGATGGAAAACGTTTTTTCATTCCTAGTTCTCTCAACCCACTATCCTGCATGTTTTAGGATTGCCCCTGCTGCCACACACCTGACTTAAATGAATGGCCAATTAACAGACATCTGTAGCACTTGATGGCATGCTGAGGAGTGCAATCACTCCCATCAGTTGTGCTGAAGCAGAGAAAGATCTCAAACATGCAGGGCAGCGGGTCCTGAGAACCAGGATTGACAAAACACTAGATTAAAACATTTAGTTCCTGAAGACAGTTGAATGAAAATGATCCAATTAAGGCCAATTCATGATTTTTTGCTCTGCAGTCTCATTCAGCAGTGTGTGCAGGTAACAGCACAATTGGGAAGTGACAGGATCAGGCCTGGACTTGAGCCAAACTCTTTGTGTGCGTGCGTGTTTGTGTGTGTGTGTGTGGAAGAAGTGTGCAGAGTGCTGACAAGGAGAAACTAGACCTCCCTGAAGAGACAGCAATTTTTGTGCGACAGCAACAGAGACGCTAAAAATGCATACACCATGACGTGCAATTTAAACCCTATTCCAAGGTTTAACTTTCCTTTCAGGGAAAGCAGTCGTCTCTTGTCTGAATTATGGAACTGACAAGTAAAGCAACGCTAGTTAATTTAAGAGTCGAGATATTTTTCAAAAGAGACAGAAGTAAACTGCAAACAGCCTGCTGATATTTACCAACCCAACTGGTCTGTGACCCATTTCAGACAATGCAAAAAAGAAGGAACAGATCTCACACTGCTGAGTCTAGTTTTCTGTGGACACAGTGCTGGCTCACTGCTCCAGTGATAATCTGTGTCCAGTTTCTGTACAATGCAATTTAAGCAGTGTGTTAATATCTGTATACATGGTTACTGATTGCTGCATGCATCTTCAAGACCTTCACATGAAGAATTACAAACCATTGGGTCCAGTTATGTCAGATTTCTTAGAGAAAAAAACATTCTCGCATGTGCGTCTTTAAAGACAGCATCGGCATGTGTGTTGGACGTACTGTACATTTCTGCAGTGCTGCAGTGCCCTGTGCCGAGGAGGGAGTGGCTTCTCCCTGTCAGGTGGACGATGACTTTGATGCTCGCAACAGCTAAACCCTCCCGCCTCCCGCTGCTGGATGGACCTGCTGTCACTGATATCCCGTACGAGGTTGCATGTGTAGGCAGGTGAATATGTGTGGGTGCAAAACATACCCTCCCACTTCAACACACACACGTTTATTCACACAAATGCCCATGCACAACTATGCCCACGCTTCTGACATCAGAAAACACATGTAGCTACTCAGGCGAATCCTATGACACATCCAGACCACCCACATCCCTGAGAAAAGCTTCTACAAAAAATAAACAATTAAAAAAAAATCTAACATTTAGAAACAAAACTGCCATAACACAATCCGTTTGTCTCCTTTCTTTTCAGTGTTTGACCTGCTGCTTCTTTAATTTACCACTTCCAGTCCTTCATCCCATGAGACACAAAGCAGACAACCACTGACTAATGTCCCACTCTGCCCTGCCCTTGACCTGACCAAACACAGATGCTGCAGCCTAAAATAAAAATCTTGTTTTACTCACACAACTCTTTGTCACTACTTTTCTCTTGTTTAGTCTTCTTTTAAATAAATAGACATTTCCAAGAACTCACAGTAGAGTAACATTTAGAGAAGTTATTTATAATAATAATAGCATGCGATATATTTTCCCAGTTAGAGCCAGGCCAAGATGTAAGCAAGCTAAGCTGAAGCTGCCCTAAAGGCCAGCAGGACCTTTCCTCCCATGAGTGCTTGGCTTTTCACAGACTATAGGTGTTGGAACATCAGTTTTGGAGTTATGATATAAGAATGAACCTATTAATAAAGTTGCTCTGAAGGTTTCCTAATATCAAATCTGAAAGGTTTTAAATTCTTGTAAATCAAAACTTTAGATGTATTTAGGATATTTTCAAAGGTCAGATATGTTTAGATACAATCATACAGTTGAAAATCTACCAATCCAACTTCTCTTGGCCAGCACAAATTTTCGATTGTGATTTTGACTAATTCAGATTTCTTTTCTCTAAAAACTTAGAAAAATTAAATAGTTTTTTGTCAAAAAATTTAGACATAAATCCAACAAAAAATAAAGGATTAAAACATCACTCTCATTTATCAAATTTGTATCAAAGGCCATGCTGTTGTCTGATGCATTTACAAACTAAAAATAATTTAAACAAAAGTTAACTTAAAGGAGTCATGACCTGTAATTTTCACTTTTCCATGAGAAAAAAGGTATGTTATGATTGCCTAACGATTATACACTGCCCGGGAAGCCGATATTTAAAAGTGAAGCGTTTGTTTACCCCTGGGTTCGTCAACCAGCCCACGTGCACGCACACTCAAATACGTGGTTTTAATTTCTGGCCGACTTGACGTCAAGTCGGCGCAGGATATACCATATATAGACATCGGAGACCTACCTATGCTGCAGGAAGCCCGCCCTCCTTCTCTCCCCTCTCCCCCTCGCTCCTCTCCCCCTCATATTCAGTCGAGCGCCGCCATTACTGAATTCTAGTGATGGGAATTCAAGCTCTTTTTGGAGAGCCAATTCGTTTGGCTTGGCACACCAGATTTTCTGTTGCTTAAAGTGTATTTATTACCAAAATTAATGCAAAACGATGTCTACCAAATGCACCAAAACAAGCGGGGGGGAATGAAAAAATAAAAAAAGCGTTTCCCAATGACGAGCCGGCTCCCATCGTTCACTTCAAAGGGTTAGCTCTTAGAGCCGGTTCGTTCACGACCGACACATCACCGATTGGACTCCACCGTGAAAGATGCAGAAAGTTTCTTCACACAGTGATGCATGAAGAAGACATATTCGTGTCAACCTTTTATTTTAATCAGCTAAAACAATTTCTGCCAGAAACGTAGTGCACACGTGAGTTGCTCTGTTGTTGACTGCCAGAATCATCATGCGAATATTTTTTTCTTCTTTTTTTTTTACGCCGGAATCCTTTACGAATTTGGGACAATATCAGGCGAAGTTGGCATCGAAGCTCCTTTTGGAAAAAGGGGCCATTCCAACAATCAGAGACTTGCCTGCAATTGAAACGGTAAGACTGTGTTTTTATTGCTCTGCTGTGTGTAACAAACAGCAGCTAACTGCTAATGTGGCTATTGTATGCTAGCGGGAGTAGTAGATATGGGTTAGATATGCTGAAGCGTTACCTGCGGTGTCAACCCCCCTCCTTTCTGCCACCAATCAACGCGCCCCTCATTTGCATTATTACAATGCCCGTCCACGACAGCCAAAGTATCGCATCAGATCTCGCGAGACAATAATGCCTTCAGAAATAAGGGTCAGAGGAGCTCTGTGTTTATATTTTTAACTTTTTTTCAACTTTTCTTTTTTAGAAGGGCCTGAAAGACTATAATAGAGCGTGGGTATCCAAGATAATACTAGGTTATGACTCCTTTAAAAAAAGTTCTTAGTCTCAGTTCTTAATGTCATAACTTCATGCCAATACATATATCGTCTTCATGGTTTCCGCTTATGTAAGTGTCACATTTTATGCACTACCAACCAATAAGAGTCATTTGAGTCAAATATCATTAACTATTTAAACTTGGCCTATCCTGATACAGACTCTAATGAGCCTGTACTAAAAGCTGTGCACCCTCCATGACTGCCAGACCAACTGAGTAAGTCAGAGGAAGAACATTGCCTACACAATATACTTACAGCTATTGTTTAATAAGTAATGTAAAGTGACTAATATGGGGACAAAACCAGAAACATTCAGTGACATAGTCACTTTAAATATTGGTTTCCTTGCACAGCATGATACTAAGGTTAAACACCAAATAATACCACAAAATTAACACAAAATAAAACAAAAAAACATTGGTGTGTGATTGGAAAGTTAGCCCCCAAATCAACTTTTGCTCTGCCCCCTCCCTAAATCTTGGGTCTGCACTGATTACAGCAGTGGTTGTCAAACTCCAGCTACATAAGAGCTTTGATAAAATATAAATTTTTTCTTCTTAAGTTCTCAAAGGTTACACCGTTCCAGGTGCTGGTTCTAGTAAAACATCATTGCTGGACACATAGAAACCGATTAGAAAGTAAACCAGCTCTCTCTCGTTGAGAGGTTTATCAGATACATCTCTTTCCCCTAAAGGGTTGGTGACATCTGCTCATCAGGCCCGCAGCACCATTCTGCCAAGCTCCAAGCAAACACAAGACTGAAAAGTCTCGCTGGGGGCAAACAATAAAACACAAAAAGATCCTTTTGTCAACATCAGAATCCAATTTTGGGGATGCAGCTAGGCTTGAAAGAAAATCATCACTCATCAGATTATAAATGTTTTCCTTTAATTTTTTCAGTGGCTTTTGCAGTGGGTGATTATCAACCTCTAAATCTCATTCAGTTTGCAGAGAGAAAAAAGCCCCAGATGCTTCGCTTCACCTGAGGAAAGAAATGTGATAAATAGCGCTGCTACTGCACTAGCATTCAGCTGCAGATACACGCACACACACACACAAACGGCAGGCTATTTTTGGTAACAGGACCGTAAAGAGTTAACGATAAATCAACTGATCAGAGTAAGATGGTCAGAGTCAGAGGTGGGGTGTACAGACAGCACGTTCCAATCTTCACAGACTGCCTTTTTACATTACTATTGATCTTTTTACTGAAAAACACAGCATGACATTGATCTTCACACCAGCAAGAAGGGAATAACATCTTCGTGTTCATCAGGGGCCCGACACAGCTGTGAGAAAACACAATAATGAATAGATCTGATGTCTGAAAATTGTGAATTCATATGTATAAATGTGTAAATGCAGAAACAAATAACAAAGATACACAGAAGATGACACACAAAGATTGTCACAGACACATTAATCAATGTGGGATGACACAAATCCACAAGTTTTTATGCCTGACTGCCTGTCTGTCTGACTGTCCCTTTATCTGAATATAGATAAAGAGCTCCAGGGTATCACTGTCAGTCCTGTAGTGACATGGATGGGGAAACTAGTGCATGAGGCAATTAATATTCAGAAACATTCCACTTTTAGTTCATAGATCAGGCCAGGCCAACAAACAGGAAGGGGTGAGAGGATGATGATAGAGGGTTCAGATGAAGGGAGGGGGCAGAAGTAAAGATCTGCAGAAGATACATGAGGAAGATACAGAAGGAGAGTATTCCAAGGATATTAATATCTTGTTAATTCCTCATTAGGCCATAAAATGATTGTGGATAGCTATACATGAATTCATGCAGGCTGTAAAAATGTATGACATGGCTTGGTGAAAACTGATAAGAATTAATTATGTTAGTGCAGGCAGACGCAGAGTGATGCAACACCTGTGGATCAAGGTGAATGAACAGAGAGCAGAGAGGACTCCTGCATCTGATTTACGAGCACACCAGAAGCATTTCACATCTTATGTACTATAGGTGATATTAAACACAGCAGCAGCGCACAGTCCCCCATCCTCCTGCAGGACAGAGCAGAGCAGGCAGCAGCTGTGCCTCCATCCTCCATGTAAGCCAAACATGTCCGACTTGCGACTGCAAGCATCATCCATGACATCACCCCAAACTCACCAAAGTTTGCTGATACTGGAGCGTCCGCTCCTCTGCTTTGCCCTTCACCATCGCTGCAATGTCCCCATTAAGAGGCCAAAATCCTTCTTCGTCTAATTAATCTTCAGGGAAGGAGAGGGAGGACTCAGTGCGATTCGCTGCCATCGCATGAGCTGTGTGTAACAGGTTTGTTATCACCGGCTGGCCTGCATGGTGCAGAGGACTGCTGCCTCGATGTGAGTGTGTGAGCCAGATGAGAAGTACAGCTGGCTGCTGCCTCACAGCAGCGATGCAGTTTAACTGCGAAACACCGCCTCCCTCCTCCACTTTACTCCGCTGCTCTCTCTCTCTCTCTGGAGCAGCTGTTAGAGGACTTTTATTCTAATGCTTTCTCTTTCTGGACCTGGGCATGCAGAGGTATCATCCAGGTGTCATACGTCACTGCTTAAACATATTACAGTATACTCTAGAGTGGTATTTCTGAGCAACAAAGCTGTCTTTTGCTCCATACATCAGTCACTCATTGACTGATAAAAAAAGGGAATGATTAATCCATAAGGGTTATGGCTGGCCTGTAATTGGGACTACATCTAAATTGGAAAGAAAGGAATATATTAAGGTCTGTGTTTAAGACCAAAATTATTCATACACAGATATACAGTATATTTAAAATTATTGTCAACCAACCAAGAAGCTGGCCTCCCAGAAATGCTTGAATTTTAAATTTTATTAAATTTGATTTAACAGTGGCACAGTTGGTAGCACTGTTGCCTTGAAGCAAGAAAGTCGTAGTTCTGTATGAGGTTTGTATGTTCTACCTTTGCATCCAAGGGTTCTCTTCAGGTACTCCAGCCTTATTCTTACAGTTCAAAAACATAACTTTTAGGTTATTAGTCTTCCTAAATAGCCCTGAGGCATGTGTGCGTGTGCATGGTTGTTTCTTCTGTGTGTTCCTATGTTGCCCTGTGATGTCCGCTGGAGGTAGGCAAAACCATACCCTTGATTGTTGGTTTTGGTCTTAGTTCCAATCCAATGCCTCGAGTGTAATATTTTCTTTTTGTTTGAGCTCGGGTACTTCACAAATATATCTCAGAAAAAAAAAAGTTTTTATCCGTGATTGCTTTTAAGTTCAACCAATTAAACTTGCCCTCTCTCCCAGATTCCACCAAATCTGAAATGAAACTCTGATGGCGATGGTAATGTTCCAAATCAAATTCTGCTTGAGTCAACCAAACGAATATACTGGGCCAGAGAAAAAGTATTCCAAACTCTATGCAGCCTTGCCCCAGGCTGGGACAGCTACTTTCTTCAAATTATGATTTTTTTTATACACTAAGATCTACACTACGTGTTTAAACTGTTTGGGAAGGCCCAGATGATGATGGCTTTTGTACAGTTCAGATTATAAATCTACAACCTTTCAGTTAAATAGCAGTGCACCTATGTATGTAAGCAACACCTCAAAACTAAATTAAAATGGTTAATAAAGACAAAAATGTTGCTTATACCTAACCTTTCCCAATTTATAAAGATTTTATTTCATTATTTAATATTTTACCTTAAAAAGAGAAAGTGGCTATCTGCACCAATAGCCTATGGGGTGGGCATAATTTGAATCCTTCTACAGCTGCAATCAAACACTGCTATAAAAGGGTTTCTTCTGGTATTGCTCAGTATAGTATCCTCCATTCATTCTAACCAGTCTACCCTGTCCCTGCTGAAGAAAATAATCACCATAAAATGATGCTGCCATGTTTCAGAGTGGTGATGGTGAGGTAATGGTTATATAAGTTGTTTATTGTCTGCCACATATAGTGTAAATATAGTGGCGGCAGTGGCTCAGTAGGTAGGGGTTCGTCCTGTAACCGTTAGGTTACCGGTTTGAACGCCCGCTCTGTCTGTCTTTCCCATGTTCTCCTTGGGCAGGACACTTCATCCGCTTTGGTTGCTGGTGGTGGTCAGAGTGCCTGCTGGCAATGACTAAATGGTAACCACCATCAGTGAATGACTGATTGTAGTGCAAAGAATTTTGTAGTCCTCAGACTTGATGAAGTGCAGAACATTTACCATTGGTAAATGTCAGCCAAAAAGGTTATTTTGTCCAATATTACCAGAGCACCTTCTGACACGTGGTTGCTGTGTCCTCTACATGGCTTGCTGCAAATTGCTATGATTGTCTTTCAACAACACCTTTGTTCTTGCTACTCTTAAATAACAGCCAGATTCATGGAGTGCACAACTAATACTTCAGACATCCCTTAAGAACACTTATAACCACCTATTTTAATAGTTCAAACATCAAATATACCTTAATATGCAATGATATGCACAGTGAAAACCATTGTAGCACTATTACACAAGCAAATATCTACATTTTTCCTTATATCCGCCCTTGGAGGTAAAGCCAATCAGTGCCAAGGAAAATAAATGGCTCGCCTGGATTGGCTGTTTTGCAAACACCAGCCAGTCCAATTCAATGTCAAGTAGCATTGCGTCTAGGTATTTCAGATTCCCAAGCTGCATTTTCTTTCAAATGTTTTAGAAGTGCTCACCTCACATAACTAACAGAACTTCTGAGGTCTCCCAAGAATAGCTTTATATAAAGATTAAAGAGGACTCTATTCATCAGTTTGGTGACTTCAAATCAAATTGATTGTACTAGATTTTAATAGATCAGATTAAAATGGGCTGACTTCATGTGTAGACCACACTTCAGATTTTTATTAGCAACACCAATTGAAAAATTGACACCTTAAGAAAAAAACTTTTTGGTGTGGTTGAATATTACCATTCATCATTGATTAAATTTAGGACACTAGAAAACTTAATGTTTCTTTAGTGCACTTCACAATAATCATAGGAAGATATTATTTAAGTATTTTGCTAAATCAGGATGGATTGACTGAATTAGAGCGATTTAAAATCCAAATCTTTTTCTTCCTTTAATTAACTTACGGATGCTCTTCATTCTTAGAGAGGCTCTCTGCACTCTTACTTCCCGTTAAAAGGCAGCTTTAGCGCAAAGGAGGGATGAATACCTCTTATCTCATGTCAAAGATATTACTGACAGAGAAACACAATGAAAATGTTATGAAACAGAGACATAGACATGACGACTGTGGAGTTGAGTTGTTTTTAGATCAAAGGGTGTCATAAATCAGATGGAGAGAGATTAAGGAATGACATCACTTAATAAAAACAAACTCAAATTGTCTAGATATAAAGGCACAGAGGCCAAATAAAATGGGAAACTTAGTGTTCATGATCTTATTAATTTCTTATCCATTAACCCATTGAAAATGTGTCTTGCCCACGGTCAAAATTAAATGGATTAAAAGTTAACCTAGCATGAGCAAATAATGAAAATCTGATAAAGATAAATATGGCTTTGACTAAACAGAAAAATAAATCTATTAAATGTGGTTTATTGAACATAAGATCTCTACCCTCAAAGACTTTGTTAGTAAATGACTTGATTTGTGATAATCAAATTAATTTGTTTTCCCCTTACATAAAACTTGGCTGCAGCAGGAGGATTACATCAGTATAAATGAGTCAACTCCTTCCAATTATTTAAATTTTCACATTCCTAGAAGTGCTGGGCAAGGAGGAGTTGCTACCATTTTTCATTCTGATTTACTAATTAATCCCAGACAAATTATTAGCTACAGTTCTTTTGAACATCTAACCCTTAGTTTTCCTCATCCAAGTTGCAACACATTAAGACCACTTTTGTTTGTGGTTTTGTATTGTCCACCAGGCCCTTACGCTCAATTCTTAGATCAGATTTCAACACACTTTGGACCTTGTACTGACATACAGCATTGAGTGTGAGGAAATAACAGTTCTCCCACATAACCTGTTCTGTCTGACCATTTTTTTGATAACTTTTGAATTTACTTTAACTGACCATCCTAAACCTGAAAGGAAATTTAAATATATTAAAGCTTTATCAGAAAAGGCTGTAACCAGTTTTAAAGAATCTGTTCCATTCTTACTTTCCTCAGAGTTCCAGAGTAACACAGTGGAGGACAGCAATTCCATCTCTAACCCTTCAGAAATTGATAGTATGGTTCATAGCATTACTTCCTCGTTGCGTTTGACATTAGATAGTGTAGCCCCCTTAAAAAAGAAAGTGATTAGCCATATGAGGTTGACTCCCTGGTTTAATGCATAGCTGCGTACTTTAAAGCAGAATACTAGTTCATTGGAGAGAACATGGTGCTCTAGACACCTAGAGGATTCCTATTTAACCTGGAGAAATAGTCGGCTGCTGTAAAAAAATACCTTTCGACGAGCTAGAACAGCAAATTTTTCATCATTAATAGAGGCAAATAAGAACAATCCTAGATTTCTTTTTAGTACAGTCGCCAAACTTACAGAGTCATAGCTCTGTTGAGCCAACTATTCCCCCAGCTCTTAGTAGTGATGTCTTTATGGGATTCTTCATAAATAAAATAAATTATATTAAAAATAAAATAATTGGCATCCTCCCAAACATGATTACTTCTTTCTCAATAAGTGAGGCAGCATCGGAGAGAACTGTAGAACCTCATTTGTGCTTAGGCTGTTTTGATTCAGTCGAGCTTTCGGAATTATCAAAAATATTAGCCTCATCTAAACCTTCAACTTGTATGTTGGACCCAATTCCAACCAAATTATTTAAGTAACTGTTTCCTTTGGTTAGTGGCCCCATTTTAGATATAATCAATCTATCATTAGTAAATGGATAGGTACCAAAGGAATTTAAAGTTCCTGTAATTAAACCTCTACTTAAGAAACCTTCTCTCAATCAAGATGACTGAGTTAATTACAGACCTATATCTAACCTTCCTTTCTTATCTAAAATCCTAAAGAAAATTGTTGCTAATCAAGTCTGTGAGCATCTAAACAGTAACGAGCTGTTTGAAGAGTTTCAGTCAGGTTTTAGAGCTCATCATAGCACTGAAACAGCACTGGTGAAGGTTACTAATGATATTCTCATGGCCTCAGATAATGGACTTGTGACTGTTCTGGTCTTGTTAGATTTCAGTGCTGCTTTTGACACAGTCGATCATAATATTCTCTTAGAAAGTCTTGAACTTGTTGCAAGGATCAGAGGAACAGCAGTATCTATTTCTCTGATAGATTGCAGTTTGCTCATCTAAATGATAAATCTTCTTTACACTCAAGGGTTATTTGTGGAGTACCACAGGGTTCTGTGCTTGGGCCAATTCTTTTTACTGTATATATGCTTCCAATTGGTAAAATCATTAGACAGCATGGGATAAAATTACACACTTATGCCGATGATATACAACTATATTTATCCATAAATCCTGATGAATCCAGCCAGTTAGGTGGATTACAGGCATGTCTTGGAGACATAAAAACCTGGATGACGCTAAACTTTTTTTTCTTAAATTCTGACAAGACAGAAGTTGCAGCCTTTGGACCAGTAGCTCTTAAAAAGAAACTGCTTAGTCAATCCCTTCATCTGTATGGTATTAAATTGGCCTCCAGTAATAACGTAAAGAACCTTGGCGTTATTTTTGACCAAGACATGACATTCAAATCCCATATTAAACAGATTTCTTGGATTTCCTTCTTTCACCTTCAGAATATTGGTAAAATTAGAAACATCCTGTCCGAGTGATGCTAAAAAACTAGTAAAACACATTTCTCTTGTTTTAGCTTCCCTTCATTGGCACCCTGTTAAATCCAGAAAAGAAGATCCTCCTTCTTACATACAAAGCAATTATTAAAGGGGGGGGGGGGGGGGGGGGGTATTATGCAAAATGGACTTTCTGAAGCTTAATATCCTGAGAACCTGTCTTTCCCTCATTAAAAACATGCCTCAAGTGTTGCTCTGACCCATTCACTCATGTTAGAGTAATCTTTGAGTCTCTGCTGGTAGTTCTCGGGGTTGCAGAAACGCCTGCTCCCACCTATCCCCGCCTTTTCCACCCATCTCCTCCTCCGACCTTACGTACTCAGCCGAGAGCCTCGCCCCCGCAGAGCTCCCCAGGCTTAAAACTGTCCTTTTTGAAAGAGCTTATATTTAGAGCGGCTTAGGTTATCCTGAGCTATCTCTGTAGTTATGCTGCTATAAGTTTAGACTGTTGGGAGGACTGTTGGAGGACAGACTGACCAATTTTCTTCACTCTGATACTTTTCTCTTCTACTCCTCTCCAGTTGCATTATTTGCTGTTATTTCAACTGTTACCTTTGTTTTTCTCTCAGTATTTTTCTCTCAATAGAAGCTACACCTGGCCTGGTATCCTGCTTAGCTGCAATACCTTGTTGGATGGGTGGCATCTCAGTCACTGAGCATCTTCCGTGTCCTGTTATCAACTTTTTACTTTCTTTAATATAGACAGTACTCTTACATCAGTTCTTTTGTTCTGTGTTTCTGCTCTGTCTCCTCGAACCCCCAGACGGTCGTGGCAGATGGCCGCTAGTGCCAAGCCAGGTTTCTTCCTGTTAAAGGGGAGTTTTTCCTCTCCACTGTCGCTGCATGCTTGCTTAGTATGAGGGATTGCTGAAGGATTGCTGTGGTTGGAGCCTGCATCAACAGGGTGCAACTGCCAGTCAATGACTCGATGCAATCTGCTGGGATTCCTTACAGAAAACTAGCTAAACCTTTAAACTGATTGAAATGTTTGTATTGAAATTACTTTCTTGTATTTCTTGTATCTTGACATCTGTTGTGATCTGTTGTGATACAAGAAATGAAGGAAGAAAAACAAAGAAAACACAAGAAAACATCACTGTCTCCCTCCACACCAGCAGGATGGCAGGGAGAGGGATAACAGGCTGACTATACTATCAGAAATTTTATTTCATTCCATTCTGTGTGGTTATCTTGAGCCCATCGCTCAGGCCCACCTCGTCAAACTGAGGGTAATGAGTTTCACCAACTTGAGTCAAGTTGCAATAAGACAGACAGAGTTAAAGTGCTGTGATAAGTATTTCTAACACTTCAGTTTATGAACATTTTGACATGTTACAGGCAAAACTTCAATGTATTTATATACATTTTATGTGACAGATCATCACAACATTGTGCTTGTTTGCTACAAACAATAAACGTGATCGATTGCTTTTTTAATATATTTTTCTAAGAAAACTTAAAAAAAGTGTGGTGTACATTTGTACACAAAATTAGAAGTTTACATAAAGAATGATTACTATCTCTTTAAACAATGAGGGAAACCCAGATGAGTATGTCATGGTTTTGGAAACTGCTGCTAGATTAACCAACACATTTGAATACATTTTAGGTACACCTGCGGATGTATTTTAAGGCCACACCTCGAATACATCGCTTTCTTGTTTGAAAAGATGAGAAAGTAAAAAATAAACGAGCCGAGATATCAGGAAGAGAACTGAGAAGCTGCACAAGTCTGTGTCATCCTTCGGAACAATTATAAGATGCCCAAAGGTTCCACATTCATATGTTCAAGCAATTATACACAAGTGTAGACATTATGAGAAAGTCCAACCATCATACCACTCAGGAAGGAAATGGGTTTAGAGTCCCAGGTATGAACATGTTTTGGTTCTGAAATTTACAAATCGACCCCAGAACAAAAGCCAAAGACTTTGTGAAGATAGTGGCTGAAGCTAGTAAGACAGTGTAATTATCAACCGTGAAATGTGCCCTGTAATGACATAGGCTCAAAGGCCACTTAGCAAGGAATAAGCCATTACTCGAAAAGAAAAGGAAAAAAAAAATACAGGTCTAACATAGACTTTCATTTTTGGAGATATGTCCCGTGTTCTAATGAAACTAAAGTGGAACTGTTTGGCCATAATGACCATTATTACATTTGGAGGAAAAAAGGGAACACTTGTAAGCCTGGGAACACCTTCCCAACTGTGAAGTATGGGGGTGGCAGCATCATGTTGTGGGGCTGCTTTGCTGCAGGAGGAGCTGGTGTACATATGACATGAAGAAAGAACATTATGTGGAAACACTGAAGCAACATCAACAGACACCAGCCAAGAACTTTAAACTCAGGCAAAAATGGGTCTTCCACATGGACAGTGACCCTAAGCATAGAGCAAAAGTGGTTACAATTAGGCTTAAAGAGGCTATATGCAACTTTTTCCCCCAAAATAAATGTAACAATAGCCTTTTCATTTGACCATGTATGACTAAAACATCTCCTGATGAGCATACTGACAACTTGTCAGCTCACAGTGGCTGCACCTATAAGCCTGTAACCAATTTTTTCAATTTTCTGTCGGGTCGGATTTTTCCGCGCTGTCTGTGGTTGTGACGTCAAGCGCGTTCATGTTAAATGTTTCAGATCACACTGCCACCACCGCTAGTCAGCACTCCCAAGCAGTTCAATGGATTGTGCTACACTGCTGTAGGGGGGGGTTGGTGCCTATTTCCAGTGATCATTGGGCAATAGGTGGGGTACACCCCGGACAAGTTGCCAGTAAATCACAGGGCAGGGGAGAATTCCAACAAACTATTGTGAGAAGCTTGTGGAAGCCTAATCAAAACCTTTGATCCAAGGGATACAGTTCAAAGGCAATGCTTCCAAATACTGAGGAAATGTGTGTAAACTTCTGATTTTGAAGACATTAAAAAAATCTGTAACATATTCTTTCACTCGTTATTTAGCAAATAGAAATAATTTTGCCAATTCTAACTGACCTAAGGTTTGGTCTCATTTGAATTAAGACAATGAGAAAAACTGTACAACTGCACAAGTGTATAAAAGTTTTTTTTGTGATATTAAGTTTATAGTTGACAAAATGTAAATAAAACCCTCAACATGTACAAGGCACTTTATTCCTGTCTCACACAGTTGTAAACATGAATTCACATAAAAATCCTCTAATTGTATTAGTGTAGCTCTTCTCTCATGCATTTAAAGTCTATGATCTTGTAAAGGACTCCTCAAGCAGTGAAGACATTTGGTTGGTTAAGAGATTAAACAGGTGCTCAAAAGGGCTGCAGCTGCTGCTGGTTCTTGGCAAGGCAACAAGTGAAGGGGCATATATAAGGATTACTCATCGCCCTATCTGATCGAGTAGCTTGGGCAAAAAGTCAGGCACAGCTCCAAACTGAGGTTAATAAACTTCACTAGCTTCCTACTGAAGCAGACAGAGGTACATCCTCAGGGCCCAAAGACAGTCTAATTGTTTGGGAGAACATTCATTATCCAATATCAAATGACAAAAAATGACATTGGAAAAAGGGGATACTTTTTGATTGTATTTCAATATTTAAGACAAGAGAATGGCATTATTGTGTTATTTTATACCTACATTGGTTGTGTCACAAAGACATTTGAATCCATCTTGCGCATCATCAGGATGTACCACCTTCTGTCTATTTTTTATGTCAAGTTACTCAATTTTAGGTCCGTCTGTGGGCTACGGGATACACACATTGCGTGGGAAGGGAAATCACTAAAGAAAATCTGAACATCACTAAATATCCGACCTTTAATTATCATTTGTCCTTGAGCCAGATGCGGACAAAGTTAAGGAGATATTGGGATGGATTTTATACTTCTAAATATTAGAGCCAGTCAGGACGCTGTGTACTCACTGTTTCCTCTGGGCTGCTTTTTTGCTCTTTTTTTCAGTCTCCTCCTCGAGTTTGATAATTCAAAAGCGTCAGCTGCGTCCTTCCATTGCGCCTCAGCGGAATGTTGACTGGAATAAAAAGAGGCGCACAGCTACAGGTTGCAGCGCCCACTTATAGAATATAACGCGATCCGGCAGCTTGTGACCTCCGGAGATGACACGAAACTCCACTGGGGGAGAAATAGCTGCAGATACCAGAGGCTGCCCTGTTACTGATGCGCAATCCATAAATATTGCCGCGCCAAAGTTATCAGAAAGGCGCGTAAAAAACACCGGCTTTGCGCCTCCGGAGCGGCGCACATCTGTTGGCTGGCTTTGACTGAGAGCGCGGCTGCATGAGTCTACAAAACTATGCGATAAGATGCTACAGTCTCCTCATCTGCGCCTGTTGAGGTGGGAGGAAGACAGCGGGGTACCGGGTGTCGTGTCCGTGATGCAATGCGGGTACAGTCAGCGCTTTGGCCCGCAGTATTCTTCTCCCTGTGTGTGCAGTGATCCTTTCGCGCCGCTCGTTATCTGCGGAGGCGCGGCGCGCATTCGTCTTAATTAACGACAGCCGGGATTGTCTGCAGAAACATGAGTGAGGGAAAGAGAACATCTGGGTTTTGCTCATGGTGTGTCTTTCCCTGCGTCTCACAGCGCACATGCACTCTTAATAAAGGTCTGAATTGGGCGTCATGTGTCTTAATAAGGGCACGCCAAAAAGAGAGAAAAGAGAATGAAAAGCAGAGGTGCAGAATGTAAAAAGGCAGGGGCTCAGTTACTGTCCCGGAAGAGGTGACCAGGATAAACAAGTGTGTCTGGAGATTAGGATGGATGTGTATCTCTCATGTTTTTTTAAAATTATGATCATGCTTTTAACAGCTTTTATTCCCCCTCTACATGGTAATTGAATTTTAGTTACTGCATCTTCCAGCTGCGACCTAAAAGCTTTAAAACCAAAGTATGATTGCATGTTTCCGGTGAAGACTGTTTATTCTCATTCTTGATGATCAATACTGCGACACAGGCTACTAAAAGAGCTTTGGACGGCAGTGATGTCACATTTTCCTGCCTGTAAAGACATGACTGAAAAATGACGCGGGACTTTTAATTTTGTTTTTAGTGAAAATTTCAAAGGGCTTCACAGTGGCACAGTTGGTAGCTCTGATGCCCTGCAGTAAGAACATCCTGGGTTTGAATTCTGACCCTTCCATGTGCAGTGGTCACCATTCCTGGTCCTCAAGATCTACTGTCCTGCAGGTCTTAGATGTATCCCTCAAACTCTGCAGAAGGAATCTTTGAGTTACAGATTCCACAAAAGAAAGATACCAGTTTTTTTGTCCTGCTGTGGAAGTAGATAAGTAGTTTTGCCAAAGCTGGCGTGCCCAAAGCTGCCCGTTTGCCCAGGAGCCCAGTGCCTCAACCGCCACTAGCCACGCATCCATGAGGCCTAGCTTCTTGCCCACTGGTAGCTGCACCCTATACAGTTGCTGCCAGGCAATCAGCTAACCACAGCTGAGTGTCCCCTCTTTACTGCTGACTTTCCCCTCAACAATGGATTCACCCTTCTACGGAGATTTAAGAATAGTTAAAGTAAGGTTGTTTCTGGGCAGAGATAAATTGGCTTAGGATAAACAATTTAAAGGTTGTTTTGATTGACTAGTTCACTGTGTTTTTGATGGTATTTGTAAGATTTAAATCTTCTGACTGCATGGGTAGAAACAGGCCATTCGGTCTGTGGTATACTGTAAGCAGTGTTTTTAAAAGGTTATTGACCGATAGAGTCATTTTAATCTTGAAACATGAGTTACTCCATCCCACCAGAGTTTACCTTTGTTTTTTGGTGCTAAGTTACACTGACCTTAGCCTGCGCTGCATGCTAAAAATTGCTCCATGCGCTAATGCCGATAACATTGTTCCTTTTTGCACAATTAGAATAGTTGTTTACGGTGTTCAAAATACCGATCTGATAGTTTAAACACAAAAAAATAGTCTTTTATGTCATTTTGAAACCGCCTTATTAGTATGCCAAAATCCTAAAACTAGATCATCACTGCCCTGACTGATCCATAAAATCAAAACAATTTCCCCAAAAAGGTTATTGATTTGTAATTCAGCAAATTATTTCATGAAACATTATTTTCCCCAAATAATGTGTTGTCCTCACTTCTGCTTTGCATTGTGAATTGGTTGTTTGAACACAAACCAGATTGTGCTAATTAGTCTTAAACTAATCATTAGTTTAAAACTACCGGCAACTTAGCCTCACACCTAAAGCTGTTTAATACAAGCTGTGGTCTTAAAGCATACATGTTCATACTGGACTGTGACATCACGATCAATTTACTGATCATTGTTTCTAATTCTTGCATATTGGTACATTTTTACTGTTTATACTTTTCGTATTTACTTTAAATTATTCATTCTTCTTTTACTTAGTAGTTTAGTTGTATGTTACTAGCTTAGTGAGTTTGTTGATTGAAGTATGGAAAGTTGAATTCCTTTTGTTAATAAACTCTTGTATTTTGGAAAGCTTTTGTTTGTTGTTGTTCCATTTACATGTGTTGTAACTTGCTGTTCCCAAAGGACCCCAAAGCGCTTCACACTACATTCAGTCATTCACCCATTGGTGATGGCAAGCTACATTGTAGCCACAGTTGCCCTGAGGCACACTGACAGAAGCGAGGCTGCCGAACACTGACCACCACCAGTAGGAAGTCTCTTGCCCAAGGACACAACGATTGAATCGAATAGAGCAGAAGCTCAAACCGGCAACCCTCCGGTTACAAGACAAACTCCTAACTCCTGATCCACAGTCGTCCCATTATCCATTACTCATAATTACCTCAGCCTTATCAGACAGGTGGTCCTAAACATTAACTGAGACTGAACTATTTGGCTATTAATATTTCCTGCACAACCGGGATGGCTCCCCCCAACTTGGTATATTTGATCTAAATTACAAATTTTAATAATAATTGCCCTAAGCAAATTCATAGTTATTAATAGCCAAAACAAACCTAATGCTGCACAACATTGTCTAGTCAGGCAAAAAAAAAAAACATCAAAAAATATGTCACGCAGCCACATGCTGTTGCTCATTGTTGCAGATGGGTGTAGTATTTTACTCAAACAGCCAATTGTTTTTAGGGCACACAGGACTTTTACAAAAAACAAAATATTTCCCAGCTGTTGTGACAGGATCTGATGGCAGCTATGTGAATGTAACCATTCTGTTTCCTGAAGACCATAGAAGAAAATATTCAAAGTTAAATGCCATTTTACAGTCAGTCAGTCAGTCAGTCAGTGAAAGTTGGAGAGCGTTGTCCTCTTAGTCCAGATAACACTCGCACTTCCCACTACCAAATGAGAAGGTGGAAAATCAAGTGGTGGAAGAACAAAAGGGACACACAGCTCCTTTTAATGTACTATTAGACTCAGAGCAATTTTTTAGCTGATAAATCACTTAATGAAGCTAATGTGGACTCATCGGAAGCAGTCAAGCTAGGGCAGGGCTTTTAAGCAGCGAGTGCATCCAAGCAATTTGAACATTTTAATGGACTTGTAATAATGCTGGCTTTTGGATCCACTTATTGTTTATATGGGTTCATCCAGCTCTCCTGTGCCTCTGTCTGCTAGCCTCTGAGGTGTGGGAAAGCGAGACCGAACCTGTAGTGTGTCTGTGCAACGGAGCTGCCAGAAAGGCTATGAATTTTGTGCAGGAGATTGAAATTGCATTGGTAAAGAACATCTTTTTTTTCTTTCTTTTTTTTGACATAAAACCTTATAAAGTTTTGTTTGTTTCTCAGAAGACTCCTAGGAGGCTGTAGTCTTCTTTCTCTGACACATAACGCCTGTTTATCTGGCTTCTCCCTCCTGCCTCTTTAGTTGCTGAGTGAGTGTTCTGGGTCTACAAACATCCCCACACCAGTTCAGTCATCCCACACTGAGTTTCATGCAGCAACTTGAGAAAATAAACGAGTGTGTCAGCACATGAATGCATCAACTGCTTGTACACTTGCTTGCTTAATTTTTATTTATTTTGCTCTTCTCTTGCAGCACCAGGAAAAGAGAGGACACAGCTTAGGCTTCTCATGGCGGGAGAGAGTTTCATTAGGATCCTATCACAAAAAGGATGTGGGAGTTTGTTGTTGCAGCGAATGGAAGATAACATCAACAACTACCAACTACCTACAGCTTGAACTTAGTGTAAGAGGGTGCAGTTACAGTGACAAATGGCATGCAAACAGTCTCATAAGCACTGAGGGTAAGCATCAATTTGCTGATCAAATTAACTTTATTTACCATCAAATTAGCTCCTGTCTGAAACATGAAATCCTTGGAGTCTTTCACTTGCACGTGGTCTCTTTTTTTTGCTTTCACACGTGCTGTGTGCTGATTAAAATTCATAAATACTAAGCAAACATGTCTTCTTGAGTTTTTCTTTAATTGGTTGGCTTTAGATTCAAATGTCTTATTAGCTTCCTCTGCTGGGAGATATCCTGGTTTCTCATAAACCCTTACTAGGCTTTTGGGAATATCGTGTTTTTTGACTCAAATCGCCTTCCTTCCTCAGGACGAGAAGGAGATAGCAGTGCATGTTTTCCAGCTAAGATAATCCTTCTGAAAATTCACGTTCTATGCATGTGTTATCTTGTTGACTTAATTTGTCGACTTTTTGGTAATTATTTTTTAAGTGCCACAGTTATGTCATTTTAGCATTGAGAAGCTATATTTACAATTTATCTCAAAAAACATTTTTCATGCAATTTGCAGTCCTTTGACATTTTGGAAAAAGCCTAGATGGTTTTGAGGATGATGTCATCACTTTGTAAGCTTCAAACGAGGTTAATTCACAACATTAAGTAGATTAGAGGCACACCTGTGGTTGTATTTTAAGCCACCACCTCAAACACATGGCTTCTTTGTCTGATATGAAAAAACTTAAAAGCAATCAGCTATGATATTAGAAAAAAAACTTCAGACCTCCACAAGCCTGATTCTTCCTTTTTGGTTCAATTTTCAGGTGCCACATACATCTTTTGAGATCATTAGATTGTCCAGCTATCTTATATTTCAGGAAGGGTGTGTGTTTTCTGTCCCAGAGAAGAAAACGTTTTTGTGTGAATGTACTTCTAAAACAGCAATAGACCTTGTGAAGATGTGGGCTGAAGCTGGGAGGAAAATGTCATTATTCCCAGTGAAACGAGTCCTGTACTGACATGAGCTGAAAGCCCCCTCAGAGTGGAAGAGGACAATTCCCAACAGCAACATTAAAAAAAGATAGATTACAGTTTGTGAATGCACTCAGAGACAAAGATCATATTTTTTAGAGACTTGTAAGTCTTTGAAAATAATGACCATTACACTTAGAGGAAAAATGGCAGAATATTGTGAGCCTTAGAACCCTATATAAACTGTGAAGTACATGGTTTGGAGCATCAAGTTGTATGGGGTTTTTGCTGCATGGACTGGTGAACTCAACAAAGTAGATGGCATCATGAAGAAAGATGTGAAAATATTCATCATCATCATTATCATCTCAAGACATCGGCCAGGATGTTGAAACTTGAACACAAAGGGGTCTTCTAAATGGACAAGGACCCTAATCATACCACCAAATCCGTTCCACGGTGGCACAAGAATAAGAGAGTCAATGTTTGGAGTGACCATCATAAAGCCCTGATCTCCTTCCAGTAGAAAATATGTGGGTTGAGGTGAAAAGTTGTCTTTATGAGAAAGGCAGTCTACAAACCCTAATTCTGTCAGACAGATACATTTGTAGACGTATGCCTCTAACATTTGATTCAAGTCAGGCAGTTTAAAAGCAGTTCTATCAAAATACAGAGGAAATAAGATAAACTATGCAAATTTGTGAAAAGTAAAAAAAGAAATATATATATATTTCATAATTTTCACATTGAATGGATACAAATTATTTTGGGAATCATGTGAAACTTTTATTCTGATGTGATGTTAAAGAGTGCAAAAAATATATTTTTTAAAACAGTGCTCTGTTAACTGTCTGGTTGAGTGGATGTTATTTAATTCTACCCAGTGAATTATCTGAATCCTAATGAATAAAGCATAATCCTGAACCCACACTATGTCTTTTATTTACAAAAGATCACAAAGAAGTAAATATTACAATAGATTTTTATGATAAAAACATTTTGCTTGTTGTCAATGTAATTTTACATTTTATTTCACTATTTCTGTCAGCATGTTAGCTGCATTTTTTAAAAACTTTGCATGAATGAATGAATGAATTTGTGTAAATACTAGGATTTTATATCTCAACATATTCTTTTGCAACACAACACTTCTTTATGCATAGGGCCATCATATTTTATCACCAATTATTTATGGCTAAAATCTAATTAACCCTAACCGGCACTTCATTGGATAACACAATTGGGAGAAATTACGTCATTTGATTAACACGGGGTAATTCCCTACAGGTGCATCATGCGGCTTTGGACTTACTGTGGCTGTTTTGGGGGAGTCAAAGGTTTATCTACAGAGTGGTTAGAATATCAGCCACTTTGAGCGATGCAAATTCACTGTACCAAAGTTTAGCTTGGGGTGCTCCGTCTAGATTTTTTTTTTGCAGTGATCGATACCTAATAAACCATCGACAAAATGGCAGAAAGGACTCCTTTACTACATTACCGTCTGGCCACCAGTTCCGCACCCCTCCCCGGGGATGTGACCGATGGAGTCGGGCTAGAGTCAGCTAAAGACGCTCCACGGTCCGCGGTCCCGAAGCTGGGGGTGACATTTGGAGTGGTCATACCGACTTTACTGTCCATGTTTAGCGTCGTGGTGTTCCTGCGAATTGGTGAGTCTGAAAAAGCCGATAGCCTATACTTTTTTTTTTCTTTTTTCTTTTTTCTTTTGGTTTACCACTTTGCAGAAAGGGGCCTTTATGACCATTTTATTTCCTTTTAATTTTTTTTATTCAGAACAGTCACATTCCGTTAAAAGGATCTAGGATTACATTGTAATTTTCAGCTTTGATAGATAATGCTAAGCAATTTAAATTTTTTTTTTAGTCCTACATTTTCTCTAGAATCTCCATTGGGCTTGTGTTAATGAAAAACAAACTCTGGCTAGACTGATAAGGTTGCAACATCAAATTAGATGATATGAGTTTTAAAACTTAATTTAACTGTAGAAAACTGTCACAGCATTCTAAACCCTCAAACCTGTTTCATACTTTAACACATCCAGCTTTATTACTAGATGTAGTTGATCCACTGGAACGAAGAAGGTATCAATATTTTTTACATCCCTAAAATAAATAAATAAATAAATATGTGCACGCTGCATTTGTTTTAAAACAGCTGTTCGACCAAGAGTTTTGTTAATGATTTGAAATAAATGTATGACCTTTAATTTTTGCAGGATTTGTTGTGGGTCAGGCAGGATTGTACCATTCCATCACCATGTTCCTGGTGGCCTACTTTATCATCACGATGACCGTTCTTTCCATTTGTGCCATTTCCACTAATGGGGCTTTAGAGGCTGGTGGTGCCTACTGTATCCTTTTTATTGCTGACAGAGATGAATGTGATGGCTTTAAAACTTCACTTGGGTCTCAGTGATTAGACTTCATTGATGTGACAAAGCATCCTTGGTTTTATTTTTATTTTAAGCTCGCTGTCACAGCAAAGTTTAAATTAATAGATGCTTTTTCTCCTTTTGAAAGGGGAGTCTAGCTTTTTTTGTGATCAAAGAGAAATTCCTTTATTTTATTCTCAGACATGATTAGTCGAGCCCTGGGTCCTGAATTTGGCGGCAGTATTGGCATCATGTTTTTTTTTGCTAATGTCTGTGGCTGTGCTCTGTATATTTTGGGCTTGGTGGAGGCCATCATGTCTACTTTTGGTGTGCCAGAAGGTAAAGTTCATATAACATGATACATATTTGATGTTTTGTGTTACTTAAAGCCTTGTCTCACTGTTTTAGAGGGCACTACAGCTTTTACAGGTTTTCGTCAGACATTGCAATCAGGATACTGGTGGTGCCTGCTTTACGGTACCATCCTCCTCTTTCTGTGTTTTGTAGTCTGTCTGGTGAGTATTTTCTTTATTTGAACAATTGAGATGGGTGTGGGTACTTCTGTAATTTGTAACTATTTTAAGTGATTTATTGAACTAAGGGGTCACACTGGTAAAATGCAAACAAATGAATGCATTGCAGGCAGTCCGGACGATGTGTTTTACACTTCATGGTTCATAGTTTTTAATATTTTGTAAACTACAGTGAAACAATTTAGATTAAAGTATATGGAATAAAATGGCCAGCTAAAATTCTATACCTTAATCCTACCAAAAATCTGTGGCAAAACAAGTATATTGCCATTAAGAAGTTATCAATCTAAGCTTTAGATCTTTTTAAGGACAATGGGCATACATTTCTCTCTCAACTTTAAAGGATTTCCAGCTGGCTGAATTAGTGTTTTATTTTGAGTTCTATTAAAGTCTCCTCATTTCGAACCTAACCTAATATGCCAACTCCAGTGTGCTGTGGTGTTTCTCTGGCATACTAATCCTAGTTTTTGTATTTATCATTATTATTTTTTTACTTTTCAAAACTGAACAACAAATCCTGAAGAAAGCAGCCGAAGGCCCTTATTTCTGAGCATGTTTAATATCAACCACAGTCTATCATAGTAAAATCTGTCAGTGCTAAAAAATGTTGAAGAGCCATGCAATCTGATAATTCCATTAAACTGTAATGGAAACAAAACTACCACAAGGAGAAAATAAACGATACAGCTACAGATACAGATGCATTCCACTAGTCAAACTACAATTTTGGCTAGCAAAGAATGAACACGTAACCAGGTTTTTGGGACATGTAAGGTTTCTGAAGGGCAGTCTCCACATATTTAAGCACATTCCAATTCGGGCATACAGCACTTGAGTAAAAGGCGTTTTGCAGTTTACTGTCTGATAATTACACAGGTCAACAGCTATGCAGTAAATGTCAATGTTGCTGAATTACATGGGCTTGTTTTTACAGGTTGGAGCCCACATTTATGCCAAAGCTACCTTTATCATTTTTATCATCGTCCTTACTGTTCTGGCTTCAATCTTCGTTAGTTTTTTCATTGTGAGGCCTACTGTGGTGCTTCTACCAGATACCTCTCTAACCAACATTACAATCAGAAGGACTGCTAACTATACTGGCCTCTGTCTCCAAACATTGAAGGGCAACCTATTCTGTAAGTGCAAAAAAAGTTTGCAAGCTTCTTTTGATGGATGAAATGTACATTAAAATTTTTTTAAAGGGGGGGGGGGTATTATGCTTTTTTCAGGCACATATTACCCTTCTATAGCACACTCCAATAAAATTGTCACCTTAAGTCTTTTAAAAGTCTGTCATATATCCAAATCCACCTTAAAGAAATGTACTTCCGTATTGGATGCCTTGATTTTCGCCTGTGCATCTCTAAGACCCTCCAACTCTTTCTGACACACCCGCTTCAGTTCGTCACATACTGTGCATCATCGCAGCAAGCACGGAGTCGGAAAATAAATCCCACAATACACGCGCAGCTGCAGCTGGTGTGTTATGACTGCACCTGGGACTCAGCCGGAGTTGTGAGGGGTGGGGGAGCTCTGCAGGGGCGAGGCTCTCTGCTGAGTACGTAAGGTCGGAGGAGGAGATGGGTGGAAAAGGCGGGGATAGGTGGGAGCAGGCGTTTCAGCAACCCCGAGAACTACAAGCAGAGACTCAAAGATTACTCGTAACATGAGTGAATGGGTCAGAGCAACACTTCAGGCATGGTTTTTAATGAGGGAAAGACAGGTTCTCAGGATATTAAGCTTCAGAAAGGCCATTTTGCATAATACCCCCCCTTTAAGTAATTTCCGATCTCTGTAAATGATCAGGCCCTCTTTTTACCCCCTCAAGCTAATTATACAGTTGACTACACCACTGGTGGCGTGATGAGTTTTGCCCGAGTATTCGCAGTCTTGTTCAATGGCTGCACTGGAATCATGGCAGGCTCCAATATGTCAGGTATTGCATTTATAAAGTGCAGAGATGCTAGTACTCATATTAGGAATGCACAGTGCTTCTCAGGGGCTTAGTTAAGATTTGTGCTAATTTTGTAAAAACAGAACTATTGTAAAATTGAGGCAAAGTAGTATTTACTTTATAGAAAAATATTTTACTGTGTCTTCATTAGGTGATCTAAAAAACCCCAGTTACTCCATCCCAAGAGGAACGCTTGCAGCTGTTCTTACAACCTTCATCGTGTACAATCTGCTGAGTCTGCTGACTGCAGGATCCTGTGACCGGTTAGAAGGAATACACACACAAAGTGGCAAAATAATTCTAAAAATGGAATAGCTCGGTTTATTTATTTTTTATTTTAGTAATTTTAAAAAGAATTACGGTCAAATAAGATGCGGGGGGAAAAATGTGACTGATCATATTTCTTGGATCATGGATAGTTACCTTCTTCAGAGAGACTACAGCTTTCTGGGGGACATCAATGTATGGCCTCCCATGGTGACAGTCGGTATCTACTCCTCCGCCATGTCTGCTGCAATGAGTAACCTTATAGGAGCTTCCAGGATCCTGTATGCTCTGGCCAAAGATAACTTGCTGGGTGAGAATATGAAACAAACTGCTAATTGTTTGCAGAGTTCTACCAAGCACATTTTTAACCCCTTAGAGTGCCTTAGGTCTTTTTACTCGGCATATAACATTAACAGGTAAGCGGTAATGGATAAAGATTTATCTACAGTATGGGAATTAGAAGAATCAATCTGTAGAAATGAAAGTCCAACAAGCTCACATGAATATAGAAAATTAGGTGATTAAAGCATGAGGATTCTGCCTCAAACAACGATTACTTGCATCAAGATAAACTAAATGATCAGAGTTTACATCCAATTAGGCTTCTCTTCCGTAACGCTTGTCTAAACATTTCAACATTCATCCATCTGTTTAATATTGGCCCCATTCCTCATTGTGACAAAATGTCACTTGTTACTGATTTTCATGGCGGAGGCATTTTAATCTGGAAGGCATCGTTTGTCAACAGATGGCTTGCTCTGTTCACTTTCTCCGAAAGAAAAAACATTTTCATTGTGTGTTTGGCTTCATGAATGCAGGATGACTCAGTTGTTTTTGATTTTTAGATGAGCAATTTGAGAGATTTTCCTAATGTTCCACATTTGTTCAGGTGGTGTCCTGGCGCCAGCAAGGAGAACATCTCACAGTGGCAACCCCTGGGTTTCTGTACTCATCTCCTGGTTACTTGTACAGGTAAATATTTTAGCTTATGGTATAATGGGTTAAGGATTAATCCTATTTACCCCTAACAAAGATGTGGGCCATGCCACAATGTCATGTGTTCATAGACACTGGGTGAGGATTGTTTAAGTATCCCCTAAGGAGCTGGTTTGCTTAAATCAGTTGTGTTAAAGAAAGAAATGTCCAAAGTACATAAGCTTTTGAAGACCAGAATTGGCCACAGCCACTCTAACCCTACTTTTTGCCTGTTTGTGCCAGCTGGTTGGGCCGCTGAACTGTTTTCATGGTGCAGGCCATCTGTTGAAGGGCAACATGGCTTTCTAACCTTTAAAAAAGATGCATATCATAGACCCCACTCTGATTTTGTTGGCCTGTCAATTTGACTGAGTTGTCATTTCCAGTTGCTTACAAATTGTTATACTCCTAACACTTGGCTTGTACAATATTTAATTGTAAGGACATTTCTAGACTGACTAGACTTGCTGTACAAATGGTATCAAAACCTAATACAATGTTAGGATTCAGTTTCTGAAAGTAACCAGTTCTTTCACAAATGTTTGTATAAGCAACTGGTATTCCTTTGTACTAGATTTTATATAGTAGATGTTGACCTGGGACATAATATTAAATTGTCTGAGAATTTAGTCTTGGAGTAGTTGTATTTTCAAGCAATTCTGAACGTATCACATAAATTGAAGTAATGTTTTCTTTCCACTAGGTGGTACTGTTTGCTGGTAAATTGAACACCATAGCTGGCATTGTAACCATCTTCTTCCTATTGGTGTATGCTGCTGTAAATCTGGCCTGTTTGGCACTTGAGTGGGCATCTGCACCAAATTTCAGGTATTTTTAACGGAAGCAGCTGGAATTGATCAGTTTTGGGATTAACCTGTAGACTGTTCACCTGAAACTTGTTTTTTTTTTTTTTAGACCATCTTTCCGTTGCTTCACGTGGCACACCTGCACTTTAGGCATCTTTGGCTGCCTGGTTATGATGATATTGATCAGTTCCATTCATGCTTTTGCCAGCATAGCATTTATGCTTCTCCTCTGGATGCTTATACACTACCTTGGGCCCATCAGCAACTGGGGCTACATTAGTCAAGCCCTCATCTTCCATCAGGTATCAATCAATGGTTCCTACTGTTGATCAATAATGCATACAACGTCATACTTTGTGTTTGACTTGGATTTTATGTAAGAGCTAACGTAATTCCTCATATTTGTGTAATGGAAGGAAAAATTAATAGTTTTCAAATATTTTCAACAAAATATCTGAAGTGTGCATTTGTATTCCCTCCCTTTACTCTATTAACCCTCAAAGTGCAGGCAGATACCTTCAGAAGTAGGCTAAGGAGTCTCCTTGTGTGCAACTTAGTGTTTCTTTACAATTGTTTTAGTTCAAGGAATAACACATTATTTAAATCATAACCTATGCTTTAAACTGACCATGGAAGAGTATGGAACAAATGGAAGTCTTTCAAAGCGTGGCTGTCCAACTAAATGGAAATCAATTAGAAGCAGCCAATAATATGCCCATGTTAACTCGGGAGGAGCTGCAGGGATTTAGGGTTCAGGTGGGAGAATCTGTTGACAGTACAGCTATTACACGTTCACTCAACAAATCTGGTGTGTGTGTGTGTATATAGAGGAGTTGGAGGAAAATAAGCCATTGATGAAGCTGCAAGTGGTTCCCTTTTCCACAAGGGGACACTACAAACATACCCTGGTCAGATGAGACCAAGTTTTATGTTTAGGGCTCTGTGCAAAATTGACATAATGCCAACACTTCATTGAGCACACGATCCTCAAAGTGAAACATTGTGTTGGAAGCATTATGCTGTGAGATGCTTCTCAATCAGAAATGGTGAAGCTGTTGAGTGTTGATGGGAGGGGGAATGGATGATGTCTGAATACCTATTTGAGCCTTGTATAGAATTGACTGAGGTGAAAGTTGACTTTCTTGCAGGAAAGTAATGTTAAACATACTGTACAGCCATAATGGAATGGTTCTGGTTAAAGTATAATAATGTGTCAAAATGGCCCAGTCAATAACCAGATCTTAAACCAATTGAGAATCTGTGACATATTTTTTTGAGTCATTTTCCATCCTGTCTGAGTTTAAACTGCAGTATTTAGCAAAGAATGGGTAAGAAAGGCCTCTAAACATGCAAAGTTGAGTTGGACTTAATAACTTGCAGGTGCATTTTCTGTTGAAGGAAGGTTTATGAAATAAGCTTTATGATACAATTGGGTGCCATTTCTTGTTGGACAATAATTTTAAATCCTATTAAAGTACATTGTTTGTTCTTAGGTGCGCAAGTACTTGTTGCTGTTGGATGTGCGGAAGGACCATGTGAAGTTCTGGAGGCCACAGCTGTTGTTGATGGTTGCAAACCCTCGCACCTGTATGAGTCTTGTGACTTTCATCAATGACCTGAAGAAAAGTGGCCTGTATGTCCTGGGACATGTGAAGCTTGGACTGCTTGGTAAGTGTAAAGAAACCATATCCTGTTGATCAAAGAGCCACTGCAGTCCTCAGAAGTGGATATTTGACACCAGGAGTAATTTAACGATTGTAGTGCATGCCAGTGGGTGATGAGTTGAAATAAGTGTTGTAAAAAGTTTCATAACATGAATGCTCTGTGCTAATCCTAAGCCATGTTTTCTTACTATATTTTAGGCTAGTGTTGCACTTATGAGTTTGTTTGGATTCACAACATTAATTTCAACTTATCTTACCAAACATTTGACTTCGCAAAACTTTCTGAAATATTATTTTGGTTGCCTGTAATGCAGTTTAAAGTATAAAGATAAGAAATCTTATCTATCTTTAGCCAAACTTCTGATGGTTGAAAAAAAACACATTACCTGTCATGCCCTTTTTTTTTCTTGGACAGCTTGAGATCTGACTTGTATTTTTGACAAATATCAAAAGTCAAGACTTGGTGACCTAAAAGTTTATTTTTATAGTGAGTTGCTATTAGTAAAGTGCATATTATAAGTTAGATCTAATGTATTAAAGTAGGCCCAAGCCTATAATATGCCCTTCAATCCCATAGTGCATGGCTGTAAGTAAACCTTCAGGTTTAAAAATAAATAAATGTTGGTCTCATTTTTTTTTTTTTTTTTTTTATTCCAGAAATATGCACACCCTTGAACTTCTCAATGCACCTTTGATTTAACTTGGCATTCAGTGTTGTTGGGAACCTAGTTAATGTCAACTATTGTAACACTCATTAACCTGAAACAAGTCTGACTATTCTCTAACAAGGGCCTAACTTTCTTAGCCAGACTGGTTACACTGTTGCCGTCTTTGATTAAAATGTAGGGTGCCAATATATATATATTTTTCTCAAGATCAACAACATTTTAGCATGACTGATCAGTTTGAGAGAGGTACCTAACCATCCTTGGGTCATGCTGCTCCTAAATGGTTATGTAACCAAGGCATGTTTTCCTGCTGAGGCCAGAAAACTACAATCAAATCAAAAGTTGCAGAAAATCATATGGTTGCATGCTTTATGTCACTGCATTAATGCAAAATGTACCACCTTGAAATTGTAGGTAATCTACCACAATCAAAGCTTGATTCTCATTTACTGAATTTTCCAGTGATTTTAAATGTCGTCATGCTTCTACCTTTATTTGTCTTGGTAATTTTACAGATGGTTTGCCAACTGATCCCCTGCAGAGCTGTTATGATTCCTGGCTATCCTTGGTGGATAATTTAAAAATCAAGGCGTTTGTGAACCTAACTCTGGCTGACTCTGTTCGGCATGGAGTCCAGAATCTGCTGTTCATCTCAGGCTTTGGTAGGATTAGTTGTCTATTTTAAGATCTTTTTGACATTTGTCTTCTATCATATTAAAATATTTGCTGGTTTTAGGTGGGATGAGGCCAAACACTCTTGTTCTCGGTTTTTATGATGATTGTACACCTGAAGATGGCCTCACGAGTCAAATTCCCCCATCTTTAAGCTTTGACACTGATCCAGTGTGTCCAACTGCAGACTCTGAGCCACAGCAGTCCTTCTTTTTTCCAAGTGTACGGAGTCCTGACGAACCTAAATGCCTTCAAGAAGAGGAATATGTGTCCATTATTGCTGACTCTGTTAAAATGGGAAAGAATGTGGCTCTGGCTCGTTATTTTAATCAGTTCAGTCGGGAAGAAGTCCTGGGCCCCCAAAGCTCAGTGGGACCATTTGTAGATGTGTGGCCTCTGAACCTTCTTCATCCAGACAGCCACGGATATGTAAACGTCTGCTCCCTGTTCCTGCTACAGCTGGCCTGTGTCCTTCACGAAACCAGGGCCTGGAACCAGGCAAGACTTCGCCTATTCCTGTGCGTTGAGGCAGGCTGCACGCTGCCGGAAGATGAGGAGATGAAGCTCCAGAAAATGCTAAAAGAACTTAGGATATCAGCTCAGGTCCAAACAGTGGTTTGGGACCAGGTGGTGGCTATGCACTGGCAGAGAAAAGGAGGGAGGGGAGGAGAGGAAGATTATTCACAGAATGAGAACGGGTCGAGACGAGAAGGTGAGGGTCAAGATGGTACCCAAATGTTCCCCAATAATGCATCTCATTTGACAGATGAATATATTAGTGCCGTCAACAATCTGATTTGTCGCCATGGCTCTCCTAAGCCAGCTGTGCGTTTCTTGTATTTGCCCCACCCACCAGCAGATACAAACCGTTATTGTTCCTATCTTCATCAAGTGGACTTGTTAAGTAGGGACCTTGGCCCGACGCTACTAATCCATGGAATAACTCCCGTTGTCACTACAGACCTCTAAAATTTTATCAGCATCTCTAAAATTAACACCCAAAGTCAAAAAATTTGGTGCCATTTGGAAACTATGTACCTAGTATATCCTGCTGATTTCATTTTGAAACTGTTTCTTTGGTGTTTTAAGCATCATGTAAACTAAAAGATGACAAATGTATGCCAGTTTAATAATTGGGTCAATATAAAAATCTGCCCAGAGTTTTAGAACAAAAAGAGATCTTGCTGTGTGCATTTTATGCCTTTGTGTGAAAGGTGTTGCATTAGGGTGTGGGACAGGTGGTTATGTAATTTTGACCTTTTGCACATGTTGAATAAAATGAATTTTCAAAGCTTTTTTTCTTTTTTGGGGAGGAAACATGGTGCTTCATCTTTGGTTATCATTCATGACAAAAAAGCAGATAAATAAGATGCAAAATGTTTTTTATATATATTTGAAGCATCATTAATCCACAGTTAAATCATGTAAGGGTAAAAATAACATTTTCAATATTGTTTTTAATCTTAAGATGGCGCCTGTTTAAAAACTTCAAATAATGTTTGGATGTCATTTTTAATTTTTTTTTTATGTTGGAATTTCAACAAGGAAACCCGGAAGTTGTAGCCCCACTTTCAGTACCAAAAATGTGGATTTTCAATCCATTTATTTAGCTAGCGAATAAGCTCTGAAGTCCAAAAGTTACACTATGTGGTATGCTTACTCAGTTTTCTTCAAAGCAGTCCTGAGTAAAATCTGATGTTTTAAGAAATATTCACTTTTGGGAAGAGCTGTTATGTAGTCCTCATACACCTGAAATGGGCACATACAGCTATAATCTTCCATAAAGAGAGGTCTTTCCCTTGCTATTTTCTTATGGGGCTATATTTATTTGCTAAAGTGCAAGGTTAGCATGTTTACAGTTTTAATCTGACTTAGTTTGGTTTCTAAAATTAAGTTTCAATCTTGTGCAGAAAAAAATGTAAAGATCTCCCACTTCACACTTGGCCTTAAATGTTATATACTTGTGTGTGTGTATAGCACTTTAGGTAGGTCTGATGTACGTTTGACTTGGTTTTAGTCTTATTTGTACATGGAAGTTGGAGTTTTTGAGTTTGCAAGGCACAAAGCAGGGGCATTGTACATGTGGGAAACCTAAGCAACAAACTCATTGATTTCGGTCTTTCATTTTAAAAAGTGAAATGTTTTGCATTGTGGGAGTTGTGGTTTTCCGTACAAATGCACCCTAAAGTTACTTTCTGTCATAACTCTGTCAAAAAGGCACAAAATTCAAAAGCTTTCATACATTTCGACTACATATATGACCCACTTTCAATGAAGATCAATGTTCACATGGGTGAAATGCTCCTTTAAAAGTGAAAACTGATTTGATCAACAAAATGATTTGCATGGGCTATGATAGATCAGGTAGATAGGTAAATGAATAGGTGATTAAGGCATTTTGCCAACAGATGAAGCAGAGCCATTGGCAGCAAATGCCACGTGTGCTTTGACTATATTTCCATGAGTTCATTCTGGCAAAGTGCAGGCACCCACCTACACGTCTCTGACAAACGGCATGTGGGAGAGAGTGCATACCCAGATGGAAGCAGGTCTGGCTCCATCCAAGAAAAATGGGCATCAAAGATGCTATGGACTGTCGTGCTTGCTTGGTATGTCTCTCTGGTTTGAGATGAACTTTATTTGGAAATGATAAAGTGGCAGCTGTTCACTTGTAGCATCCGATTGCTCAGTTTGGGTGTGGAGAGAGGGAGGAACTGACTCACTTCCGGATGGTGATTCGATTTACTGATAATGGAAAAGCACTCTAACCCTTGAACATTTTGTGACCTGCTTACTGGTGTCTCGTTCTTTTTTTTTATTTTTTTTAAATGTGGAACATCACCTCACCATTTCACCTCCAAGGTAAATTTCAAACAATTTAGTCTTTTCATTTTTTTTACCCTGCCATGTACAATAAAAAAGAAACTCCCGCTTGATGAGAATTCTTTGTACATTTATGATTACACAAAACAGCCACATTGATCTACAATTCAATTAAAATTAATTTGGAGACCTCAGGAGTTTGACCTTTTTTCAAGTGAAGTTTCTAAGCACTAGATGTTTTATTGAAGCTAGGATATACAGTAAACCCTCTTTTTGTGCATACAAAATTACATCTAGCTTAATTGAAATATTTATGATGGAGCCATAGACATAAATACTCACCAGATGCGAGTAAAAACCAAGTAACCCACACTTGTAAATAAATCAAAGCAAATTAGTTCACAAATTTAAGTTGTTGGTAAAAGAAAAAATTGGATTGACACAAGTGGAACAAGTGTTGAACTAATTTGGACAAATGCATTAAATACTTTAATGGAAAAGGATTTTTTAAAACAGACAACTTCAAGATGTCTCCTGTATGGAGAAAGCAGTCAACCATTGCTCAAGTGGAGTTTGACCCATTCTTCTACACAAACTGTCTTCAAATCTTAAAGGTTCTGGAGCACTTTTCTATGCACTCTAATATTCAGTTCTTTCCATAGATTTTCAGTTGGGTCCAAGTCAGGTGCTGGACTGGGTAATTCTAGCACAGTTTTACATTCTTGAAATTGTCCGTACACTTTCAGATCAGGGCTCTAACAGCACTCTATGGCCGTAGTATCCAAAGTTGGTGTCATAAGTATATGTAACTCTTGAGTCATGAGGTCCTCCTCTGAAATTAACCTAAATACCAAAAAAAGATGAGAAAGGATTTGCATTGTAGAAATGCTCTAAAAGATCAAGTTAAACAAAAGCCAAATATTGGTCAATACATTGGATTGTGTTGTCAGTGTAACTCTTTTTACCTGACTTGGCAAACATGTTTACATCCTTAACCAAACGTCGGGGTCATGACCCATTTTTATTTTGTGGGTCAAAAGTTGAAAAGTTTGGAAACCACTGCTCTATGGTATACTCAAAAGTTAAAAAATGCAGCTGTAACCATTGCTATTAATATATTTTGCAACAAGAGTTTTTGTGAAGGTCTCTTTGCCTTTGTCAACCATGAGACCAAGCAATACTTTCTGATGACACTTTTTTTAAACCATCAACTAGCAGATATTTTGCAAATACCAAATCCGTTTTTTAGCTGGTACCATTGGCTTTCTGTCTTTTTACACATGCATTTCTTGATGCTTAATACATTTTCCTTGTGTTATACACCTTTGCCAATTACTTCATCTGAAGAATGATTTGCTTTGATTTCTTTCTATGTTGGGATTATCTGGGTTGCTGGTGTCTTCTGGTGTGAATTTTATGTCAATTTAAATGCCTAAATTTAAACTTAAAATGATGACCTGTTCAATGCATATACCTGCTGTAATTTAAATGAAGGAAAGTAGATTTGTAGGAAAAAAATTAGCACACTCCCAAAATAGTTATATCATTAAGATATGTCACATATGATGGGTAGTTCTACTGCTTTCATGTCAACATCTGAGAAGCTGTTAATGAGTGTGGATGCCGATGGATCGTGGAAATAGACAAATGGCTTTCATCAAAACAGGAACCTGCTGATGTAGTTTCTCCTTGGCACAGGAGCTGAAATGCTTATTCTGATCAGTAGTCTGTTCCATCTGTGGCCTGCGTCATGTTTGCACCACAATTTACGTGTATTGTCACCAGCCCACGCCTCACTGAAAAACTGCATGTTGAGGTGTGAACAGGCTTAGGCAAGCCCTATAAGGGGATGCAGTGTCCAACCTCAAAATATCCTAATCAGTTGTTCAACACAGAATAAAAGAGAGGGGCTGGCATAGCTTCTCGCACCCACATACACGCATACCCACACACACACACACACACACACACACACACACACACACACACACACACACACACACACACACACACACACACACATTTTGAAATCACAAAGACTTTCCCAATATCCCAGCAGTTGTGGGTGTTGAGGGTGATTCCTTCACTGACTGTAGGAGCTTTTGGATTTACTGATCAGCTTTATGATGGAAATTTACAGAAAGACTAAGAAGAACTGCCATCTTATCAATTACTAAACTGAAGCACACAGCTTCAGTTAATACAGCTAAATACTGATCAGGCCCAAAATTTAGGTGTAGTAATGGACTCAGACCTGAACCTCCAGGGTCACATAAAGGCAATAACAAGGTCAGCGTTCTATCACCTGAAGAACATTTCTGGGATTAAAGGACTGATGTCGCAACAGGACCTCGAAAAACTTATCCATGCGTTTATCTTTAGTCGGATTGGTTACTGCAACAGCGTTCTTACAGGTCAGCCTAAAAAGTCAATTAGACAGCTGCAGCTGATCCAGAACGCTGCTGCTCGTGTTCCTCACTAGAACCAGGAAAGTAGAGCACATCACCCCAGTTCTAAAGTCCTTTCACTGGCCCCCTGTAGCTCAGAGAATAGACTTTAAAATACTTTTACTAGTTTATAAATCATTGAATGGCTTAGCACCAAATTATGTTGAAGATCTACTGTCACTATACCAACCCACCAGACCACTCAGGTCCTCTAATTCCAGTCTACTCTACATCTCTAGAATTAGAACCAAACACGGAGAAGCAGCTTTCAGTTTCTATGCTCCTCTAATCTGGAACAAACTTCCAGAAAACTGCAAAGCTGCTGAAACACTGAGTTCTTTTAAATCACGACTAAAAACTCATCTGTTTAGAGCTGCCTTTGAGCAATGCTTTCATGTATCATATGTTTTGTGTGTGCTTCTTGCTTTATTGCTGTTTTTACTTTATATGCTTAGTCTGTGTTTTACTGCTATTGTTATTTTATCCCCTTAATCATGTAAAGCACCTTGAGTTACCTTGTTGTTGAACGTGTGCTATACAAATAAAATTGCCTTGCCTTGCAATAGCTTTTAGCTTCCTTTTATTGGCTCACTGTTAAATCCAGAATAGAATTTAAGATCCTTCTTCTTACATACAAAGCTCTTAATAATCAAGCTCTATCATACATCAGAGATCTGATTGTTTCATATGTTTCTAACAGAGCCCTTTGCTCTCAGACTGCAGGTTTACTGGTGGTTCCAAGAATTTCTAAAAGTAGAATGGGAGGCAGATCTTTTAGTTATCAGGCTCCTCTCCTGTGGAACCAGCTCCCAGCTTTAGTCCGTGAGGCAGACACACTGTTTACTTTTAAGGCCAGGCTTAAAACTTTCCTTTTTGATAAAGCTTATAGTTAGAGTGGCTTCAGGTCATCTTAAGCTATCTCTGTAGTTATGTTGCTATAGGCTTAGACTGCTGGAGGACAGACTGACCACTTTCCTTTACTCTGCTACTTTCTTTTCTGTTACTCTCCAGTTGCATTATTTACTGTTATTTCGACTGTAAACTCTTTTTTCTCTTAGTGTTTTTCTCTCCATAGAAGGTACACATAGTCTGGTATCCTGCTTAGCTACAATGACGTTTGGACAGGGCTCGAGGGCTTCAACATAGAAAGTACTCATATATCAGATCTTCTGTTCTCCCCTGTCGCTACATGCTTGCTCAGTATGAGGGATTGCTGTGGTTGGAAGTCTGCATCAACGGGACGCAACCTCAAGTCAATGACTCGATCAAATCTGCTGGGATTCCTTACATAGGAAACTAACTCAAACGTTAAAGTAATTGGAATGTTTGTATGATTGTATTGAAATGACTTTTCTTGTAAAGTGCCTTGAGATGACATCTGTTGTGAATTGGCGCTATATAAATAAACTGAATTGAAGATTGAAATGAATTGCCTAATCATCCTACCTGAGACCAAGAGTACACCAACTCTTGAAAATAGGTTTAAATGTTGCTACTTTTCGGTTGATTTTGTTGATCTGCACGTTACCAAGCCTGATTTAACTTGAATCTTTAGCTATGAGTGGATACTGACAATTCCATATTTGATTTGTAGATTTGCATCACCAATCAATCTTTATTTCAAGAGCCCTTTTTATACACTAAAGGCAACACAAAGTACTTCACACAAAAAAATAAAACAAACAAATATGTAGCTAACAGAGATCATGTTTGTTCAAAGGACTGAGGGAACTGTTTATGGTCATAATGAAAAAAGCTCCTTAAACACTTTATGATTTTAGTAGAAGAATCAGCACAGCAGCAGTAATGTCTAATTGGAAAGTGCCTGCAGCGACAAACTTTGCGAGTTTGCAGAAAAAATCAATGAAGTAGTGCATCTCTCCATGGATAGTGATTACTGAAATTACAGTGTCTTCTTGCTAACAATTGCTTCACCTTCAGGAACAGAAACAGTTATATTACAAATGAGAACCCAGGGGCTCAGGCACAGACAGATTTAATACAGAACGAGGGCCAACTCTCATTTTCTCTGCAAAGATACCTGGAAAAGTGTGAGACTCTGTGAAGATGATCGAGAGGGACACAGATGCATAGATGGAGGAGTATACAAAGAACTGAAACTGGCAAAATTGTAAGTTATTAAATCTTACTAATATCTAAATAAAAATAATAAAAAACCTTTGAATGTCCTGATCAATACTTAAACGATCTACCTCAGTCCCATAACACAAATCTTATTTTTCTTTGAAGCTAAAAGCATCTCTAAAAATTTATTTAGAAATTAATTTAGAATTAATTTATAAATAAAACACTACATATTGTTGCTGTCTCTTAAATATTTAAAAGTCTCTTATCCATTGGAAAGCTTCAAAAGCAAACAAAACAAACTACACTGAAAAAAGAGAATGCAGCTCCAACTTGAATAAATTGCGTTAATTGGTCACATTTAATTGAATTAAGTTCATCCAACTTAATTTATTTACATTTGTTTAACTTGACAACTTAATAAACTTAATAAATTTACTTGGATAAACTTAATTCAAATAAATGTGACCAATTAACGCAATTTATTTAAGTTGGATCACCAATTTTCCTTTTTCAGCCGAAAATTTACTAAATTGGTTACATTTAAGGAATCATGCACCTTGTCACAATGAAGTGATAACCAGACTTTTAAATTAGGAAGTTTGGAGCAGGACAACATAAAAAAAAACATGCCCTGCAGGACGCTGAGGACCTTGCTTTGACCTATTTATGATTTTCAGTTTTAATATTTTCACATGCCTTTATTTGATGTGGGTTTGAGATCGACCTGATTGAGGTGTGCCCTGCTTCAATCAGCTCATACAGACCCTAAACAGGTCTAAGTGGGTATAAAAGATGGATGGATGGATAACTTGACAAGGAAAATAACCTGGGTGATTCAGTTTCTCATTAGCACATGGATTTGGCAGGAGCTTAAATGCATCCTCAGATCAACAGAGCCATCTGCGGCTTACGTCATTTTTGCACCAGAATTCTACATTTCTGGTTTACGTGTATGTTCACCAGCCTCCACCTCACTGACGAACAGGATGTAGGAGGAAATGTGTTAGGAGACGGAGGCAAACACTATAATGGGATATCACAACCACACTTAAGCAAGACCTTTCTACTCAGTTTTTTTTTTTAAATAATGAGATCTTAACATTATGTTATACACAAAGAATGCAATTACTGCAATCACAAAATGAACCAATCAGTGTCTATTTACAGAGCATTTGTTACACAATGAGGACCTCGCAAAAGGCTTTACATAAAATTAAAACACAGGGCAATGAAAATTGAACAGCAAAAGAAAAAAAGCCAAGTCAAGGAATGGCTGCAGTAAAATAGTTACTTGCCCTCATGTCCATATCTACATCCAGAGCAATAATTAAAAGGTTTAATATACCTAGAAATGTATACAGTGAGGGTCCATGTTTATCTTCTCATCACAGACAGTGAGTAGGATTATAATTGGGAGGCTTAAACAAATCCATACTGTTCACTGTTAGAGAAGTGTATCAAATATTGATTTTAAAAATTATTAAACATCTCTACCAGGGCTGCCAATAATTCTGGAGGATGCAAATCATTGAACATAGCTTCTACAGAGAAGACCAAAACCAACATTGGAAGAAAATTGTGGTACATTTATGTGAATTTCCCTCAAGAACTCTTCCATTTCTGCCAGAGTGACAACATTTTATGACATGTTCTGGTGAAGAATTGTCCGACTTGGATTTGATTTTGTGAGTCTAATTATCTAACAATCACTGAGTATATTTTCACATTCAGCTGTGTTCTTTTGTTCTTTCACAGGTGAATGTGTATGGTCACAGATGACATTCAAAATTATTATGCTTCTGAATAAATATTCGGGTGTTGAGTGAGACAACACGGAGAAAGTTTACCTAGCTTTAAACAAAAACCAAGAGTTGGCAGCAGTTTATTGCAGGGAAAAGTTCTAAATTTAACCCAATTGAATATTTGCTCACATTATTAGCCCCTGGGGTCTGTTCTAATGACGTTTAAACTGTGGAAATAGCACAAGTTGATGTGAGAGTAGGAGGCAAAAGACTGCAGGATGTTTTATATTGTGGGAGTGTACAGTAAGCTTCTCTCTGCTACTGCCCACACAACCCCAGTGAATTATTTGTGGCTCTTTCGCACACTTGCAGCAATAAAACTGGTGTATAATCTATTGTTGTTGTGAATATGACTTTTATCTTTTTGAAAAAAAGGTTTCAAAGTAACTAAGGTAGCTCAAAGGAGAACGGTTTTCTTTTATGCTAGTTTTCTGGTTAAACCTCATGCTTTTTTTTAAATCACAAGGTAATTATAACATTTATCATTAAAAATAAAAGGCAGAAATTATAGTTATTTTCTGCCATTTTTACCTTATGTGTACCTTTTTTAAGCATGGGGGTAAAGAAAAGGTAACTGAAAATTAGGCCCAGTAGTGCCTTTGTGGTTTTGGAGGAATCTTTACACTTTTAGTACTAAATACAACATTATCTTGCTATAATCTTTGGATGTAATTAAAGGTCTCATTCACTCGTTTTTTTTCAATAAATTTGCTGTGGTCTCCAGCAACGTTCCCTCTAAGCTGCGCCCGTGCGCAATTGCGCACTGCTGACACAGTCTTCGCGCACAGAAAATCTGCTCTGCGCAGAAAAAAAATCTAACCTGGATTGGGAAAAAACAAACAAACAAATAATTAATTCTGTGCAATTTTGCAGTATGAATCAAAGAGCACGTGCACCGATTTACAGTTCCAGCGGAGCCCCTGCACCGTTCCAATTACAACACACTTGTCCGAACCCGTTATCCATTGTTATTGCCATATCAATGCCGCAGAGACCCGCACACGGACCCAACACGGATTGAAGATAGACACGGGTATGCAAATAAGACTAAGGTAAATAAAAAAAATAATAAAATAATCCCGACACAAACTCAGATCCTCCTGTTTAGAGCGGAGCGCTTTTGTCTATGCACAGAGTTGCTGACAGCGGCATGTTTGTGCGCTGCGAAATGTGCTTGATTTATTTAGAAAGTCTGTAGTGTTTTGATGGAATTTTCTTTAACAAAAAGGGGATTATAAAATGTTCGGAAAACATCTAAAGTTTTCGTTTTATTCCTCTCATTATTGTCATTCCTAATTTGTAACTTTATCACTGGATTGTTTCAGCCGCCATAAAATAAAATAAAAACTTTGAATAGGAAAATGGATTTTAACAAGAAATCAGAATTGAGCATTTAACCTGCAATGGGAACATAGCAGTGCTGCTCCTGCTCCTGTCAGTCAACAGGGCTGCGGTTCTTATCATACTGTGTGAATCAATCTTTTAGTGTTTGGTCTCGCTGTTTGATTCTGCATTTGGGTTAAAAGATTTCGCTTCAAGGCAATAACGTTTAAGTCACTGAGTGACCAGTGGCTGACTGCTCCAGCCAATGATGCGATTCACATACGTATTTACGCAGTTAATCAATCGATGTTTCTGCTACATTTCAAGCATCCATCGCAGACTGTGAAAGAGGCTCTAGTTTATTGAATCGTATCAAAACAGCATCGAGAAATCGTCTTGAAGTGGAACATTTGGATCAGCTGATGCGCATAAAGTCAAAGCTGCAAGTAGATGAGGCCATCAACCTGGACAACGTGTTAAACCACTGGATATGTGAGAAGGACAGATGAAAAAAAAAGTGAAATTTAATTCCTCAATCAGATTTGTGCTTATCTAGTGTAATTTATTTACAATGTTGATCTATGAAAAGTGATTATTAAATACTGTCAACAGTTTATGAGTAGCAGAAATACAAATAATCCTGTGATTATATACTATATTTTGCAGACAAAGAGTTACAGGACCCTCTCCCAGACCAAAGTAGGACTCTCTTACCCAGTGCACAGCAAGAGCTTCACACAATGGCTCATGCTTATAATACAAGTCAGACCTTTGTAATAAAAATGTTAAGTGTGTTTTCAAAATTTGAGTTCATAGTTAGCTTGGCTTACTTGGCAGTTCATGTTTCTCCACAGTTACAATGAGATATTTATACTTAGAATAGTGTTAACACACTACACAGGTCATGAATAAGATCTTTGTCTTTTTTATGGTAAGTGGGATAATGTACTTAATTAAAAAGTATTCTCACAGAAATTTTAATGCTTTAATTCGATTATTTTAATAAACTATGTAAACTTGGATGGATGCGATGCTGGCATGACCACAGGGCACACACCTGATGTTGCTCACAGTGGTCAAAGGGAGCGCTCAGGGCGTTTGTGTGTTTGCTCAGACACATGAAAAATTAGAGGGAACATTGGTCTCCAGTATGAATGGATGCCTTGTGAGCCGTTTTACGTGGAATAGTTGCTCTGGTGTTTCTGTTTCAGGAGGTTGCAGTTTGTCGGTGTGGGTGGGGGTGAAAGCATCAGGATAAAGAGTCTAACTCATTATTATCCACGATATGCAAACGTCTCGCCTCTCATTGGCTAACAGTAATGCAACTCTTATGCTACCTTCAAACAAATAATTAACTCAACTTACTTTGCTGGCTGTGCTCCAAGACAAATTCCAACAGTTTCATCCTCAGCCACTCTTCTTTGGGTATAAAATGCAACGCTTATGTGCTATGTCCACGAATAAACCAAGCCCGACCCTGTGCTGCCATGCTGTGGAGTTGCTAAAAAATAAATTTCTCTCTAAATCACAGTTCAGTTGAACAGCAACAAAAACACCCATTCCAGACTGACAGTGAAGTGAATCAACACTCAGGGTCAGTATAAACACAAAACTAAACATTTTATGTTTTATAAAGTAGAATAATGTTGTTTTTAAAAAAGAAAAGCAAGTTGCAATTAAACTGAAAATGAAATCTACATCACCACTGTTTATTTTTAGCACATTACCCAGAGGCTCTGCTTCTAGATGCTTTAAAGACTGTATTTGATGGATCCAAGCTCTACTGTCTTAACTGACTCACTGTTCGTATCCCTCAGTGGGCTGTTGGAGTGTAACTGGTGGTTCTGATTATCATAAATGGTTGTTGTCTCCCTCCACCCCCACATTGCTGGGGATGTCCTTATCTCCATGGAGAACTTGGTTACAGCACGTAACCCCTCCTTTTGCGTCACTCTGACAATTTTATTTTCATGCATCAAAAAAGGAAACATTTCCGCTGCATGATGAAGTTGTTTGCAAGCCATAAGTGGGTTACATGGAAATCATCAATGTTCAGGGAGAATATTTTTACTCTCTATGTGATGTTTCTATGGTCAAAGCTGGAAGAGACTTTTATTTAACTTTTTTTAAACCAATTTAGAAAATCATGCCACATTTACCTTCTACTTCACAAAGAACTAATTTATGTTGGTCAATAAAAGAGTCCTCAAGGACAATAGAGATGTTGCAGTATTAGTGCACATCATGAGTCTCTTACTGGCCCACCTGAGTAGCTGGCATGTGTATCAGAGATTGACTACTTTTAGGTCCATGAAGTTATGCCCAACCACCCTCAACAAAACATAACCATCTTTACTGTATAAATACTTTTAAAATTCATGTCTTCACCATCTCTAACAGGGAAGTTGATAATTAAGCCACTGATTGGAAGAACAGTTATCTTGACACGTTGTGGGTTTTATTCTATTTTTCTCCCTTATTTTATATTGATATCCTTAGTCAAGGCACTTAATCTCACATTGCCTTCCGATGAATGTATGAATGTATGCTTGCTAGTAAAAGTGGCCAGGTGAATTTGGCTCTAGTATAAAAGTGTATTGAGTAGTTGCTCTGAGTAAAACAGCGCAATAAATGATAAATCAAATTACTATATACCGTTTAACCCCTTTTAGATCATTGTCGCAAGTGTTGATGCACCCAACATGCCTGTTAATACAAGCTCTTTACATACCAAGAATAGGATTAAATGGACTGCTCTGTCAGCTAGTGGTCACAGTGTTAATGACATCCTGAAGTGATATTAAAGTCTCAAGCTGAATTTGAAATACACTGATTGTGAACCAGAATGTAGAGAAAAACATTTTGCAGTTTGATTTTAAAGTCTGCTAAGCAAGCTAAACATACTAGAGAGTGGAAAATGGATTTAATTACCATTGTGTCAAGTTATGCCTAATGTCGCAAATATGCATGACATGTAAACTTATATAAATGTTATGTTATATATTCTAAAGCACATTCTGTACTTTATTTTGAATCTGCTTGACATAAAACATTGGTTTTTATTTTTTTATACAATTGTGAATAATTTCAGGCAATAAGAAGTTGAATGAGCTAACAATAAGGGCGGCTGTGGTTCAGTGGTAGAGTTTGCAACCTGGAAATCGTGGGTTCAATTCCTGCTTCCGCCTGCTACATGTCGTTGTGTCCTTGGGCAAGACACTTCACCTACCCACCTACCCACCTACTGGTTTTGACCAGAGGGGCTGATGGCACGATCTGCCCTGGGGCCATCTGTCAGTCTTCCCCAGGGCAGCTGTGGCTACAATCATAGCTTACTTCCACCAGTGAGTGAATGAATAATGGAGTTGTAAAATAACTCAAAAAGCGCTATATACGTAAAACAAGACATTATTATTAAAAATCCCAATATACATGATCAAACGCCATTTTTTAGGTCATCCTACTACTCTGAAAGATTTAGATATAGGTATGATGATGTTATCCCAACTGAGATTTTTAAAGTGGCTCATTCCACATGATTCCATTGTGGAGTACCCATTTACACATGCACATCTGTATTCGCTTTGTGAGAGAGCAGTTGTCCACATGTAAGAATGCTATTCTGTAAGTTTCACACATAATTCACGGAAAGCACCATGGGTTAACGGAATAAGGTGGATAGCGTTTGAACATTTTAAGTAAAATTCTAATCTTTAGATAGGATTAGTTACCAAAACATAATCAATGTTGTTGGAATTCAACCATTATTGAATACTGCATTTACAAACTGACATGACTCATTAAAATTCAAATAGCTCAAATTCAATATGCCCTAAAATGTCTTTTTATAGTGTAGTATGCTCCCCACAGGGCTCAGATTCCTATATCTTTGAAGTATCAAAACAAATGCATTTCATATCAACAAATGCATTCTACATCTATTTCAGTTATACAATAAGCTTCCTCTGCATCCAGTAGATCTAAAATATATCACAGTGAGGATAAAGTGCAACATAGCTGAAATTAATTTTACGTAAGAAAGACTATAAATTAGATAAACGTGTGAAGAGACCTCAAGTAATATCAGATTTCTGTAGTGGCAAACTTTTTTGCTCACGCGAATGACTGCGCACAAACAGTTCCCACCACATTGCCATGCACACACTTGTATAACCTTTTAGATAACAGCCGGTTGCTCTGAGCTGTTATGAGCCAACCCTGGCCACTGCTTCATTCACTGGCTTCTCCGTCGTAGTGATTTGCTCTCACTTATCACGCTGCCGGCTGGCGTGGGGTTCCATGTGAAAAGCCCGTCACAACCTTACATAAAACGACTGACAGCTGAACGGACAAATCATGATGCGGAGCGTCGGCTGTGCTACCCGCCTCCACTAGCTCTTTATGCGCTGATTGGTCTGAATCACGGTGAAGCGAAGACTGGCTTCTATTGGGACCAATGGAAGCAGGTCAGTGGGAGGGACTAAAAGAGGAGCTCGTAATGAGGTCACTGCTTGCGTTGGAGATCCAAGACAGTGCGTGGACTCCGGAGCCGGGGAGAGGAATTAGTGAAAGCAGCCCAGAAGGAGCGGACGGAGCCGATTCTTCAGGAAAGGTAGCTTTATCAGCAAGAATTCATTTCACGGAACCAGTGGAGGAAATAGAGCTGAAGCCGTCTGTGAGGTTGGTGAAGCTTAACTTCTGTCCGTACGATATAACAAGTTGGGTAATGCATTATAAGGTCGCACCTCAATTAACTGGACGTCTGCCCTCTTGACTGCTGGGAGTCCCCGAGTAACACCTTTACCTGCTGCGGGATGAAACACAGGAGCTGACGGAAGCTTTAAGGAACTTGGCTTATGGAGAGTGAAAGCATCCAGAAAGAAAGTTGAAGCAGTAAAACTGGCGCAGAGTGGCCGGAGGTGAGTCCCTTCTGGAGCTCAGTAGATACAGTAGATAGGTGAACTATGTGATGTCAGTGTCCCACTAACACGCCGGTACAGAGCCGCCGGCACAGAGCCTTATATAAAGTGTTATGCTGCATATGCACATGACACAACTTCACATGCCGTTCCGATTAGGGAATATGCGGTACGAGGAGCTGCAGCTTGGCAGAAACAACCGTTCATTCATCGTAATTACATGAGTGAGCATTTGATTGCCAGAAGAACCTTAAAAATGTCAGGGCAGCACCAAAGGAGAGCCGTATATATATATATATATATATATATATATATATATATATATATATATATATATATATATATATATATATATATATAAAGCAAAAAACATTTTCAACACTGATTAAACTCATAGTCATTCACACAACACAAAACACAACCTATCCTTCAACCAAAGCATCATGTGTGCCAACCTGTGCCAGGAGCATAAATTAGTAAAACCCATGAGTGTTGCCTTATGAGCTGTTAGGTTGGAGGTTTATTTGGATACTGCTGAGTAAAAGGTAGTGCAACAGCTGCTGTCTGAAGTTAGGGCATGTTTTGTGTGTGTGTGATTGTGAAATGCCAAAAGTGCAAGAGTTCAAGGGGTATAGGTATTTTATCAACTCACTCTAGCTTTATTCATTTTCCAGCTTTAAAATAAGGTCCTCAGATTGTAGTTGAGTGTGTTAACGCAGCACGATAGCAGAATAATGAGGCCAACTTCAGTTAGTCCTCATGAATGAAGTAGTAGGAGAAAATATGTTTGACGGAAGTAGAGGCTGACAAGGGATTTGTTATTTAGATCTGTTTATCATACAGTAGAAATCAGCAGAATGGTTGTCATCTGTACATATCTACACACACAGCTCTGCAGAGCAAAAGGATCAGAAGTAAAGAAGTTATTAAATTAGCATATTATGTTCTCAAAGCTGGTCTAAGTACTTGGTCTAAAAAAACAAGAACATTTTAAAGCTTTTTCTCAAGTAGGATGGTGCCAAAGAGCCAGTGCAGAATTTTAATAGGGCATATAAGTTCCTGCAGGCGTGTGTGATTGAAATAAGCCTTTGGGTTCAAAAATCCAGAAACCAACATGAACTGATATTTGTTTTGGCATCCACTATGCAGAGTGCATGTTACGACAGAGGACAAGTGAGATTAGGTGCAAGACAGTGCAGCAAAAGAGTATTAACAAGGAAGCTTTTATTGATGTTAAAACAAGAAATGTAAAATAGGCTGTGAAATTGTCTTGAATTACACAAAAAAGAACCCAAAAAACAATTATTACTCAAAACCAACAGTGATTAATAGGGATGCACCGATATGAAAATTTGGGCCGATACCGATGTCCGATATTAATCCCGCTGTTATGGCCGATAACCGATACGCACCGATATGGTATACGGTATATTTCCCTACACTTTCGACACCGTGGAAAATCATCTACACCATCTACATCGCTTCTCTGCTTGAGTTAAACACCCCCTCATTCCTGCGCCGCATCACTATCGCTGTCACATGACCAAGCAAACACCACATGGATAACACCCTCCCTAAACACAGACAGAAACGTCAAAAAGATGGAAATAAATAAACATCGGTTGTTAATATCGGCCCTCTGTTACTTATCGGGCCGATGCCGATATGTTAAAAAACGCCTAACATCGGCTGATACTGATGTTGATGCCGATATATCGTGCATCCCTAGTGATTAATGAATTGTTGACTTAAATGTAAATGGTTTTATCTAAATGGAGTCATTATAATCTGGTGTTTACCCTATGTGTCTGAGATGATTGTTTGTAATATAAGTTGTTGGTATTTTTTATATATCCGTTTTTCCCAAATTAGATTTTCTTTTAATTTGAAATAAGCTAAACTTAAAGTTTTGTAGCAATTTTATAGTGGTGGCAGTTGCCCCCTGTGTGCTTAGTTATGCCATGGTATGTTTTTGACAGATTAGAAAAGTTCTAAAAGTTCGTAAAAACTCATAGACTTTCATGTGTTTGAATTAAATATAATTCCTTGATTATAACAAAATCAGAAACTCTAATAATTTCTTCACTTTTATTGCAAAAATGTATAAGTTTTGGTGAACAGGAATCTTCAGACTGTTTGAAAATGAGATAGAATTAAAACCTGTTGTACCAAAGTAGACTAATTTTAGTCTTTTAATGAATGAATGAATACATAAAAGGAGGTGTAAACCTCTCTTTAACTTTGAAGAGGTTTTCATTTTATTATGTTATGCTGTTCATTGTTCAGCAGAGTAGCAAAGTGCTTTCACCCTCTAACCAATTAGTGTTTAAGCCTGAAAGCCAGAAAAGGTTTGTGGGACTTGTGTTAATTTTTCCAGGTTAAACAGAGAAAAAACATGATGTCCAGACCTGTTTTTTGATGTCAAGAAAAACTGTTATCATTCCTATTTCCTAATGTGACTATAACTTAATGTGTCATGGATTTGTGATGTCTCTGAATGAAGCTTTATAGCATTAAATGATTAAAATATATTAAATGACTTCTCATTACGTTCCAAATAGATTCTGAAGGCCTGAGTCAGCCAAATGTTCCTATTAGCTGCCACCAAGTGTTTGATTGTATTAAACTGACCACATAGTGTGATATATATCTATCCTGTAATCGTGTTATCGTTCTCATCTTGCAGTGTTAGACACCTGTGCCTTATTGACCTTACCTTAATGTCGGATGTACGTAACAGCTTTTATAGAGTGCCAGCCAGACAGAGTGCCCTTTGACCAGAGAAGCACCATTTAATCGAGTAATTCCATGTGCAGATTACATTATGAGGAGGAGTCTGATGACTCTGCGGAAATTAAAAATTTTTTTTGAAAAAGGGGTCTGTACAGCAAGGTCCATTATGACTGGTTTTTAAAAATAATCAGTGGTTTCTCCACTGGGACAAAGGAAAGCCACATCATTGTTTCCTCTGCTTCTTTCTCGGCTGCTGATCAGCTGAATGGAATTGATTCATTGGCAGAGAAGAAGTCAGATATGTTGAATTTGCTTTAGTGCACAAGTGCATTGGAGACTCATAACTTCCTTTACAAAACAAAAAATATAGTTGATAGTTATTGCTTAAGCCAAATGATCTCTAGGTATCTTCTCGGCAGTGCCCCTAACATAAATGCCTAGAGGAATATCCAGAAACATTTGAATGTTGCTTGAAAAAATATTTTATATAATCACCTGACATGGATTGATTCTAAGATAATAAATTAAAAGGATCCCACATTAGTAACTGATCCAATCTTTTGGACTTTGTCATTTGACAGATTGTCAGATAGCTCTTTCATCTTTGCACTAGACTTTCAATGCATTTGTGTCTTAGTTGCACTTTCTTAAAGGTGGGAATAAAAAGCTGTGCTCAGTAAGTGCTATGAGACTGTTCACTATGTGCAGAGACATTCTGTGAGTAATGTCTCTAAGTTATATGCAGGAATAGGCCCAGTATTTAATACTTTTATCATCCCAACCTCAGTGATCTCAAGTGCTGCATCACTAATTTATTTTTTTAACTTTCTGTGCTGATTTATTTTATTTTTCTTGACATCCCATTTTGTTTATATCTGCAGTGTAATTAACTCCATCTTGACTTAAACGTTTTGTTGCTGTTCTTTTCTTCAACCCTGTGCTCAGATAGTTTTAGTTCCCTTTTTCAATGTTTTGATTCTTTTGAATATTACTTCTATTTTATTTTGTAGAATCTTGTTCCTTTTTACATTTCAGCTGTTTTTGCTTCCTGGTGGGTTGTACTCTCCTAATTGTCCATATGTCTGTTCCATACTGTTGTGTGAATCTGTTCTGTGCCAAAGTCTTGAATCATCTCTCCAAACACTGGACGTCTATGAACATCTTTTTTTATTCCTATTTCAAAAATAGGTGCTTGTCCTTGTTCAGCCTGAAAGAAATCACTGAAAATGTCTCTTAGCTCATACATTATTTTCCAATCCTATATATCTCAGTAATTTTTTCCAAAGGATTATGACCTTTTTTAGTCTTGAAATGATTTTGAGATAGATTACTTTATACTTTCGTTCTATCTTTTTCTTTAGACATTGTCTGTTTATTTAAAAACACATTTTCTGTCCAGTTTCTGTCTGTTTTGTTAGTACTTTTATTTCTTCCTTCCTTATAATTCCTTCTCTGTCCATCACTTGTTCACTTTCCAATGTTTTAAGCAAACACAGCAAACTATGCTGTCAGGATCAGATACAAGGAAATAGGTCAAAAGCAGGCAAATTCCCAAAAATAGCATTGACTTCCATAAAGCCTCAATAGCTATCAATCTAAGACACTAAACATTTACAAGAAAATCGGGCTTCCTGGAATGAAAGTATAAAGAGTTAGAAGTGGTTTAAAATGTTCGCACAGTGCTTTCATGTCTCCTATTTTGTCTAGATCCTTTTGCTTTGTCTCTGCATGCCCGTTCTTGTGTTAGCCAAGGACGTCCTTTCACATTTGTTTTCTTTGTCTTCTTTGGTCCGCTGGACTTTTTTAAAATCCTTTAAAGATCTGCTGCTGTTTCTTTTTACCCCTCCTGATTTGCTCCTTTCAGACAGCTGTCGCTGAACTCTTTGCTCGAGTCAAGCTTTGCTATTCCATTTCACACTTTGTAAGACTCATCACCTCTGATTGATCATTTACTTACCGACTGTAAGCTGACCTATTTCACTTGGCAGCTCAGACGCAGGGCATGAGTCAACTATGCAGCAGGTCAGCGACGTCTCAGGCTGTGCACAGTCCACTGAAAAGACCTACAGAGTGTTAATTATTGATATCTATACTATGCTACTGTAGTATATTTCACTAGAGCATTTTTCAGTACTTACCAAAATTCCACATTAGGGACTATATAGACCATAATGGATTAGTTGATCAGTCTAAATTTGACTATGTATTCTTCATACAACACCAGTCTCACTAACTATTGCTTATACAATTATTGTCTAAAACTGTGCTTTCTTCCTTTTCATTTGGATTTGCACATCTAATTAGAGTTCAGTTGCCATCTGGGGGGTGGTGGAAAGTTTTTATGACCTGAATGAGCATTTAGTATACTTTTTAGTTTTTTGGGGATTGTTTCTCAAACTAACCTCTATAGATTCCCATTGAGTGTTTTGCATATTGATTCAGTCATACTTATTCTGCAGTTTTCCGTGTTTTTAATCCAAACATATCGTTGATGCTCCCGCATAAATGGCATCCGTCATTCTCTGTAAACAGGTGTGTTTTTAATACTGGAAGGAGTATTCTGAAAAGCTGTTTTGCTGTCTTAAATGCCCAACTGAGGCCAGAATACAGTCATGGTATAAAGAAAGTACACCCTCTTTGAGATTTTGGAGTTTACATAGCTGAACATGATAAAAATGGTCTGATCTTTTCCAGGTTTTTGAAAATTTTAAAATCAAATACGGTGGGCGGGAAGTGCAAAACAAAATTACAATAACCTGAAACACTTTTACATTTTTACCGAAACACATTTACAAGTTTACCGAAACACATTTACAATCTTACCGAAACACATTTACAAGTTCACCGAAACACTTTTACAAATTTACCAAAACACATTCACAAATTTACAGAAACACATTTACAAATTTACAGTAAATGTGTTTTGATGAATTTGTAAAAGTGTTTTGGTAAACTTGTAAATGTGTTTCGGTAAACTTGTAAAAGTGTTTCGGAAAACTTGTAAATGTGTTTCGGTAAATTTGTAAATGTGTTTCGGTAAATTTGTAAATGTGTTTCGGTAAGATTGTAAATGTGTTTTGATGAATTTGTAAAAGTGTTTTGATAAACTTGTAAATGTGTTTCGATAAAAATGTAAAAGTGTTTCAGGTTAATGTAATTTTGTTTTGCACTTCCCGGCCACCGTAATCAAACCTCAACTGTACAGAAACACACAAGAGATGCCATGCTGTCACTGTTTGTATAACTGGTTTCCATAAGTGTTGAGGATTGCAGTGTTACCTTGGGATGAAATTATTGGGATTTTAATTCATTGGAGGACAGGCAACGCTTCTTTCTACTGGTCAATTTAGCTACTCATGATAGAATGATTTGTTTCAAATTATTTGAAAAGGACCTTATAACTCTTTCTAGATTGATGGGCAGCAATAATTCTTTCCTTGCTGATGTCTTTCTAACTTGGCATTGTATTAACACTGCTGATTATTGGATAATCAAGTGCTTTACTTATCAACTGTGTACTATGTTTCTTCTTAAAATGTATAGAAGCAAGTAGGGGGTACTTAGTTTTTTTACAAAACATTTCCAGTTAGCCTTTGTTTATTGAATGGTGGAGTGTGTAATCTGCAGTGCATTTTTGTACACTTGACCAGATCAATTTTATTATGTCCTGATAGGTTAAAGAAAATAATTGAAAAAAGGACCGACTTTCTTGTTCCCATGACTGTCCACCAGATTGTTGCTTAGCGATGTGGGTTGGCAATCAGATCAATCTTTTCAGGTGTTATTTGTGTTCCAAATTGGAAAATCCTTTTAAAAGAGTTGAAGGGTTTAGATAAGAAAGGCCTGCTGTTCTTAAAGGACAAACTTTCTGAACCAGAGTCTTTAATAGAACATCAGATATGGATTCTCCAGGCTTTTCGGGGTTTCTGGGGCAAATATGACACAAGATAAAAGGCAGAAGGCAACCTTTTGACATAGAATTGGTGCAATGTTTTTTGCTCTTAACTTTGTGCAAGCTTTTTTTTCATGTCTGCATGTGTGATCATATATTTATATACAACCTTTTGTTGTAAAATCATCATAGCATTGACTATTTGGCACCACTGCAGACAAATGTAAAGACAATTTTTACTGTCACTTTCAAACTTTACAACTTTTATAACTTTTTACACACAATTTTTGCCTTCACCGGATGTTAAGTCATGTTTTTCTAAATATTTAAAAAACTGTAAATTGAAAGGGATTCATTCATATTTAAGATATGTGCTCTCTTTCCACAGATCAGTTCGTTTCCTTTTCATCCCCTCAATTGTCATCTTTATGACAATGGGATAACTGCCTTCTACCTAACCTGAAACAACCCCAGGAAACGACTTCCTGATGTCAGACGATTCAGAAACCAAGCCCTACACCTTGCCGGTTCCGGCAGATAGGGATGGAGCCTCCTGGTGCAGGGCATCGGCTTCAACCAGTTCCATCTCAAGCGGAGCCTCGGGGTGCAGCCCCATGGCCCAGATGCGTTGGGTGGGCAGCTATGGCCAGGGCGGACCTGACTTTGGCCTACCTTCTGAGGGCAGTGATAGCAGCGGTCAGGACCCCGCCCTCTCACCGCACAATGTGCGCAAGACCCTACGTTCTAGGCTGTCCCCCGAAGAGGACGTGGAAATGAAGAGCAGTGGATCCAGCGGCAGTGGGACCGAATCACATGGCAATGAGAGTCATGGAAACGAGAGTCATGGGAATGAGAGCAATGGCCATGCATCAACGGGCAGCTCCAACAGCTGCAGCAAAGACTCGGCGTTGCTAGAATCTTCAGGGAGCAATAAAAGGTGAGAGATAGCAATCATTTTTTTCTCTGCCTTAATTTTTGAGTAAAATGTAAAAAAAAACTAAAAATACATGTTAATGTTTTTATTTGAGTCCCTTCTACATTTGATTCTCATACTCTACAATATTTCAGTATTTTTCAACTGGGAATCTTTCTGTCAAGATAGCTTATATTTTTGCCTAGTTGTGCCAGTTTACGGCAACATCATCTTGAGCCACACTAAGATGGGATGAGTGATTTGTGGGTGTTTAGCAGAGAAAATAGTTTTTTCTGGGTTGATTTGATGTTTTGGGAATTTAAATTAATAATTTACTGGCGCTAGATGTATCAGCCCATGCTTATGTAAACTAACAGCATGGGAATGTCCTGGAGAAGCTGTCACTACATGGGCCTTTACATCCTACTTCTAAACTTTGTCAGTTATGACAACAAGTCTTAATAGGAATGGACTGAAAATAAGAGATTGTAAACAATATTGGTGTATTCATTTTGTTGTCGGAACTCAGAAATGTCAACTTTTGAGTTGGAAAAATCAACTGAAGCACCCCTTCGTAGTCGGACTTCCCACTCGGAAAGTTGCTGAATTTTTCATGTGTGACATAAAGCCCGACTCCGAGGTAAATGGAACGTACCTCATTACTTGATAACAGAACGATTAGCCAGGTACAGCTTGGAGCACAGAACAACTGAAAAACTGCTTCTCGTGGTAATGTGGCTGCATGTCAATGAGCCCATTTCTTCCTCCGTACCAGATCCCTTTGCTGAAACTAAATATGAAACCGTGGCTGGTTACTCTCATCAGAAACTTTCCATTTATCATTAAAAAACATACATTTAACTTCAGGTTTATCTCTTGGCTCCTTTTGAGAAAGTTTAGTGTTTTTTGCCAAGAATTTAAGATTCGGTTCCTCCTTTACTTATACTGCATTTGCATGAGTGTAGCAGGAGCTCAGAGAGATAAACTGGCTTATTTCCACTCCTGATTAAAGGCAAAAAAATTCCCCGAATCATCACTTGCTTTTCAACACACAGAGACTTACACTACAACTTTACTGTGTCCTAAATCAAACTCTAAAACTTTTATGATAAGCATAATTTTTTAACTATTTGTGCAGCAAGACCCGAGCAGAAATGGCTTCCATAGTTTATTAAGCAAACATAAAGGCAGTTTTTACGAGCACCAGTACAGTCCTTATTGCGGCAATAAAGTCACATGCAAAATTAGGGTCTGTGATTTGGCCATGCAGTCATTCACCTTTTAACTTATGCTGATCATTGATTTTGATACTGCGTCAAAAACAGTACACTTTTTGAAGTGAGACTTTAGGCAGTAAATCAAGAAAAAGATTAAAAAAAATAGAATGAGAGCCACATTGCACCACCTATTAATTTTATATAACAGCCAATGCTTATAACTAATACTCCAGTTTTTTTTTTACCACTTAAGTAGAATATTCTACTACTTAACTGTTATTTTGTGATTTCTGGTGGGGGAAGTTACACAGAATAAATTTATGTTCTGTTGCATTTGTCATCATGATTACCCATAGCATTTCAATTCAGAAGGCATAAACATTATAAAGTATGTTCTAATATGGCTTTAATAACAATGGCTTGCATTTATATAGTGCTTTTTGAGACCCTCAAAGCGCTTTACAACTCCCTTATTCATTCACTCTCACATTCACACACTGGTGGAAACAAGCTACGATTGTAGCCACAGCTGCCCTGGGGCAGTCTGACAGAAGCGAGGCTGCCATATTGCGCCAGTAGGTGGGTAGGTGAAGTGTCTTGCCCAAGGACACAATAACATGTGTCGGAAGCAGGAATCAAACTCACGATTTCTGGGTCGCAGGCTGACAACTCCACCACTGAACTACAGTCGCCCCACTAATACAGGTCCTTCTCAAAAAATTAGCATATTGTGATAAAGTTAATTCTTTTCCATAATGTAATGATAAAAATTAAACTTTCATATATTTTAGATTCATTGCACACCGACTGAAATATTTCAGGTCTTTTATGGTTTTAAAACTGATGATTTTGGCATACAGCTCATGAAAACCCAAAATTCCTATCTCAAAAAATTAGCATATCATGAAAAGGTTCTCTAAACGAGCTATTAACCTAATCATCTGAATCAACTAATTAACTCTAAACACCTGCAAAAGATTCCTGAGGCTTTTAAAAACTCCCAGCCTGGTTCATTACTCAAAACCGCAATCATGGGTAAGACTGCCGACCTGACTGCTGCCCAGAAGGCCATCATTGACACCCTCAAGCAAGAGGGTAAGACACAGAAAGACATTTCTGAACGAATAGGCTGTTCCCAAAGTGCTGTATCAAGGCACCTCAGTGGGAAGTCTGTGGGAAGGAAAAAGTGTGGCAGAAAACGCTGCACAACGAGAAGAGGTGACCGGACCCTGAGGAAGATTGTGGAGAAGGACCGATTCCAGACCTTGGGGGACCTGCGGAAGCAGTGGACTGAGTCTGGAGTAGAAACATCCAGAGCCACCGTGCACAGGCGTGTGCAGGAAATGGGCTACAGGTGCCGCATTCCCCAGGTCAAGCCACTTTTGAACCAGAAACAGCGGCAGAAGCGCCTGACCTGGGCTACAGAGAAGCAGAATTGGACTGTTGCTCAGTGGTCCAAAGTACTTTTTTCGGATGAAAGCAAATTTTGCATGTCATTCGGAAATCAAGGTGCCAGAGTCTGGAGGAAGACTGGGGAGAAGGAAATGCCAAAATGCCTGAAGTCCAGTGTCAAGTACCCACAGTCAGTGATGGTCTGGGGTGCCATGTCAGCTGCTGGTGTTGGTTTATCAAGGGCAGGGTCAATGCATCTAGCTATCAGGAGATTTTGGAGCACTCCATGCTTCCATCTGCTGAAAAGGTTTATGGAGATGAAGATTTCATTTTTCAGCACGACCTGGCACCTGCTCACAGTGCCAAAACCACTGGTAAATGGTTTACTGACCATGGTATTACTGTGCTCAATTGGCCTGCCAACTCTCCTGACCTGAACCCCATAGAGAATATGTGGGATATTGTGAAGAGGAAGTTGAGAGACGCAAGACCCAACACTCTGGATGAGCTTAAGGCCGCTATTGGAGCATCCTGGGCCTCCATAACACCTCAGCAGTGCCACAGGATGATTGCCTCCATGCCACGCTGCATTGAAGCAGTCATTTCTGCAAAAGGATTCCCGACCAAGTATTGAGTGCATAACTGAACATAATGATTTGAAGGTTCACATGTTTTGTATTAAAAACACTTTTTCTTTTATTGGTCGGATGAAATATGCTAATTTTTTGAGATAGGAATTTGGGGTTTTCATGAGCTGTATGCCAAAATCATCAGTTTTAAAACAATAAAAGACCTGAAATATTTCAGTCGGTGTGCAATGAATCTAAAATATATTAAAGTTTAATTTTTATCATTACATTATGGAAAAGAATGAACTTTATCACAAAATGCTATTTTTTTTAGAAGGACCTGTAGTTAATGACTCATAATGAATGGAATTATGAGGACTGAATACAAATGCCAGTTCTGACTGATGTCAGAAGCAAAGTGAGTCAAAGCTTTAGTGATGTCCAACAAGCTTTTAACCTGAAAAACTAGTAAAATTGCTTTCATTATTTTTTTCTTTCTTCCATGAGCAACCCTTTTAAAATTGTAAATGGTGCTTTGTAAATGGGCACTACATTCAATGAGTTACTGTACTGTCAGCTGAACACTTTTTAAAATGACAATAGACTATGAGATTCTCATGGTAAGATAACCTTGGAAAGAAATATAATAGTTTTTAGTTTAGTTTTTTTTGTATTTGCACCAGAATTTAAACCAGAAATTTATTAAGTGATCTAATCAATCTGATTTAAAATTGAAATGTATTCAGTGACTTTTGCACAGAATGCCATTGTTTTTTTTAAGTGCTGTGGACAAAAGTCACTTCTGTGTTATAAATTCTAAGCTACAGTATCTGCTTGTTCAGAGCTTGCAGTCACTTGTTAACCGGACAGATTTCCTTGGTCCAGGTGAATGAGGGGAAATTCCTCTATACTCCAGACAACTGGAGAAAACTCTGTTCTCTCCAGATTTTTGTCTGTCATCTTTTTTGAACTACTTTTAAATCAGATGAGTGGTATGATATAGCAGTGTAATATTACATAAAAAATGTCATACCTTGGTATACCCTGATGCCATTAACCCAATCCTAAAGGGCAGTAATATGAAACTGTTTAACACTTTGTAGTTTGGGACTAGCTTCCAGCCCGATCTTATTATGAACATCAGAATCAAATCTTGTCTCTGGTCGAAGCAGTCGGAAGGCTGTTTTTGGCAGCTGTTTGTTTAAAATAGGTTTTGAAAGTCTGACATTAAAATATATTTGTCTGGGTACTTGAACTGTTGTTTGGCTTACAAGCAGCTGTAGTGCAAACCACGGCCAAACAAAAGGGTATTAGTTTTATAAGAAATAATGTTAGTATTATTCCACTGCTTGATAAGAAGAATGGCACATTTGTAAGGTCTTGCCGCCCTAACCTTATGGCTTTGAAACAAAAAGCATCGTGAATGTAACATATAAAAATATTCCAGATTTTATTTAGAATTAGTAAATGAAGCATTGGCTGACTAATTTAACATTTAAAGATGAGAATCTGTAACAATTAAAATGCATTTATGTGGAAACGGACTGGGATCAGCATTCAAGGTCTGTGAAAACAGACAAGCTCTTGCAACAGATTTTCTCCTCTGTTGCAAACTTTATGTCAGTTTTTGGTGATAATAATTTTTTTTATCTGTTTGGCTTAAATAATAATAATTTAAAAAAAACCTTTAAAACTTGGAGAATTTCTGCCTGTCATCATGTCCAGAAATATCCTCAGACACAATGCGGTTCGCCCAGGAAGCATCCCGAACAGAGGAAGAAATAAATGTGTATCACCCAGCAGGAAAAGCAAATTGATGTCATCTTGAAAGCTGGAAGTTGGCTTTTCTTCAATGCTAGATGGGCTGTGTCACACGCTCCGACTCCTTGTTACCATGACAATGCACTGTTTGTGTCTGTTTATCTCTGGGTGGAGCAACACAGTCGCAAGTTCTGACGTCTTTACTCTCACTCTTGGCCCTGCCTCACACTGACTTGCCCTTGCGCCTTTAGATTAAGGCTTTTTTTTTTAAACCACTCCTTTTTCCGCTATGGTCTGTTTCCCTCCTGGCATTGAACTCCCCGTCTGCTAACAGAATGACGTATTTCAAACCCACATATCTTTTTCTGCTTTTGTGTTGCCACTTTGCATCCCTGGCTGCCAACTCTAAGTCAGCTCAGTTAACTTTCTAAGTTTTGCTCTCCACTTTTAGGAGGTACACCACAGAATATCTGATATTTCGTCTTTTATCTGCTCTCTAGATATAGATGATTATAGCCTCTAGACTTACACAATGCATGTTTTACAAAATTATTCACAATATATTTCTACAGTACTGCAAAGAGATTTACACATCTAAACAAATTTTCTAGTAAAGTAAGTGACCTAATTACAGCTAAACACTGAATAAAAACCTTATTTTACCCATTAAACTAAATATGTCATGAAAATGCATCTTCTAAAAGTTAGGACACCCTATCCCCAATAGCCTATCATACCCCTTTGGCTTAAGTCTTTGAGCTTGATCTAGGGAAAGTTTGCCCCACTCTTCACTTTCAGCTGTGAGATGTTGGAGGGCGTTCATGCATGTACAGCTTGGGTCAAGTTACACCATAGCATTTCAATGGGATCAAGATCTGGACTTGCCAACATCTTGGTGTTAGGGTGTGTGGTATATTTAAAAGGAAGTTCCATAAAAAATATTTTAGGGCTGTCAAAATTAATGCATTAATGCGGGTCGATTAATTTGTGGAATTAATGCCATTAATTTTTTTTACGCAATTGTCACAGTGTGACTTTTGTCCCTGTCTTTGTCTGTCTCTGTGTCCTGATTACCCCCAGCTGTTTTGAGTTTCCCCGATTACATCTTTGTGTATATAGGTTCCCCTGTGCCCTCATGTCTCCGCTGGTTCGTTGTCAGAGTCGTCTGAGTTCATCAGATGTCGTCAGAGTTCGTCAAACCCAGGTCCCGTCCACGTCTTGTGTTGTCCCGAGTTTTGATTTTGGAACTTATTTAAAGATGAGCAGAAGCAGCTCAAACCAACGCTCTGCATTTGGGTCCTCCTTTCACAAAAACATGACAGAACGAACCAGCCAATTAGACACAGCAGAGTATGAGCATTCGGAGGAGGAATGGACGGAACTTGTCGGTTGGTACGTAAGTCAAGGACTGTGTTCAGACTCACCTTATCTGGGTACCCGGTTGGCCTACTGTCCCCCCGGCGTTGGGCCTCGGAGGTATGAGGCTGTCCGCCTCTCCACTCCACGATCCTCCAGCCGCCGTCCTAGGACCGCTCCTATCCCTCTCCAGGAGGGTCCGGACGACGTCTTCCCTGTTTCCCGCAGACCCGCCAAGCGCCTAGATGGCTTGCGCTCACATGTCGCTCCTACGCTTCTCCAGGAGGACTCGTTGGGCGTTTTCCCGGATCCCCACTGGGCTCCCCGTCGTCGAGGAGGCCGCCGATCGCGAGCCGCTCCTAATCCTTTCATGGGGGGCTCGGTCGACGACCTCCAGGTTCCCCAGCAGTCTGTCCAGCACCACAGGTTTCAGGCCATCCAAGCTCCTGACCCGGTTCCTTTCCGGAGTCCGCTCCTGCTGCCTAGTCAGCATGACCAAGCTTCGGTCCCAGTGCCCCGGCGGTCTCAAGCTTCGGTCCCAGCGCCCCGGCGATCTCAAGCTCCGGTCCCAGCGCCCTGGCGATCTCAAGCTCCGGCCCGGCCGCCCCGGCAATGTCAAGCTCTGGTCCCAGCGGAGGGAAAGGAGGCAGACCTACCTCTTTCCCTTCAGCCAGCTCCTGCAGCAGAGACCAGCACTGATCCATCTAGCCTAGAAGTGGCTGTTGTGGCAGCAGTTCTGCTGGCAGCCACAGTAGCAGCTTTTCAGCCTTCGGCAGAGACTGCTCCTGGTTTTGGGGCTGCAGACTGGTTTCCTGAGCCCAAGTTCCAGCCTTCCGAGTGTGTTCCAGAGCTCCTGTCTTCCGAGTGTGTTCCAGAGCTCCTGTCTTCCGAGTGTGTTCTGACGGAGACTTCTCGCATCGCGTCCCAGGCGCCGCCGACCTCTAAGGCTTCCGGTTCCACATCGTCCATGCGGTCCTCGGACGTGTTGCCTCCAGAGCTTTGTGCCGGATTCCTGCCGATCCACGGCCGGCCTCCAGAACTTATAGAGTTCGTTCTGAAATTTTGTTTTCGGGACATTTTGGAACTCTTTGTCTTTTTTGGGACTTTATCAGTTTGGTTCTGGTCCTTCCCGCCATCCTGGGCCCCCACCTCCCGCCCTGGCTGTTTGTTTTTGGTTGGTGCACTTTGAGGTGCACCTTTAAGGGGGGGTAATGTCACGGTTTGACTTTTGTCCCTGTCTTTGTCTGTCTCTGTGTCCTGATTACCCCCAGCTGTTTTGAGTTTCCCCGATTACATCCCTGTGTATATAGGTTCGCCTGTGCCCACATGTCTCCGCTGGTTCGTTGTCAGAGTCGTCTGAGTTCGTCAAATCCAGATCCCGTCCATGTCTTGTGTTGTCCCGAGTTTTGATTTTGGAACTTTATTAAAGATGAGCAGAAGAAGCTCAAGCCAATGCTCTGCATTTGGGTCCTCCTTTCACAAAAACATGACAGCAATTAACTCATGCACAGAATGACCCCACAATTAAACCCATGCTGCTTTCAGTGCTCGCTTGTCACGTAAACAGCATGACAATTGTTTAATAACTGCAAATAACAGTGGGAACCCAGGGAGTAATGTATAGGTTTTTTTTTATGACCTTACTGTTTTATATCATATAAGCCAAACAAATTAGATCACTGCAACAATTGCAAGTGTACACCTCTCTGCCACAGATGCTGCAGGTTTTCTAGATGTTGGTGGTAAAATTATTGTAAAATACAGAGAAATTGGATTCAGAACTGATAGCTGTCAGAGCAATTTAAAGTACTCAGGAGTATTGGTTAAACCAATGTCAGTCTGTGAGTTTTTGATCAAGGTCACATTATGTTTGAAAGAGAATTTACTCTGATAAGTGCCGATAAGCTTGTAATCATTTTGGTGTAATTTGGTTGAGTAAAACAACTCTAATCAGATATTAAAATTAAACTGTATTAAGGATCAAAACAGAAAGCAAAGAAAAGCTGTTGAATAATTTTAGCACAGTTTCAACCCACGATGGATGGATGGAATTCTCAATTCACCTAAATTACTGATGGAAATGTTTTTAATTAATTGCCATCACATATAATGGAAAAACCCATGGAAGCCAAATGGAAAAATCCCATGCAAGTTTTAGATGTAATTCGTTGACTCTCCCATTCTTCTCTCTTAAACATGAAGGAAGCAACAACCTGTCAGAGGAAGGTTTTTGAATAAACAAAACACACATGCTCCTTGTTTTTGTGTTTCCAGAGAGCAATTGAAATGTCTCTTGTCCTCTGTCTTGTGCACCTTCTTTATATAACTTTTCCCCGACCTACAGATTCCCTACCAGAGTGCCAATTAACTTACTGGACACTAAGACATGTTTAGACTGTCTAATCTAAAATCAGCGGTTGCATTGTACAGGACAGAAGGCTATTTTGATTTAACTAGATGCCTCATTGGGCTCACAGAGGCTATTTGTGAAGGTGTTGCCTATTCTTAGCAGGTAATCATGGTTGTTTATAGTTGATCAGTTGTAATACATACAAGTCAGGTTCTCAGACAGCTGGTAATAGTATTGCACTAATTTTGTAAGCCAATACTTTGTTTATATGTTAAGAAGTGCTTTATAGGTAATTAGGGCAAAACTGTGATTTTTAAGTTGCCAGCTTTTCATGTATTTTTCCTGCACAGATTACAACTAAATATAAAATGTTTTCCACTCTCAAACTTGTTCAGTCTGTTCAGCCTGAAACAATGGTGTTTCTAGGAACTAAAGGCTTACACCTGAACTAAGACTCGCCTGTGCCAGGAGTAAAGATATTATTATTTTATTTTGGACCAGGTATGCAGGTTATAGGCTGCGTTGTAGTGGGATCTTGATGTTAGTCATAAGCTCCTGGGTTAACACCTTAGATTAGATACACACTCAATAGCTCTTAGAGAGACTGAGATAACACAGATACAAACAGGAAATGTTTAAATGGTTAGCCAAAATGGGTATTTAAGAATGTTTTAGCAGAGCTCCATTTTTCTCAGTGATGGCAATCTACATTGTAGCCACAGCTGCCCTGGGGCACACTGACAGAAGCAAGGCTGCCGAACACTGGCGCCATTGGGCCCTCTGACCACCACCAGTGTGCACTATATGGAAATACTGTTCAGCACCATAAAATTTCTGCATTAAAAGTATTTTTTGGTATTCAAATTATCTTGGAAATTACACTTTGTTGAGCTCATCTAAATTACCAGGAAAAAGGTTTGAAATCTATCCCTCTGTGTGTATTGACTGTATTTGATATATTAGTTTCACCTTTTGAATACAGTTACTAAAAAAAGTTATGAATATACACCTGTTGTAATGCTCTTATTATCTTTAGCTGTAGAGTAGGTAGTGGAGTCTCTCAGGTTTGACAAGATACCAGACAGTTTTCTAAATCTGAACACCAAGAAGAGTTTTTTTTTTGCTGCTGCTGCCCCCAGTTGTGCTTTGACCTCACACTTAGCCACACTGATGTTTTCTTGCTGTGCAGCCACTGAGCTGTGGGGAACATTTTGGGTCCTTCAAGCAGGTCACAAAGACTTCAGAATAAATAAAAACAAAACATTTTTGATACTTAGCTGCTAAATATTCTAAAGTGGAGCTGAAGCTCAAAGCACCAACATTCACAAAAGGCACGTGAAAAAAGCTGATCTTCTTTTAGCTTGAGGTAATAACATCCCCAAAGTGTGAAAATGGCCCATTTATCCTTTTTTACTAAAACTTGAGCACCTCAAATGTGTGTAGAAAATGATGTGAACCTTTATTACGTTATTGTTGTCCTCCTGTTCAATTTAAACTGTTAAAAAGCTGGTTAATTAAACATTAGCTGGAAATCTCTCTCTCATTCTATTTTCTTAGAATTGAGGTGATTTTTACACTATTTTACGGTTACAATTTAAAATGTACCTTCTCACTTGCACAGCTCAAACTCCCACAGCCCGTCTCCGCCCAGCAGCTCCAACGCCTACAGTCTGCTGAGCTCAGAGCAGGATAACCCTTCAACCAGCGGCTGCAGGTTAGCTCAATGGCACTGGTGCTGTCAGAATCAGGATCTTCATTTAGTCTGTCTGTAGGAGACCCTTTTCATTAGTCCTTTGACTGACTCTTGGCTGTTTACTTGTCTGTCTTGCAGTAGTCAGGAGTCTGCAAAAGCCAAGAACCAGAAGGAGGTGATTAAAACTCTGAAGGAGTTGAAACTTCACATGCCATCTGACAAGCAGCACAACAGCAAGTCGACCACACTGAGCGCGCTGAAATACGCTCTGCGCTGTGTGAAGCAAGTGGAAGGTCTGTCACAGATAAAAACAGCCCTTCTGCTTTCACTGTGCTTCCATCTCATAATTTTTATCCAGAATTTCTATATGGTTTTTAAAATGTTTTTATAGTTCATTCAATATTCCTGGGTTCCTGCTTTTATAAGCAAAAGCAGCAATCCAGCTATGATTTTTTCAGTGAGACTGTCTTTTCTGCAGTCCACCACATAAGTAACTATAATTTTGAGTGATTTGTGCATGTAGTCATGGAGGTAAGGGCCTGTAAATGTTTGCAGATATAAATGGTTGGTTAGGCATTTTTTTTTATTCAGAGTTTAAATATTTAGAAGAAATTCCTTCCTGTGTTATGTGTTGATCAAATTTGGACAAAATCACTGCATCATTTTTCTTTTAGCGAATGAGGAGTACTACCAGATGATGATGATCAATGACAGTCATCCCTCTGGCCTGGACGTGTCTTCCTACACCATAGAGGAGATAGACAGGATCACTTCAGAATACACTCTTAAAAACAACGTAAGACAAAGTCCTTGTTTTTTTTCTTTCCTGAACCCAACTGGTTCATGTCACAGATTTAAGATATTATTTTTGGATCAACAGGACATTTTTGCAGTGGGGGTGTCCCTCACCTCTGGAAAAGTGATCTATATATCTGACCAGGCTGCTTCCATCCTCAACTGTAAAAGAGATGCGTTCAAAGACTCTAAGTTTGTGGAGTTTTTGATGCCGCAGGATATCAGTGTGTTCTACAGCTTCACCACTCCTTACCGTCTGCCCTCCTGGAGCATGTGCACAGGAGCAGGTACCAAGAGCTGCATGTCTTTATCTATACAATCGTTAAATTCAGACCATGTTCAATGCATGGACATTTTGCTGACTTTGGATAAATACTTCAAAGTCCAGTTATTTTGATTTATTAAAAAATAAATTTAAACTTTAATTTGGAAAAGATTGGCATACTATATTCTTTATTTTTCCTTTTTTTTTACATGTAAAATCCACCCATCATTCTCAAACATATAAACAATGTTATGTTGTAGTTATTTATAGTGCCTTTCAAACTTTTTGTCATATTAAAACTTTTGACAATTTTTGGGGGAATTTTTATGTTGGACCAACACAAAGAAGTGCATAAAAGTAAAGTGGAAGGGAAATGATACATGGTTTAAAATTTTTTTAAAAATCACTAAAAGAAAAATCAATTAAGTGTTGCCACCATTTTAATTTAGATTCTGTAATTCCCCTTTTACACTGAGCAGTATGACGAGTCGGTGCGGTTTCTATTGTAAAAGCAGTCCATACAACCGGCCCGCACCATTTCTGGGCCACCTTCAGTTGTACTGTAAGTTCATAAGACAATTGTACAGTACGGATAGGGTGGAGCTACTGTCATCACACAACAGTCCATTGATTGGCGGACAAAAAAACGTCACTGCTAGCGAGAAGCACGATGCATACTAGCGCGTCACGTTTGTCGTCGCGCTAGTATGATGCAGGCGTTTGGGTTTAACCCTGCCTTCACAGTGAGAGTCCAAGATAAAGGAGAAATGCTCTCTTGAATACGCTGGATCATAAAGTAGCACACCGAAAAGCACCGACCCATTTTGTACCACTTAATGGAAACGAGATTTCTTTTCTGAATAGTGTTGGCTGCCTTACCTGTCCTATCAGTTAAATGCCATAGTAGGTTTGAAGCTGTGCCATACTTGTTACTGTTTTAGATGAGGAATTATGTAGTGCACTATAGATGCTCAAACCTACTTTAATCTTCTCCGGAACGTTGTCCCTGACCTGTCTGCTGTGTTCCTTTGTCTTCATGATGCTTTTCGTTCACTGATGCTCTCTAACAAACCTTTAAGGCCTTAAATTACACACAGGTGGAGTCTATTTAGTAATTAGGAGATTTCTGAGGGCAATTTGTAAAGGGAATTGAATCAAAAATGTATGAGATATTTTTTCTGTGAAAAATTTTGAGAACCATGAATCATATTCTGTTTCAATTCACAATTATGTACTACTGTTCGTCAATCACAAAAGATCCCAATAAAACGCATCAAAGCTTGCGGTTGTAGCGTGACAAAAAATGGAAAAGATGAAGCCAAGTCAATACAAGGCTTGTAAAATGGGTGGTGGGTTTGCATGAGGTCTTTATTAAAGTGCAGAATTAGAGAAAGATACCAAATTAATTGACGCTTTTAGTGGCTTATAGGAAATGAAATATACTTGCATGCATTTATTTAAACCCGATTCATCTGCATTTTCCTGTGTGTGTTCCCTTTAAATAACAGTGGTCTTTTTCCCGTTTCAGATCCATCCCCTTCTGACTGTATGCAGGAGAAATCTTTTTTCTGTCGTATCAGGTGGGTTTTCAATCAGTTCAATGCATCACGCCATCTGCCGCTCGTATCTGTTTGTTGTTTATATTCATGCATTTAACTCCAGGGTGAATGTTTCTCATTTAGTCTGTGATGTCACTTGCATTTATGCCATAATGAGAAGCTTTCTTCTACGTTGACCTAGTATATTTATGGAAAAACACAGAAATAAAAATACATATTGAATTTGTTCTGGTGATTGGATTTTTCCTTCAGTTTTTTTGCCAGCTGGTCTAAAAATGTATAAGTTGGAATTATCTGAAGCTTCAAAATTTAAGTTTTATTTATTTTATTTTCCTCCTATCTGAAGTAACAGGTCGCTGAATACTGCCCCCATGTGTTCATTTTTAAAACTAAGAGTAGGTTGTTTTATTACATAGTTGACTAAAACATGCTGTTTTTTCTTGTGTTAGCTAATTGTTAACTAATTGTTTTGACTTATACTCAGTGGTGGTAGGGAGTGTGAGGGTGAACTGCGTTACTATCCATTCCGCATGACACCTTATCTGATGAAGGTACAGGACACAGCTCATGATGAAGACCAGTTCTGCTGCCTCCTGCTGGCTGAGAGGGTTCACTCAGGATACGAAGGTAAAAACGCTGCTGCGGCCTGAATATTATCCTACAAATTTCTGAATTATTATTATGATTTTCAAAATATCTATAGTTTAAATATTTCAAAATTTCTCACAGCACCCAGAATTCCACCGGATAAGCGCATTTTCACCACCACACACACTCCAAATTGTGTGTTTCAAGATGTGGATGAGAGGTAAGGCTTCAGTGCAGTCTGTTTAAGCTTACGGTGCCTTGCAAAAGTATTCACACCCTTTGAAGATTTTCATTTTGTTGTTTTATAACCAAAACCTTAATGGATTTAATGTGATAGACTGACACAAAGTGGCCAGCTTTTTTGGCTTGACTACTAACCCTAACCCTTTATTTATAAAGCACTTTAAAAAAGTTCTAAACATAAAACCAATTAAATCTCTCAGTAAGAATATACAATATGGAAACAAAACATAACGTCCTTGGCGGAGGTAATTTAACAAAGATATGGGTGTAGCAAAGTTTAAGCTAAAGCTGGGCTTGTTGCAAAAAGCTAAAAGGACTTCTTTATTTCTACATTAAACAATAAAATATTTAAAATGTTGTGTGATGCATTTTATTTCCAAAACTCTAAATATGCAACACTAATAGAGATAATATTTTCATGTTTTGGTTCAGGGCCGTTCCTCTCCTTGGCTACCTACCCCAGGACCTGATCGGAACCCCGATTCTTTTTCATCTGCATCCCAATGACCGGCCCATCATGCTAGCCATTCACAGAAAAAGTGAGTCTACCAGATCAAACAAATCTAGGATCAGTTATGTGTACACCAAAGTCTGAGTTTTAATTGTTTCGATTTTATGCTGCAGTCATACAGTATGCGGGGCAACCATTTGACCACTCATCCATCCGCTTCTGTGCTCAAAATGGAGAATACATTGTGCTGGACACCAGTTGGTCCACCTTTGTAAACCCCTGGAGCCGAAAGGTTTCCTTCGTTATCGGGAGGCATAAAGTCCGCATGTGAGTACTGCTAATATCTCCTGTACAGAAGAATTTGTATAGAAGCTATATGTAAAAAACATTTCTATTAGATTTTAAACTTTTTTGTATGTCTTTAACTGTTGATGTGTTTTTCCACCAGGGGCCCTATGAATGAGGATATTTTCATGGCTCCAGTCTCATCCATAGGACATATTAAGAATATGGACTCAGACGTCCAGGAAATAACGGAGCAGATTCATCGGCTGTTGCTGCAGGTAAAAGAAGATAATCATCCAAGAGCACTGTGCAAAAGTCTTTTTTGAAAGAAAAAAGTTTTTCAGGCTTCCTGAAGGTCTTTAGAAGTTTTTCTTCGGACTTTAGCTTTGAACTCATTTTCAATACAGTACCAAGATAACCCTGATAGATTACTAGAAAGTTTGACTCTGAAGCAAGTATAAATATTTTTTGCAGTATATTCAATATATGGATCAGACAAACATTTATCCAAAAAATATTAATAAAAGATAATTTGAGTACAAAGAAAGACACATCTTAAATTATGTTAACATCTGTTTATTTTATTCCATTTTAACTTTTTCTTGCCTCCTGTCCATCCTTTATCAGCCGGTTCACAATAGTGGATCTAGTGGTTACAGCAGTCTGAACAGCAATGAGTACCTTCAGGGCATGACCTCCTCTTCCAGTGAGAGCCTGAACAACAGCAAACAAGGAAAAATGCAACTAAATGAAGGGGAACTGAGCAGCAAAAGCAGACCTGTGAGTAAAACTGCATATACCTGTCTGATTTCGCAGCATATTTTATGGCTTAATCCCCGAAACCACTTAAGTGCACAGTGATCTTAGGGAACAACTAATTAGCCTAGTACATTTTCTTCCACAGCTTACTTTTCAGGAAATTTGTAAGGGAATCCATCTTCAGAAGAACCAAGAGCAGCAGACGGCCAAAGCAGAACACAAAAGAAGCCATAGTGGTAAGTGATTTTTAAAATTCGAGCTATTGTTACATTTGCCACTTTATTCAGAATTTAATTGTTAATCTATCTCTACTAGTGACTAGACAGAACAGCCAGGCTGTGGTACGTCTTAAAGACTCAGCCCCTCCGATCAGTTGGAGGGAGGCCACCGCTGCGGACAATCAAGTCTCTTTTAACGAGGAGCTTGGCCTTAATGATCAGACTGTCTACTCCTACCAGCAAATCAGCTGTCTAGACAGTGTTATCAGGTATGTAGATAAAAACTGACATGACTCTGATGACAAATCAAACTTCATTCTGCAGAATTAGAAGCTGCCTATTGATCATCTTTTAAAAACTGAAGATTTTTAGTTTACTAAAAAGTATCCATCAGTAAAACACATTCAAATATTCTATCAAATCATATAGATTCTGCCTCTAATCCCATGAATTGTTAAGAGACTAGTTCTATTTCTCTGATCGGTTTTAGTCCATGCTCCCTGCAGATGATCTTTTTCAAAGTTTCTTTATCTCTAAAGAAAGTCCTGGCAAAGAAAACACAGCTGTTGACCAACAGAACCAGAGTTGACATTCCATGGCTCAAATAATGTTCTACCTTGTAATGAAGTGTAAAACATAAAACACCATAAAACTCTATTTCCAATATTTATTTGGCTTTTTTTAGTATTGCAGTTAACTAGCTGTTGATCAGTCAAAAATACAGAAAATGACCTCAGTGTTGTGACTGGCTCTTGCAGGTATTTGGAGAGCTATAATGTTCCTGTCATCATGAAGAGAAAGTGTCAGTCGTCCTCCAACACCACCTCCTCTAACTCTGATGAGGACAAACAGAAGAAGTCACATGCAATGCAGGTCTCTGAAGGTATGTGCTGCTGCAATCCATCTGATAGAAATAATCAGATTTTGGTATCTCTCCAAACAAAACAAAAAGCCCTTTTAAGAATTTCACACTCCTTCCTGTGAATTTCTCATTCTCTTATCTCTCTCAGCAGTCCCTGAAATGCCAGTGGCTTATCTGTAGCTGTTGTTCTCTGTTCTCTTTGGCAGAACCAACCTTATCAAAGGATCAGTCTGGTCTTTCTGCTTTGGATGAGCCTCACAAAAAGACCAGTGAAGCCGCCATGGCGGTAGTGGGCACTTCGATGCCAATACCAGTGCCAAACAAACCAGAAAGCGTGGTGTCCATTACCAGCCAATGTAGCTACAGTAGCACTATAGTGCATGTTGGGGACAAGAAACCTCAACCAGAGTCAGGTACAGTGGAGAGAAAAACCTCCAGCCAGATTCTCTCTATTACTAAACATGTTTACAATAAAACACTTTTGGTGACAAAGAATATATATATGCTGTTGATAAAATAAATATTTTTTCACTGTGCAAAATACCTCTTGTTTGCCCTAATAATCCTTACCCCAAAGATTGATGAGATTCTTTGGTATCAATAGTTTCAGGACATTGATGTATTACTATACATTAAATGTTACCGAAGAGAGAAATCATGAAAACAGGCATGTTTTTTGCAGGGCATCTTAACATGCATGAGTAAACACTACTGTCTCTGTTGTTTACTTACTTCAGGTAGTCCCTTAGACACAGACTGACATTAATTTTGTCTTTTGTGCTTTAGTCTTCACAAACATTTCCAGGATATACACAGTCTTTGTCACCAGAATTGTTTTAACCTTAATCTAAAGACTAAAGCTGCTGTCAAACTGTTTCATACCTCACCACTTACGATGGTGTGCCTAAAACTCTTTTTTTAACATGGGTCAAAATTTGAACTAATGAAGATTATTTTATGAAACATCAGTTCATGTCATACCTTCATGTTGCTTTTGAGGAGCCAGAATTATTGAGAAGGGTTTAAAATGTATAGCGTGCTGGGAGTGACCAAGTCACTCTTCATTGTCTCCAAACACTGTCTATAAATGTCCCCACATGATCAAGTAGTTATTAGCTGAATTTATTGAAAAATAGGTCCAACTCCCCTTCTTTGTCAGCCATTTTAAGCACTTAGCATGCCAATGTGAGAGGATCTTATTCAGAACAGGCAGGCCGCTTACAAATCATTGTATGAGAATAGTTGCCTTTATTGGGTTATTTCTAAAACATTAGCTGAATGCTGGCACAGTTTTTAGGCCTGTTGCCTTGCAGCAAGAAGGTCTTGGAGTTTGCATGTTTTCTTGTTGCATGGGTTGTTTCCTGGTACTCCAGCTTCCTCATACAGTACAAAAGCATGAATGATAGGTCTACCAGGACACTCTGTTGTGTTTTCATAAAATCAGTATTGCTTTTGACCATATCTAGATAAATATCCTTAAGATAGACACAACATGAGATTTGTAAAACCTTTATTCTATTTATAAAAACATGACAAAAAATAACCACTGTAAATCTTTCTTGACATTACAACCACCCTTCATTGAGACAAGAGTAAAAAACACATCTTGAGTGGCCTAAACCAGGTCTAAGTAATTGTATAGATAATTGTATATGTTCAGAGATGCTTAAAAAAACAGTTTGTGATTCATTAAATCTCTGTTCAAATCATCCATCTATCCATCTGGGCATTGATTGGTGGTGATAGTTTCATAGTTGGTGCATGTTTGTTGCGTGTGTGGTGGCAGAAGAAGGGGCTTGACCAAGGCACCATTCATGCAAGAACGACCACAGGCCATAAAAACCCATAGAAAAGCAGATATGCAATAATGTGACAGGAGTATAAAGATCATGAATCACACGATTGGCAGCTCATTTTATCTCCTAGTTCATACAGTTCTTTGTGTGTTACAGTAAATAGGTAAACTGTTCCTATGTCAACTCAGTATTTATCTGCTGGATACATTAAGCTCGTATGTTGTTTTGATGTCTGTCTTTTTTATTCTTTATTTTTGTTTATTAGATTTATAAACTAAAAAACCAAGATTGCTCTCTAAAGGAACCTTAAATACTTTAGTAATTACTGTAGGTAGTCAAAGTCCAGGATAATTGAACAAGAGTAACCAAGTAAAAAACACCAGGTGGTGTTTTGGTAAAAATGTCAGTACTGTTGTACACTGTGGATAATGTATTTTGAATGTCATGAGGAGTAGCTGTTATAACATCCCACAGTGAAATGGGGCATCCCTGCAGGAAGCTGACACGCCATTGACTGATCCTGATCCATTTTGCCTGAACAGACTTGTTTGTGCTGTTGTTCTTATACACCACTTAGCTTGTTTTATTCAACAACAGATAATAAAAAGCAAAGTTGTTCATCATGCTCATTAAGAATGATTAAGAAGGTTACTAAATGTAATAAATGGGAAATAATCAAATTACACATTGCACATAATGGTTGTTGAAGAATACTGCATTTCCTTCAGCTTATAAGGAGCAACTGACAATTAGCCTGTTCCAGGTTTATATTATAAAGTATGTTTTCATGTGTTCCTTTGCTAATTTAGTTCATAAATATTTGTTTATATTAGTATTGTTGCTTCGATGTCATCTGTGATTTGTGCTTTTGGTGACGAGCATCTAGTAAGCAGTGAAATGTCTGTTATGAAAATGAATATCTGTTAGTATCTGCTTCTGTGCAAGCCTGTATTGTGATTGACCCGTCTTTGCTTTGTTTGTCATCGTTGCAGTTGGATAACAGTTGCATCAAATAATATAGTAAGTTATATTTCTTGTCTCATTGTCATTCATGCAGAGATCACAGAGGATGTACCTGTTGCAGGAGAGATTCCGGAATCCAACCAAAACGTAAATGCTCCTCATCCAGTTTCACCTCCCAGTCAGGAGATGGTGTCCTACAAGAAACTTGGTCTGACTAAGCAGGTGTTGGCAGCTCATACGCAGAAAGAGGAGCAGGCCTTTCTCTGTCGCATCCAAGAACTTCGAGGACTCGCTCCCCACAAAGCAAGCTGCACCCCGCCGCTGGATCAACAGAGAGATGAACGCACCATGACTGGTACCACTAAACACCAATATAAGGGTTAAATAGTTTGTTATATTTTATTATTTCACACAGCCACTCTATCAGACTGTAGTTTTATCCCTCAGATGTACAGTGCTTTGCTAAAATATTCATATCATTTGAACATTTTCACATTTTGTCTATGTTACAACCATAAACTTGAATCTATTTTTCTGGGATTGTATGTGATAGACTTAGACAATGTGATGCACAGCTGTGAAGGGGAAGTAAAAAGTGACTGGACAAACCAAACAAAAAAATGTGGCATGCCTTTATATATTTCACCTGATTTACTCTGATACCCTCAAATAAAGTCCAGTGTAAACAACTACCTTCACCTTATTAGTAAATAGAGTCAATTTGTGTGTAATTTAATCTCAGTATAAATACAGCTGTTCTGTGATAGCTTCTGAGATTTGTTAGGGAACTTTAATTTGAAAAAAATCACGAGGATAAAAAAAAATGCATTAGACTTGAAAGGTGGAGAAAGCTATAAATTTGGGTTGCATCATAAGGCCCAAGATTGCTTCTGCATGATACCATACAACATTGTTTCAAGGTCCCAGATAAAACACATGTAAGACAACATGGCTGGACTGAGAAGCATAAATAAATAAAATAAATAATAAGTACAAAAAATAAAAAATAAAGTGCAAATATACAGTCATTGTGCAATATCACAAATAGGGTTGTTTCGGAGGCATTTGAGCTGTGTTCTTTCTGAGCTCAACAGTCTCACTGCCTCAGGGTAAAAGCAGTTTCTCAGCCTAGTTGTTCGACACCTGATGCTTCGCAGCCTCCTGCCAAGGGAGGGGGGCGAACAGTGTGTTTTACGGGTAGGTGAGGGGTTAAGCTGCTCCCTGCCATCTTCGGTGCAGTGTTCTCACCCTCAGCAGAGTTTTTTTATCAGTTGCAGAGCAAGTGCAGTACCACACAGAGATGCAGGAGCACATGACATTCTCCACCACACACAGGTAGTGGGCCTATAGCATAAAAAAAAACATCCCAAGCTTTAAATATCTTAACCAGCACTGTTAAATCATTCACCTGCCGGCAATATTTTATGACTGCCATGTTGAAGAATATGCTCTGGTCAGATTTGGTCAGACTGCATGTCGCACCAGACACAACAACCTGCCGGTAAAACATGGTGGTGGGATGAGCATGCTGTTGGGGTGCTTTTCTTCTGCAAAAGAGAAGTCAGTAAAAGATGATGGGAAGATGGATGGAGCTAAATACAGGGAACCCCTGGAAGGAAACCTTTTAAAACAGAATTTACAAAGAGACTGGAGTTAAGGTTCACCTTTCAGTGGAACAACAACCCTAAACATACAGTCAGGACTACAATGGAATGGTTTAGATCCAAGTGTATTCATTTTTTAAATTGGCCTAGTCAAAGTCTCCATCCAGTCTGACTGAGCTTGGGCTATTTTACAAGAAGAATGGGCAAAAGGTTTAGCAGGAGTGCAAAGCAGGTAGAGACACGACCCAAAAGACTTGCAGCTATATTGCAGAAAAATGTGGTTCTACAAACTATTGACTCAGTTTGGAACTTAGAAAATCTGCACACCACATCTCTCAGGTTTGTTTTTGGCAATAAAACAAAAAAGCCATCTCCCTTTTACAACATAGTTATACACTATGTCGGTTTGTGTGATTGTAACATGATAAAATGGGTGTATAAATCCATTTGCATTTATCCTATCAATTATCTTGAAACCCAGTAGGTTTACAAAATACTCTTATTATTGTGGTAATTATTCCACATTGTGATAAAAACTACAAATAGCGTAAAGTTAAAGTTCTTCATTTACCCATTCAAGTATGTTTTAGCAGAGCAGTTAAATAAATAAAGATCCATTATAGTATTTTTCCAATATACTTCTGCTCTACACATGTTCCTTGAGAAGCTGTTGGTATGGTTCAATATTATAAACAAAATCAGTATAATATATTGTAGTTAAGTGGTAACTTTAACACAGAGGGATTATCATGGGAAAAGATCTTGTTGAAATAACCACAAATGATGGTCAGTTATAAAGCGACTCTCCTTGTATAGTTGTTGACAGGCTGGCTGTAGACCAGGCAGTCAAACCGAATAAGACATGTTCTGATATGATAACATTTAAAAATAAAATACTTAATCAAACGTCAAAAGCAAAACTAATGGCTTAAAAAAAATTGTTGTTTCTTCTATCTGCAGCTGCACACGTTGTTCAGCAAGGAAAACAGGAAGGCCAGAGACTGGAGCCGAAGTCACGTCGAGGAACACGAAACAAGAAGACCAAAACCAAGAGAGCAAAGCTTATCGCTTCTCCAAACAGTGCAGCCGCCCCTCACAAGGAGGGACAGCCGCGACAGCTGCGACAGCCACAGCAGACAAACCAGAGCCTTTCGCAGACCCCGATGTCTCCATTTGATGCCTCACAGCCCACTTTGCCTGCATCATATCCAGTCATAATGCCAGGCTACCCCCTGCAGACTTACGCCAGAACTGATTCAGCATTTTCACGCACAGAAGCCCCCCAACAAGTCTTAGGAGATAATCAGGGTGCCCAATTCCCTTTATGCTCCCCAGTCACTCAGTCCGCCCCCCTAAACTCTCATATGGTCACACCTATTGTGGCTTTTGTGCTGCCCAACTACTTATACCCTTTTATTGGGCATCCAGCACCACCAGTGCCAATGTATCAGTTAGACGCTGGGGGTGTCCCAATGCAAGCGAAGCCTTTCGATCAGACTGCCTTTCCAAGCCACGGAGCCTACGCATCTCCACCTTTCATTAGCAGTCAGAACCAGCTCAACCCAACATTGGCATCCTGCCTGTCACCATCATTCTACTTCCCTTCCTCCTCTGACACCCCAAAACCCCCGGCAGAGGTTTTCTCCCGCTCCTCCACACCGCAGTCTGGTGAAAGCAAAGGCCAGGCGTCCCCACCTCTGTTTCAGTCTCGCTGCAGCTCCCCCCTCAATCTGCTGGAGCTGGAGTTCTCTGTGGACAGGCAGGACAACACGGCTCATGCTTCAGGAGGACAAGGGAATAATACGGCTGAGAGGGAGAAAGGAACAAGCACCAGCAAAGCAAAGGAGATGGAGCTGAAAGAGGTAAACAGAGAACAGAGAAAAAAAATTATTGTCATTGTGTTGTCCTCAAGTCTTTCATTGTTTCTGATTGATGTTCTCGGAATGTGACCGCCAAAAATTTCGAAGTGATGTCCCCCTCAATATATTGAGCTGTATGCCTCTTTTCCCCTTTTGGGATTTATTCCCATCACTACCTGGATTCTTAACATATTCCCATTATTAAACTGATAGAGTTTTTTTTCTATTTGTGTTGCTATGTGTAAAATCAAGTGAGTCAAGACTCCTTAGATGAATTATGGCTTTGGGTGTTAATGATACTATTATCCCTTACACCCTTTAGCCCTCTCTCAGTCTACTTGGTCCACCTGGACCCTTGTATTTCCAGCCCACATCCTGTGTCTGTGAGCGTTTGTCTTGGGATAAAGTGTGGTCTAGGCTTGGGGCTTGCTGCAAAGAGGTAGGCAAATCATCAGAAAACCTCCATATCCCTAAAATCCCATTCCTTCCAGATTCCATGTCAACTGTAAAAGCTTGTTTCTTTTTATGTTCACATATCACTTGGAGTTTACCTTGCAACGTTTTCATGTTTTCAACAGATAGCAAAGACTTGCAAAAAAAAGAGAAAAAAATGTATTTCTGTGGGACTACAGTTGTTCTTACAGCCAGAGACTTCACATTTCTTTTTGTAAATTGACTAAAATGTGGTCGGAGCTTTTAAAAAAGCAGGAAGGACAGCTAGAATCCCAAGTACAGAGCCTTACAAAAAATATTCACAAATGTCAATGCCTTTTTTACTGGGAGTTTGTGTGATACACTGATTCAAAGTAGTGCAATACTATAAATTATAAATAAAATAATAGATGCTTTTCAAAATAATTTTTCAAATAAGAATTGTTAGGCAGATGTATCTTTACTGCAGGGTTAAGTTATATAGCAGTATCCCAAGCTCACACAGGACTGTTTAATTCGTAATCTAAATATGGAAAAAGTATGGCCATGTTTGGACTACAAGAACTATGTTTTACCTCCCTCTGTTTTCACTGCATTACCAGAGTTAAAAACATATAAAGAGGGTGGAAGTTTACACAGAAAATGGTCCGGGTTGGGAGGTAGTCCTTTTTACCAAGAGCCTCTGGATGGAGTGTTTTGGTGTGCTCAACATTTTGAATTTGTTGATTTTTTTTTGGCATGTAATATTTGCTATAAAACTGAAAAAAAATTGACCAAACACCCATTTTCTTACTTTGTGTTCTAAGATTAATTTATGCTCTGAGGCTCCAATTGTAAACTAAGAAAGTGGCATGCTGCTGATACCCATGTGTTTGTGGGAACGATCTTTTGGGATAAAGCTCTCAAGCTTAAGTTAATATCTGTGAATGTAACAGACGTTATATGACTTTGTAATGATTCTAATTCATTTTGCATGATTTTTGGAAAACGTGATTATGTTGGTGAATGTCACGATAACAAAATTACTTGTGAAGAAAATGTAAACAGTATTGATCACTTTCTATTTTAGGTTCATAGCAAATATACACTAATTACCAGATATTGAGCAGTTTATCCAGCTACTAATAATATTTATTATCCTCATCTCATCAATGTGGTTATATTAAATAGGTGCTCCCGGTAAATATCTGCTGTCTTGCAATCAACACAATGTAGCCATAGTTTCTCACCGACCTTACCACCTCACCACCTCTTTACTTTCTAAAACATTTCATTGATGAAGTGTCAACAAACATAATTCAGGCATAGAAAGCCTGAATGCATTGTGTTTATATAAGTAACTAATATTAATTGCAGTCCAAGCAGTTCCTAGCAATTTGCATATCACATACAGTGATATTCTGATAATGATAAATTTGCAATATAATGTGCAGCCCTAATTCAGTTTAATTGCGTGACTTTAGTTATGCCTAAGAGTCTCTCCTCTCCTTCCACTTCAAAAGTGATAAAACAATAAATCTGTCAACAAAATCCCTTTGAAGTTTTTACAGCTACATTTTTTCTGTGCATTAAAGAGACTCTAGATAGGTTACAAAGCATAATTGCTGTGGCAAAATCATAGATTCTCCATTTTTTGCTGCCACACTCAGCAGCTGAGCAAGACATTGGCCAACAGTCTTCCAGTAGCAGGAGTAACATCTAAATCTTCAAATTAAGCCCTGTTATCACTGTTTTTTGTTTCTACTGAGTAAACAGCCATGGTATTAAAGACCAGTTGACTGCTGAGATGGACACGTCATGATCAAGCATGAACATATTCCCAGCGGGGGTATGGTGTGCATTAGGGTCAGAGCATTATTAATAATAATGTTGTAATATGTGTGTTTTTGCAGAGGAGCGATGAAGGTAACAACAGTGATGTCATCTCAACATCCAGCGACATGTTGGATATCATCCTTCAAGAGGACTCTTGTTCAGGCACCGGCTCAGCCACCTCCGGCTCTATGGGCTCTGGTTCGAACGGCTTTGGGACTTCAGCAAGTGGGATGTCCAAGAGCAGGACGTCAGCCAGTGGGACATCCGGCAGTTTTTCAGGTCGGCATTCAAGTGTCAGCTTCAAAGTCTTTATTGGTGTTATAATCTGAATTTTCCACACCCTCAGCTGGAGAAACTGCAATAAAGGTTGCAGGACATGAAGAATAAAACATTATGGTAAACATAAGGGGCTTTTTTAACGTTTAACTCTTTTGTTGTCATAAAAATATGTGGTGTTTGGATTTTTTCAGGAAGCAACAACAGCAGTAAATACTTTGGCAGTGTGGACTCATCTCAGAGCAGCCAGAAGCCCAAAGGCCTCCTTAGAAGCAGCGAAGAAAGACGCGCTGATACAGAGCTCCTCAAGTGTGTCCTGCAGGATCATGTCTGGCTGATGATGGCCAACACAGATGAGAAAGTCATGATGACCTATGAGCTCCCCTCGCGGTGAGTCGAAGGACAGAGGCACAGCCAGCAAGGAGTAGGAAGGAGACCCTTGTTATAACTGTGGTTTAAAACTCTAACAACTTTTGGTTGGTTAGGGAATGCAAAGGAAACATTGAAACATATTGGCTTTTATTTGTGTTGTAGTTTTCTGATTATAACAAAAGATGTGTCTGCATCCAGGTGACAGAAAGTTGCAAATACACACCATGGTGTTCTTCTGCAGCACCTTTTATTATGGGCACCCCTGGTGTGAAAAGCTGTAAATACAATAATCTTTAAGACAATAGCACAGTGGAGAAAAAAGTTTTTACAACCCTCTTTTGCAAATAGGAGAAGCCCTGCATGCCCTAGGTATTGAACACTACACAGGATAATGACCCACATTGATCCTACCAACATGCACAGTGAGGAGATTGTGGAGAGGACTGATCAAAGATCACTCTCTGTGTATGTCTTCCAAAATGTTGTAGAAAAGTGAATGCAGTCCTGTAGATGAAAGGTGGTTGTATAAAGGCAAGGCAACTTTATTAGTATAGCACACTTTCAACAACAAGTCAATTCAATGTGCCTAAAGTATTAAAATCAGGGGCCAATTATTGTGGCACTGATGATTTTGTGAAAAAACAATTGAAGTTTTTAGATTATACTGTAAAAGCAATAAAAGATTAATTCATTTTATGGTCTATTACTCATTTTTGACACAAAGCATGAATAAAATGAAGTCGAGGAGATTATGAAAATTAGTTTAAGTGAACCATTTTTAGACACTCCCCCACCCCATTTTCAAAAGACATTTTTTTTCAAAGTTAACAAAGAAAACTGTTTTAACCAACTTTTTAAAAACATAATAGATTTATTTTTGGATGCTTGCATCATTTAGGGCTATTCTGGTCCATTGCTTTATTTTCCCACATAAAAATGACTCAAAACATGTTTTTGCAGGTGAAGAACTACCTCCAGAAGACTAAAGTGAGTGTTACTGACTTACCTGCACAAATCCTTGACTTGAATAACATTGAAAATATGCAGAGTGAACTGAAAATTAAGGTTAATGCCAGAAGGCTATTCGATCTGAAGGAAATTTAAAGAATTTCTAAAGAAGAACAGGCTGGGATTCCTAACGAGACAGGTCCTTTTTTCTATTCTTATTTCTAATAACAAATTAACAAGACAGAAGAAGACAAAAAAAAATCTAGAATGCTTACAAACGGTTTTTTTAAAGTATTTGCTCTGTTCAACAGGTCTTGTGAAACACTTTAAATACAATTAATTATTCATCTTAACTTTTTCCATAAAGCTTTTGACTTCTTTTAGACCCTGACTGCCTACACATCTCAAAAAGTTGTCACCTTGTACAGATATATTTCAAAGTATTGACTATGTTCTAAATAAAACAATGTTTTTACTGCTGTGTTTACATGAGTTGCAGATAGACTATCTCAATAATAAAATGTCATGTTATGCATTACATTCTACTATTATGGTGTTTAATTCAGAGTAAGACATGAATCTGATTAATATGTGCACCATATCCCTCCATAGCATTTCTGTCTGTCCTATCAGAAATAGTGTAAGCTGTGGATGTGAATAAATCTTACTGCTGTAGGGAATTAGTTAACCAATAGATGGCACCCTCATATTAATACTAATATTAGGTTCGATGAACCTGAAGTTAGAAAAAAAATGTTTTTTACAGATCACTGTGCTGTAGATCAGCAGGTATTTTTTTTATTTATCATGAAGCAGCAGACACAAGTGCATTTTTACAGCTTATATTAAGAAACCCAATCTTGTTTGTTCTCTATGTAGGTGATTTTTGAGCAATCTATAAACACTCAAATTGCAACTAAAATTTTATTCTTACATTTCTTTGAGTGTTTTAAGTTATAATAGTTCATGATTTAATGTTTTCTCTCATCATTTTCCTCTGTAATGATTATGTATGTGTATTCCTGTGTTGACAAGCAACACACTTTGAAAAAAGCTGGTGAAAAAGTCTATTTAGGCATGATGGAAAATACTGAAAATAAATATGTAATGTATGGAATAAATATGTAATACAAAACAGATGATTTCAGGAAATATTTGTAATGATACCTTAGTATAAATGTATCAACAAAAGGAAATTGTTACTTAATAAATTGGGGGACCAAAAATGTGCAGAGGCTCCTTTTAGTCTTCTAATAAATCCATTAGAAGTTATTTGAATGTATTAGATGAAATAAAAAATTTTGTAAATACTTCAAGGGACTTGTATTTTCCTTCCAACCATATATTATATAATAGCATATTTAACTACTACTACATATCAACTATACATTTCAAAAGGTAAAGGATAAATTAAAATAGAATCTTCAAATGCCAGCATTGAAATTTTACATTGCAACTACTACATTTGTTACATTAATCTCATCCAGAGGGAGCCCTAAGTTCTCTGCGCTCAGAAGCCTCTAATGAACCAACAAATGGTCATAGTGGCTTTGTAAACTACTTTTTGTTTTTCAGTGAATGAGCACATTCTTACAATGTTCTCAGTAACTACTTTAATAGTTCTCTTATAGCTTTTAGTTATATCTCAGCCTTAGGCAAAGTTTACTTAATCTTCTGTTTTAATACAATCTTGTGTTGCATGAATCAGTATTTTTATATATTGCAGCAAAAAAAAGTATTTGGCAGCCACCGATTGTGCCACTTTAAGTTGTCCCACTTAAAAAGATGAGAGAGGTCTGTAATTTTCATCATAGGTACACTTCAACTGTGAGAGACAGAAATGTAAAAAAATCCAGGAAATTACAATGTATTTTTTAAAGTTTAGATTTATTTGTATAATGGTGCAGAAAGTAAGTATTTAGCACCTACAAACAAGCAAGAATTCTGTCCCTAACAGACCTGTTACTTCTTCTTTAAGAAGCTCTTCTATCCTCCACTCGTTACCTGTTAATGACACCTGTTTGAACTCATTATCTCTATAAAAGACTCCTGTCCACACCTTCAAACAGTCAGACTCCAACCTCCACCATGGCCAAGGCCAGAAAGCTGTCCAAGGACACCAGGGACAAGATTTTACACCTGCACAAGACCGGGATGAACAAATCTACAATAGGCAAGCAGCTGGGTGAGAAGAGATTAACTGTTAGAGTAATTATCAAAAAATGGAATAAATACAAGATCACTGCCAATCTTCCTCAACCTGTGGCAAAATGTCACCTTGTGGGATACACATGATCTTGAGAAAGGTGAGGGACCAGCCCAGAACTACACAGGGGAACTGGTCAATGACCTGAAGAGAGCTGGGACCTCAGTACCAAAGGTTACTATTAGTGACGCACTACATTGTCATGGATTAAAATCTTGCAGCGCTTGAAAGGTCCCCGTGATTAAGCCAACACCTGTCCCGGCCCATCTAAAGTTTGGCAGAGACCATCTGGATCTACATTCTGTCGCTCATATTTGAAGTGTACCTATGATGAAAATTACAGACCTCTCTTATCATTTTAAGTGGGACAACTTGCACAATCCGTGGCTACCAAATACTCTTTTGCCCCAATGTAAGTTCTTAGAATGGCTGACGAAGTAGGGGATTTGGGCCTATTTTCCAATCAATTCAACTAATGCATTTTTACCCCACTGTACAGTGGCTTGCAAAAGTATTCGGCCCCCTTGAGCTTTTCCACATTTTGTCACATTACAGCCACAAACATGAATCAATTTTATTGGAATTCCACGTGAAAGACCAATACAAAGTGGTGTACACGTGAGAAGTGGAACGAAAATCATACATGATTCCAAACATTTTTTACAAATAAATAACTGAAAAGTGGGGTGTGCGTAATTATTCAGCCCCCTTTGGTCTGAGTGCAGTCAGTTGCCCATAGACATTGGCTGATGAGTGCTAATGACTAAATAGAGTGCACGTGTGTGTAATCTAATGTCAGTACAAATACAGCTGCCCTGTGACGGCCTCAGAGGTTGTCTAAGAGAATGTTGGGAGCAACAACACCATGGAGCCCAAAGAACACACCAGACAGGTCAGGGATAAAGTTATTGAGAAATTTAAAGCAGGCTTAGGCTACAAAAAGATTTCCCAAGCCTTGAACATCCCACGGAGCGCTGTTCAAGCGATCATTCAGAAATGGAAGGAGTATGGCACAACTGTAAACCTACCAAGACAAGGCCGTCCACCTAAACTCACAGGCCGAACAAGGAGAGCGCTGATCAGAAATGCAGCCAAGAGGCCCATGGTGACTCTGGACGAGCTGCAGAGATCTACAGCTCAGGTGGGGGAATCTGTCCATAGGACAACTATTAGTCGTGCACTGCACAAAGTTGGCCTTTATGGAAGAGTGGCAAGAAGAAAGCCATTGTTAAAAGAAAACCATAAGAAGTCCCGTTTGCAGTTTGCCACAAGCCATGTGGGGGACACAGCAAACATGTGGAAGAAGGTGCTCTGGTCAGATGAGACCAAAATGGAACTTTTTGGCCAATATGGAAAACACTATGTGTGGCAGAAAACTAACACTGCACATCACTCTGAACACACCATCCCCACTGTCAAATATGGTGGTGGCAGCATCATGCTCTGGGGGTCCTTCTCTTCAGCAGGGACAGGGAAGCCGGTCAGAGTTGATGGGAAGATGGATGGAGCCAAATACAGGGCAATCTTGGAAGAAAACCTCTTGGAGTCTGCAAAAGACTTGAGACTGGGGCGGAGGTTCACCTTCCAGCAGGACAACAACCTTAAACATAAAGCCAGGGCAACAATGGAATGGTTTAAAACAAAACATATCCATGTGTTAGAATGGCCCAGTCAAAGTCCAGATCTAAATCCAATCGAGAATCTGTGGCAAGATCTGAAAACTGCTGTTCACAAACGCTGTCCATCTAATCTGACTGAGCTGGAGCTGTTTTGCAAAGAAGAATGGGCAAGAATTTCAGTCTGTAGATGTGCAAAGCTGGTAGAGACATACCCTAAAAGACTGGCAGCTGTAATTGCAGCAAAAGGTGGTTCTACAAAGTATTGACTCAGGGGGCTGAATAATTACGCACACCCCACTTTTCACTTATTTATTTGTAAAAAATGTTTGGAATCATGTATGATTTTCGTTCCACTTCTCACGTGTACACCACTTTTTATTGGTCTTTCACGTGGAATTCCAATAAAATTGATTCATGTTTGTGGCTGTAATGTGACAAAATGTGGAAAAGGTCAAGGGGGCCGAATATTGCAAGCCACTGTATGTTGACAAGAAAGAATATTGAAAGTTGCAACTGTCTGCAAATAAGATTAAATAGAAGAATGATTGTTAACCCAACTTGTGTATCGTCATAAAAATTATTGATCACACATAATTACTAAAATCATAATTTTTTGTTTATTTGTGACTTGCAGGGACATTGACAGAGTGCTGGAGGAGGACAATGAGAAAATGAGAGTGCAGCATCAGTGCCAGCCCCACTTTTCAGTTGACCAGAGAAAGGAGCTGTGCGAGGTCCACCCCTGGATACAGAAGGGAGGGTTACCCAAAGCTATAGATGTTGAGGTAGAAAAAAAACTTCCATTTCATTTTAACAAACACATTGCTCCTCTCTGCATAATTTTAAAGAGCTTTTATCATAATTTTTTACTTTTCCATAGCAATACTGCTGCAACTTGTAGCTCATGATGTTATATTAATTTTCCATTATCCAAATTGAGAAAGGTAATCAAAAAAAGAGTCAAAGAAAGGCAAGCTTAAGGCAGCCAAGAAAGCGGTTGAAAGCTGCCTTATGTTTGCAACAGCAAACTTAGGCATACTACAATGGCCACCCAAGACAAAAGTAGTGATAGCAAATTTCCATCTTCAATTTAAGTCCACAAGGTAAGATGTCAAGATTTATATGGCAAATTATCTTGTAAGGAGAAGGTAGTTAGGGGAAGTGTTGCCTTAGAGAAGTAGATTGCAGACCAAACAAATCGGCACACGACTGGGAGAGATTTAAAAGAGGTCTGCTGCAAGCTCAGTGGCAAATGACTGTTTATGACAGAAAACTGTGAAAACAAAAACTGTGGTAGCAGACGGGTAGATTACTTAATTTCAAACCCGACTCAGACCAGCATTGTTACTATGATTAGCCAGATTAGCCTACGCTTTATTATAGAGCCATGCCGTGGTTGTGCAAGACTCTTATCCTCACTTAATCAATTTTACTGTAAAGGTTCAATACTACAGAAATGTCGCTGTCAAAACATTATTTTGAGGACATCATCTGGTGAACCACTCAAAGCTTGTATTTCCGTCGACAGTTTGGTTCCCCCAGCCGGATCTTGTTTGGTCCTATAGATTACGTCAAGCTAATGTTATGCAGGTTGTTGAGGGTTGTCAAAGAGATGTTAAAATGCTGACATATAATCAGACTGCAGTGGAAGCCAAACACAAAGAAGTTTCAGACACAAAGAAAAAAATGCCTCAGCTAAAGTTAATTTGTGACTACAAACAGGATGGATGCTGTCAGAGGGCAGTAAAAAATTCATTGAAATCTGCAGACATCAACAGAAATTTTGTACTTATAGAGAGCACATAAAAGATACAATCTCAGTAAAACAAATCATTTTCTGACTGAATAAACTTTTTGCTCACAAACAACAGCTGTGATCGCCTCTGTACTTTGGTTATCATCTGCTCTCTCTATCTTTCCTAGTATTACCTATGTATTATTCCGTTATCCCTAGTATTATCCCTTTTCCATTAGGTTTTAGTTCTTACTTCTCTTTGATACTAGATTTTAAAAAGTTCATATCCTGGGTTTCTAAACATAGATAGTAGTCCATCAGAGAGTGCAGAGATACATTGTCTTCCATAAATTGTCCTCACTTCCTGTTTTTAAGAGAGGCATGGAGACAGACAGGATTTTTTTTTGTCAAAAAGTGCTTTTAAATTTACTTCTGTTAAAAAAGCAATTTAAAGTGTGATTATTATCAGCTTTTTTTCTATTTTATGGTTTTGTGGCTCTAACATTAGACCTTTTAATTTGGGATTCTAACCTGTTTGTGATTTCTAGGGGTGCACCTGGTGTGACAACACCTCAGAGACCACAGCAACAGTTGGGGCAGAAGATCAGCCAGACTTAGGACTCTGTGATGCAGAGAGGCTCAACGGCGAACCTTTAACCTCTGCCTGTCACTCAGGTCCTCCTCCAAGCTGCAGCCCATGGGCAGAAGAAGCAAATCAACAAGAGTCTTAAAAAAATTTTGCTCTACTGTAAAGAGGAAGCTGCCTTAGATGAGCTTTTATGCTCTATATTGCAGTACAATATGTGCATTTGTAAAATGTGAATATCTGTGGTGATTTCAATTACTTTTTATTTTTAGCTGAGTTAGGCAGGGTTGCTTAGTTGCTTGTGGGATAAAGGCTGGGCTTTGTGACTTTGTGTGTTTAATAGCTGGCCTTTTTTCGCATAAAGGAGTGTGGCACCTTGAAAGAATTTCTTGCACTGATTATAGGAGATGCAGCAGCCAACAAGGGAACAGCACAAAGCCCAAACTCAAAGCACGACAGCAGATGCCTAGCAAACACATGCCTGACTGTGAGACAGTTAATGAACTCAGTATTTCTGAATATTTTCTCAGTGAAGTCTGCATGGAGTGAGAACAGGTGGAGGTTTTTTAACAACTGTTTGCTTTGGTTCTGCTGTCATTCATGTGCATAAGGTACTAAATGAGCACTTGTGCACTTTTGTAGACTAAACGGAAAAAAAAATGGTACTCCCAAGTGACTACAGTTGCTCAAACTAATTTCTGTGACTCGGAAATTTAAACCTGCTCCCATATTGTGTTAAGTATCCATCATTTCAATCCCCCCTCCCCCATAAAAACAAGCTCTGATTTTTGCTTTTATAGGAGTAACATGTTAAACAAAAAACTTGACTTAAAAGCCAGCTATTCATAATATATTTAACCTCGTTTTATTATTTTGCTCCCTGACCGAATGTCAACTTGGTTTGTTTTTTATTGAATAAAACTCCGTATGTGCTGAATGCTGCATTCACTCACCTGAAGATCTGGTTGTAGTGTTTCAAAAACATTTTGTTTTTTCTTTGGAGCTATGTGTTACCAAATTATGCTTGATGTGAGCATACTTTAGTCATTTGTATCTAATGAAATGCATCAATTGTTTTAGATGTGAAATTCTTATTTCTTTGCTGATGTTGCACATGTTAATCTTTGTAACAGTCACTGACAATAAATAATTGTATATATTTTACATACACGTTTTTTGAAAACAATGTAATGCTTTCTTAGAAAAACCTAAGTTAAAAAAGAGACAAGACCAAGAAGAGTAATGCTGACTGCAAATACGATTTTATAATATTAATACTGTGTGATCTGAACATTTCCCTCCGTTAAGGGGAAAGATACCTGGGTGGTTGTTTACAGTGGAATAAGGATGGTAGAGTAAGAGATGACACCAGCTCAATATAAGCCAAAAATCTGAAAGGTTTATTTTTAGGGTGACAGTACAGGTATAGCAAAACTTTTGGAAACATAGGATGCCTGGGGTTTTTAATGCTGTTATTTCACATGAATCCGTGCTTTTTATCTGTAACTTTCCTGAATGTGTCATTAGTCTTTCAGCTACTTCAGCAGGCATATAAGGCACCTTTCTTTTTTGTGTTCTTATTTGTTCTTGGTTTAACAAAAATAAATATTTTCTTGAAATAAAATGTTTAATTAAAAAAAAATTTGTTTTGCATATTGCTTACAGCAGTTTAATGCCCACATATTGTTGCCTTTTAACTATTTCCATGTGCAACTTTTGCACACCGTAAAAGTTTTGTTATATTTAAAATATAGACATAGTTTATTAACATTATGTTCAAGTCTAGCTGTTCAAGCAAGTTCACCACAATAGCAGACTGCATAATGCTAAAATAAATCTCCAAAAGCCCTCAAATGTTATCACAGGACCTACAACAGAGTGCATGCCTGTACAACCTGAAAGATAATGCACAAGTTCATCATTCATGGGAGGTGGGCAAGGAGAATACGTTTGTGCTCTGAAGGCCAGGGTAAAGTTTGTCAAAGAAAACACAGTCAAAGACCAGGACTTCTGGAATAATGTTTCTTTAGACAGATCATACTGCATGCCAGGAGAAAAGCCTTATACCAACTGTGAAGCGTGTAAGTGGAATTGTCATGATTTAGGGATGCTTGCCCGTTCACAGTCATTGAACACACCATGAAATGTTCCATGTTCAAAGGTTGCTTGAAGAAAAAAGGACATCTGTAAACAAAACAACAAAAAAACTCCACCGGGGGCGTGGCTACAAGGCTCCAGTACAAGGTGAAGTGTCCTAACTTTTTTGCACTTTGGGCCCACGATAGACCACCCGGGAGACTGATCGTACTGAATAAATGCAAGGCTTTGATCGATAAACCATAACGTGGTATGTCCACTAGATGGTATTAAAATGCACAAACATCAAAGACCGCTCCATATGCCCCTTCAATTCGTATTTAGATCAGGAAAGAACATGCATTATGTTAAAGGTGTCCTGTCATGAGGTCGTGACTTTCATTTTTCTGATGCAAATCGATGTCTGCAAGACTGAAGGATGCAGGGCCTACTACTTTGCTGTCAGGTCATGAGAGATCCTCTACATCAAAGCCACCCTGTTCCCTCTCTTCTGTACTTTCACACCTCACAAAGAGATGTGGATTTGGTAGTTGCCTAAATATTTTTTAAATATCTATATTCTCCGGCGGAAGAAAATTTTGTGGAGCAGAACCAGGCATTTTCATTTCAAATATTCTTTTGGTGGTACAAATAAACAGGCTATTTGATGGGTTGAGTTTGTAAAGTGTTTATTTCGATAATGATCGGACTACCTACCTTCTGATCCCCTGTTCACACCTTCCTACCCTGCATGTGGCTACAGATTTAGGACAAGGTGCAAATTGCTCGCCCACAGTGCTTATTTCCGGTCTTTCTTTCTTTCTTTCTTTCTTTCTTTCTTTCTTTCTTTCTTTCTTTCTTTCTTTCTTTCTTTCTTTCTTTCTTTCTTTCTTTCTTTCTTTCTTTCTTTCTTTCTTTCTTTCTTTCTTTCTTTCTTTCTTTCGAGACAATGAAATGAACCAATAGCCTACTTGTTTCACATTAACAACGGAATACATTTTTTCTAAAATAAATGTGTTCTTGTAGGATGTCAGATAAATGCAGCGTGACATGCTTGATTCTTCAAATATGATCATCCTTAAGTTTAAACGTGTCAAAAACATTCTCCAATCAGCCGGTGGCACTTGGGGACTTTACAGTATTCTGTCTGGTAAATATAGCGTCTTGCAGAAGTCTTCATACAGCGGAGCCTTTTCACATTTTGTCACGTTACACTTGCAATCTTTAATGTATTTTATTGGTATTTTCTGTGAAAATCTTCACAAGTTTTCCATATCTAGAAACGACTCCCTCTCTTCCCCCCACCCCGTTATTGTCTTTATCAAAGCTAAAGCTCAGTTAGATTTGAGAGTGATAGTTTAAATAATTTGCTATTCTTGCCACTAATTCTCAATTATATTTAGGTCTGAACTTTGACTGCAGTTTATTCAATCACATGAATATATTTCAATCTAAACCATCCAGTTGTCACTTTGTTAAGTGTCATCCAACTGGAGAATGAAGCTCTACCCCTGACTTCTTTTGCAGCCTCTTGACATCTTTCGCCCTCAGCATGAGGCTGCCACAACCATGGTTCACCATAGGGGTAGTGTGTAGTGATTGTTTTGTTAGCCACACAGACAGTGTATTGCATGTAGGCAAACAAAAAAATAGAATACCTAAATATAAAAATAATAATAAAAATTTGTCACCTACATAACCAGTGGCAAATTGGACTTCTCATGGCTTTCTTTTTGCCACTCCTTTATGAAGACCAGCTTAGTGGATCTCTGCAGCTCCTTCTGAGTAGCAATTGGATTCTTGCCTGCTCCTCTGATTAATAGACTGGTATATTTCCAGTTGTGCAATTCTCTTTTTATTTTCAGATGAAGGATTTTGTTTTAACCTAACCTTGCCATAAACATCTCAACAATTTTATTACTGACCTGAGATGTTCACTGATGTTATTTGTTTACTATTGGTCACCGACAGTTGGACCTTATTTACTAATTAGGTGACTTCTGAAGCCAATCAGTTGTAATGGACTTTATTTCGGGGTAGCAGAATAAAAGGGGCCAAACAAACACGAATGCCCCCAGTTTTCAGATTTTTAATTAGTAAAATATCACAATTTTCCTTCCACTTTACAGTTATGGACTACTTGGTGTTGATCTATGAAATCCCAATAGAATACACAGAGAATTGTAACGCAAAGAAATCTGGAAAAGTTCAAGGGGTATTGGTGCTTTACTAAGGTGTTAAAGGATCCTCGATTGTATTCATGTGTTTCCTGTCATTTCCTAAATGGGAAGGGAAATCAGAAGGGATGGTGGTGGTGTTAAGACTGTTGACTGTGAAAGAATTGACACTCTGAATGAATATCGCAGGAACATAGGAGACAACAAGTGACCAAAGATGGATTCAGAACGGCCTCATAAATGCTGTTTAATCTGAAATCTGAAGGAGCTGAGTAAGACTCCTTCACATTATTTACCATCCAGACACAATGATAAATATTAAGTTTAGCACTTTTGATCCAGAAGAAGGTAAATAACTTACTATTGAATGCACACCCACATGCTCTACAAAATCACTGTATGTTACAGTGCATTATGGCTTAATCCAGCACATAAAAGAAAAGTCATTCTCATGACAACCATGTATAATAGTGATTTTTTTAAAGAAAAAAAGCTGAGCTTAAATAGAGCTATCAAATCGATTTGACAAGTTCGGAACTGGGCCTATAAAAGGAGCGATACTAATTTCACACCTCACAAATGCCTATGACGTGCAAAGAGATCTTAGACCGAGAGCGAGAGAGACAGATAGAGCGCGAGAGAGAGAGAGAGAGAGAGAGAGGGAGGGAGTGTGCACACAAACTGGCTCACAACTACGGAGTAATGGCTAAAAATCTTTGTAACAGACGAGGGTGGGTGTTTAGTGGGATCCTTCTGTGTAAGATGTAGCATTTTAGGAGCGAGAAGGGTGCATAAATAGAATTTCAACAGAGCCCTTTCTTAAAAAAGATATTTATTGAAAGGTTTAAAGTTAGAAAAATAATCAGATGAGGTAGCTTACTAATGCACTATAAATACAAAGTTCAGGACTTCCTAATTAGGAAATAATTTAACTAACAATGTATCTGGAGAGGAACAACTAAATGTTAACAAGTACATACATATTTACATACGCTTTCACCACCTTCACTGAAGGTAGACCCAAGCACTTTTAAATGCAGTCCGTACAGGTCAATGACCTCTGCAACTGATTTTATTTCATTTTACTATATTAAATAATTTAATTGTAGTTTCAAAACATTTAACCAAGAGCTTTTTGATGTATTAGCTGAAGTGGTTTCCAAACTATTTTTAAAACACTTAATAACATCTTAAACTAATACAATAATACTAGGGCTGTCAAACAATTCCAAATTTTAATCTAACTAATCACAGGGTAGTTGTAAATTAATCACGATTAACTAGCATTCCTGAATATGACCGAAAATTTAACCTTTTTGGTGTAAATAAAGGACGAAACCGGAAGCTGTTGCTCTTTTTTTTTAAGGAAATACAGGAGAGATGAACTTTTGTTTTGAATTCCACAATCACATTTACACATGGAACTTTTTACCTATTAATCTTTTAGCCAGTTGCTAAGGCAAACTAACTGGTTAACATTTTCTAAATGTAAAGCTGACAGTTTCTTATTCAATTTTGGACAACCCTGAGCATCTTCTTCATGGGACTATCCTACAACAACGGTGTCTTCGGTCAGAGGCTTCTTCAGTTTTGCTGCGACACAGACTGCTACAGGAGATCATTCCTGCTTACAGCCATCAGGATCTACAATAGCTCCTTAAAAAATTTAATAATATGAGCTACAACAACACTTAATTTCTCTCTGGGAGTAATTAAGTATTTTTTAGTTGAAATTTTCTGACTAATAGAGGGATTATTTGTTTATCAACACCGGTCCTTTACATTACTTCCTGGTTCCCACTGTTATTATTTGCAGTTATCAAACAGTTGTCATGCTGTTTACTTGACAACCGAGCACTGAAAGCAGCGGGGGTTTAATTGTGGGGTAAACAGGGCAGGTCATTCTGTGCATGCGTTAATTGCGTTAAAAAAATTAATGGCATTAATTCCACAAATTAATCGACCCGCATTAATGCATTAATTTTGACAGCCCTAAATAATACATTCTAAAACAGTCGAACAACAGGATAGGGATCTTGATTCCTTGAGTCATATAGATTTTTTTAAATTGCCAATTTCCACCACATATTTGGTTGAAAGGTGCATTGTTGGCATCATATAGCAGATGCTGAGGAGTTTTTGTTTTCTGCTTTTTGTCACCAACAATTTCAACAGAGATATCATTCCTACTGCTTGGAAAACCCATAACACTTGTTACCAATTGACTGCTTATAGTTAGAATTTTTTGAAGCAATGTTCTGTAAAAAAATGTTGCCTTTATATCTTCGTTATCCGTATGATGTCTTCCAAATACAGGTACTGCTACTGATAATAGCTTTACAGAATTTCACATCAAAAACACCGAACCATGTTTTTGCACCTCCACTGGGGTTCTCAGAATAATTGTGTTCTATTTTTCAGGGAAGTTTGTATTTAAAGCAAAGACCATATAAATCTTGAGCCACTCAATGGAAATACTGCTTTTGATCTACATCACAAATCAGAACACAGATCTTGGAATATCGCATTCAAACTGACTTTGTACTTGATTTCTTAAGGAACTTATTGAGACACAAATTGTCAGAAGAACTATATTCAATTTTTAGGCAGCCATATTGGATTGTACGATTGGGGGGTGGTCACTTTCACTTGTATTAAAATTTTTCTAACTTTAAGCTTGGATATTTGAATCTCTTCCCATTCTTCAAGCAGCCATGCATATGAGAATGTTTTTTTGTTCAGTCCAGTATTATTACTATGTTAAATAGTCTAAAAATAGGGCTTTACTTGGAGAACTTACTAAGGGGGTAAAAAAAAAAAAAAACATAAGAACCACTGTCTTAGACAATATATGGTTGCCGGTTCAGGGATGTTTTGTAGTATACTACGGCCAATCCAGCACATTCTAACACCAACAAACAATCATCTAGTTTACACAAGCTCCTTCAAAAATCCTCTACCAAGGTCTCCACACTGGCTTGGAGGACGTTATGCCAGATGACACATGCTGGTTATCTAACCCCTCTGTGGAGGAAGCTTGGTTTTGCTCTGAGTCCGTCTCATCCAGGTCGGAGCTAAGGTCATCGGTGGAGATGTTGGAAGTGGCCGGGGACACCATAGTGGAATACATACTCTCAGGGAGGGGCCAAGTGCTGCTACAGGCTGGCTTGTTTGCATCGAGATGCTCCTCCTCATTAAGGGGCAGGCTCTCCAGTAGGTGGTTCAGCAGCTCCGATGCTATGGTGGGGTCTATTCCAGGGCAACTGGACACAAACGTGTGGACATCATGCATGCACTGGATGTAACCGGCAGCAAAACGCTCCCTGGCCTCCCTGTTCAAAGCATCCACCTCTGGGGAAAGACAAACAGTAGCCACAATATTATTTTAAAATTCAAATTACATGACCACTATGGTGTCAGCCCCGATTGGCTGAGCCGTGGCTCATGCATATCCAAAACTATTCTGCTTCCAAACCACAGGATAGCATCCTTGTGACCCAAACTATTGATTGAGAACAAGTAATACAAGTCAATCTTTTGCAACATTTATGGAATGGTGTGAATTGGGGTTCTCTTAAAATCATCATCATCATTAGTGGTACTATCAGCAAGTCTGCTGTTTGTGCTCCAATTCTTTCATTGGTGATGAAGTCACTAGCTGCATCATCCTATCATTAAAAGCTTTTTACCTATTGAGGGTTTTAGAATTTCAAGTGATAAAGTAAACAAACCAAAATATAATTAATAATGGTTGGGTTTTCAATTAGGCTACTGTTACCAACAAAGCTGGGTTTGTTGCTTATGTTTTGGTTCAACAAAACCGTGTCGAGTGCTTTTTTTAAATAAACTCAATAATCTCTTAAATAATGTTTTCTGCTAGCCACATACCAGAAATCGACTCCTTTGATTTGTTAGCACATCCTTAACAACCCCATCCAAAGTCCAGATTGCATCATGGGTCGTTAATAATCTAATTTTCAAGATTGCTTTTATTTGAAAAACAAACATAAAACCCCACATGTATCTTTGTTTCAATGCAAAATATTTTCTGTTGATGGTTTTAATCACTAAACTATATTCTACAGGAACAAACGTGAGTTTTTCCTCTGACTAAAATGACTAACATTAGCCTCTTTACTGACAATAATCTTACCACTGAAAAAGCGCAACATACATCAAGGAATATATAATATATATAGTTATATATCATAGTTTGCCAAACACGAAATGATCATGTCTGGGGGGAAAAATGCATACAATTAAAAAATTTGTGATTTGGTGTCCCAGATTCTCGTGTTCAATATAAGCTGATGGATACAATTTATCTCAGTATTCAAACTTTTAAAACGCTGTAGATACCTTATTTATTATGTACTCAGTTTCTGTGTTATTTAAAAGTTCCTTTAATGAGCTAAAATTGTCTTGACATGCATTCATAAATATATATGTATTTCTAAGGAGGATCTCAAGACCCCATACTTGTTAATAGAAGACCCAAGAAGGGTCACAACATGTTTAGAACTTTAGATCTAGCCTATATAATGAGAACAATTATCCGTTAATATAAATAGCTAGGCTATTTTCCTTCACAGAAGAATTATTTAAACGGCCTACAGACTGTTCTCGTTAGGTTAAAAACTTTTTCTTCGCCTGTAGGTCAACGTTATTTCAAATGTTACTAAAAGGCACCAGAGGTTTACCTTGTGCTCGGTTCTGCAGGATGCTTCCTACATGTTTCACCGTCACTTCCAAAACTTCTGCATTCTCCATCTTCGGCTGTAACTGCGGTGGATGGCACGAATACAAAAGCGTTGAGCTAAATGAACTCAATTAGGACACTTCGGTGTGAGGTCATTTAAATAAAAAGCTCACTTACGCCCGAGTCTGCGATGAGAACCCGGAGTTCTTGTAAGCTTTCATTAATGCGAGCTCTTCTTTTCTTTTCCACCAGAGGTTTCCTCATCTACAGGGAAAATTGAGGGGGGGGGGCATACGGGTCATATGGTCATATCTAAGCTCTGTTGCAGCTAAAAAGTCTCAGTAGATCCTACCTTCCTGTCAGATTGTATTTCGGTATCACCTTCAACCGTTCCGCTGATGCTGCTGCGTATCGGAGCCATGGTCAAAGTACCAGGAGGATGCTGGGGTGTCATCCAAAAAGTCGTTAGATGGAGCCCCTCAGGGGGACAGATGGCCATGCAGTTCCAGCGCCTGTTGACTCCTTCAGCGAATAGGCTGTTTATGCTGCTCCGAGGGGCCATGCAGCGGCTGTATACATGGGCTCTTTTACATATGAATGGGTGAACTGGGTGTAAAACAGCGAGGGCGCGTAACGCTCGTACCCTTTATCAACAGGGGTCCTGATCCGGAGCCCAGACATGTGAAAAGATCTGATGGCACAAACTCTCTGCGGCTAATAGTTGCACCTTAGGGTGGAAGTGCTTTACTTTAAAATTGCATGTACAATTACAGATGGTTTATATTGCACACTTTTGGTGGTATTTAACTGCTAATACATTGTTACATCAAATTTAACAGCAGCTTCCATATTAGTTGCCTAGCTAAGCACCTATTAAAGTGTGATTATCAGGGCCAGTTCTCATTGGATCATTAGGTAGTTTGGTCAATTCATTCTTAAATGTAAACAATCAACTTACACATGAAAACCAGTCATCTCCCGTTCAAACAGAAGACAATTTCTCATGTGAATGAGACAGCTGTAAAGAAGGTGAAGTGCAAAGGTCCTGAATCACTTCTCGTTTCTTGAACTTTTGAAGTCACATTTTGTAGTAACATTTTCAGTTCTTTTTCTTGTTTGTAAATTGTTGTTCTAATGATCTTATTTACATCTATTGAAAAAAAGAGAACAAAATGAACAAATGGACACATGTATTGGCATCCCTAGTAAAGGTGTGTAAAACGCAAATAAAAATAAAGGAATCTTGCGAGTAATCTCACATTCAGCACATTCATTCAGAGGGGGAAATCCCTTAAGATATTACTGCTTTTAACAAAATCCCTGGTTGTGCAATTGTTGGTACCCCTACTGTTAAACTTTGTACAACCTCAAATTGCCAATGAGATACCAATCAGCACCACTGATTAGAATCAGAAACAAGAATGAACTTTATTCATCACATTTGTGCACACAAACAAGGAATTTGACTCAGGTCCCTCTTTGCTCTCATCGAACACATTTAAAATATATATATATAAAAAAGGGAAGTTAAAAAATAAAAAAATGTCTTTCTTGTACTCTATATAGCCTACAGTGCTGTAAAAAATGAGGAAGAAGACGTGGAAATAGTGCAAATATGCTTGGCATATATTTTGGAACTCAAGCTGTTCAGTGTTCATCAGAAAAACTGTCTGGGGGAAGAAACTGTCTCTGTGACAATTCATTTTTGCAAGTAGCGCAGACCTGAAGCTAAAAGTCTAAACAGTTTTTGATCAGGATGTGTCAGGTCTGCAAAGATTTTAGCTGCCAATTTCCTGACCCTTGACCTGTACAAGTCCTGGATGGAGGGAAGGTCAGCCCTAAATAAATGATTAAATCAAAGTTGATTTATGTGGTCTTGGGGTATGAATTTAAGAAAGTGTGGCGTGTCTGCTTTTACTTATTATTATTTAAATGATGTCTATCTCAGTAGTATGTTAGATGGTCACTTTTGCGGCAGTGCTTATGATAAAAAGCTGACTGTGATGATTTGCATGAGTCGTCACATTTCCAGGGAGATATGTTGTGGCACATGAATGGCTTGTAGTGATGCCCAGTGTTAGTGTGTGTCACAGAGAGATCACCTGCTGTGGATGCTATATTAAATAAGACATGTAGGTTAGTTGTAGCAAACAATTGTATCATTTCATTTAGCTTCTATTTGTTTTGAACAATTAAACAGATTTTTGTGACCACATGTGTTTTTTCAAATTCATCACTGATTTTTATTAAATTACTCAGTAAAATGATCATCCCAGCCAGACGAATATTGATTATTATGCACTGTGTACAATCTTTAACTGCAATGTTATCACTAACAGTAGTAATAACCCATTGATAACTTTATTGCAGTATAGCTGCTGGCTGAGCCAATTTGAAACACCACATTTCCGGATGATAGTGTTCGGAACAGGGATGAGAGGAGGACATCAGCTTTAAATAAAATGCGGAATACACTACCATATTGGGATTTCGACTTCAAAGTAAAAGCACAATGTAGTGTAATATCTGGAAAATGATTTAAGATACATTCTTTTCGCCATAAAACGGGTTGGCGATCCAATTCGTTCATTTTCTTATGCGAATCAGTTCACAAAATGTACAATTTGCTCTACACTACGCTGCTTGCGTACAATTTACACTGTTTGTGAACGTTTTTAACGCAGCGCAAGCTTTTATGTTGAAACCAACGAGGAGGCTTTTCCCCTCCGTCCCACACAGCGCTCGTACGTCAGAGAAGACGCTCTTCTGATGTCACAGATTCCCGTGGGCGAGGCTGCACCGGCGATATAAAGTCCTCCCGGTGCTGTGGATGGAAGCGCGGAGCTGAACCAGAACCAGACAGGAGACAAAGCCACCAAAAAAATATATACATCTATACAAACTAAGCTAAACCAAAACATGGTGAAGATCACATTCCAGTCAGTTTCGGCGCAGAAGCCCGAGAAAGACCAGGAGGCGGACAAGATCACAATACCCCAGGCTCATGTGAGTTTGCGCACTTTGTCTTTCTTTGTTTCATGCTGTGTTTTTTCTCTTTAGGTCAATTATTATATTAGTTTCATTATAGCATGAGTCGATTTAACTAATTAGATTAATGATGTCTGGTCACCTCGGGTCAGGAATTAAATTTAAACCTTTAATGTTTTAAAGTGCTTATATATAATTTTAATCTAACGTGCAATGAAAAAGTTATTTTTATTTGTACATTTTTAAAATAAATTGTATATTTCTACCATCAGACTGAAAGGCTGCGCAACTGTTTTGTTGAGGCATTCAGGTGAATTGTGCAGCAGCAAAATAAAAGGAGTCAGTGCATTCCAATGCCAGTCTGAGGATGTTGACATTGCATCATATCTTTCGGCCAGCCTTGAGGACACTGCAGATAATATCTGTATAGGTTTATATAAAAGATGGATATGACTGACAGTTCTTAATTTCCTATATACAAATATCTTCCAATTCTCAGTTGCACTTTAAGCTCAATGAAGAAAACCGAGTAAACAAAGAGAGAAAAAACTGGTGCAATTCCTGCAGCATTCGTGTCATTCAGAGCATGTTATACCATTTCAGTCCTGCAGGAGGGGCGCATTGGGGCACATGAGGATGAGTAGTGTGGTAATTCATGTTTTTACCTTGTGTTTAGTGTACTCTGGGTGTAGCTTGATTCAATATGTACAAGACAAATAATATGCATCGGCAATGAGCAAGAGTTAAATTGAAAACAATTCATTCAACAATGCATTCACAAAGAAGAAAGGCTTAGAAGAGAGGCTGAAAATGGCAGCTTGTCAGATCTGCCTCTGCAATAGATAGATAGATCACATTAGCTATCTTTTCACAGCCTTTGTTCTTGAATCCATTCCAGAAGTAGAATATAATTAGATATCGGGCACTCAATAGTCTTTTTTGAATCCCTGCTCCTCTCCCTATGGCACTATGGACCGTAAAAACCACTCAATGACGTATCAGTCATCAGAGAAGACACCCGTTTTCGTCTGTTTGTTTACGTCAGCTGAAGAACGTCAGGGGTGGAGTGGGTTTTGATTATCCAAGATGGGAGGCTAGGCGTCAGAGCCAATACGTGTAGATCTATTAATATGCCCACCGCCCATTACCCTTTACTCTACGCAGCTATCCTTTTTTTTTTTCCAATCCCACTTGGTGAGCCGAGATTTAATATGTGCAAATATGGAGCATGGAAGTAGGACTCCAATAATAGACCCAGACGGCCACGTGCCAGCATCTTCATCAGAGGCTGGCAGAATCTGTTCTCCTCACTTCCGTTCTCCATGGCAACAGTAGTATGGGAGAGGCAGAAGGTTGGCCGAGAGACCGTGGGCGGGCATCTGGCGTGCCTCACTCCAGTCCGTCCTACGTCTACCAGATCTCCTTGCCTGACTAACAGCTTGGCAATGCCTCTTGTCAGAATTATCTTTGTTACAATTCAGACTTTGTAAGGAAGAGCATGGGTCTGTGTGTTGTTACGTCATCTGGGGTTCTATCACAGGTCTAGGCGAACATCTCAGTAAAGCAAGACTTTCCATATTAGTTTTAATTTCTTTAACAAAGTAATCAGAGGGAACAAAAGTGCACCCTTGTGTGAGTTTACTGAGCTGCCGTCTAACCAGTCAACTTTTCCTCTTCTCTTACAGGGACGGCTGGTTCCTCCCATGAAGCCCAGAAAGCTCTTCCCAGTGGGCCTGTGTTGTGTCGCGATCGGCCTGGTCATTTTCACGCTGGGACTGGTGCTGCCTTCCATTTATATCTATCGCTTCTACTTTATGTCCCAGGTTAGTCAAATAAAACAAAAACAACAAATAACAAATCTTACCTCAAATCTTACCTAAGGAACCATGCAACTGAAGATAAAACATGCTGACTAAGCTTTGTTTCATCCTTTTTCAGCAGATCCCAGAGGACAGCTTGTTCCACTGCCGGGTCATCTACGAGGACTCTGTGTATGCTCCCCTGAGAGGACGTCAAGAATTGGAGGAGAACGTGAGCATCTACCTTGAGGAGAACTATGAGCAGATCAGCGTTCCCGTGCCTCATTTTGGGGGCTGTGACCCAGCGGATATTGTCCATGACTTCCAGAGGGTACGGACTAATAAATCTTGTCCTCTTATCTAAATTCTCTGTATTTGGATGTTTAAGACTAAACAGTTTTTCTTCTTAATTCATTTCAGGGCCTAACAGCCTATTACGACATTGCCTTGGACAAATGCTACATCACCGAATTGAACACGACTGCTGTGATGCCTCCACGCAGCCTGTGGGAGCTGCTTGTTAACGTCAAGGTGAACATTGCAATCGATCAACACTTGCCAAAGACGAGCAAGGACATGGTGTTCCCTCTTTACTGACTGCTTTGTTTCTTCATATCAGAGAGGGACGTACCTTCCCCAGACTTATATTGTCCAGGAGGAGATGGTAGTCACCGGCAGGTTGAGGAACATGAGGCAGTTGGGTCCCTTCATCCACAGACTCTGCTTCGGCAAGGAGACGTACCGCCTCAGACGTCGCAACCAGCGCCAACGTGAGTGAGAATTTGCAATAAATTATGGCCGATATTTGCCCCGGTCACTTCCGCTTGGTTATCACCCTCTCATAGCACCAGGCTATGTGAGAGCGTGAGCCATGCAATGTGCTTAGGGGGGGTCACTGTGTTCTATCTGCATCAGGGAGATCAGATTTGTTGTGTGGGAGCGTCGGAGAGAGACCAGAACCAGAACCAAATAGGGTCTTCCTTGTGAGCATTTCAGACAGTGTGCAATCTGCTCCTGTCAGAGACATTGTGTGTCTGTGTTTGAGTGTGGGCACAGCCTGGGAACTTCCTCCTGCTACGTGAGTCACTCGTAGTGCAGTGGACACGTCCACACATTTGTGGAGGAGGTAGTGATGCGCATGAAAGATAACTCTGGCGTTGCGTCCCTCGATTGGTGTGAGATCTTTTAGAAATGATGCAGCAAACTTCCCCCTGAGTACATATATGGATGGGACTAGTGTTGATTCAAATAGAGCACCGGAGGCATGCCAGCAGCAGTAGTAATATGAGGAGTTTCAGTGCTGAGCAGATTTTTCTAAACCCATCTTTTGTTTCTCTCTCTCTCTGTCTGTCTGTCTCTTCCAGGTATCGAGAAGCGTGAGACAAAGAAGTGCCACAGAATTCGTCACTTTGAAAACACTTTTGTGGTGGAGACCGTCATCTGCGACCGATTCTAAAATCTGAGGCGGAAATCACAGCCATCCGACACTGAAGCCAATTTCAAACCATACCTCTTGAATTTCTTATGCGTTAAGCTGCACTTTAAGAGCAAAATATTGTCCTTTAGTTTCAGTTGAAGAGTTTTTGTCAAATTTTTGCTCTTTTTATTGTAAATGTATTACCTTTTAATTCAGATTGTATGTGTGATGTTTGGATTTTTCTGTAGCTTGTCTTGTAGAGCAGGAGATATTAATCTCAGCCTTGTCAAAGTCAGTCTGTGACATTCGCATCAGAAAACCAGACTTGTTCTTGTATTTGTTTTGTTAATATTTATTTCTTGGTCATTTTTTATTTTATTTAAAGGGCAAAACATACCTCATGTAGTTAAAATGTTCATTTTTCATGTTTATATTATTACTGAATTATGTATATAACTGATTGTTCCTAAGCAATATACATATACATACTGTAAATTAATTTTCTTCTTAATATTACATTGTTACATTCATAGATTTTTATCAAAACTTGATTCTGTGAGAGATCATTTATTTACGGTTTATTCTTTTTTTCCTTTGGTATCACACTTTCCTATTCCTTGGGTTATAAACGGCTTTAGACTGTAATTGGTAGCAGTGCTGTAGAGGGACAAAGGGAACCAAAGTCTACAGTCAGTGATGCTACACGTAGTTGTAAGGGATATAATATTTATATTGAAGAGTGCTTTATAGTTTAGATCACTTACTGTAGATGATATCAAAGGCAAAAACCTACTTTTTCGCTCTTCCTTCTCCTCACTCAGATTTAGCTGTTTGTCTTTAGCTCTCGCCTCTTCTCAGTCCTTTCTAACTTCCGTTCTCTACAGCGTTGACATGTCTTATCATTAATGACATTTTTGGGTGTCTTTATTATGTATGTGTATGTGCTCATATTTCACTGTTTTTGACACTTTACTGTACAGTCTAAATTCTCTTGTAAGATCTTGCTGCTTTAAAAATAAACAATCAAACTTCCTTTGTCTTTTGGAGTTTCTCAATTTAAGTGAAAACACATTTAGGATTTTCCTGAAAAGTAAGGTTTAATAATAAAGTCCCCATGACAGTTATTGGCACATCTGTTGAAGATGTGTTCAACAGCATAAAAATAAATTATGAAAACTTAATTTAGACTGAATCTCATTTGACCTAACCACATTTTCCTTAAGGGGTGTCCCAATAATCTCTGTGGAATAATTGGAAGGCTATGGGAAAAAGCTTTCAAAATATCAGAAACAGGTTTTTATGGGCACAATTGGAAATAAAGACGTTGGAGATGCACCCTGAAAGACATTTTTTACACATACTTACAGTAAGGTCCACTTAGAAGCATTTTGATATATTGATATATAATTAATTTAAAAACTTGTTTCACCTTTAATGTGACATGTATCATGCACACAACAATTTAAAAACTAACAGATCTCTTGAAGGGATTAAAAAGCAGGCCTCAATGACCTGGTTGTGTACATGTGCACACCCTTTAACTAATCTTTGATAAAGCATTTTTTGATTCAGCTGCAGAATTCAGATCTCTTGTGTTCACACATGTAACCAGTAAATCAGATTAATTGATCAGGATTTTTGACCTTTGCATCTTTTCGGTAAATGTATTTTTGTACACAGGTACAAGTCAGGAGAAAAGTTCAAAACCTTCCACAGCACTACATACATAACATGCCAAAGTGAAGACAGTGAAGACAGAGTTTAGAACAAGACTGCACGGTCATCTGGAGAGCTTTGGACAAGAGATGTTCTCACTGAGAGTTTGGAACAGCTTGCAACGTAGCGTGCGAAATTACCAGATCAAGCTGTGGCCTGCTGTGAGAATACAATCAAAGAGGAATGAATACTGAAAATGAAATGAAAGATGCTTCAATAGAGAACTAGTTTAAAGGTCGCACTTAAGCAAAAATGTTTTTGCACCTTTTTTAATTTTTTTAATTTTTTCTTTCGATGGATCTGTGTTCCATTGACTTCGTAAAGGATATACTTTATGTCACATTCATAATAGGAAAAGTTTTTTCATGTTTGCAAAAAACAAAATAAAAAAGATTTTTTTAACATAGGGTGTGTAAAGAGATCCCCTGTGAATATATATGGTGGTGGTTCTAGCAAAAATGGTCCCTGGCAAGCCCCTGGTACTGAGTACTCAAACTCCTAGAAGAACCTCCTGATGTCTTTTTTTTGTTTGTTTGTTTTCTTGCAAATAAAAGCCTCACAAAAAAAAACATTTCCTTGGAAAGACTCTGCGCCAAAAATTAAGACAGGTTTGTGAACAGACTCACAGAAAAAAAGGCTTAAATCTAAAGGCAAATTGGAAACTTTTAATCATACCCTAGCCCAAGCCTCTTAAGAAAAAGTGTCTTAAGTGCTTCAGCCGTCAGGCACCCACTTCCTAATTCCTTGAAGGCAAATACACGACAGAAAGCTAGTTTAAGAAAGAGATTTATTTTGTTTTTTCCAAGTGTGCTCAATAAGTGACTGTTGTTCAATGGGTAGTCTTGCAATTCCAAGGCTGTGTGTCCAAGTCCAGTTTCTTCATATCAATGTGCTTCTAGGCAAGGCATCTATTTGCCTAAAGATCATATCGGTTATGAACTTGTGCACATTTGTAAATCTGATTGGGTGAATTTGGCTGTAGTGTAAAGCACTCTGAGTGGTTGACATTACTAGAAAAACTTCATAGAAACTCCATTTACCAATTTACCATTCACGCCATCCCCAAAGTTGTGCCACTCTGAGGGGAGTGAGTCATATGGTCTAAAAAGGCCACTGTAGTGTACACTCTTCTCACAAGAACAAAAACACTATTATGTACCGCTATGTATTTTGGTGGATTGTCCTACTTAAAAATAAGAATTAGTATAATAAATGTTGACATACATAATTTGTTGAAAAAAAGAAACTATATGTAACAGTCTATTTTTGTTCCTAGTATATAATTGCAATACATTATTGAAAAACTAAAGATGTGTGATGGTGTCTATTGGATGTTTGGATGAAATGTTTACACGACACATTAAATCACCTATGTTACACTCAAGAAGCTTAAGAAGTGTGTCATTTATAAATGGCACATTTGAACTAGATTCAGGATAATGGGATGGGGGGAGCTATGAGCTAAGGTAACCATAAAAAAGAGGGATGCAGTTCATTAGACTCCAAGGTAGTCATTTTTGCCACTTTTTTGTTTTAGTTTTTGTACCTTGAAATTATTTTTATCATGACACCACTGGTAATGGAGGCCAGATCAATGCAGGTCCTCATGCAACCTGTTCTTGACACAGTTCCAGCTTTTGTAAATGTTTAAATGTTTTCTCTGAATGTCGACGTGTGTCTGTTTAGGTGATTGACAAATTTCTTTTAACTATTTCTTGACTCATAAAAATCTACACAAATCTGTCTTATTTGAATACCATGTTAACTTTCTCGTTTTGAAGAGTGAGTGTGGCTCAGAGAAACCCAGAGAAATGGGATAACTTACAAAGAATTTCCTTTAAAAAGTAAATTGCACACTAAATACATTTATTTCCCCTAATGAATAAATGTACTCAAACTAAACGTTGCATGTTTCCTAAATTTAACAGTGAAAATATGCAACTGCAGTTAAAATGTGTTTATTTGTTTTTATTTCTTCCCATTACACATTGAGGGCGCTGTATGATCATATTAGAATGAAATTTAGTCACAGAAGCCAGCAAAATGCCCCTGCATTTTCCTGTGTGGTCCTGATCACACTCTGTACATTTGTCATGTGGCTTGGATGGTTTACTGGCTGAGAAGTTTAATATCCCCTCTTAGTAACTATTGCTGGTTTCAGTAGATACTAAGAGTTTCAGAAAAATGATGTTGAAAATAATTTAAAATCAATATATTCCTATAAAATGTGACTATTTAACCACCTGGTTAATTTGAACCTTGAATTTGATATGTTGACGTTGGGGGGTTTATGTCAGCTTTGCTGTCTGTTTTAAATGAGTAGCTTTTTGAATCATATTAGAAAAAATATGATTTTTAATGAGAAAGTTAAAACAAGGGACTGGGTCAGCAAATTAGAGTAACACAAAAAGCAGTTAAAGCAGTAAATGTGTAACGCTGATTATCAGGTGTTCCTTACTATATAAATATTCTAAGTATTCTCATTACCTAACCTTTATTGTACTATATTTTTGTCCTATGTGCACCTGCTCATTGTATGGTTTGCAACGGGCCACAGAAAAAAAATACTATATCTGACCTTTTAACACATCTTTTTTTATGGAATGCATTCTTGTATTCCACTGTTCATAAACAAAAATAAAATAATCTAAATGATCCCATAAAAACACAAATATAAAAATGGAAGGGAGTTTAATCTACCATCTCATTTGGACTCGCATCTACATAAAGCGTTTCTTCTAAATATTTATGAAAACAGTGCCGTAACCCATCTGGTAGTTGACACAGTTAGACTGACTGCCATCAACAATTTATTCTTAACTATATAATTTAGAAAAAACTGCATATTTAAGACCATTTAAAAAGTAAAAAGTGTCAGTAATGTCAGTTGTTCATTAATAATATTTTTATGTAAGAACCAGCAAAATACTACATATAGAACTGAACAAGATGCTGCACCTGCCTTCTCATTTAAAATGCAATTGACATAAATCATTATAATATTAGGGAGGTTTAATACAATGAATCAAAAAATTATTATTTATTTATTACTCTGCCTCAGGCGTATGGTAATTCCATAAACAGAAACAAAACTTTCTGTTAAACTTTATTTTAAAAGACGAACATGTCACAATACATTTTATTTCTAACACAACATTCAATATTACTTAAGGCTCAGTTTTACAGGAATTTCTTCTACAAATAACTCTATTATTTGTAATATACAGAAAAAAGAAAAGAATAAAAAGTATAAAAACAAAGTAAAAAACATTTTAAAGGGTTAATGTCATTAACCTGTTGGTATCAATAAATTTTTGTTGTACTAATGTTTTCCAAAATCCCAAATGATAAATTTGGTTTTGAAGGATTGGAACATCAGAAATAAACATTGAGATGTTTTTATTAGTGTGCATTAGCCACTTATTCATTTGCACAGAAATGTTTAAATAAATAACTTCTAAAGTTATTTCTATAAAATATCCATCTGTATTGAACAAGATCCAGTTTAAATAATTGGTTCCTTTTTATGGCACATCTGATCATATATACAGTAAACCAATGGCTGAATAAGCATATGTAATGAAATAGGATTGCTTGACATTAATCAAATGTGATCTTTTGGTCTTGTTTTTAAATGAGAACTCTTGATGAAATTAAATTTCTTTCTGTTTGACTCCTGTTCTCAAGAATCAAAACAACAAAGCTCTGCAACAAGCTGCCTGTGCCAGATTTTAAATGAATCATACCACAAGTAAGTTTCTCATCAGGGAGTGAGCAAGCTGAAAATTTTCTCAGCCATCTGTAAAAAAAAAAAAAACCTGTTCCATAACATCCCCATCTGTAGTGGAGGTTTTCTTTTTTGCCGCCTATATATTGGTTATCGGCCCTCTTTGCGGTTACAGATGCGTCAACTGGCTTACTGCTCCAGCTCAGTGGTTAATTATCATTGCAGGTTGACCTGTTTCACTTCCAATTGCTTTAAGTGCATGCTACACTTCTTCAAGATCTGCTCGCTCACACAGTTTTACTGCCCAGCTAAGAAAAAATAAAAAAACAACAAACGAACATGACCCCAGTCTGTTGTGTACAAGTCACATCTTTAGCTGTCTGTGCCAAGTGTTCAGACCTCTGAGGTGCTGGAATTGACTCTTCTTTGGCTCGACCTTGTCATCCTGAATGAGTTTTTGGTGCTCCTCACCTCGTGAGCTATGAAGTAGTAGCACAGAGCGTCCAAACAACAGGTGATGTTGGACAGACACAAGGTAGTCTGTAAAAACATGCTCAAACTTTTTTTGGTGTTGCAGTCCTGAATCACTTTCTGGTGTACCTGAAAGTATGTGCAAAAGTTGAATGTTGTTATACCAAACTGAATTATATGATACTTTATATATTTTGAATTTATACGCGATTTTATTTATTTACTTATTTATTTATTTATTTATTTATGTATTTATACACATAGATACAGCACGAGTACTTTACACTCAAGCGATAACCCTGAGGAAAGTCCCTTTAAGATAAGTAATAAAAAAATCAAACATTGCTAGTGTTTAGTTTCATTTGATAATATTCACCAGTTTGAGCCAGAGCTTGGCAATAGATATGTTTTAATTGGCTATTTTTTAAACTGATAATTATTTAACATCAGCAAATGCTCTACATACCAAAAATATTTTTTGTGAGATATAAATATTTGACACATGTAAGTGAGGTCTATTGATGCCTGCAGGGACATATAATTTAAACCTTACAACACACAGCTGTAAAAACACCAGAGACTCAGCCATTTTAGAAGCATGCAAAATAGTAAAACATCAAGTCTACTGGTTTGTTGTAAAATATAAAATAAAATAAGGTGGTGAGAAAAAAATTGCATTTCCATGTCCACAAAATATTTATTGTGTCTTATAATATAAAAAGAATTTGCTTGAAATATGCTTTAAACAAAATCCTGTACAACCAAACTTTGCCGTTCAATTTTTAAATAATCTGCATAGGTTTAATTGAACTGATTTACATATTTTTTCCCAAAAAATCTTGAACTCTGTTGCTTAGAATAAGAGTTTGTTGTTTGTGCTTCACACCTAAGTTTGTATATGTTGTTAATGTATGATGAGTCTTACCAGAAACTGCAGGAAGATGGCCAGGTGGCTCGGTGTGAACGGCACCAAGAAGGCACTCAGGCTGCTGTAGATGATCTTCACACAGGCCCGGCTCTTGGAGCTACGCTGACCGGACTCCTGGAGGGTCCAGATGGTATGAACTGAAAAGCAAACCACTACGATCGCAGGACCCAGGAAACCAAACACTTCCAAGCAGATGATCACCATGGGACTCCAGCCTTCTGCTGAAAAGTCATGGAAGCAGTGGAACGTGCCATTACCTGTAGTCCTGAAGCTGAAGGTGACTGGAAAGATTGCCGAAAATGTCAGAATCCAGACCCCCAGGCAGGTCCCGAAAGCCAGCTTGGGGGAACGCAGCTGCTTGGCTTTGAAAGGGTAACATATTGCCAGCCACCTATCACCGGCTATGCACATAATCATGTAGATGCTGCCGTATATACCAACAAAATAAAGGTTTTCCAGAACTGAACAGAAGACCTTGGATCCATTCGACCACTTATGATATGCAGCGTGCATTTTGAAGGGTAGAGGAAAGAGCAGGAGGAGGTCCATTAGAGCTAAGCTAGTCATGTAGATGGTTGACTCAGTCCACTTTCGAAGGCAACGGCAAAAAACCAGCAAAGCAACCAGATTAAAAACAATCCCTATGATGAATATGGGAACGTAGATGATCAGCTCCAAGTATTTCATTTGTTCGTCCACATCGCTGGTTGTACAGCTCTTGTTGCTGTAGGGAAACAGTTTTGATTTGATTTCATCAGCCATGCCAAATATTTCAAAGCAAACATTTAATTGTGAAAGCCTTTTTGAGATGAATGTGCCTTTCCTGTCACTACTCTTCGTTCCCACACTGAACATTAAACATAAACCATGGCAGCGGGGCAACTGAAACTTCTCAGATGTGTGGGTATGCAAACTGCGGGCTTGTTTTTTCTTTCTGCTGTGAAGACCAGACACAACGTACCATGGGAACTCTTTACATGTTACTACTTTACCTTTCTTAATCTAGATTGGTGGTGTTCATTTGAATCAGAAGTATGGAGATACAGGCTGAAGTAAGTTGTAATAAGTTTGGTGAGGAAATCACCTAGACATCAGCATTTAGCATCTGTAAAAAAGAATTTTGCTTTTATTAAGTGCATGTTTTCATTAGGAGTAGCTTCAAACTTTGATTGAAACTCAGTGGAATACACCGAGGGACTCCTTTCCTTAGACGGCTCACTAGGCTGTTGCCAACCATGGTGGCTATGGTCACGCTGTCACACAAATCTAAAGTTACTTTTAATATAAGGACAAAAATAAAATATTCTACCAACAGACAGAGACCTAAATAAAAACTATGACAGCTATATGGTGGATATGTTCTTTAAATTTCAAAAATTAGAAACCACAGGTTAATTGTTCATGTAGAAGCAGAATAGAAGGCGACACAGATTAAGTACTTTTCAGGTATATATTAAAATGATTCCCAAGACAATTAATTTGGGTAAATTAAGTATTTTGCATTAAAATTCGTACTCATTGGCAAATAAACCCTTTCGTACACCTTTCTAAAACAGTCCAACAAGTGAAGGTCGGATAACTATGCACAAAGAGCTTCGCCTGCTTTGTTTACAAAATAACCTGCACAGTGGAAAATTTGAAATCTAGTCTTGCTCTTACCTCATGATTGTCACAGAAGAATTTTGCTGTTTCTTTCTGAGTGTCTCTGCTGTGCCAGACAGCTTCTGCTTTTCTGCCTTTTGTTGTTTCATCACCACTTCCTGCGTCATGCCACACATGTATGTTTGCTCAGATGTGTTTTTTTTCTGCTGAACTTGTCCAGCAAGTCTTAAACTGCCAGACTCTGAGCTGCCAATGTAAATGATCACTTGCAAAGTGACAAAAAGGTTAAATTGAATGCACAAGTGGAAATACTAGCTGCAACTCAGTCTGTTGTACGTGTCACCTTTCTTTGTCTGAAGGTATTCTAAAATGGGTGCTACTTGATGATGGCTGAATTACTACTAATTTATTTACATCGTTAATCTGCCTAGGAATTTTCCTAGTCATTTTCATATGCTGTTAACAACAATGATTTTTTTTTTCAAGCGGAGCTTCCAAAGCAATCAAGCATATTCAGCTCACACTTTCGACTGAAAACCACAAATTTCGACCAGAAGTACCAGACCCTTATCTCAGACCAGCACGTTGTTGTCAGTGTGCTTCAGGCCGGATTAAAGTGAGGAATTAAACGCCTGACTGTAAGCACCAAAAGACCAGTGTTACCTGAATACAACAGCACAATACTTTTAAAAAAGTGGACAGAAACTAGAAATATGAAATTGAGGAAACATTGGTGTCAGTAAATGCCATCGGTTTCCCATGACTGTTTATGTTTGTTTTTTTTGTTTCCTCAAACTGGAATTTCCATCTCTGCAAAGGTGAATATTTTGTTCTGATAATATTGAAACATGCGTGAGCCTTAAATGTATAGCTTTATATTTTAGTGTACATGTTCATGTGTGCTTTCTTCTCTTTTTTCTGGTCAGTTTTACCTTCATCTTTTAACAGAAATGAGTAATACAGTCCAAAAGGGGCATAACTGAGATTTCTGTATGAGTACGTGGGCTGGCATTTTGTCTGTATCTTCCCATATCAAAAGGAATGACTGAGCCTTGAGCTGAAAGTGACTGGTAGAAGCTGCAAAGCAGATTTTTGACTGTGATTATGTTTGAGGGTTTCCTGCTTTCATGTGTTGAAATGACTTGAACTGAATTTTAAGTGTGAGAATTTTTCTGTGTCCCTGTTCCTTTGCTAAAAGATGGAAGTCTGAGCTTAACAAATCAAGTTTACAGAGGAGAAATCCGGACTTGGACACAGTCTCTAAAGGTGAAACTTTGAGAATTACTTTCACTTCTAAGGATGTCAGGAACCTTCTTCTGTGAACTGTGCGTCCACTCTACACTGCCATCTGCTGTTGAGAAAAGGGTAATCTAAATCGTTTTAGTTGATAAATCCAAATCCTGACTCATCTAGAAGTAGTAAATTTTGTGCATTTTTATCAAAATTTAATAGCCTAAGGTCTTTGCGTTTCTTCACATTTTTAATTAAAATACAATATGATAAAGAATGCATATCACTGGATATGATTGTATTGTATTTCAATGAACTTGATTAATTTATCCATAAATTTCTGCATACCTGGATATAAATTGGAAAAGGTTTATGAAAAAAATCTTGTGATGACATTTGTTGTACATTGGTGTTGTATAAATGTAGCGTATTGGACCAAATTAATCAATTTATTTTTATAGACGGTCATAAAAATAAATTCAACTTTTGTGAAACAACAACTTTTTGTGTATTGCAGATTACTCAATATATCTGCATACTGATTAGATGCTTTATAGCATTTGTTTATAGCTTAGTCATGTAACTTTTGCATTTAAACCATGATCTATCTGCTAATCTTTATTATTAATGTTATTGCTATAATACCTACAATGATTGCACTCCTATAGTTCAAAGTTGCAGTACTTTATTGTACAGCTGGTGCCTCCTTGGTTCACCATTATCACGTTCATAGATCCCTATGCCATTATTAGTAATTTCTCTTGAATGGTTAATTACATAGTGTTACCTAATTTTACTTCTTTATTTTGTAACTTTAAATAAAATGTAGTAACAACTTATTTTATTTTCTAAAATGGACACTATAACTGTTTTGAAAATATACTTAATCTAATTAACACAGATAGGAATCAAACCAAAAAATCAAAACATTCTTTATAAGACTTGATATTTACTTTTGATTAAATACGTATTAAAATGCACCCAGTAGTCAAAATGTTCAACTATAATTATTTATTTAACCAACTAAAAATAATCATGTGACATCTGAGAGTTTGGCTAAACCCTTTAAGGCAAACAGAAAAAAGGCTAAATAACTTCACTAAAATCATTTACCTAATGAAAAAAAAAAAAAAATTAAACAGGTTAACAAGTTAAATTCGAACACAACATTTATCCAAAATCTGACTTATTATTTACTCTGCAGAAAAATCCAGGCCACTATTTATATGAAATAAAACCTTTTACAGTAATGTTCTCTTCCTTTGTTGACTCCTCAAATGTTTTCAGAAAACGTAGCAGGAACTTCTAAACTTGTTCTAAGTGAGTTTTCTTGTTTACTAGCACAAAGAAAATTATAAACTAAACAAGAAAGAGCTAGGTTATAAATAATAGTAAGCAAAAGTTGTGTCAAGATAATTGAAAGAGATAAAAAAAAAGGGTCTGGTAAACAATAAGACATTTTTATGAGTATGATTAATAGGAAAAACAACAGCACAAACAACTTAAAAAGATGATTTGGTGATAAGCACTGGAAGAGCCAGCCAGAATTTATCATTCATCTACGTTGTGCAGCAATCTAGGTGTTTTATTTTTAGTTAACGGACCTGCCACAATTTCCAGTTTCTGGGGCACAAAGCATCTCATCTCAAAACGAAATATGAGGGGGCGAGTACAGGGCTTGATGTGAAAGACAAAAAACAGAGACACAAACACTCATGCAATACAAACACACTTGAACAAACAGGCATATATCCATGCATTCAAAAAAGGAAGTGTTATCCCTCTAGGAGGCTGTGAATTTCCTGATTGTGATGACGATGAGTGCGAGGAGGACTGACGCTCCCAGGAAGACTGCAATAATTATGGCTGTGATGGCCCCTGGTCCTAGAACACCTGAACACACATAGACACACACAGATTAACTTGCAATCGTTTTAAGGTCATAGCAATCATTTTGCAATTCACAAGTCTTCTGTTTTTGCCTTTTTTTCCTCACTTGAATGTTTCGATACATCAAATAAATACCAGGCAAAGATACCTAGAGTAAATATGGTTTCAAATAAGAATTTTATTTAGATAGGGAAAAAGCTATCAAAACTAAATTGGCCATATGGGGATACATAGCTACACCCCTTGTTAAATCACTAACTTACCCATATTGTTTTGGAAGGCTCAAGTTTAATTCACAAGGAACAACACAATCTGATTAGTACTAGTCCGGAAATGTTTAAACCAGGTTTACAAAAACATTTCTAAGCCATTACTATCATCCGTAAATTGAGAAAAACATGGAGCAGCGGTGAACCTTTCAAGAATTTCTCCACGACCACATCGAAAACTCTTCAAGGAGGTCAAAAAAGAGCCCAAAAAACATCTGAAGTATTGCTGAAACTGCTTTCCACAGTTAAGGCCAGCATTCAGTATTCAAGATTTTAAAAAAAGAGACTAGGCAACAATGGCATCCATGGAAGATCTTAAAGGGGAAAGGGGACTTCTACTGCTCACCAAATAAAAAAAACAGACAAAAAAGAGGAAAACTCCCCACAAAAGCCCATCTCACTTTTGCAGAGAAAAAACACGAATGAGGACAAAACCTTACGGAATACATTCACTCTAAAAAATGATTCAGGATGTTAGTTATTAGGACTTAAATATAAGTGCTTTTTCAACATAAAAATTACAATTTGTCACATGTCCATAACTTATGTTGATAACTTATTTTAAGAAGTTGCTTAAAATTAAAATCAGAGAAAGTTGTCTTAACTCAGAAATACATTGATTTTGGATAAACATTTCTACCTTCATTTAACAAGGAAAAGTATTAAGTTAGTCAAACTTAATATTGTATATAATATTAAGTTATCTCAGCTTCCGTATGGGTGCAGTAAAAAAAGAGAAACCAGCGGCCATTTTTATGCTGCCAGCCAGACTCCACCAGCAAATGCGAGGGAGAGAAGCCACAGAAGCTCAAAGTTGGATTAACTTTACTTGGTAGGTAAATATGTTTTTAATTTCATGTACAAGAGCAAGTAAGTAACTACACAGTCCAGTTACACAACATTAAAATTTGTATTCTCGCCGCCTGCTTTGTCCTTAGCTTTAGGCTATCTGTTAGCTAGCTAATGTTTTCAGAGTAACTTTGCTAACTTATTAAAGAGTAACTAAAACCCAAAACAACTTATTTTTGCTTCTAAACTGTATAAATGGGTCTTTACCAATGCAGTCTTTCAGTTTCTGGTGTTTTTTAACATTTTGGTGTAAACTTGTTTAATTCTACACTTTTTGGTCTAAAAACGTCTTAGTGCTGCCCTCTTAGGGTTGAAGGGTGGCTACTGCATTGGAATTTTGTGATTGGTGGAGAGCGGTACATCTCTACGTCACAGGCATTGACTATGTCGCAGCAGCCATGGTCTCACAGACACTCCCCGTGGGTTTGGGTATAAAACTATCAGACTTACCAGCCCTGTGGCAAGTTTGGAGTTGGATTGTGTTTTTCAGGTTACCATTATTATCACATTAGCACTTAGTTAGCATGGCTAACATACTGTTTTGAACGTTAGCCTATGTTAGCATTACCATTCAGAGACTGGACCCATCCTGTCTCTCTCTCCCTCAGCTGCAGCTGCAGCTGCAGACTTTGGCAGCGCTGACTCAGCGCCCCGAGCCAGCGGCTTTAATTGATACGGTTCGCGGCCGCTGAGCTCCATAAAGCCTCCCTCTACTCCTATCTCCGGTGACGACGGAGGAGATCCGCTGGTTCAGGGCGCCGCCCGAGCTCGGTGCTGCTGCTGCTGAGGCAGAGAGAGTCAGGAGGAGTGGTAATGCTAACATAGGCTAGATGAATGTTGATCAGATCGATCAGTCGCAAAACTGCCAACGTAGCTTTGGTCACTGTCCATGTTTCAGTGTTACATTAAGCGAGCTGTCATTGTCCTCCAGAACACACCCCCACGTCCCCCCCTCCGCTTTTCCCCCACACTTGGCCGTACCCCTCCGTTCTTCCTGGCACCGCCCACTTTGTAGAATTTTTCAAATGTTGTCTGGGGGTGGGGTTATTATTTTTCAGGGGGTTCAGTTACACTTTAAAGTGTCGCTTACGGTGACACTGAAACATGGACAGTGACCGTTGGCAGTTTTGCGACCGATCGATCTGATCAACATTAATCTGTTTTGAACGTTAGCCTATGTTAGCATTACCACTCAGAGACTGGACTCCTCCTGTCTCCCTCTCCCTCAGCATCACCGAGCTCGGGCGGCGCTGGCTCGGCGCCCTGAGCCAGGGGATCTCCTCCGCCGATATCGGAGATAGAGGGAAGCTTTATGGAGAGAGACAGGATGGGTCCAGTCTCTGAGTGGTAATGCTAACATAGGCTAACGTTACCCCTAACCCGTAGGGTAACGTTCAAAACAGTATGTTAGCTATGCTAACTAAGTGCTAATGTGATAATAATGGTAACCTGAAAAAACCAATCCAACTCCAAACTCGCCACGGGTCCGGCCCGGTATGTCTGATAGTTTTATACCCAAACCCACGGGGCGTGTCTGTGAGACCATGGCTGCTGTGACACAGTCAATGCCTGTGACGTAGAGATGTACCGCTCTCCACCAATCACAAAATTCAAATGTAGTAGCCACCGTTCAACCCTAAGGGGGCAGAACTAAGACGTTTTTAGACCAAAACGTGTAGAATTAAACAAGTTTACACCAAAATGTAAAAAAATCCCCAGAAACTGAAAGATTGCATTGGTAAAGACCCATTTATACAGTTTAGAAGCAAAAATTAAGTTGTTTTGGGGTTTAGTTACACTTTAAGCCATTGGAATCGGCCATAAGGTGCTTAAACTTGTGGTTTGAGAACTGCTGCGGACATGAATATTCAGTCCTGCTTTTTGCAGACACATATATTGGTGAAAAATATTTTGTGGAAAGGCGCTAGCGGTTAGCCCCTGTTAGCTCGCCGAGGAGCGGGAGGCGGTCGAATTTCGGCGCAATTTAGACTCGTGACCATTTTTTTATTCCCAACTAACTCGACCTTATTGCTTACGGAGTCCGGCACAGTTCAGGTGGGTGAATCATTTTTACATGTTAGAATCCATATCCTCGGTTAATTAGGGTGCAGATTTGGCTGTTTTATCATCGGAGCATTGCCTTTACAAAACCGAGACATTAACCCAGTCACAGCAGGGCCAGGGTAGACTACGAGCTGCACTCGAATTCCTCAAAAGGAGCAGTCCTCTGTCTGTGCCGGGAGATCAATGGCCGCTGGCTGCTCTGCTTTTTGACTACGACACTGGGGGCCGCCATTGCTGTAGTACCGCCATATAGCCGCTAGTCCCCCATTGGAATACATTGCACTTTAGACACGTTAAAAACAACTGTAATGCCCGGTGCCTTTTTTTTTTTTTTACTGTCTACAGCTACATATTGCTCCTGTGATTACGCTGGGTTAAAAAAAACCAGAGGCACCAGGCTGGTTAACATAGGATAAATGTTCTAAATCTTGCATAATTAATGAGGGCCGGACTTTGATTGACAGGCCGTTTACGTCACTGCCTGGCCCATCGGCTAGGCTAATAGCTCACTGCGCAGCTGCATGAAGCTAGCAGAGGCTATCTGGCTGTGGAGCTGAGCTCAACCTAACGCATTCTGTCTGAGTCTTTTCAGTTTGATATATTAGACTATTGAATAATATGTGAGCCTAAGTAAAACATGTTTGTAATTACAAAATGTAAGTTAATTTTTTTTTTCCTTCACTGTTTGACCACTATAACATTTTACTGCTGAAATGCATTGTGCAATTTGTGAAAAAAGCAGAGGGGGGGATTTTTTTTCTCTTTCTATTCATGAAAATAACGACAGGTTTGTGGATGCAGGCTGCAGGGCATCTTGCTCATACGTTTACCCTTTAAAAACTGACAGAAAATGTGAAAAACAAAATTATTGTTGACATAAAAAAATTAAGATAAGATCAAATATATTAAGATGATTAAAATTAAAGATAAGACGACTTATCCAGTCATAGCAGGTGAGATGATTTGTTCCCCGTGGCAGCAGCACCTTGTCCGCACTCTCAGACCCACAACTCTCTCTGCATATTTTTCTGTGGTGAAAAATCACCTTGGAACCCAGCCGTGGTCAGGTGCAGAAATACTTTTCAGGTGTAAGAATCCCTCTATACCCTCAGTTTATTAAACCGTGAGCACGGATTTGGGGTGCTGCATGAAAGTATAGATGTTTGAGTCATTGTAGCCGGGACCATGTCTGCGGTAATATTGATCAATTACAGTTTTGTCTCCAGCACTTAAAAACCTGATGTTCTTTTTGTTGTTTGTTTTTTAAACAGTGCATCCACCAGCGCAATTTTCATATATTCAGTATCCTCTTTAATGCAAGGTGTTCTAATTATGCTGCGCTACCAGCTCCATGCTTCCCTGAGGAAAGACGGACATACATTTGGACTATTTCCACAAATTTTGCGATCGGTTTGTCTTCAAAGCCGTATAAAAACAAATATTGCATTTGATGTGCATGGAGTTGAAACAAACCTGGTCACTAGTGAGATCTTAGTCGTATTATTTAAAAGTTAAAGGAATAATACCCTTTTTTCAGTTTAAAGCTCCGAAAAGGTCCAGATGCCCAAATCAGCGCGCACATAAAACGTGCGTATGGATTTTATATGAACCTCAAAATATGAAAAATTATTTCTGCACCTGACCCCTGCCGGGCTCCGTGCAGAGATGAAGGGAAGATTGTTGAGTGTTTTTATCGTTCTTCCTCTAGTCTGTCAAACGGATTCTGGGTTGATTTCGCAGAATCCCCTCTTGAACTCTGCTGCGGAGACGGAACTTGTAAACTGCAGCCATTATTTTATGAAGGTGTTCGCAGATGTTGTTTAATAGAAATTTTTTATTAACCTTACCTTAACCTATTATCAATTCAAAGATGCAAACTCTCTGAGGAATCAGTATTATTTTTTCTGATAATGAAGCATATGTTTGCAGGAGAAACAGAAAGGCGTTCACAATCTTTAACAACTTTTATTTTCAAGAATAAAAAAAAAAATCATCAAAAAAGGTGAAAAACGTGCTCCTGACTTGACTCCAAGCCCTCCGCCCTCGGCTGTATCAGGATATTGTTGACCATGGCCTTATTTGTATTCATTTCTGGGGAGTAGAATTTAAATCATTATTAGATTACAATTATTACCGTATTCATCCATTCATAGCAGCACACACAAGGCACTTTCATCCACACGCATTCAACACACATTCAGTGCACGCACTTTTCATACAGGGAATTTAATACATGACACATTATTATAGCCTACACTATTATTATACACTGTATATATACAGTCTATATTACACACATGTAAACATATTGCAGATTAGACTAGGCTAATAAACATCCTCCACTCGGCTTTACATACATTTTGACAGCAATCTGTCTCGAGACTCTTTTTTTATCCAATTGTCTTCGATATCACGGTGTGATAATTCAGTTTAAATTGCTGTATTTCGTTTGATTGTAATTATAGTAACACTACATTTTAATAATTATTTTAAATTATGAGTTCTTACCTTATGAGATTTGGGAGAAAAGAGAGTCGTCAGAGGCGCACAGATGGCTGCAGTAGAATGAAGCGGGAGCTCTATATATACAGTCAATGAGCGGATTAGCCTTTACCTTAGCTAGCCAAGTTTAGCATCAAAGCTAAAGTTGTAGGAGCAGAATGGGCGGGATTACGACAGATATACACGCCCCGCGAGGGCCAAGCAGGGCCGAGTCTACAGCGAAGATCCCGCCCTTATGCCCTTTTTAGGAACATGCTGCGTCAGAACTCGGGAGGAGGAGTCTGTAAATCCGCCATGATTTCCCCCATGAACATGGTCATTTTGGTAAACGGGGAGGAGTGCGGAAACGCTGTCCATTATTTATACAGTCAATGTGGGAGACTGGCTTTGAATTTTGTGCAGAGCCTGCTGGCGTTCAAAAGCGCGGGGACGTCCTCTCCTGACCCCTTTTCCATTTCCTCCCATTTTACCCTCTTTCTGCTCTTATCTATCCTCGTGCTCTTTTTCTACCCCGATTTTCTTCTCTTCCTCTCCTGGAGCAAGAACCTCATTATTGTCTCTTGTTTATAGGGTAACTGGAGTTTTTTGCAACCTGGACCCTATTACTGTCATGCAATAGGTTCGTTTACTCTCTCAGACAACCTCTGTGATATCTGGAGTCCTCCAGGATATATTTTGATCTCTTCCCCATCAGCTTATATCCATACAATGAGAGTTAATACAGCCTCTAAATAAGGCATTATCTCACTTGTAGCCTACTTGTAGTAGGCAGTTAGACAAAACCTACTACTGCAAATAACAATTTGTTTACGTGTTTTCAATTTCCACATTTTCCAATAATTCAGTAGCAGATCATCGCAGAGCAGAGTGAAAGTTCTGCTCAGACTAAAACTTAGATGATGTGCAGCTGTGACGTCAGTGAAAGCACTGATTACTGACGGCTAGTGTATCACCAGCTAGTTGTACTAAACGGCTGTAAAACACCTCAGATATTAACATCAGCGCACTGCTGACACACTCAAAACTAACAGGTGAATAGCGCTAGCGACTTATACCAAAACACTGGTAAAATGAAGCCGGTTCTGTGGCAGATAATGCCTTATTTAGAGGCTGTTCACATGACCTATTAACTCATATGAATATAACCTGATGGGCAAGAGATCAAAATATCTCCTGGAGGACTCCAGATATCGCAACAGTCGCCTGGGTAAGTAAATTAACATATTGCATGCTGGAAATAAGGTCTAGGTTGCAAAAAACTGCAGTTCCCCTATAAAGTACTCAAAGCCATGGAAAGGTTTGGAAATTCTTCAACATACAGTGGCTTGCAAAAGTTTTCGGCCCCCTTGAACTTTTCCACATTTTGTAACATTACAGCCACAAACATGAATCAATTTTATTGGAATTCCAGATGAAAGACCAATACAAAGTGGTGTACATGTGAGAAGTGGAACGAGAATCATACATGATTCCAAACATTTTTTTTAAATGAATAACTGAAAAGTGGGGTGTGCGTAATTATTCAGCCCCCTTTGGTCTGAGTGCAGTCAGTTGCCCATAGACATTGCCTGATGAGTGCTAATGACTAAATAGAGTGCACCTGTATGTAATCTAATGTCAGTACAAATACAGCTGCCCTGTGACTGCCTCAGAGGTTGTCTAAGAGAATGTTGGGAGCAACAACACCATGAAGTCCAAAGCACACACCAGACAAGTCAGGGATAAAGTTATTGGGAAATTTAAAGCAGGGTTAGGCTACAAAAAGATTTCCCAAGAAGCCTTGAACATCCCACGGAGCACTGTTCAAGCAATCATTCAGAAATGGAAGGAGTATGGCACAACTGTAAACCTACCAAGACAAGGCTGTCCACCTAAACTCACAGGCCGAACAAGGAGAGCGCTGATCAGAAATGCAGCCAAGAGGCCCAGGGTGACTCTGGACGAGCTGCAGAGATCTACAGCTCAGGTGGGGGAATCTGTCCATAGGACAACTATTAGTCGTGCACTGCACAAAGTTGGCCTTTATGGAAGAGCGGCAAGAAGAAAGCCATTGTTAAAAGAAAACCATAAGAAGTCCCGTTTGCAGTTTGCCACAAGCCATGTGGGGGACACAGCAAACATGTGGAAGAAGGTGCTCTGGTCAGATGAGACCAAAATGGAACTTTTTGGCCAAAATGCAAAACTCTATGTGTGGCGGAAAACTAACACTGCACATCACTCTGAACACACCATCCCCACTGTCAAATATGGTGGTGGCAGCATCATTCTCTGGGGGTGCTTCTCTTCAGCAGGGACAGGGAAGCTGGTCAGAGTTGATGGGAAGATGGATGGAGCCAAATACAGGGCAATCTTGGAAGAAAACCTCTTGGAGTCTGCAAAAGACTTGAGACTGGGACGGAGGTTCACCTTCCAGCAGGACAACGACCTTAAACATAAAGCCAGGGTAACAATGGAATGGTTTAAAACAAAACATATCCATGTGTTAGAATGGCCCAGTCAAAGTCCAGATCTAAATCCAATCGAGAATCTGTGGCAAGATCTGAAAACTGCTGTTCACAAATGCTGTCCATCTAATCTGACTGAGCTGGAGCTGTTTTGCAAAGAAGAATGGGCAAGAATTTCAGTCTGTAGATGTGCAAAGCTGGTAGAAACATACCCTAAAAGACTGGCAGCTGGAATTGCAGCAAAAGGTGGTTCTACAAAGTATTGACTCAGGGGCTGAATAATTACGCACACCCCACTTTTCACTTATTTATTTGTAAAAAATGTTTTGAATCATGTATGATTTTCGTTCCACTTCTCACGTGTACACCACTTTGTATTGGTCTTTCACGTGGAATTCCAATAAAATTGATTCATGTTTGTGGCTGTAATGTGACAAAATGCTGAAAAATTCAAGGGGGCCGAATACTTTTGCAAGCCACTGTAAATGTATGTGATCCCAGATCATAAACACTTCCTCATATAGTAGTTAAAAAAACAAAAAAATGTTTTGCTTTTATTCACAGCATGATTCAGTGGAGATGAGGAGAGAGGTTGTGATCCGTGGATTGGTGGTGTACCTCGGGGAAAAAGAGGAGAATCTCCTTAAAGTGTTACTGAACCCCCTGAAAAATCATAACCCCGCCCCCAGACAACTTTTGAAAAATTCTACAAAGTGGGCGGTGCCAGGAAGAACGGAGGGGTATGGGCAAGTGTGGGGGAAAAGCAGAGGGGGGGACGTGGGGGTGTGTTCCGGAGGACAATGACAGCTCGCTTAATGTGACACTGAAACATGGACAGTGACCAAAGTGAAGTTGGCAGTTTTGCGACAGATCGATCTGATCAACATTAATCTGTTTTGAACGTTAGCCAATGTTAGCATTACCACTCAGAGACCGGACTCCTCCTGTCTCTCTCTGCCTCAGCAGCAGCAGCAGCACCGAGCTCGGGCGGCGCTGGCTCAGCACCCTGAACCAGCAGATCTCCTCCGTCGTCATCGGAGATGGAGGAGTAGAGGGAGGCTTTATGGAGCTCAGCGGCCCCGAGCCGTATCAATTAGAGCCGCTGGCTCGGGGCGCTGAGTCAGCGCTGCCCAGGCTGGCGCTGCTGCTGAGGGAGAGAGAGACAAGATTGGTCCAGTCTCTGAGTGGTAATGCTAACATAGGCTAACGTTCAAAACAGTATGTTAGCTATTCTAACTAAGTGCTAATGTGACAATAATGGTAACCTTAAAAACGCAATCCAACTCCAAACTCGCCACGGGGCTGGTATGTCTAATAGTTTTATACCATAGACTGTATGTTTTATACCCAAACCCACGGGGCGTGTCTGTGAGACCATGACTGCTGTGACACAGTCAATGCCTGTGACGTAGAGATGTACCGCTCTCCACCAATCACAAAATTCCAATGCAGTAGCCACTGTTCAACCCTAAGGGGGCAGCACTAAGACTTTTTTAGACCAAAAAGTGTAGAATTAAACAAGTTTACACCAAAATGTAAAAAAATCACCAGAAACTGAAAGACTGCATTGGTAAAGATCCATTTATACAGTTTAGAAGCAAAAAAAAGTTGTTTTGGGGTTTAGTTACTCTTTAAGGAGCTATTGGTAAGTAAATCTGACAGAAAAAAATATACTTTGTGTTAGTCTTGTTTTTAATTGTTACTCATGTTTTTAAATTCCGATTTTGATTCTGACTTATGCTAGGTTGATGGAGATCTCACCAATGAAGTGTTGAAAATCATTGTCACCAGAGTTGCCACATCTGATCCAGACAGCGCACGGATTGTAATTGAGGGAACAGAAGTCCTGGAAGACGTTGACGTACCCAGAGCCTGTGCTTTGCTAATGGGAGTGATCTACTCACTCAATCTTAGCTACCCGAAGGAACTAAAAAACACTTTTGAAGTATTTCAAAAGGTATTTCTTGAACTGGATAACCTTAAAGCAAGCCCAAAAGTAATGTCTCTGAAAAGTAAACTGCTGTCCTAAAAAATGTGAAGACTGTCAACTACGTCAGCAGGAAATGTTGTTTATGCATTGTTTGAATGTTTCTAAAGTATACTAAGTAAAATCCAGAAATATTCTTGAAGTTCTGTAAAAGTTGGTAAATTGCTGTTCTACAAATAGAAAGAATTAGGCTTTCCAATAGTTCAGCAGAAAATGTTTATAGATTGTGTTTGAATGTTTCCAAAGTTTACATCAAGTTTACTTTAAGTTTACACATGAAATACACTTGACATTCTGTAAAAGTTGATGTCTCAGGATATATCCGAAGGAACATGATGTACTAAGAATAGAAAAATTTTAAGCTGTTCACTAATTGACCATTTACTTTTATAGATGTATCTAAATATAGATGTATCTATAGCTATATATATATGTAAATATATATATATATATATATATATATATATATATGTATATATATATAAAAGTAAATGGTCAATTAGTGAACAGCTTAAATAGATAGATGATAGATATCATATATATATATAAATATGTGTGTGTGTGTGTGTGTGTGTGTATATATGTGTGTGTGTGTATATATATATATATATATATGTATATATATATATGTATACATATATGTATATATATATATTTATGTATACATATATGTATATATATATATGTATGTATATATATATATGTATGTATGTGTATATATATATATATATATATATATATGTGTGTGTATATATGAATGTATATATATATATGTGTGTGCGTATATATGTATATATATATATATATATATATATATATATATATATATATATATATATATATATGTATATATATACATATATGTATATATGTGTATATATATGTGTATATATGTGTATATATATGTGTATATATGTGTATATATATATATATGTGTATATATGTATATATGTGTATATGTGTATATATATATATATATATATATGTGTGTGTGTATGTATGTATGTATATTTATATATATATATATATATGAGGCAGGACTTTATCAATTGTTGTACATGCAACTATGTCCCATATCTGATATTGCTGTTTGATTGCCATAAAGATTGTTAATACAATGGTTACAATAAATAATTTTTGATAAACTGTAATTGTCATGTCTGTTATTCATGTAATTTGAGAAATTAAACATTAATAAAAAAATTGAGTTGGTTCAACTTAATTAAGGTTGTAGAGGACAAAACAAGTTGTGTTAGTTAAACTAAACTAATTGAGTTGGTCCAGCTTTAAAAGGTTAATGGGAATTACTCATTAATGGCTTTTGTTGGAATTACTCAAAAAGTTAAATGTAAAATGTTGCAAAAAAATTTTTAAGTTGAGCCAGTGTAATTTTTTTAGATTGTTCTTGTGTATGATGAGACAAATAATGTACGTTTTAGAAGGTGTGCATCCAGTTACAAAAGACCACAGAGTACTTCAAAAAAGAACATGCCGACAGTGAAACATGATGGTGGTAGTGTGATAGTCTGTTTTGCCTCTTTAGGCCCGGGGTGATGGAACAATAAATTCTGCTCTCTATTAGAAAATTCTGAGGTAAAATGTTTGTGACCTTGAGCTCAAGTACACAGGTTAACCACTACCATGTGGCTAAATTGACACAATTCTGCAAAGAAAAGAAGGCCAACTATTTCTCCACAGATATGTAAAAGACATGTTGCAAGCAATTGGAAATGCCTGATGGCAGTTGTTGCAGCAAAGGGTGGCAGATCCAGTAATTAGGTTTAGACAGACAAATACCTTCTAACATAAGGCCAGGTTGGTTTGGATAGATTTATTCCTCTAATACATTGTATCATCGTTTAAAAACTGGATTTTGTAATTACTTAGGATATTTCTGTCTATTACAATGTGTAATAGACAAAGTAACAAACATATAAGTGTGACATAAAAGAGAAAGAAGACATTTTTTACAGTGATGTCTGCTGGGTTAATAAAACAAATGTCAATTTAGTTTTTAACCTTCATCCTCATCCAAGATCGGAGGATGTGTGGGGTCGTCATACTCAAAGATGTAGGTCTGTCCTGTTCTGTCAAGGAAATGGTTTTTGGTTGTAACTTCAGTGGGTGGATCTCCAGACATGGCATCCTGGTGGTCCCTGCTGGTTAAGACAGGGTCCAACACGGTCTCTGCACAAAGAACGTAGAAACAAATAACCACACAAGCTTCTCTAACTAACCGTAGAACTCATGATGAGGCAAATCTCTATGGCAGTCGACGTTTTTGTCAGCATTGGAGACTTTGAGAATGCACAGCATCGTGCATAGCCTCTTCTGTAACTCTTTAAACAGCCTCTTTCTTGTCTTCCAGTTCAGGTCTGAGTATAAAGGTGTCTTTGTAATGGACGGACAGTTTCTCAGGTTGACTCATAGGTAGCCTGTTGCTTTTTTTTTTTTATAAAGGCGCCACTAAATTTCAGAGCAGACAAACAAACAGACCGTGCTTGTTAGAGACAGTTAGAGACCATAAATGCGTCAAACTCTGTGCTTCCTCCCTTCTCTTTCCATCTCTACCCATCCAAATTTGGCCACGTCTGACATTCCTCGACATCCAGCATGCGACTTTTCACACTTCAGCAGGAGAGGGACAAAAGCTGTTTCTCTGAGACACTTTTTATGTTTCCTAAGTCAACGGTCAGAGTGCAGCTAATGAAAAATGCTGATTTAAAGTGGGGAGGAAAAAAAACTACGTTAATGGCTGCCTGGGAGTGGTTTTTTCCATCTCAGCGGCAGATGAGCATCGGTACAGCTTTGCTTTTAAAATCCAAGAGAATGATGGAAATTTTTTTATAAATCCTCCTGAAAACAAACTTTTCAGGAGGCCCACCCATTCAGACATGAAGTAATTAACTTATCCAGTTCTCGGCTACTCACATTCCAACACAACCATAATTTAAATATATTTACATTCAGCCTATTTAACACTCATCATAACCAAACGGAGGAACTATAGCATGTGAATACGATACCATAAAGATGTTAAATAAGATGTCAGATGTGGTATCTGCTAACATTCCTAACCTCAACATTTGATGTGAGTATTTTGATGCAGCCATGTTGACTCTGAGCTGTGGAACAGTTTCCTGTCCTGTAGCTGGCTTTAGGTCTGGAGGCCCAGGCTTGTGGCCAGTTTAGCCATCAATGAGGCCTTCAGCCGACGACACAAAAGGCAGCTTGTGCGGCCAAACGGACTAGCAGGCTGCAACCAGTAACAGCCGGACAGGCCTAAAGCAGGCACAGCCTCAGCACTGGATGTCAAATAAACTTGTTTATTAAATAGACCTTGTGTGTAAAAATTGCTTCTGAACACCGTGATTGAAGGAAATAGTAAAATAAATTAATCACATGATGTTTTTAGTACTTTCTAGCTGCTTGATTTCATGAGAAGAGGTTTACTCAAAACTTTCATTGGTGAAATATTAATTTAATCCAATGTGTCAGTGACTTAACATTTCTTTACCCACCCAACTGGGGGTAAAGGTATCCTAATAAATTAATATACCTAAAAAAAAATTTATTACACAAGACCGTGATGAATATAACCACAAAACACTACTATTCTAAATTATTCCCAAACCCTTTCTGCAATTTTATGAACATCTCTTTAATTTGGTGTAATAAAATTACTGTTAAAGTTATTTTCTTACAACCTCATTCTCCCTAACTACCTAGCAAAAAGTTAGCTTTGATTTGATCTATTTTAGTGGTTTTATTTTGTTTTCACACTCTATCTAGTTAGTTTGGGTCATTATTGAATTCAGTATCTTAAATTATTTAGCATACACCAGTTCAACTGTTTATTTATTGTGTTGGGTTAGATAAATGGGATCTATATAGATTATAAAAATTATGGGTTATTTATTAATTAACAGAGCTAAATGATCATGTGTTATAGTAATTATTTGCTCATAATCATTTGCAAGACTCTATACCATTTTTGGTAGCTTTTTTTTAGCTAACACTTGTTTATTTGTTGCTAAATTTGAAACAATGTTTTAGTTTTGGTGGTTCAGCCTCTTCTTTGTTATCTTTATGTACCAGTTTTAAAATATAATTATTACTCTTAACTATTGTTTTTTTTTTAGCAAAAAAAAAAAAAATTGGAACATGTTGATCATTCCAAAAGTAAGCTTTAAATCAAAGAATCTCAACTTTTTTATGTTTGAAACTGATTTATTGACTGTACTTTTTGAGGGGGCAGCAGTTTAACTGTAGTTTTAAGACACATCTGTTGAGTTGTTTATTTGTTTCACTGGGCTATTTGTAGTCTTTCTTCATAATCTCTCTGGTTATATATCCAAGCTAACATTCTTTTCAAAGTAAGTAGAATTGTAGCAAATTATAACAGGTAAGCTTTGATTTTAACTGGTTCAACTATTTCAAGTATTATTAGATATTTCAATATTCAAATTCTTTATTTGCTAATAAATGTGCTTATGGTTTTGGTAACATTATGGCAACTATTTAACATTTCTACTCAGACATAGTTTTTGGAATGGCACAGCTTTACTAATCTCAGAAGAAACCTTGCAAATTGCAGATTTAGCAGGGATTATGTTCTCCACATACAGCACTTTTTCTGACACCCACACATTAACACAGAAGTTGTTTGAAGATGATTTCGAGATCATTATCTTGCTCCTGGTTATAGCGTTATGCAAACTGAAAAAGTAAATAATTTCACCAACCTTCTTCTGATTTGAGGATGACCAATTCTATCTTCTGACTTATCTGTGTTACTTTGGTTTGTCTGTTAAATGCACATTTTCTGAATCCCTGCTGGCCTCATTCTGTCACAGCATACAAATCAAATTTTATTACTCCTTTAAGCTTAGTGGACACCAAAGAAGGATGATTTCAGACAGTAGAAACACAGAAAGCCATTTGTTGGTACCTCTGGACTTCTCCATCAGGATTTCACACCCGCCAGAGAGATGACCAAGAGTCCAGACAAGTGTGTGTGAAAAGTAACCTTGCAGACCCTTAAAAGTACAAGCAATGCATCCCAAACATAGAACTAGCAACGCCATCTGTGCCCTTGATTCACCCTTTTATAACCACCTCATGTAGTGCTAAAGTTTTCCATGGAAATGTTACATTTATTGATAATATTTAATTTTGTTTATGAAACTATTACAGGATATTTATGTTGTAGATGTGGAGGGATTATTCAATATCTTAAATATATGTGTATATATTGTTTGGGAAATGATCAAACTGTCACCTAAGCTTTTTATTATGATATACAGTGTGAATGTTCGTTTCCTCATGCTGAATCAACAGTTGAGGCTGCAAATCACACTGTATCACTTGCTGTGGTCAAGTCTTGTGGCATTACTGGATAACAGCCATATATGCACATGACAACCCTGTCCCTCACCACAAATGGCAGCAAGAAACAAAATGAGAAACAAAAACTAATCAATCTGCTTAGTAAGACCTATATATATAAATGAAACAAAGAGGATATTGTCCTCCTAGTTATCCTACCGGCCTCTTGACCCTTGCAATGACCTCCAGGCCTGACAATCACTCTGCTGTGCTTGAAGATTTTTTAAGTCTTCAAAGGGGATATTGTAAAGAAAACCTCAGAAATAAATTAAATTAAGAGACATATCACATATAAATACACTAGACAACATATATAACAAGTTGACTCTGAGCTAAAATGTTTCCCACGTGATATAAATCTCTAAAATATCAAGCAGTGGCACTCTGAATCACTTCTGCTCAGGTTTAGCAAGAGGGAAGTGATTTTTCTTAAAGCTTCATATGAACATCAGGCATCATGAAAGCAACTGAGTCATCCCGACTATCATAGAGCAGCTTTCACAGCTTTAACAACCATGTTTACTTCTGTTGACACACACGTAAAGGTGTGCATGAATGGGAAAAGAGAATAAAAAAGGGACAAAGCTCACACACCTTAGAATTAATAACCAAAAAAAGAAAAACACCTGTAGTGTAAGAGAAAATGAATGTTGCAAATTATTTAGGGGAAACTGAAAGACTAAATGCAAAACCATTATGTCTAATATTTGCTACAGAGGGAGATCTTTCCTGATCACAAACATTAAACTGAATGAAGATAAATGAAGATTTACCTGCGTGTGCAAGGACTAACAAGAGGCTGAAGACAACCAGGACAACCCTGCAGATGCTGCTGTGAACCATGGCGGATGCAACAGTTGAGAGTCTTCAAAACGCCTCGAGCAGGAACTTCCAACAAGTAGCTGACCCAGGAGAGGAGAGGAGAGGAGAGGAGAAGGAGAGGAATACAGGAGGGCCGAAAAGGGAAAAAGGTACTGAGCTAAGGGGGTGAGAGAAGAGGTTGGACTAGGTGTGCACAGGACTGTCAGGACAGTGTGTACTCTATGAAAATGGACAGGGTCAACCCACCTCAAAACACCTCTGAATGAACAGTTCGGTAAACATTTGGTTAGCTGAGTGTGTGCGGATCAAATGACAAAGATTTCTACCCAAAACTGTACTTATTAGACCTTGAAATGGACATATCCGACTAAAAATATCAGTAATAGAAGATAGAAAACTTATTTTGCTCTAAACGACACCATCTTATCGGTTGTGATAGATCAAATCAAGCAATGGTCTACTTAAACAGGTTTTTACAGCAATCATCTGGGATTACACAACTATTAAAGACAACTATCCGAGTCGCTACCAGTTGTTCTTTTCTCTTATTCACCCTCTCCTTTACAGATACATTAAAATGAAAATTTTCATCAAACTTTTGCCATTGATGAAAACTTATTTATGAAAAATATTCACTGTTTAATGACTGAAGACTTCACTCATTTTCAACAGTTCCAACTCTGTAATGTGTTACAGCATTGAATAATCAATATTTTTTGTGCTGCATCCCTGTCTCTGGCTTTTAATCAAAGCCACATACACGGATGAAGCTATCTTAAGCTAAAAGAAGCACAGTGCAGTGGTGTGTTGCCCCCTCCCTCATAATACTGTGCACTGCCAATCAGCTGGAAGTAAGAAAGATACCTTACTTCCCAGTGCTTACAAGAATTGCAAACTTGGCTATTTAGACATATTTTTTTGGCTTGAAGTAACATTATTAGTATTTTTTTTCTCTTTTCAATAAAAGCGATTCAATTATTTAATACATCTTTGAGATATTTATGTATATACTGTGATACTATGATTTTCAGATGGTTGTCATGCTGTAGAAATCTCGTCCTGGCCAATGCCTAGCTGAAAAGAAATTGAAATTAACATACAACAAATTTGAGAACATCAGCAGTTTTGTCTGGAGTAGTGACATTAGTGACAAGTTAATTATTGGTCAATGGCTAGTTTAGGCTGACACACCTACATATCCCTTTTTAACATTTTAAAAAGGGATAAAGTTCAGGATTTAGGAGTTAGTCAGTTCTAGTTAGAATAAAATGTGAAGTTTGGCTGTAACCTTTCATGATATAAATATAGCCCCACTGAAACTATACAGCAAGTTAGCAAAGAGATAGAACAGCAACTTTATTATATTCGCAGTCTGAAAAATTTTTGGGAGAAATTTTGGGATGCAGATGGATATTTTTGGTAGCTTCACCAGCGACATTTACGTCTAGAAATAAAAAGCAAGACTGTGCAAATCATTTTGCATTTAGTTATTTATGGCTGCAAAATATTTATAACTAATGTAACTGAAGTAAATATATAGCCCAAATATGTGTTAATGTTTCTAACATTGATTTATAGATTTAATTAGTCTAAATTTTCTTTATTGGTATTTAGAATTTTCTCTTTGTAATTACTTATTCTAGTTTCTTCCTCTTTCTATTTTCACATTTCAGTGGCAATAGAAACAGAAGTAAAGAATCCAAGTGTGAGTAGTTGAAAAGCATATTAAGTGAGGCATACCAAAAAACCCTATATTAGAGCTTTCTTACACTATGTAATATAATCAGCACTCTTTTTTAGCTAATTAAACATGGTGTGGTTGAATCAAACTTAAAAAATATTCTCCAAAAGGGTATTTTGTACACTTTGATAGTGGAACTAAATTTTTTCTTTACTAAACATATCAATATTTCACTTCATTTTATGAGGACTTATTTGATATGTTTTTATTGTGTGCTCGGTTACTTTACTAAACAGAGTGTGGTAAAGTTGACAGGAAATATTTTCTGAAACTTTGCAGTGGGTGTGGTGTGTGATCTAAAATAAAAGCCTGAACTCGAAACTGTGAAACACTCAAATGCATGCGATCCCTTTTTGGGAGGGGTCTGTTACAGTGAGGCTGGTCAAAATTCAGATATTTATTTAGAATACAACTTTAGATAACTTTTTCCATGAATAATTTGTTATTTGTGTTGAGTTAACTTCTTGGTAGTGAGAAGCATAAAGGGTTTGAGCTGAATTCAGGTAAAGTACACTTGTCTGCATTTATCAGTAGGATACTTTACTTCAATCAGCTAAAGAAAACTATTTTAAAGACTACATATCAAACTTTTGTCTTCTGAAAACAATATAATAGTGGAAGACATCACACCCCTCAACCATTACTTGGATAATAAGTAAATTAAATTAGGAGATTAAAGACACCACATAGTATCCTGAAACCACTACACAATTTATAACCTACTTTGTTAGGTTTTTCTCTCAGGTAAAAAATCTGTCATTAGAAATTCCGATATTTAATCAGCTTAGTTTGGGAAACAATGCTACATTTTCTCCAGAAATTAAACAGCTTTTCCATTTTGCATTAGCTTTTAGGTTTCAGCAAAGACTAGTGATTAGCTTTTGTATTGATACAACTGAATGTGTTAGGTGGTGGTTTTCCTTTCCTCTGCTACAAACAGCACAATGGACTTGCTAGTTTTACTTCCTAAGACCTTATCAGCTGTTTTTGTGAGTATGCATTGTGGTGTAACGACCAAAAACTACTCTTGGGTATAGAAACTGTCAATGCAAACAAGTGTCAAAAGACAAATGCCATCTGAAGCACGGAGCTGGTTACTGTTAAAATGGTAAAACACATTAAAGCATATTCAACTTAACTAATTAAAGATTACTCAACCCCTTAAGTTAATTTGTATACAGTTGAAACTGGATATTTACATACACTGATACAAAAAGGCTCATAATAATGTGTCCTCCTGGTGGGATAGTAAATAACCCTAAACTTCTCCTGTTTCAGGTCAGGATTATCAAAATTGTTACTCTTTGCTAAATGCCAATATATTATTTACATTTCTAAAGATTTGTTTTTTAAATGACCTCATTTAAATAATGAAGTTTAAATACACTAAGATTAATATGTCCACTGCATTCTAGGGTACAACTTCCAGATGCCTGAAGGTGCCGCGTTTATTTGTTAGAAAATGTATAAAGGTTAAATGCATACACCACCATTGGAACGTTCAACCTACATACTTTTCAGGAAGAAGATGGGTTCTCTGTCCAAGACTAGATCAAAATAAAAAAAATTTTGGATGAGAAATGTCTGTATCAACCCCCCCCCCCCCCCAAAAAAAAAGTAAAATACTTTGTAAAAATGCTGGCTAAAACTAGTAATTATCCAAAGTTAAATTGAGATGGCCTAAAAAGCCACTCAGATAGGAAAAAGCCATTGCTCAAAAAGTGAGATAAAAAGTGAGATTAGTTTTCAAATGCACTCAGGAACAAAGATCTTGATATTTGGAGGCATGCCCTGTGGCCTGATGAAACCAAATGAAAGTGTTTGGTCATGATGCCAATTGTTTGGAAGACTAATGGGGAAATTTGCAAGCCTGAGAACACCACCCAATTATGAAGTATAAGGGTGCCTCCTTAATGTGTTGGGGGTGCTTTACTGCAGGAGAGACTGGTGAACAGAGAGCAGGATCATGAGGAAAGAACATTGGAACATTTTGAAGCAACACCTCAAGACATCTGGCAGGGAGTTAAAGTCCCACTCCGATCATATTTCGAGCTATTTTTTAAACATTCTCAGTGGTCTTTAAATTATGATTGTGCAGTTTTTAGCAAAAATCACAAAACCTGTGCCGTTTTTTGGGACTTCGCTTCAGCAGAGCTGCAGTAGCTCATTAGCAAATCGCCTCTGTGTTGTGGGCGGAACCATTTAACGTCTGCTACTGATTCACAGCCATTTGAATGCAGTGGGTGAAAATGATCCTGATTAAGGTCACATGCTGAAACAGTCTATCAATAAAGTTGTTTCATAAGTACTTTAAAGTGTTGCCGGAGTCCCTATCTCATTCGACCTTTGATTCCCTCTGTCCACATCGCAAGTTGGTGAAAGTGTGCCAGTAGAGGTTTGGATTTCTGCAAAAGTCAGTTTTCCAAATGGACAATGACCCTAAGCATAAAGCCAAACTACAAAGTAGCTAAGTAAAACAAAGTCAATGTTTTTGAGTATCAGTGGCAGACCCTTGATCTCAGTCCTATAATGGTAATGATACCAAAGTATGTAACTTCTCAATTTGCTAAAAGTTTATCTAAAAATCTCTCCCCCAAAATCTTCCCATTATCCCATTATTTATCAATTATAATAAAGTTTGGTAATTAACCAAAGATGGACAAAAGTGTTTGATTTAAAGTCTGACAAAAGAAAAAAAAAGTCCTTTCATAGTGTATGTAAACAATTAGTTTCAACTGTGTAACACAGCTGTGTTCATGTGAACTTTCCCTTGTACCTCTGAACTACTGCGGACCTCTAGAAGACGAGTAGCTTTAGGAAATGCACAAAAGCTGACCTTGAAGATACTTCAATGAAAAATGGCCGGATGTTAACACTTACTATTTTGAGAAAGACCAATGGAAAAATACCTTCAATTGACATTAGTGCTGTTAAGATTATGCAAAACTCAATGCTGAAATGAAAACATTGAAAAACGCTTAGTAAGATTTAAATACAAATAAACAGAACCCCAACGACCCGACCCCGGATAAGCGGAAGGCAATGGATGGATCAACAGATTCCAAAATAATGTTTTTAAAATAAATAGTTTTCTTCCTAGCAGGATCTTAGTGCAGATCTCACTCACTTTGAAATAACACACATGGTGATAGTTTTGTATGTTTTATGTCTTTACCTGCGAACAGAAAAACAAACCTTTAAGAAAAACTGGAAGAATCCATTTTTCTTCATCTACATAGAGGTGGCAAAAACTCAAGAGACGAACCCGATGATGTAGCTACTGACCAGCCAACAGTGTGGTTGTGTTGTTTCTATTTAACAAATCTTTAATCTTTTTTGGAGAAAAAATGATAAAGCTTTTAACACCTATGACAAGATCACAATCAACCAGTGCATTCCTTGAGACGGAGTCAAACAAAAGTGCAGATTTTCCATCCAGAGACCTGAGGAATGGGACCTTCAGGACCGAAGGTCAAGGGACTCAGTCTGGTTCATTAGAAGGCGACTCGAAGAGACCCAACGCTACAACTAAGATGTCTCTCCAACTTATCTGAGGCTGCATTTTCAGGCATCAGAACCTATGGGACATTGAAGGCCTTCCTCTGATAAATTCAATAAATCAGGTATTTAGAAAATATAAATTATGTGCATAAATCAGGAATTTAACTTTCCAGAGGAATAGACCATTTGGTAGTTAAATATTTAGCAGCTAAAGAAACCCTGAATAATCCTTCCCCAACCTTTCAAAAATTCTCCAGGTAGTTACATTTGATGTTTATATCTGGTTAATTATTAGTTTGATAAATGTTTTATTATACTTTTCATTATGTTTTCCCCATTTTCCTTTCCTGAGGTCTGCTTTTAGACCACCCAGATGAGAATTTACTTTTCAGTCAGATTTTAAACCTTTGAGTGATAGACATTCAATGATAATGATTTTTAATAAATATGGACGCTACCCATGAACTGCAAGTAAACTTCAGTAGTAAGATATTTATCTCCATTTCTCTACAAATGTTATGTATTGTAGTGTATTGTGTTTTGCACATTTGTGATGTTGCTGAATAGTTCAGACACAGATGTGAACAGCCCACACATAAGACTGTTTTATTATTCCATACTGCAATAAAAAAAGTATGACTCCAACAGATCCTTTTCATATATTATAATACAGATGCAGAATTGAAAGTTTATTCTTTTAACAGCCTAGTATTTTACAAGAAATAGATAACTAGTTGGAACTTTTGAACATGTCCTTAAAACAGGACATAAGTGGGCACGAATCCTTGGGCTCTACTTTGCCGTTAATATCCATGAACAACAAGCCGAAAAAAAATTAGGAGAGTGTGGGGTAATGGGGAAGGGGGAAGAAGAGGGGGGGATTTAATAAATAAAACAAAAGCAATTAATGTAATTTCCTGATCTTTTACCATGTTATCCCACCCATATATCCACACCTGAAATAAAATCCACGTACAACAGGGGCCAAATTTGTAATCTGTTTCAGTGAGTTTTTGCAGGAAGTGTTTCCAGATCAAACAGCAGAAACCAAAAAAGATCAAAATCTCTGAAGGCTTCACTGGTTTGGCCTGGCAGATGTTTCATTCACCAGTCTGCTCCAGCTACAAGTTCATTTGTAAGATAGCAAAAAAAAAAAAAAAAAAAAAAAACTGTAATGAAAATGATGATTGATGAAAAAAAAAAAAAAAAAAGTTGACATTTTTGGAAATTCTAGGGGGCTGGGGTTTGGGTAAAACAGCTGCTGTTCAAACTGGATACAGTCATTGGGATTTGCTTGGCTGCAGTCCCTTAAACGTCCTCCAAGGTCTCGATTTCTCCCATATTCAACCTCTCAGATGATGCATTCACAGAAAAACCTAACATAAAAAAAGAAGAAAACTTGGTACAGAGTGGAGATAAAACTGATTTCTTTTTTTTCATTAGATGGAAGTTTGAGCTCACCTAAAAGGCTTGGGTCTGCTCGGACCATTTTCTGCTTCTTTTTCTTCTTCCCTGAGGTGACCGTCTCAAATCGTTGCTGCTGGCTGCTCGTATGGTTGGACTGGTAGATGGCTGAAGATCCCGTTCCACCCCACACAGAGTCCTTAAACAGAAACAGGGAATGTAAGACTAAATATTTTTTAGAATCAGCTGCTTTACTTTTGACTATACACAATCCCTTGTACACAAAAAATGTTAAACAAGTGAAATAACTTGTGGAAAAGGATATTATATGATGTTTTATGACTTTATTAACCTTACAGTCATGTTATTTCCAAACCAGATGGGAACTCGAAACTCCCATCTTATTTGGACAAATTAATATTTTCTATCCAAGTCTGTCCTCTTGCGAACTAGTGTTGATTGTGTTGACTTCTCCATCAGCTTTCATTTATTCACAAGTAAAAACAAAACAATGTTGTGTTATCTTTTAGAAACCATAAAGCCAACATCTGGAGCAATTCTGTTGACACATTGGAAATAATGTTCACTCTGGGCTAGGGTTGTGCCAATGGACGATGTCATCGTCCATCGTGATGGCTGACCAAGATTACGATGGAGAGCCACAATCGTGATGCCACGCCCCCCACCCTGTCAGACACACACTAATCCTATAGTCTCTTCTATATTTTAACTAAACTTTGCAGGGACTGCTAAGTAAACATGGAGAATATAGGCTAACTAATGCGTGTGTGTTGCACAGTGGAATTTTTTTTATTTATTTTTGTATTTATTTTGCATGGTTTGTTTGTGTGGATTTGGTGTGTTTTGTTCGCATTTGTTTTCCCTCTGTGAAGCTCCAAGAGAAAAACTGAACTTATCTGTATTAGTCAGGAGGAGGAGCGCAGCAATCAGCTGCTTTGTTACAGGTGCGCAAAAACTTGTTATAGGCTGCACATAAAAGGAGCTGAGGCAGGACAGCAAAACCCACTGGCCGGAACACCACGGGCGATGACTTGCGCGTGCGTCTCTAGCAAAACTGCGAGCGGCAGACAGGCAGCGCGAGGCAGATGTGCCTCGCGCTGCCTCGCCTGTGAGTACCGTTTCACCTCTGTTTTGAGAAGCGAGCAAGGATCGCCGCACAGGCTGTTACCTGGGAGGAGAATGACCTGAAGTAGTAGGGGGATCCTGACCGCCTCCCTTATGGGTGACTGAGGACAAAATCCGGACGCCGAGTTTTATTTGTTTTTTTTAGCTTTTTGGCATCAGCGACTGGTCCACCACGAAAATACATTGTTGTGCATTACAGCTCGGGTTATCAGTCTCTTTTTTTCCCCTTACATGCAACCGAGTGCCACGTATTGAAAAGCCTGGGTGAGTACAGTGGGTCCCATTTAAGTGGCCACTTCATTATTTCTTTCAGTGATTCACGCATCTGCGTGAAATGTATTACAACTTGAAACGTACAACGTATTACAACTTATAATGTATTAGTGTAGTAAAATAACAAAAGTACAGTTTACGAAATTAAGGTTTTTCCTACTTTATAAATACATTTTTCTAGGCCTTTGTAAAGAGATATAGAAAAAAAAAGCCCCCTTCCCCGCCCTGTATTAATTATGAAACTAAAACTGATTTATCTTAAAATTAAGTTTTTAAATCTTGGTTACCTAAGTTCTTCTAGTATAGATTAAGCTTACATAATAATAATAATAATAAATTTATTCATAAAGCGCTTTCCATCAAAATGCTGTACAACCACAGATAAACCATAAAAACACTCATTGCACTCAAGGAAATAAAACATTAAACATTTCCTAAAAATTACACTTAAATAAATAGTACATGTAATATAATAAAATAGGTATCACATAAAATAAACAAGATTACTTAAAAACATCAAGTGTCGATGCCTGCCTGATGTCCAGAGCCCAGCTGTTCTAAAGCGTTGGTGAATACAAAGAAAACACCCTCCCACCAAAGGTCTTTTTATCACACTCTTTAACAGCCAGTGCCATAAGACCTTATTTTTATTTACATTTTATTGACATTTATAATTACGACCAGGTACAAATGGCTTTACCATTTCAGTTAAGTCTGAGGATGCAATACCTTTTACTGCTTTATATGTTAGAAGCAATACTTTAAAATCTATTCTCGCCTGGACTGGAAGCCATTGAAGTGAAAGCATCACCGGAGTAATGTGTTCGAATTTCTGAACTCAAGTAATAGAGGAACAGCTACATTGAGAACAACTAGCAAGCTCTGGTCACCCTTCTTAGGCAGACTACTTAAAAGTGCATTACAATAATGTAACTAAATCTTTGCATGGTAGCTTGATAAGGCAGGTCTAATCTTAGTAATTTTTTAATGACAAAAAGCTATCCTAGTGACCTCCTTAATATGAAATTCAAAAGAGAGTACCCTGTCACAGATGACACCAAGATTCCTAACTTTGTCTATACACTGAATTCCCATGCAATAACAGTTATGATGGGATTTAGCCACTTATTGAAGAGCCTATTTTCAAGCCAACCCTTAGCAAAACTCTGCCATACTATTGGAACGACTGGAGAGCTGGGTCGGACTCTCTGGTACAGTACTTGGCTGGTTCGAGTCTTACCTAAAGAATGGGAACTTTTCATCAGAACAAACAGAAATCACATGTGGGGTGCCCCACGGCTCCATCCTGGGGCCCCTCTTATTTAATATCTACATGCTCCCACTAGCCCAGATTATAATAACCAAGATTAGCCACCATAACTATGCAGATGATACTCAGCTCTATATTACGATGTCACCAGGTGACTTTGAACCCATCCAAGTAAATGCATAGAGCAAATCAATGGATGGATGTGCCATAACTTTCTCCAGCTCAACAGAAACAAAACAGAAGTAATTACTTTTGGACCTAAAAAGGAACAATCAATAGTCAGCACACAGCTTCAGTTAATACAGCTAGAAACTACTGATCAGGCCTGAAATCTAGGTGTAGTAATGGACTCAGACATGAACCTCCAGGGTCACATAAAGGCAATAACAAGGTCTGCCTTCTATCACCTCAAGAAGATTTCTAGGATTAAAGGACTGATTTTGCAATACGACCTAGAAAAACTCATCCATGCGTTTGTGTTTTACTCAACATCCCTAGAATTAGAAGCAAACATGGAGAAGCAGCTTTCAGTTTTTATGCTCCTCTAATTTAGAACAAACCTCCAGACAACTACAAAGCTGCTGAAACACAGTTCTTTTAAATCACAACTAAAAACGTATCTTTTTAAAAGGTGCCTTTGAGTAATGCTTTGATATATCATATGTTTTATGTGTGCTTCTTGCTTTATTGCTGTTTTTACTTTATATGCTTTGTCTATGTTTTATTTATATTTTTATTTTACCCCTTAATCATGTAAATTACCTGGTTGTTGAAAGCCTGCTTTACAAATGAAAATACCTTGCTTTGTCATGATGGAGTTAATTTTGATAATATACCAAAAATGTTTTATTTTTAAAATCGGCAAAACCAAGGATCAGCAACCTTCATAAACTAAAGAGATATTTTTGCCCTCACTCGGATAACAAAAACTTTTTAAGACTGAAAAACGAGCATCTGTAATCTGAATTCCTTATAGAATTCTAGTTTTCCTCATAATATAACTTCACCATAAAAAAAAAAAAAAAAGAAATTCTGATTTAAACTAAAAACAGCTGTTTTTGTAATCTGAAATGTGTGACCCTAAAAGAATCAGAATCAGAATCAGCTTTAATGGCCAAGTATGACACATACAAGGAATTTGACTCCGGCAACTGTTCTCTCCAGTACAGAACTTAAATAAGTGAAATAAAGAAATAAATACAAATAAATAATAAAGGATAATATATACACCAAACCAGGGTTATTTTACAGTGAGTATGTAAAGCAGTGCAGAGTTAGGCTCAATGAGTAACCTATTCTCTAAAAATGACTTCTCCTCTTGACCTGATTGCAAACCAATGAGTCTGGAACTTCAAGACAAAACGCAAAGTGAAACTTTTGAGATCCTGGACCTTTAGATACCAAATAACCATTCAGGCTTTCTTACTTGCTGCTGCTTGGCTTGCTGTTGCTTCGGCAGCACCTGTTTCTGTTGGTTAGCATTCTGTTTGGCACGACGTTCCAGGAACTGCTTGGCAAAGTCCTTGGATTCAGGAGTGTCCCCCAAATAGGCCCTGATGTAGTCATGCACCTCATAAGGAGAGTCCACTTCCTTCAGGAAGGATGCAAACGTAGGAACTGGCAAGAAGACAAATGGAGAATTATTTGTGACTCGGGCACCCAGGAAAGGTGCATCATCAGGTGCGGGTGGAGCAGCTTTGTGAAAGAAATAATTTTGGATTTACCATCCAGATTGTTGGCTGTGTTGAGCGTGTGCAGGGTTTGCTCACACCACTGCATAAATGTGTCCTGCTGGCTCTTACTGACACCCTGGAACAACTTTAGCAGCTTTTCCTCCTCGTCAACCTTCTTACTGCTTCGCCCACTCAAAGAGTTACTTAATGTGGAAGACAAAAGAACTTCGTAAGACGTGTGTATTACTCATATCTTTCAAATAATAACTCATGTTTTTCATCACAAGCTCTGACTAAGACAAGGTTTTAATTTGGAATCCTAAACAAATACCTGAGGTTGGCGTTGCCTTTATTGTTCTTCTGGGTGTTGCCTTTTTTGGTCTGGGGTGGTTGTTGGACAGCCTCCTTTACGGCCTCGTCCCAGAAGCCCATGTTTGAGTTGTGGGTGTCGCCCCAGATAGTGCTGGAGTCTGAGCCCCAGTTAGTGCTGGTATTGACAGACCCCCACACGGAGTTACTCAGCGATGTCTGTGAGGACACACACAGTTGTTAGGTAATTGTTGTGGGTTACCTAAAACAAGTCACACACAAAAGTCGGAGATAATTTAGACAATAAGCTCTGCAGAGGTAGATGTGGTTCAATCAGTTCTGCAGAGGGAGACCAGCAAAATACGGTAAGGAATGAGCCAACCGTCTGTCTCTTATCAGCTCCTCGTCACTCATCTCCCACTGATCTCATCACTGGTCTCAAAGGGTCTCACCTCTGCAGACTCTCTTTATTTAGTCACACTTCATTAACATATTAAAAGAACAGGATGTCATGCACAAGAGCATGTGACTGAAACCAAAATGACATTTAAAAAGTACATTAGAACTATGTGATAAAAACACCCTAAGAAAATAATAATACACCATTATTATTTTTCCCTAACAACAGTGATTTAGGATTAAGACCAACAGTGACTTTCACCAGAAATCTCATTTTATTTCATATTTTAACAAAGCTGTTTGAGGCTAAAAAGAGTTGATGGTTGTCAGTACATGAAATTTGCTTTTTTCAGGTCTGGGCAATACTCCCTGACCTGCGATCCAAATTAGGGGCAAATAATCAAAATCCAGACTCATTTTCTCATGTATTATCCCTGTAATACAGACGATATGTTGACTATATTGGGCATTACTAAGATGACTAAGAATGAAGCAGTATGCTCTTTTACTGTAAATGCCAAATTATCTCTTTTGCCTAACAGATAAACAAAGATGAATTTTCAGCTTATAATTTGACTGAAGTACAGTAAAACTCAATTCTTGGGTAGACCTAAGTGCACCACATATCTAGAGAAAATCAGGAAGTGAAGAATGACCCTTTAAAATTTTACCGCTTCATCTGAAGCGCACAGTATTCACTAGAGTTCTTTTTAAAAAATGGATAGTAAAATCTGCCGGCATTGAGGAACTGATGGCAGAAGGAGAACCTGTGGAGGAAGCAGTTCTCTAATACAAACCTAATTATAAAGTTTGATGTCACAAGTGTGACTTTTTAGATATACAAGTAACATTTTGCAATAACAATCCTCAGTGTTTATACTCAAATGATCCTATCACTCTTTCTGTTTGACAAACACCGCTCATGCTGTGTGCAAACTGTTCCAAACATGGGGATATGGAATACAATACATAATACAAACAGAGAGCGTGTCCTCAGTACAGTAAGACACACTGAGGATGCCACTGATTACAGCCTTGCGTAATCTACTGTGTTACGTACAGTTTTGTTTTGAGGTCGAGTCTGTTGGGTGACAGTTGGGTGTTGTTGGTGTGGCTGCTCCTTCCGCTGCTTCATCTGCTGGGCCTCCTCCCTTTGAATCTCCAACAAAGACTTGGTAATAACAGGTTGTTTGGCCATGTTACCCCAACCAGAGAGCTTGGCATGAGACTGCTGAGCTTGTTGTAGCGCCTGCTGTTGCTGCTGCTTTAGGAGCTCTTGCTGCTGACGTCGCTGCTATAAGGGTGAGAAGACCATAACGGTGTTTTTAGCAAGGATACGTCACACATGAAGTCAATTTATAACTCGGATAAGAAATTGAGAGATCACTCTGCTTCCACATTCTGCGATGATCATAATAAACTGTCAAGATGTTTAAGCTTCGTTATCTTTTCCTAGAAGGCATACTGGATCGTTTGCATACGCTGATCACCTTGCATAAACCGAGCTGGTACACTCCTTTGAATTCTAATTGTGACATAGACATAAATACATCCATTTCCTGATACGTACAAAATAAACTAACACAGCACGCAAGGTAAAAACAGAATTTGCGAATTGTTTAAAAACGTAAAATATTTTGTACCAACACTCAGTACGTTTACATGCACAGCTAAATCGAGCTTTTTGGAGTAATCGGACTAAAGACTTCCCTCCTGCAGCGAGCCGAGTCCCAGTTTACATGTTACTCCGAAAATCGAATTATTGAAAGAAGTGTGCCGACCACCGCAACGGTAGTTGGCGACATGCAACCCTTCGTGTGGCATTCTTCCGGTTCGCGTCACACACTCAGGGTAAACAAACACTTGTGGAAGAGAAGCCGACATAGTAAAAAAAAAAAAAAAAAAAGGATGACAACACCACTGCTGCGCTGTAGGTTTGTTACATTCTGTACTGTTTGTAATTGATGTAATACGATCAGTGTATTATTACAGCATAATACATTGCTTTTTTTGTTGATTACGGGGCTTCCGAGCTCGTCATTTCCTGGAGGGGCAGGGCACAGCTCCTGATAGCTCGGCTTCTCAAGGCGAGAGTATACATGCAGAGAAATTTGAATTTCTAACCGCATTATCTAGCTACAGTAGTCAAGCTTCTGAAACTCCAGTTCGGTTCGATTCCAGTCGGACTAAGGTGTATACATGCATTTTTAAACTCTGATTTCAGTCGGACTAAGGCAATAATTAGAATTTCTCTTGCTGCATGTAAACGTACTGACCGATTCTTCTAATTTCCAGATATAGTTTTCTCTTCAATATCAGCCAACCTCTGAACTTTGTCTCTGACAATAGTAAAACCCTTTAATGTTGAATAGCACAGCACAAAAAAATTCCTAAATTATCCGTTAACCCAGTATTACTGTATGCTACATACATATCGCACAGAGCTGCCAGGTCTACAGTAAACATTAGCTATTATTTGAGAACAATGCATTCAGGTTCCCTATGCCTGTGATGCATTTGGTGACACTTGTTTAATGTAGGATAAAAAGGTCCAGAAGACCTCAGGTTGTAAAGTCATTAGGAAACTACACCTAAGCTGTTCCATATCCAAAACACGTTAGCCAGAAGCTACTTTTCATTAAAGTCTTGTTGTTGAAATGGAAACTGTGATCAAAGTCAGACTGTACAACGGGAAATAAATCAGGTCACTCATTTCTTTATTAATCTGAGCTCATTGAAGAAAGCTGTGAAAGTGCGGCTTGTCTGGAAACAATGAGGATAACATGTAAAAGTAACCTGTCAGTAGTTTGATATCTTTCACTTTAACATATCAGTTTAGCTAAAATGAATAACAGCTAATATCAGGATACAATACAAAATACTTAATTTAAGCACAATGAAAATCAACTGTTGCCGATGAACAATATTGCGGCATTAACATCAGTATCGGTCAATGTTTGTAATTTTTTTAACATATCTGTATCGGTGTGATACTGATATTAACAACTGGTGTTTGTTTCCACTTTGTCGCCATTTGAGTTTGTCTTTAGGGAGGGGGAAGCTAGGAAATTGGCGATGTGGTTTGTGTTTGGTCATGTGACAAGGATGCAGGAAGATTGCTGGGTGTTTAAATGAAGCAGAATAGTTTATTGGTGAGGTTCTTTAAAAAAAAAGAGAGAGAGAATACTGGTATATATTGGTTATTACTAGCCATAATAGAATTAATTTACTTAGTTGTGCTTTCCTAATAATTATAATAATCATTTTAATCCAGTGAATTTCCACCTTTCTTTTTCTGTATTCATCACACTGAGCTGCTAATCAGTAATCGCTGACTGGGAAAACCAAAAGACAACTGTGTGTTTTGGAGAGTGTAAGCTAAAGGTGACATTCATTTCAAGTAAAAAAATGCGGGAAAATTATTAAAGATAGATTGTAACATCATTGTGGGTCTCACCTCCTCACGTGTCTGTCGTTCTCTCTCCTCTTCTAGTTTCTGGATCTCGGCCAATGACAAGGCATTTTGTGTATGGTTGTGGTTGGCTGACTGCTGTCCCCACTTAGAAGATGATGGAAGCTGCAAATCAGGACAAGAAGTCTTCTCAACTTTTAAGTTCATTTTATTGTATTTGTAAAACCTAATGGTAGTTCTGAGTCCTTGCCTTCATTTGTGCGAGCTGCTGTTGCTGCTGCTGCTGTTGCAGTCTTCTGAGGGCCTCTTGTTGCTGCTGTCTCTGTCTCTGCAGCTCCTGTTGTCTTTGGGCCTCCTGCTCTCTTCTTTTTTGCTCCTCCTGTTGCTGTGCAAGAGCTGCTGCAACTGCAGCCTCCTCCTCTACTCGCCTCTTCTCCTCCTCGCGTCTCCTCAACGCCTCGAGTTCCTCCTGCTTTCTACGCTCCTCTTCCTGATGAAGAAGAGAGTACTACATTTATTTAAGAATTTTTTGGTAATAAATACTTTAAATATTTAATTTGTTTACCTGTTTGCGAAGATATTCTTCCCGTTTCTTTTTCTCCTCCTCTTCCCTCCGCATTTCCTCCAATCTTCGGAGGGCTTCCTCCTGTGCCTTTCTCTCCTCTTCTTCTTTTTGCCTGCGTTGTGCCTCCTCTTGTTCCCTTTGTAGCCTCAGTGCCTCCTCCTAAAGATCCAATATTGAGTTGGTGCCATTAAAAAAAAAAAAAGTTACTCCCAATTTTTACTAAATTTAAACGGATACTGTTAGATTACTCAACCTGTTTTTGCAGAGCCAGCTCCTCTTGTTCCAATCGTTTCCTTTCCTCCTCCTGTCGAGCCCGGAGTGCCTCTTCCAAACGTTTCCTTTCTTCTTCCTCCCGTTTCGCTCTCAACTCCACCTCTCGTCTTTCCAGCTCCAACTATTAGCAGACCAAAGTAAAGTTTATATGATATAATAAAGCATCTATATAACCAAAGCTGATTCAAAATACTGAGTTGATCATATCCAGGGTCATCATATTGCAGCATTTATTCTGATTTCCTTAAACATAAGCCGCGGCGCACCTATATGTCTAACTGAAAGAGATATTTATGACCACATTTCTTCCACAAAACATTCATTGAGGTTTGGTCACAGAAATTATATTATGACAAGTTTAAGAAACGGCATGTGTACTGGCCAGTCCAGTTTTACAAACAGTTGAGTGTTGGTAAATGGGGCGGCTGGACACACTCGTCACACATTCAATTTACTCTAAGGTACATTAGCCTAGTCCGGAGAATTTCCAACATGGATTAATTGACGAAGGTAAAAAGGCCCATTTCCCTCAGATTTTAAAAAGACAGTCTCCAACAGAGGACTGACGTAAGTGAGGAGACATAATTCTTCACAAAGATCTCCATTATTGAAATGTTATGTCTTAGTGTTAAAAAAAATACTTGTTTTCCAAGTTTAGATATTTATTAGCAACAATTTAGAAATGCTGGATGTAGTTTTGCCTCTCTCAAACAGACCAGCATCAGTTCATCTGACAGCAGAGCACCAACTGTCCAGTGCAAAATTATGCAGAGGCTGAAATGTCACATGCTCTCTTGGCTATGAATCACAGATTTCGTGCAGCTGATCCAAGGCAGACCCATCTTTCTTGAGGATGTTTCACAGTGGGGCCATGTGTGAATGCATTGGTCTCCATTGATCCAATGAAAGGAACTGAAAACCACAGCATGGAGAGCAGATGCACTATTATGGCTTTGGAGCAACGGGCTTCTAGATTTTGGCTCAACTCCACAATGGTATGCTGTTAAGAGAAATAGACTTAACAGTCACTCTTGGTTTTAAAAAAAATCTGCTTGAGCCAATAAACACCTGTCCCTGTGTGCATGTACACACAAGCTGAAATCTTGCATCAGTCCAGAGTTCAACAGTATTGTTTTAAATACAGCACTCATTTTAGTGAGAAATCCTGAGCGGAGTCACTGCTGTTTAAAGAGATTTGCCATTTTAGACGCAAAAAGTTGTTTTTTTTACATCATCTATCATTTCTAATAAGTAGGCAAGTAGAATATTCCCTTTCCTTTCTCTGTAAATCACTGGAATAAACATAAAAAGAAATCTTGTGCAGTTAAACGTTGTTTTGCACTAGAATGAAAAAATAACACTGAAACGGCTTGATTCCCTCCTGATGGGTAAAATCTTTTTGGTGTCTTCGAGTCACCTGTGTATAACGTTCTGCAATGTTCTTAATATTATCCTCTGCTTGCTGTATAATGATAAACATTCACACAGAAAGGAGTTTGGATCTTCAGATGGACAGCTCCCATGAAACAGCTGCAGTTTGTTCGGCCTCTAAAACTTGTTTTGGGGCCGGACGCACTGATAAGGCGGGGGGGCAGCCTGGGAGCGAAGCACGGGCCCGCTTTGCTTCCCACGCGCCTCCTCTGTATGCTGCATAAATGAAGATGGAGCTGTCCAGCTGATGAGAGTCTGCCGTGGGATTTGTGCACGATTGCCCGGCCGCGTTAAGTTAACAGATCTGACCGAGAGGAGATGACTGGCTCTCCACTCTCAAGTGTCAAAGGTGAGATGCTGTGATGAAAAGTTAATGCCTGTTTGATGAAGCATTGCTTTGCTGCTGTTTATGTGGGGAATAGAGAGGGACGCCGTATTCTAGCATAAATCAGTGTATTTGTTTGAAAAAGTATTGCTCTGCTTTTGCTGAACTGCATCTGTGTAGCGAATAATAAAGATGACACATATTCTAGCACGATAAGCAGTCTGGTGTCCCTTCTTTCTTCCTTTTATATTGTGTGTGCCGATCCACTAAGATCCTGGGAAAAAATTTCACAAAACACCTCCATAGCACCAAAGGTCCACATCAACATACACCTGTGTCCACAACCTGAGATCTTTGAATATATTATACACTCAGATTACAAATGATACATACTGAAATTTCATAGAAAATGATAATACAACCTTTTTTTAATATATCAAGGCCACAGTTGAAGCTCAGTATTCCAAATGTGTGATCTATTAACATCTGGAATCTGTTTTTCATCCTTATTTCTGTCAGGAATCAATTCTTTTTTTATACTTGTTGATGTATTAAGAGCAGAAATATCGACCTGCTTGTATATCTGCAGGAAAAACACATCTGAAATATGTAGAGTAAAGAAGCTGTGCTATGTATGCTATTACCAGGATTATTATTTCATATTCCAAACTGGTCCATCTTGGGGGAAAAAAAACCCAGATTGGTCTAACGTTCACACCAAGGAATCTTTAAATGCCAGAAAGAACAAGTAAAGTTGGGGTAAAGTAAGGTGATGCTTACCTTTGCAGACCTTGCCTTCTCAAACTGTTGCATCTGCTCAATAGTTGGAGCTTGTGCCACTGAGTCTATAGGCAAATCCCATACACTGCTGCCTTCCCATGCTGTGCATAAGTAGCAAAATAAGAGTGATATAACTGATTTATTCTTTCAACAGCAAACATTACTCTTTAAAAAATACAGAAACTCACTGCATGTAGCAGCCTGTTGGAGGTTTGGTGTGCAGGAGGCCTGAGACGATGGATTCTGCATTTCCCACACAGAACCCGAGTCGGGTACTGACAGGGACCGGGTAACAGGAGGTAGAAGACTCTCAGAAGCACTGCAAGAGCACAAACAATAAAAAAGAAATTAATATAACACTTTATTGAAATGGTGCCAGACATGATTAAAATAGAGCTGCACAAGATATCGAATCACATCTTAATCACATCACAATCACAATGTGTGCATTATTGCAGTTACAAAGAACTGATTGGATGCCATACTTGGTAAACTATAATATATATATATATATATATATATATATATATATATATATATATATATATATATATATATATATATATATATATATATATATGTACTCTACAGCAGTGGTCCCCAACCTTTTTTTTCGCCACGGACCGGTTTAATATCAGACTATATTTTCACGGACCGGCCTTTAAGGTCTGGCGGATAAATGATAACGGAAAATTATAACAATAGACGTAAATCCAACGTGTATTCGCAGCTCTATTAACAGCGTCCTCCTAACATCGAGCCGACAACATAACACGAGTAACATACGCTCTCTCTGGTCGCAATGGTAACATGTAAACATACCTTTAATAATTCAAGATGTACCACAAAAACAAATACAAAGTGCATGAAAAATTTAACTCACCACAACGCTGAATCAGCGAGAGCCTTGGGCTTTTCCCCTTTCCAAAGAAACGTTTGTTTTCTATCCATCTTGCTACCATGTGGGATTACGTGTCAAGATCAAAGACTGTATATAACGGTCAAAACTGAGCTATGTAACGGGGATATCCGGTTATTTTTCAAAATAAAACAGCGGTCACCCTCAGATAATAAATAAAACGGAAATACTGGAAGTTATTTATTCTTTATGTGTGGCTCGCGGCCTGGTACCACATGACCCACGGCTCAGTACCGGTCCGCGGGTTGGGGACCACTGGTGTACAGGACACAGCTGGAGTTCAGCAGTCTAACAGCTGCAGGGAAGAAGCTGTTATTGAGCCTGGTGGTCTTGCTCTGTGTGCTCCTCAGCTGCCTGCCTGAGGACAGGAGCCTTGTGATGATTGAAAAGGAAGTAAGGAGGAAAATTTTGGTCAGCCATGATCTATATTATCAAGGCAAGGCGATTTTATTTATATAGCACACTTTCAACAACAATGCAAAACAAAGATCCTACACATTATAGAATAAAATAAAATAACAGCAGCAATAAAAGCATAAAACGAAACATAACAGACACATATGACATATTTAAAACCTATGACATTCAAGCTATTATTAGTCGCTTACTCAAAGGCAGGTCTGAACAGATGGGTATTTAGCTTTGATTTAAAGGAACTCAGTGTTTCAGTTATCTTGAAGTTTGTTTCAGATTAGAGGAGCATAGAAACTGAAACCAAACATGGAATAGATATTTGGTTCTAATTCTAGGGATGTTGAGTAGACTAGAGTTAGAAGACCTGAGCGGTCTGGGGGGTTGATATAGTGGCAACAGATTTTCAATATACTTTGGTGCTAAGCCATTCAATGATTTATAAACTAGTACAAGTATTTTGAAGTCTATTCTCTGAGCTACAGGGAGCCAGTGTAAGAACTTAGAACTGTGCTGATGTGCTCTGCTTTCCTGGTTCTAGTGAGGAAGAGAGCGGCAGCGTTCTGGATCAACTGCAGCTGTCTGATTGACTTTTTAGTCAAACCTGTAAGGACGCTGTTGCAGTAATCAGAATGACTAAAATAAACGGATGGATGAGTTTTTTGAGGTCCCGTTGCAACATTAGTCCTTTAATCCGGAATATGTTCTTCAGGTGATAGAAGGCTGACCTTGTTATTGCCTTTATGTGACCCTGGAGGTTTAAGTCTGAGTCCATTACTACACCTAGATTTCGGGCCTGATCAGTAGTTTCTAGCTGTATTAACTGAAGCTGTGTGCTGACTCTTGATTGTTCGTCTTTAGGTCGAAAAATATTGACTACAGTTTTGTTTCTGTATAGCTGTAGAAAATTATGGCACATCCATCCATCGATTCCTCAATGCATTCACTTAGGGTTTGAATGGGTTCTAAGTCACCTGGTGACATTGTAATGTAAAGCTGAGAATCAACTGCATAGTTATGGTGGGTAATCTTATTAGTTGTTCTAATCTGGGTTGGAGGGAGCATGTAGATATTATATGGATGGAGCCCTGGGGCACCCCACATGTGATTTCTGTCCGTTGTGATGAAAAATTGCCTATTTACACAAAGTAGTTCCTGTTCTTTAGGTAAGACTGAAACCAGCCAAGTACTATACCAGAGAGTCCGACCCAGCTCTCCAGTCGTTCCGATAGTATATCATGGTCAACAGTGTCAAATGCAGCACTGTGGTTCTATCATAGTCTGTATTTATGTGAATGTCATTGAAAACTTTGTCGAGGGCAGTCTCAGTGATGTGGTGAGCACGGAAACCAGACTGAAAAACATCAAAGCGGTTGGTCGTTGTTATTAAGCTATTTAACTGCTGAAACACAGCTTTTTCAATAATTTTACTGATGAATGGAAGATTAGAGATCGGCCTGTAGATCTGCATTAACAGGTTGTCCAGATTATTCTTTTTTAGCAGTGGTTTAATAAGTGCTGTTTTTAAAGCCTGGGGGCAGACACCTGACAGGAGCGATGAGTTCACTATTTTAATCAGATCCGACCCAATGACAGGGGGAACCTTCTTAAGAAAAAACAGTTGGTAACATATCGAGGCAGCAAGTGGAGAAGCTTAATTGGGTTATGATGTCATCTAGGTTTTTTGAGTTTGGTACAGATTGACCCTCTAATTTTCTGAATTTCGTCAGTAAAAAAGCTGGCAAATTCATTGCAAGCGCTGGTGGAATTTAGTTCAGGGGCTACTGTCACAAGAAGATTAGTTAGTCTCTCAACTATTGCAAATAAAGTCAGTGCATTATTGTTTCTGTTAATGATTTCAGAAAAGAACGATTCCCTTGCATCTTTCAAAGTGAAGTGATATCTGTTCAGTCAGTCTTTGTATATATCACAGTGAATCTGGAGTCGAGTTTTACGTCATTTTTTATCGGCTCATCCGAATATTACAGAAAGAAGGTAGCAAAAGTCATTGAATATTCCTCCCTTTTTTTACTACGCGCCAGTGGATCGCTTGTCCACTAAAACGTCTTTCTACCCAAGACTACTTTCACTTTAGTTGGAGCGATGGAATCAGTAATGTCTGAAATTTGAGAAAAAAGTTTTCTTCCAGCTTGTTTACCAAGTTTGAGTTGGAGGATGAAGAAGATGGGGGTGAGGTGGGAGAGTAAATTTAAAGGTTTTAACTGAACTGTCCCCGAGAAAATGCTTTTTTAGTGGTCTCACTGTGGCTAGATAGTTTAGCAGAGATAGTGCTATAAAAAAAAAACACAGAAATGGTCAGATTACACAACATCAATTACCAAAATGTTGAAGATATTTAAACCTTTGCTGATAATTAAGTCCAGAGTGTGTGCTCGATTGTGTGTTGGCTGTTTTACATCCTCAGTCAGGCTGAAGTTATAAAGAGTGCCACTTAATGTTTTTGCCTGTCTGTCTTGGGTGGTTGTCCATATGGATGTTAAAATCCCCCACAATGATTAATTGGTCATATAAATATTACAATGAATATTACAGAAAGAAGGTAGCAAAAGTCATTGAATAAATTTGCGCTAATTTTGGGGGTTTATATAAAGTTAGTAATAAAGCTTTGTTAGGGTCCTTGATTTGTGAGCTTGAGCTAGATACTCAAAAGAGTCAGATGTGCCGAGGAATAACTTTTGACAGTTTGAGTTATGAAAAATTGTGGCTACGCCTCCAACTTGTCGGCATTTTCTGCTCTCGCTTAGAATACTGTAGTTTGATGGAGTTGACACTATCAATGTAGATGTTTCATTATTTATGCCTAACCAGATTTCCGATAGAGCATGTAGATTGTGCTTAGTGAAGTCATTAATTAGAAAGGAGTTCCATGACAAGGACCTAATGTTTAATAATGCTAATTTAAGAGGTTTGGGGGCCAGTAGCAGATTCTTCTTCAATTTGAGATTTGTTTGAAAACAGCAGCGTTTGGTTTCTCCCGGTTATAAGCACGCGAGTACCACTTCCAGGGTGGCCAGACTCATCCTGGTGGATGGGTGATGGGTCTAGAATTGATGTCCGGTTCCCTTCTATATCAAATGTCTATTATAAAAAAAAATAAAAATGTCTATTATTACCAGTTGTGGTAGGGGCGATATACATCTAGTATTAGTCCCAGAGGCCTGGTGTAGGCCAAGACTTGTTGGCTGGGTTCCAATTCTAGTTTGAGCATTTAGTCAGTCAGAGAAAGTTTTAAAGGGAGATTAACTTGGTCATGACAAGCAGGATGATGTTGGAGAACACTGTGATGAATGTTGTACTTCTTTGCTTGCTGCTGTTCGTGCTGGTGACGTCATCATTGCTGGTGATGTGCTGGTGGCCAGGCAGGGAGTGCTTGTTCTCTGGTAATCTCTGTGGGCTGTATGTCATGGTCAGCCCTTGGGTGCTTTATCAAATGTTTTGGAACATCCAGGGCTTTTTGATTGAAATAGTAGAAAATGTTCGAGGTCAACAGTCTTAGTCAGGTTTTGCTCAGATAGCACGCATTGTCCTTGAAGAGATGTTTTGCACCACATAATATTTTAAAGTTATTGATAAATCTAATTGAACTGTCAGTGCAGGTATTCTTAACCCCTTTGTCAAGCATATGAAGTCTGCTATATCTTTTAACATTTCCTGTAGGCACTGGGCCGATGTGTATCTTAAGTCCCTCACGTCTTTGCAGCAGATCAGAAAAATAATAATTTTCAAATCTCTATTTTTTGGCTACATCAGTAGATCCCATGTGGATCACAGAGTTTTCCAGTTTTGGATGTTGATTTATAATTGTTAGGATTTTTTCTGAAATGTCTCTCACCGTATTTTGGGAGCAACTGATAACACTAGTGTTCTTGCTGCAAAAATGTTCCATTCCATCTATTGAACTATTATGAACAATTAGAACGTTTGGTGGGAGATTTCTTACTTTCTTGTGTGTCTGCTTCATGAGGCTGGTTTTCTTCTGGCGACCTTAGCTAGTGCTTGGGGCCGGGTTGTTTTGGCTGGGGCCTTATTTTCGAGACAGTTGCACCGAGGGTCAATTAAAACAGTGCTGCCAGGTTCTTTCTCAGTGTTGGCAATCATCAGTAAAGTTGTCTCATTTCCATATCCAGTGTTTCCTTCCACATTAACTTTGAGATGATGAATCTTCATTTCTATAGCATGCATTCACTGGAGCAGTTTGTCAAAGTCTTCAGCTGAGGAAAATGGCATTTTGTTGTCCCACACTCCTTCAAAAAGTAATCCGGTCTAATAGAGTACCTCCAGAAGCTGGGTATATAAAGTAACTAAGAAAAAAGCAATAGAAAAGAAAATAAGCCGAGAGAACAGGAGAGATTAGGAGAGGCTGCTCCTCCTTCAGCAGCCAGCACTGCTCAATATTCAACAACATTCTCACAATGTCATATTTTACAAATATATAGGCCTATTTGAAAACTGAAGAATTTAAATTAAATATAGGCTTAGAGAGGGGGAATGGAAAAAGGTTTTTAACAAAATGTAAATGTTATCAACCTTATCTTTAGAGCCTGGTATTGCTGCATAAGCATGTTGATCTGCTGCTGGTGCTGCTGCTGCTGTTGGAGAGGAGCTGAATTGAGAACTAAATTTTTCTGCTGGGCCAACGCCTGGGCATACTGTTGCCTGTTCAAGAACAGAAAAGACAAATACAGAGTTGGAGAATACAATAAAGTAAAAAACTGTATAACCAAACATATGACCGTAAAATATTTAATTAATGAATGTTGAGTAAACTCTAATCCAGAGATGAGCTTCATTTGACTTGTGGAGTATAGAGTTTAGAAGTAGGAGGAGTATACTAAAAGAAACCCAACAGGTATAACACAAATGAAGATGAAACACTGGTTGAATGGAACCTTCTGTTCGGTTTATAATTAAAACCAGACAGCATTATATTCAGTATTATATGAACCTAACTAACCAAATAATTATAAACCCTACTCTGCTTCACATACCCGCCTTTTTGTGCATACTGGAATAGAGATGTTTATGGAGAGAAAGATAATACAACAAATCTGGATGCAGAAAGAGCCCAACATACCTGAGAAGGTATTGATACTGTAGCTGCTGCAGCTGGTAAAGGTTGAGAGCAGTAAGCTCCTGCTGCCTCTTTAATCGCTCTTGGTCACCATCAGCCTGCAATACAGGGAAGGATAAAATAAGAATGAAACCCTTAAGTAAAAAAATTTAATAAATCCCTAAATTTGAGTAAAAACTGACTATCGACTCACTTTGTATCCATCCCTTAGAAAACCTAAAATGTTACATGGTCTGATGGAGATCAAAGCAAAGGACTTACATTGAAGGTTAAAGTAGTCTCTTAAATACCGAACAACATAACACTTTCAGGAATTATTTTATAATCTAAAACTAAGTAAAAATAACCAAATATATGACCTTTAAACAAACCATTATGGAACCAAAGTAAATTCAAAACAGTGCTGCTTCATAAAAAGCTTGTTGGGAAAATGGGTTGGACTATAATGCCATCTACTGGTCACTGGTTGGTACAAGCAAAAACCAAAACAAGAAAAGCCTCGTCAACAACAACATAAAACTGGTTTTACTTTAGACTCACCACAGACCCACATAGTTAAGTTCCTGGAAACTCTTGTTCCCTAACCAGTTCTATGCAGAAACTACCCATTTCTATGAAACATCATGGCGCCGACAGCGATGCAAAGAAGTCTGATGATGGATGTTCTCATATGTATAAGATACGATCAGCCTACATTTGTAAACTTGATTTTATATTTATAAAATGCAGAGTACTGAAGAGAGCATTCACATTTTTCTGCATTAATAAAAATGGTAGAAACATGGTTTAACTCTTATTACAGCTTGCTGTAACCCAGGCTTCAAGTTCATGTAGTAAAAAAATAAATCACCAACACACATAATCACATGTAGATTTCAGAGGTTCTTACTTGTAGTGGTGGCGGTGCAGCGCCTGGAGTAAAGGGCACTCTCCCCCAAATCTTCATCATCTCTCCCAAAGGTTGGAACACTTCATCACACCCTCTTTTGACCAGCAGAGACATGGTGAAGTAACCAGCTTGAAACCAGTCAGACATTTCGTGATTGCTGAATGGACCTGAGGACGTAAGGGCGAGTCAGGGGTCCAGATGAGACACACTTACTAAAAAGAATGTCACATTAAATTTTAGAGCACATAAAGTTCCCTGCATTCTCACCCTGTATCTCCCCCTGTGGATCTTTATAAAACCACTTGAGAGCAGCTTCGTGGGTAAGGGGCAGGCCTGCAGGCTTGGGCTTCTCTGACGTCTTTGCTGCAAGTCTGTCATCATCCACCCCACTGTCTTGGAGGTAAGCTACCATCTTTTCTGCCTCCTAGACAAGAATATTATATAATTTTAAATTACACAACAATAAAATAAACACATAGCATAACATTAATCAAAACAGGTTTTCATCCATCCATCCACTTTCTGTACCCATCCATCCTATGCAGGGTTGTGTTGGGGGGAGGGGGGCTGGTGCCTATCTCCAGCAGTCACAGGACACACCCTGGACAGGTCGCCAGTCCATCGCAGGGGAACTCAGAGACATACAACCATACACGCACACACTCATACCTATGGGCAATTTAGAGAAACCAATTCACCTAACAGTCATGTTTTTGGAATGTGAGAGGAAGCCGGAGTACCCGGAGAGAACCCACGTATGCACAGGGAGAACATGCAAACTCCATACAGAAAGACCCCTGGCCGGGATTCGTACCCAGGACCTTCTTGCTCCATGCCAACAGTGCTACCAACTGCACCACTGTGTGCAGATTTTTCTTTAAACAAATCTGATAACTTTTAGTTAAAACCAGCAAAACTTGTGCCACCATAAAAAAAAAAAAAAAAAACGTACTTGTTCAAAATGTTTCAGTCCCTCATCTTCATCAGTGTCATGTGTCACTGTGGTAGGCCTGCATATAGGTGCCATTATATTTGATGTGTAGGGTAAAGAATTATTTATTGCCACAGGGATTTCGACAGGTTTTTGCTGTGGTAAATGAACAGTGGATGACGAACAAGAAACCTCTGCGTGAAACAGACAAAAACAGAGTTAGTTTAGCTTTGGGGTACATGGAGAATGTAACTGTTTTTACACAGGAAATTAAAGTCTTACCTGGCAGGGTGGTGGAAATGTGGGTCATGGGGTGTGACTCCAGCATGCTACTAGACATCATAACACGAAGCGGTGCTTTGGAGGGCTCTGATGGGAGCTCCAGGGGCGGATGCCGTTCAGCTGGTCGTTCAGTCTCCTCTGTTCTGCTGGGATGGTTTGGAGACAAATTCTGAAGTGGGGGCTGGGATTCTGAGACCGTTGAAGCCATGGCTGGACCAACAGATGGCCCATCTTCTGAAACAAAAGACGTACAAACTGATGAAACGAATAAATAGGTTTTCTATGTCAAGACATTTTTACTTTTATTTTGGCATAAAAAGACAAACGACGTCTGAAAGGGGCTTTTGTTTTGTTCAGACATAAAAATAAAAAAAATAACGAACAGACAAGAAGCAAGGTGGATAAGTTTGCGTCCCCCCCAAAAAACGAAGAGGCTCTGCCAGCTTTACAACAACACTGGCTGGGTCGGCTTTTGTAAGCTCAAAGAGCAGCTCTTTGTTCTCTCGCACGTTGGCTCTTTAAACTACTGGTTCAGCTTTTCTAATAAAAGCAACAATTCAGAGCCTCCTTTAACATTACAAATGTTTTTTTATAAGAACAATGTGCAGCATTAGCAGATTTATGTGTTAAAGAGGGAGAGAGTCAGTTCTGAAAAAGAATACTTGACAATTCCCTCCTTGTGGAAGTTGTCAGTAATTGGAAAGTCAGGAGTTTTCCGCATGATTTTAGCCCATAACATTTCTGTATTAAAAATCCCTTTTTATTAATCCCATGTAGTGGTATCCAAACATTCTGCACTGTGCATGCACCAGTATATGTAAAAGTGACAAAAGAGTCCATACTCTGATGATCATCAACCCTTACTGACCTTTTCGATCAGGTTCTCTTTTGGCCTCTTTTTCTGTGTCTTTGGTGTCCCTGGGTAAAAAATCTTCCTCTTCCAGGCCCTCATCACACTCTTCCAATGGTCTGAAGTCAAGCTCTGCTTCTTCTGGGATAGGTTCCTTTGACGCTTTCTAAAAGCAAAAGAAAACACTTGTAAAAAAACAAAATATTGAAACCCGTGGCATCCCAGAAATCTAGCTGGTCAGTGATGAAATTCCTGTTCTAGTATGAAATGAGAGGAAGCAAATACTTAACTGCTGGTCTTTCCTTAATATGTCTTACCTTTAGAGAAAGAAAAGCTCCTGAAGAGTCAAACGTTCCTGCTTCATCTGCATCCTCCAGACACCACTCTGGTAAGCTGTCTCGCTCGTCCTCCAGGCTGCCACTACCTGACCTGGGCCTCCTGTAGCCGCGCTCCTCTTCTCTCGCGTCAAATGGGAAGCGCCGACGTTGGTCCGGGAGTTCCCGCCACCCTGCTGACCGAGGCCCATCTAGGAAACATGTAGCGAAAAAACTGTCAATAACGTTTAAACAAAAATAAAGAGGGCAAAACTGGACTTTTTTTCCTGCTGTTCTATTTGCATTTTGTAATCATGTAAATGGAACTGAACTTTGGGGATAACTACAGATATTTATCTATGACAAGAACTTTCATCACAGGACAATGTGACCGACCAGTGCAAATAATTACTTGGGTACTACTTGATGAACAAATACAAAACGATAAGCAGAGTTAACCTAAACTGTCTCCAGTAATGAAACGAACCCAAAACAGTGGGGCCACCCTGCTGCCCAAAACAGTTTAAGCACTCCATGTAACAAGAAACCCACACAGGTCTCTATTGCCCCTTTTCCATTAGGGTAGGCTCGGCTCAGACCGGGTGGGGTCCGCCCCGATTTAGCTCGTTTCCACTACCTTTGTCTGGGTCAAGCCAGCCCCCATTGTTCGGACTACCTCTGACTCATTCCGAAGCGGACAGACGGGACCCAACCCGCCCACCTAAGGACTGATTGGTCCGGTAAAGTGATGTCACTCTCACTCCTATCTATGTAGTGGTAGCCACTGATTTGCTTGGCGGTGTACGTATGAAGTGATGTTACAGAGAATGGCGACACATGGCTTCCAGCGAGTTCAAAACATTGCTGGGGGAAA